>CM076581.1:908864513-909518788 GCA_034641835.2 Pinus albicaulis
TGAAAGTATTCTGAAAGCAGGATAGGTTCAAAGTCCTTACCTGATCTTAGGTTACTTTTTATGTTTATCTTAAATGTTTTCCCATAAGAGTATGCCGAAAGCAAGATAGGTTAAAATTCCTTACTTGATCTTAGGCTACTTTTTATGTTTTACCCTTGAGTGTATGCAAAAAGTAGGCTAGGTTAAAATTCCTTACCTGATCTTAGGCTACCCTTTGTTTTCTTAGTTTTTCTTCTTTCATCACACTTCTTAATGTTTCATACCACAAACTCAACTTAAAATATCTTCTGATATAGATGACTTGCCCTATGGAAACCCTTGTATAGTTTTTGCGCAAGTAAACCCTTTTATGACTCCATATCCCAATGGTTTAGCACTGATTTGACTTATCTTCCCATGCTGAAACATCCTTCCACTTATTTCCTTCTTCACTTCACATGACCTTCTCATTTAATGATTCCCAACCAAAAACAAACAAATGCCTTGTGCTCCATAACTAGCCTAATATCATATCATAAGATTCAAATATATATCCTTTGAAAACACATATAGAGAGATCCCTCTCTAAATCCAGGAGGGCTAGATCCTAGGATTCCAAAGTGGTTCTGATGTTTCCTTTTCATTTGGTATGCCAATCTGCCAAATCACAGGACCCCAACAACACATATGGTTTCTTCCCTGGAAAATCTTCTTCTGGTGTACTCATCCCAAGAATCCAATGAGGTCCCCTGTTCTGCAAATACACTATCGTGTTGCATGCTTCAACCCACAAGTGCAGTGGTAGGCCTTGGTCATGCAAAACCACCCTTGCATCTCCCACAATACTTATGTTCTTCCTCTCAGCCACCCCATTTTGTTGTGGGTTGTGGGGTGTTTTCAACTCCCGTCAAAAGCCTTCCTTTGCACAGAAATTGTTAAGATCATTCGACACATATTCACCACCATTATCTCTCCTGAGAGCCTTCAATTTCCTGCCAATTTCTTTCTCAACAAGTACTTTAAATTCAACAAACTTGTATAATATATATAATTTCTTCTACATGAATAAAATCGAGAACTTTCGTGAGAAATCATCTACAAATATAACATAATTCTTGTGCTTGATCATGAAGGATGTCAAGAAAGGTACACAAACATTAGAGTGGATCCTTTCAAGGATTGCATGGGCCTTACTATCTCAGTCATTGAAGGTGGCCTTTGTTTACTTTCCCAAGGTACACCCTTTTCATGTATTTCATTTCTCTAGTGCTCCTTTGAGGAGGCATATGGTGATCTGCTGCATGATCTTCAAATCTACATGATGCAAACGACCAAGTCTTCTATGCCATAAATCATCGACATCTCAACCTTGCACCTTCTCTTCCCTTACACCCAAAGAAACAAAGTCTTCCACATTCAACTTGTATAGGTTCTTCAATTGAAACACAATCTGGTTCACTTGTCATATGGTGATGTGTCTCAAAAATGCATTTCCTTTGTTGAATATCACATCATAACCACGGTCTTCCAACACTGCAATGGAAAAAAAATCTTCTTTAGACCCGGAACAAACATCACATCCTTGAGCCTGAGAGGGGAGCCAAACTCCCTCTGAAAATTAAGTGTATCAATATTGGTCATGCTATACCTCCCATCATCTCCTATCTCGATGTACATCTAGAGTTATTTCTCCTCCAAGTAACTAAATAATTCTTGGTTTCCCATCATATGGAATGAGGCACCACTCTCCAGATACCACACTTTACCCATGAATGTGCATTCCATTCATGAAATGAGGGTGAATTCCAACTCGAATTGTGATGCCAAAGCTTCACCTTTCGTTCCTTTTGAGGGATTATTTCCCACCTTATTGTCTGGACACTTCATGGCATAGTGTCCTAGTTCATGATAATGAAATCACTTGATTTTGGAAAAGTATTTCTTCTTTCCCCCTTGACTGAAATCTCCTTTGGATTGGGATTTCTTAACTTTCCCTTTCTTTGCCTTTCCATTCAAGGCACAATTATCCTCATAAACATACTTTGATTAGGTTTCATCTCTAATGTTCTACCTTATTTCTTCTTGCACCAAATCATACCACAATATTTCCCAATTTGGTAGCTTCTCCCTCCCATTTACCGAATCCTAGCAGTTGTGTCAACTCTTGGGAAGGCCTAGAAATGCTAGGATTACTAGATCATCTTATACAATAATAACACCAACACTCCCATGTTTATGACAACATTGTGTGAACCTGCTCAGGTACTATGGTATTGTCTCTCCCTTCTGCATCTTGATATTATGAATCTTTTCCTTGGGCGTCATATTCCTGTGGTCACTACTGTTCTAGAAAAAATCTATCAATTCTTGCCACTTTTCATATGAAGTCTCTTTCCCATGGATATTAGAGACAATATGGTCTCTTACTCCCTCCAATATGATCCTCCTCACCTTGGCTACACACTTATTCGATTCTTCTAGATTTTGAGTATCAGCTGGTGGTGGTTTCGAGATATCATTATCAATGAATTACTTCAACCCACTATCTTCCAGCACTACGTCCATTTGGTCCTTCCAAGAAACATAATTCGAGATTCCCTCAAGAGAATACTTGAGTATTAGTACCTATAAAGACATCCTGCTAGCTCTAAAGAATTAATCCTGCAAATTTGATACTTACACAATAACAAGTTCGAGATCTCTTCTCTATTGTGAATCTTGCTCTGCTACCATGTAGAATTTTAATGTAGATTCAAAATTATTCATGTCATTAAATAAAACATAAGACTCAAATATACTCTACTCATCTGCGGAAGAAAATTCACAATCGAGAACACATATCAAAAACATGTATCATGATTCAATACACATACACATATTTTTATCTAGGGGAAAGAAACTGCTCAAATTCCCTTCCTATTTGTGTTGCATTAATCAAAGAATCTAGATGAATACAATATGATTTCTCAAGCTTGATGACAACCTGCACCTGTATCTTCTATCCTCTACCTGACTGACTAAATTTTTCCAACACTTAGCCAATTTTCAAGCCCTCCAAACTCTTATTTCCTTGTGTTGTTCCTCAAGTAAATAACCCCTATTATTTATGAAATTCCTCAATATGGATTGTGAAATTCGTTTAGGTCAATCTTTGATTGCATGCACCATCTGTACAACTTGGAATAGTTTACAACTGATAGTACACTTCCCTTGAACTCCAATCTCAACCGGGTAACTTGAATTCTATGTATGCATGAGTTAATTAAGGCTGATTAACTAGTTAGCTAGTTAAAAACTGAAGTTACACCCTACTGCTAGACCTTCCACTTGTTCCTCCAACATTTGGAACTAGTTTAACTGGCAATAACTCAATTTAATTGAATTAAATTGTCACAACTAAAATTAACTCAACCTAGACTCCTATAATTTATGAATCACTGTACACAACTCAATTTCATGCCCCCAACTCGAATTAACTAGGATAACTAAGTGATAACAACTATATCACCTTAGTTAACTCATTCAAGTTGTCTTTCGATGTGGAATTTTGAATTTCTCCTTATTTAATCAAAGGAAAATTAAATTAGGAATTTCTTACTACATTTTCAACATATGTGACAATGATGTGACTCCCAAATTTTATACATGGAGTTAAAACTCCTTGGGAGAACTATGGAGTTGGTGTCTTAAAAGTCTTAGGAGGTGGTTGCCTTTATCATGATAGAAAAATATTGTAAAATCATGATGAATTAATATTCTCGAATTTGTGAAGGAAATGAACTTAGAGGAAGAGTCTACATAGTCATTGGAGTAGTTTTATTTTAATAATATAGGAGGTTTATCTACATGATGAAAGAACAATGTCTCATCAAAATAATATCCTCAAATCATTTTCATTTCATTCCAAAACCTTGTATTCAAAATGAGATCATGGTTGGTTGGTGAAGGGTCTTATGTAGAGGGTTGATTTAAAAAATATAATACGTTTATTTGAAAAAAATAATATAAAATTATTATAAAAAAAAATATTTTATATTTATAATGAATTTGTAACTTTGTATGATAGGATTTTAATATGATTCTGGAGTAAAAATTGATTTTTTTTTCATGGTTAAGAGCTCATTTTATTCAAACATAATGAAACAAATTAATGGACAAACACTTAGAGGAATCTAGCATCTGTGGAAGCATGCTCGTTATGAACCATTAATGAATCATTCTAGGTGGCATGATTTTTCTTAAATAATAGTGGTGATTTGGAGCATGTATCACACCCAAATGACCCCTAATTTCATTATACATATATCTATTTTGTTAGTGGTCCAGGATATGTTGGGCCTACGTGCCTATGTACATAAGTGTTTTGGAGCCTATGTGCATATGTGTTTTAGGTCAAAGAGCCTATGTGTTGAAAGACCAATGAACCTTGTAATTTAATATGTATTGACACTCGTGTTAATAAAATACACTCTTATTGTAGACAAATTGAGACAAGAGAGGTGGGGGATTAGGACTCCATTAGTTGGAAAGTGGGATGAGGGCTAAGAGAATGGATCTTAAGCAGAGGGAATTAAGCTAAAAAAATTAAAATAATTTCTAAAGTCCCAAGCACATTGTTAAGCCTAAGTTCCTAAGTTGAGGGAGAAAAACTCCAAATGTTGGGGGAAGAGACTTCTTTGTTCACCACTTTTCATGTTGTGAGAAAACATCTATAAAGTGGTACTTTGGCATAATTCCATCTCATTATGACCATTCTATCATTTATTTATGCCACTCTACCACTATGAGTATTGAGTTTTGTCTAAGGAGAGAGGGTTCCTTGAACTATTACCTTGTGTCACTACACTTCTTCATGTCTTTCCTCGGGGAAGGGTAGAGTCCGAAAGGGAGAAGTGTAAGTATAAGATTCATTCTATGGAGACTAGAGGGTGCTTGTATATCCCTAAGGGTATCTAGAAGTCTTGGAGCCATAAGGTTGTGTGAATCCCTATATGAACTATGTTGGATCCCTTGAAAGTGAGTGGTACAACTTGAGGGACTAAATAAGAAAAGATGTGATTGCAATACCCTGGGTTGTGTTGGTTGAGGGGTAGGAGAGAGTGTAGGATGGATTGTTGCTAAAAAATTTTACCTTGGCCTTGCTAAGATTGTGTTCATTGTTAACCATGCAGGGTTGTAGGTGAATGTTTTCCTTAGTTGAATCATAGCCCCAACATGGGGGTCTCATTTAGGAGAAGCATGGTCAACATTTGAGAGGAAATCATCAAATATGCAACCAATTATTGATTTCAACATAAATTTTCAGTTTCTATTTCATAGGTGTATATTTTTTATATTGTATAATTGTATAATTTATATTTCTATGTTCATTGTAAAAATTGTATCTTGTTCTTGAATTTATATGTCATGCATGTTTTTTATTATTGTCCTAGGTAATTATTATACCTACATACCATATAATTTTCATTATGTATGACTATATATAGGTTAGATAACGTACGAAGGGTACCTTGATGGATGAATTTCACTAGGTAAAGTGACCAAGGTGCATAATAAAATTCAGTGTCAATGATTTATGTGTTCCAATGTGAAATTGGATCTTGGTAGACAAGTTAATTATGGTAACAAAATAATTTTGGGCCAATTAAAGGAAAATTTTAGAGTTCAATTTTTTCAAAGGTTGTAATGTGCTCAAGTCGGTGGTTGGGGACATGACATTATCGTATGAAACCCCAAAGGTTCCATTGTAGATCTGCATGGGTAAAAAATAGCTATTATTGTGGATAATCAATAAAGGAAAAAATGTGTAGGGGTCGCCTACAATGTGTTTGGTAAAACTTATTCATGAATAATTTGGGGAAATTTCAAGATAATAATGAAATTTGGGGGATAGGAGGAAAATCCCCAAGTCTAATTTATAATTTAAGTTGAATTCAAGCTTTTATTTCCAAAACTTGGAGGTTATAGGTGAAATCATGGAGTAATTGTGAAAAATCCCTAAAATTTTAGCTTAAAGTTACATGAAATTATGCCAAAAAAGTAAATTAATGGCTAAATTTGGAGCATGTGGAGCTAGTTTGGGCTAATAAAGCTTGAAATAAACCTTCCATGGCAATCTAAGAAGAAAAATTGAATAAAATTGGAAATTTTTGAATTTTTAAAATTTCTCATAAAAGCCATGTGGATGCCACATAGCAAAGTTGCGGGGACTACCAAGGTGGAGGGTGTTAGGCACTATGATTAGGTGGCAATTCCTAATGGTAGAATGAATGGATATGGGAATCATGGGGGTTAAGAGAAATAAAAAAGAACGGGTGTGTAGTGAAAAATAATATGTATGTGATGTGACTTAATTATGCTCAGGGAAAACCTATAACACACAATGCATTTTATGGCACACTTTACCATCCGTGGCATAGTACAAAAATTTGTGCCCAGTGAAAATATTATGTGTATGATACATGATGTAATTGCACACAAGGAAAATCTACACATACAACTGTAGAAATTTGCTGAATAATGATAAATTATCCACCGAGACTATCCTGATCACATACAATTCGAATTTATATGCAACACATAATCTCTTCCACTCAAATCATCAAACATGCGGAAATAAAATCAAGCGATAACACATCAAATCATCATACACATTAACACAGTATGTATGGGGAAAGCTTATAGCTAAAAACCCTGCAGCTATTGTGTATATTATAATGGAGAAATCATGTAACAAACTCAGTACAATACTCCTCACAAGTACTCAGTACTATCTCATGAAGTTACACACAAACTAGCTTGGTTTTGAACAGGTTACTGGTTCAAAACTCACCACTAATTGCCTTGCCTCTATTGCGCAATCATGGCCTATCTATATAGAGATCCAAGGTTCGAATCTCCTTGGCTTGACAGCGCAATCATCATGGGAAATTCCTCCAAGTGTGGTGCAAATCTCATGCACAACTGATGTCGCCACCGATAGCTAACTCCACCCTTTCATCTACCTCTTTCACTGGTCTCCACTGAACTGTCCATGCACTGTAGTGAACTGATGTGTTCTTGAGTTGAATAATGAGTTACTAATTAATGAATTAAATAATATTTAATTCACTCCACTCATAACTAATTGATTAGCTAGTTCAACTAAAATAAACAGAACACAACTCCACTAGCTGTCTCATTAACTCCACCAAACTTCTGCCACTGAAGTCCTAACTGAAGTCAACCATGCATGATGCCATTAAACCCTTGGGAATAGCGTAATTCCTCTGTCAGATGCATGAGCCACTTCCAAGGCTCGAACTGAAGTGCTCCAAGAGAGTAAACTGAAGTTTATAGTATAAATATTATTAAGGGTAAATAATATTTGACTTCCCTATTTTAAGGAGAGGCAGTCTAAAAATAGACTTCGACCTATAGGTCCAAAAAATAGAGGTCCATCTATTTTTACCAACATGACCAATACTCCAAGAATAACATACTGCAATCCCCGGACTATGCTCCATATGTCTAAAAATAGACATAGTCTAAAAATAGACTTTGCGCCAGAATTTGCCTGCGGGCCCACTTAGTGAAGGCGACTTCATTTCACTAAGCTCCATCATCTTGCTGCATTTTCAACACTCCTTCTCAGCAAGATATGGATTATCTGCAACCCCTATCCTGCCTCTGTGGAATTCGAACTTGCTCCTGGTGAGCGCCTTCGTCAGGATGTCGGCATCCTGATCCTCCGTGGGAACATATGAAAGCATCATGATTCTCCGCTGAACACAATCTCTAATATGATGGTACCTGATGTCGATGTGTTTGGACCTATCATGAAATACTGGATTAGCCGAGAGCTTGATGCAGCTCTGGTTATCACAGTAGATCACTGTAGGCTCCAAATGCAACCCGAACAATCCAACGAGGATCTTCCTCATCCAAATAGCCTCGCATGCAGCCAAGCTAGCCGCCATGTACTCACTTCCGCTCGAACCGAGCCATGGACTGCCTCCCCGCCGTACTAAGCAAAAGGTGCCTTTCAGCCTCACAGTGCTCTCTGAGTCGGCACACATGCGACTCACTCGCCGAAGATCTCGAAACCTTCAAAGGCCGCTCTATGTACACCTCCTCCTCAATGACTCCGTTGAGAAACGCAATTTCACATCCATCTGATGAATGTGCCACCCCCATCAAGGTCAGAGAGAGCAAGGAAGATCCGTATGGAAGAGTACCTTTGCGACAGGTGCAAAGGTCTCCTCATAATCGATCCCCGATCTCGTGAAAAGCCACGG
This sequence comes from Pinus albicaulis, assembly GCA_034641835.2. NCBI lineage: Eukaryota > Viridiplantae > Streptophyta > Pinopsida > Pinales > Pinaceae > Pinus > Pinus albicaulis. The sequence goes on from CM076581.1 coordinate 908,872,769, forward strand.
CGATAAATCTCGCCTTGTACTTCTCCACACCCCGTCAGCCGCCCGCTTTCCACTTTGTAGATCCATCTCGAACCCACCACTGATTTCCCTTCTGGTCTCGGGACAATCTCCCATGCACCGTTTCTGACAATCGAATCATACTCTTCCACCATGGCATCTACCCATGCGGGGTCCTCCACAGCTTCCTCGAAAGAGGATGGCTCTGTCACGACACATTTTCTCACAAGAGCCATGTATCTAGTGTACCGGTCCAGTGACTGTCTCTGTCTGCGCTGTGCTGTAGGTGGTCCTACAACCTTCTCTGCATCTTGAGCCAGTCGCTCAGCTTCTGTAGTGCGCTTGCGCCCTCTGATGGTTGGCGCTGCATGAGTGGTCTCTTCCACTCCATGAACTTCCTCTCGTGGCTGATCCACATCCGGAAGCTCATCCTTAGGAACTAATAGCTCCTCATCTGCATGCAAGTAATATTCTTCCAGATCTTCTGTAGCGAACACCTATTTTCTCCTCGAAATTTTATATCCCTATTTGTAGAACGCTCTCTCCGACTCTACTTCAGACAAATACACCCGATAGTTGTGAGGTGTATCAGTGTACCCTACAAATATTCCAACTTCAGCAGTTGGATCCAGCTTCCTTCTCGCATCCTTCGTCACATGCATGTAGACAGGAGAACCAAAAATCCGCAAATGGGAAATATCAGGCCTCTTGCCATAATAAGCCTCCTCCGGTGTACTCATGCCAAGAACCTTGTGAGGACAACGGTTCTGCACATACACTGCTGTATTGCATGCCTCAGCCCACAAGTGAAGCGGTAGGCCCTGATCATGCAACATCGCCCGTGCAGCACCCACGATCGTTCTGTTCTTCCGCTCAGCCACCCCGTTCTGCTGTGGGTTATGGGGTGCGATGAGCTCTCTCCGAATCCCTTCTGCGCTGCAGAACTCCTTGAATTCAGCCGAGATGAATTCACCACCGTTGTCACTCCTTAGAGCAATCACCTTCTTCCCCGACTCCTTCTCGACCAGTGCTTTAAACTCACAGAACTTCGCGAATGTATCGCTCTTCTTCTGCATGAAGAAGATCCAGCACTTTCGAGAGAAGTCATCAACAAAGATCACATAATACTTGTGCTTTGCTGTCGAAGCAACTGAGAAAGGACCACACACGTCTGTGTGAACTCTCTCAAGGATCGTCGTGGCGCGACTATCCTTCTCGGGAAAGGTGGCTTTCACATACTTCCCTAAAGTACACCCCTTGCACTGATCTGACTGCGCAAGAGTGCCCTTAGGAAGCCCAGTAGAAATCTGCTACAGAATATTCAAAGCTCCATGGTGAAGGTGGCCCAATCTCCTGTGCCACAGTTCGCCCTCATCATCCCGGCTCACCACTTCTCCCGCCTTGCATGCCATAGTTGCGCAGCCATCTACCTGCAACTGATAAAGGTTCTTGGTTCGAACCCCTATCTTCCGGGTCTCTCCAGTAGTCTTACTGCGCAGGAAGGCTTTTCCTTCGCTGAAGACCACATCATACCCTTTATCCTCCAACATCGCCACATAGATCAAGTTCTTCTTCAATCCAGGTACATGCATGACATCCTTCAATACAAAGGGTTTACCAGACTCCCTCTGAAAGGATATGGTACCGATACCAGTCGCACTGTATCTACCATCATCGCCCATCTCAATGTGCACACCCAAATCTTTGTCCTCCAGATCTGAGAACAACTCCCGATCTCCCGTCATATGAAATGACGCACCGCTGTCCAAGAACCACACCGATCCCATCACACTTGAAACCAAGCATGCAATCAGTGAAAAGTCAAGCTCGAACCGTGAAGCCAAAGCTTCTCCATCTGCAGATCTTCCCGCTTGCTTGTTCTTCTTCTTCTTTGGACAATTGGTAGCATAATGTCCGTGATCATGGTAGTGAAAACACTTCACTTTCGCCATATCCTGCTTCTTGCCCTTTGCACCAGAATGAGAAGTTTTCTTACCCTTCCCCTTCTTTTCTTTGGCAACCAAAGCGCAATTTTCTTCATCAACTCCCTTTGATGAAGATCCATCCCGAGTAGTCCTCCTTATCTCCTCCTGCATGAGATCCGCCCAAAGGCGCTCCCATCCCGGCAGCTTCTCTCGACCATTGACACTATCTTGATATGAGTGCCAAGCCTTCAGAATACCAAGGAGAGCCAGGTCGACCATGTCCTCGTCTTCGACAGTCACCCCCACACTTCCCAGCTCATCTCTGCATTGAGTGAACTTCGTGAGGTATTTGGCGATACTGCCGCCCTTCTCCATCTTGATGTTCCTGAGCTTATCTTTGAGCGCCAGCTTCCTTTGGTCACTCTTACTCTGGAATAGATCCGTCAAAGCTTTCCACATTAAATATGGAGTAGCCTTTCCATGCAGGCTGGATACAATATGATCCTTGACGCCCTCCAACATGATCCTTCGACACTTCGCCATCTTCTTTTGCCATGCATCGACTTCAGCAGGATCAGTGGGCTTTTGGACATCCGTATCTACGAACTCCTTCAGACCATTATCTTCTAATACTGCCTCCATGCGATCCTTCCATGCAACATAATTCGAATTGCCTTCAAGAGCATATTCGAGTCGCAAACCGTTGAAAGACATTTTCAACACTGGCACCAAGAAAACAAAACTGCTGCAAAATTCGAATTCCACTTCAAAGCTCAACCGCTCTAGATCTGTGAGAACAAATTATTTCTAGCACAGAGATTGACTGCAAGGGGCATTTACCAGACCTTTCACTTTCTGAAGAAAGATGAATCCGGAGGCTACCTGGCCCGCATGCAGACTCTGTCTACCGAAATAAGTTTGTAATCACTGTGATGATCAATCTCTGCTTCAATAGCTCCGATACCATGTAGAAATTTTCTGAATAATGATTAATTATCCATCGAGACTATCCTGATCACATACAATTCGAATTTTTATGCAACACATAATCTCTTCCACTCAGATCATCAAACATGCGGAAATAAAATCAAGCGATAACACATCAAATCATCATACACATTAACACAGTATGTATGGGGAAAGCTTATAGCTGAAAACCCCGCAGCTATTGTGTATATTATAATGGAGAAATCATGTAACAAACTCATTGCAATACTCCTCACAAGTACTCAGTACTTTCTCATAAAGTTACACACAAACTAGCTCAGTTTTGAACAGGTTACTGGTTCAAAACTCACCGCCAATTGCCTTGCCTCTATTGCGCAATCATGGCCTGTCTATATAGAGATCCAAGGTTCGAATATCCTTGGCTTGAGAGCGCAATAATCATGGGAAATTCCTCCAAGTGTGGTGCAAATCTCATGCACAACTGATGTCGCCACTGATAGCTAACTCCACCCTTTCATCTACCTCTTTCACTGGTCTCCACTGAACTGTCAATGCACTGTAGTGAACTGATGTGTTCTTGAGTTGAATAATGAGTTACTAATTAATGAATTAAATAATATTTAATTCACTCCACTCATAACTAGTTGATTAGCTAGTTAAACTAATCTCAACCAATTCAACTAAAATAAACAGAACACAACTCCACTAGCTGTCTCATTAACTCCACCAAACTTCTGCCACTGAAGTCCTAACTGAAGTCAACCATGCATGATGCCATCAAACCCTAGGAATAGCGTAATTCCTCTGTCAGATGCATGAGCTACTTCCAAGGCTCGAACTGAAGTGCTCCAAGAGAGTAAACTGAAGTTTATAGTCCAAATATTATTAAGGGTAAATAATATTTGACTTCCCTATTTTAAGGAGAGGCAGTCTAAAAATAGACTTCGACCTATAGGTCCAAAAAATAGAGTCCCATCTATTTTTACCAACATGACCAATGCTCCAAGAATCTCATATTGCAATCCCCGGACCATGCTCCATATGTCTAAAAATAGACATAGTCTAAAAATAGATTTTGCGCCAGAATTTGCCTGCGGGCCCACTTAGTGAAGGCGACTTCATTTCACTAAGTTCCATCATCTTGCTGCATTTTCAACACTCCCTCTCAGCAAGATATGGATTATCTGCAACCCCTATCCTGCCTCTGTGGAATTCGAACTTGCTCCCGGTGAGCGCCTTCGTCAGGATGTCGGCATCCTGATCCTCCGTGGGAACATATGAAAGCATCATGATTCTCCGCTGAACACAATCTCTGATATGATGGTACCTGATGTCGATGTGTTTGGACCTATCATGAAATACTGGATTAGCCGAGAGTTTAATACAACTCTGGTTATCACAGTAGATCACTGTAGGCTCCAAATGCAACCTGAACAATCCTGCGAGGATCTTCCTCATCCAAATAGCCTTGCATGCAGCCAAGCTAGCTTCCATGTACTCGGCCTCTGCTGAACTGAGTGCCACGGATCTCTGCTTCCTGCTGTACCAGTAAACTGCTGTCGACCCAATGCTAAGAACTCCTCCAGATGTGCTCTTCCGGTCCGTTGGACTCCCTGCCCAATCTGCATCAGTGAAGCCAGAAAGCTTCACTCCATCCTCCTGTCTGTACCATAGACCATATCCCGATGTGCCTCTAATATAGCGCAATACATGCTTTTCTGCCTTCCAAAAGAGCTTGGTAGGCTTAACCATAGCTTGCGAAAGCTGGTTAACTGCATATCATATATCGGGTCGTGTATTGACCAGATACATAAGCGACCCCACCAACTGTCGATAGACAGTAGCATCCACTACCTCCGCTGAAGTAGCATCCTCCTTCCTCCAACCACCAGGAAGAGGAGTGTCAACAGGCTTGCAGCCTTGCATGTTGAACCTCTCCAAAATCTCCCGGGCATACTTGCCCTGAGAAACAAACAGTCCTCCACTGCGCTGCCAAATCTCCAATCCCAGGAAATAATGAAGGATGCCTAGGTCCTTCATCTCAAACTCTCGTGCAAGATCACCCTTGCATGAAAGTATCAACTGCTCGTCGCCAGTCAAAATCAGATCATCTACATACAATACGATGATCAACAGCTTCCCCTCCACCACAATCTGGTACAGGTTTAGATCCGCCTCACTCTTGGAGAATCCAAGCCCGGTGAAGTAGCTGTCTATCCGAGTGTACCAAGCACGAGGTGCTTGCTTCAGCCCGTACAATGCTCTCTTGAGTCGGCACACATGCGACTCACTGCTGAAGATCTCGAAACCTTCAGGCTGCTCTATGTACACCTCCTCCTCAATGACTCCATTGAGGAACGCAGTCTTCACATCCATCCGATGAATGTGCCACCCCATCTGCGCTGAGAGAGCAAGGATCGTCCGTATGGAAGAGTACCTTGCGACAGGTGCAAAAGTCTCCTCATAGTCAATCCCCTCGATCTGTGAGAAGCCACGGGCGACAAATCTCGCCTTGTACTTCTCCACACTCCCGTCAGCCGCCTGCTTCACCTTGTAGATCCATCGCGAACCCACCACTGATTTTCCCATCGGTCTTGGGACAATCTCCCATGCACTGTTCCTGATGATCGAATCATATTCTTCGATCATGGCATCAACCCATGCGGGTTCCTCCACAGCTTCCTCAAAAGAGGATGGCTCCATCACAACACATTGACTCAAAAGAGCCATGTATCCAGTGTACCGATCCGGTGACTGTCTCTGTCTGCGCTGTGTTGTAGGTGGTCCTACAACCTTCTCTGCATCCCGAGCCAGTCGCTCAGCTTCTGTAGTGCGCATGCGCCCTCTGATGGTTGGCGCTGCCTGGGTGGTTTCTTCCACCTCCGGAACCTCCTCTTGTGGCTGATCCACATCCGGAAGCTCCTCCTTAGGAACTAACAGCTCCTCATCTGCATGCAAGTGTAGCTCCCTCTCAAGCGAACACTGCATGGCTTTCTCCTCCTAAAATTTTATATCCCGTCGCACAACAGTCTTTCGACTGTCTAAAAAATATACCCGATAGTTGTGAGGTGTATCAGTGTACCCCACAAATATTCCAACCTCAGCAGTTGGATCCAGCTTCCTTCTCGCATCCTTCGTCACATGCATGTAGACAAGAGAACCAAAAATCCGCAAATGGGAAATATCAGGCCTCTTGCCAGAATAAGCCTCCTCCAGTGTACTCATGCCAAGAACCTTGTGAGGACAACGGTTCTGCACATACACTGCTGTATTGCATGCCTCATCCCATAAGTGAAGGGGTAGGCCCTGATCATGAAACATCGCCTGTGTAGCACCCACAATCGTTCTGTTCTTCCGCTCAGCCACCCCGTTCTGATGTGGGTTATGGGGTGCGATGAGCTCTCTGCGAATCCCTTCTGCGCTGCAGAACTCCTTGAATTCAGCCGAGATGAATTCACCACCGTTATCACTCCTTAGAGAAATCACCTTCTTCAACGACTCCTTCCCGACCAGTGCTTTAAACTCACAGAACTTCGCAAATGTATCGCTCTTCTTCTGCATGAAGAAGATCCAGCACTTTCGAGAGAAATCATCAACAAATATCACATGATACTTGTGCTTTGTTGTCGAAGCAACTGAGAAAGGACCACACACGTCTGTGTGAACTCTCTCAAGGATCGTCGTGGCGTGACTATCCTTCTCGTGAAAGGTGGCTTTCACATACTTCCCTAAAGTATACCCCTTGCACTGATCTGACTGCGCAAGAGTGCCCTTAGGAAGCCCAGTAGAAATCTGCTGCAGAATCTTTAAAGCTCCATGGTGAAGGTGGCCCAATCTCCTGTGCCACAGTTCGCCCTCATCATCCCGGCTCACCACTTCTCCCGCCTTGCATGCCATTGCTGCGCAGCCATCTACTTGCAGCTGATAAAGGTTCTTGGTTCGAACCCCTATCTTCCAGGTCTCTCCAGTAGTCTTACTGCGCAGGAAGGCTTTTCCTTCGCTGAAGACCACATCATACCCCTTATCCTCCAACATCACCACAGAGATCAAGTTATTCTTCAATCCAGGTACATGCATGACATCCCTCAATACAAAGGGTTTACCAGACTCCCTCTGAAAGGATATGGTACCGATACCAGTCGCACTGTATCTACCATCATCGCCCATCTCGATGTGCACACCCAAATCTTTGTCCTCCAGATCTGAGAACAAATCCCGATCTCCCGTCATATGAAATGACGCACCGTTGTCCAAGAACCACACCGATCCCATCACACTTGAAACCAAGCATGCGATCAGTGAAAATTCAAGCTCGAACTGTGAAGCCAAAGCTTCTCCATCTGCAGATCTACCCACTTGCTTGTTCTTCTTCTTCTTTGGACAATTGGTAGCATAATGTCCGTGATCATGGCAGTGAAAACACTTCACTTTCGCCATATCCTGCTTCTTGCCCTTTGCACCGGAATGAGAAGGTTTCTTACCTTTCCCTTTCTTTGCTTTGGCAACCAAAGCGCAGTTTTCTTCATCAGCTCCCTTTGATGAAGATCCATCTCAAGTAGTCCTCCTTATCTCCTCTTGCATGAGATCCGCCCAAAGGCGCTCCCATCCCGGCAGCTTCTCCCGACCATTGAAACTATCTTGATATGAGTGCCAAGCCTTCGGAAGACCAAGGAGAGCCAGGTCGACCATGTCCTCATCTTCGACAGTCACCCCCACACTTCCCAGCTCATCTCTGCATTGAGTGAACTTCGTGAGGTATTTGGCGATACTGTCGCCCTTCTCCATCTTGATGTTCCCGAGCTTATCTTTGAGTGCCAGCTTCCTTTGGTCGCTCTTACTCTGGAATAGATCCATCAAATCTTTCCACATTAAATATGGAGAAGCCTTTCCATGCAGGCTGGATACAATATGATCCTTGACGCCCTCCAACAGGATCCTTCGACATTTTTCCATCTTCTTTTCCATGCTTCGACTTCAGCAGGATCAATGGGCTTTTGGACATCCGTATCTACGAACTCCTTCAGACCATTATCTTCTAATACTGCCTCCATGCGATCCTTCCATGCAACATAATTCGAACTGCCTTCAAGAGCATATTCGAGTCGCAACCCGTTGAAAGACATTTTCAACACCGGCACCAAGAAAACAAAACTGCTGCAAAATTCGAATTCCACCTCAAAGCTCAACCGCTCTAGATCTGTGAGAACAAATTATTTCTAGCACATAGATTGACTGCAAGGGGCATTTACCAGACCTTTCACTTTCCGAACAAAGATGAATCCAGAGGCTACCTGGCCCGCATGGAGACTCTGTCTACCGAAATAAGTTTGTAATCACTGTGATGATCAATCTCTGCTTCAATAGCTCCGATACCATGTAGAAATTTGCTGAATAATGATTAATTATCCACCGAGACTATCCCGATCACATACAATTCGAATTTATATGCAACACATAATCTCTTCCACTCAACCAACTCAGATCATCACACATGCGGAAATAAAATCAAGCGATAACACATCAAATCATCATACACATTAACACAGTATGTATGGAGAAAGCTTATAGCTGAAAACCCCGCAGCTATTGTGTATATTATAATGGAGAAATCATGTAACAAACTCAGTACAATACTCCTCAAAAGTACTCAGTACTTTCTCATAAAGTTACACACAAACTAGCTCAGTTTTGAACAGGTTACTGGTTCAAAACTCACCGCCAATTTCCTTGTCTCTATTACGCAATCATGGCCTGTCTATATAGAGATCCAAGGTTCGAATCTCCTTGGCTTGAGAGCGCAATCATCATGGGAAATTCCTCCAAGTGTGGTGCAAATCTCATGCACAACTGATGTCGCCACTGATAGCTAACTCCACCCTTTCATCTACCTCTTTCATTGGTCTCCACTAAACTGTCCATGCACTGTAGTGAACTGATGTGTTCTTGAGTTGAATAATGAGTTACTAATTAATGAATTAAATAATATTTAATTCACTCCACTCATTACTAGTTGATTAGCTAGTTAAACTAATCTCAACCAGTTCAACTAAGTTAAACCGAACACAACTCCACTAGCTGTCCCATTAACTCCACCAAAATTCTGCCACTGAAGTCCTAACTGAAGTCAACCATGCATGAGCTCACCAAACCCCTAGGAATAGCGTAATTCCTCTGTCATATGCATGAGCCACTTCCAAGGCTCGAACTGAAGTGCTCCAAGAGAGTAAATTGAAGTTTAGAGTCCAAATATTATTAAGGGTAAATAATATTTGACTTCCCTATTTTAAGGAGAGGCAGTCTAAAAATAGAATTCGACCTATAGGTCCAAAAAATAAAGTCCCATCTATTTTTACCAACATGACCAATACTCCAAGAATAACATACTGCAATCCCCGGACCATGCTCCATATGTCTAAAAATAGACATAGTCTAAAAATAGATTTTGCGCCAGAATTTGCCTGCGGGCCCACTTAGTGAAGGCGGCTTCATTTCACTAAGCTCCATCATCTTGCTGCATTTTCAACACTCCCTCTCAGCAAGATATGGATTATCTGCAACCCCTATCCTGCCTCTGTGGAATTCGAACTTGCTCCTGGTGAGCGCCTTCGTCAGGATGTCGGCATCCCGATCCTCCGTGGGAACATATGAAAGCATCATGATTCTCCGTTGAACACAATCTCTGATATGATGGTACCTGATGTCGATGTGTTTGGACCTATCATGAAATACTGGATTAGCCGAGAGTTTAATGCAACTCTGGTTATCACAGTAGATCACTGTAGGCTCCAAATGCAACCTGAACAATCCTGCGAGGATCTTCCTCATCCAAATAGCCTTGCATGCAGCCAAGCTAGCTTCCATTTACTCGCCCTCTGCTGAAATGAGTGCCACGGATCTCTACTTCCTGCTGTACCAGGAAACTGCTGTCAACCCAATGCTGAAAACTCCTCCAAATGTGCTCTTCCGGTCCGTTGGACTCCCTGCCCAATCTGCATCAGTGAAGCCTGAAAGCTTCGCTCCATCCTCCTGTCTGTACCATAGACCATATCCCGATGTGCCTCTAATATAGCGCAATACATGCTTACCTGCCTTCCAAAAGATCTTGGTAGGCTTAACCATAGCTTGAGAAAGCTGGTTAACTGCATAGCATATATCGGGTCGTGTATTGACCAGATACATAAGCGACCCCACCAACTGTCGATAGACAGTGGCATCCACTACCTCCGCTGAAGTAGCATCCTCCTTCCTCCTCCAGAAGTGCTCTTTCGGTCCGTTGGACTCCCTGCCCAATCTGCATCAGTGAAGCCAGAAAGCTTCACTCCATCCTCCTGTCTGTACCATAGACCATATCCCGATGTGCCTCTGATATAGCGCAATACATGCTTGCCCGCCTTCCCAAAGAGCTTGGTAGGCTTAACCATAGCTTGCGAAAGCTGGTTAACTGCATAGCATATATCGGGTCGAGTATTGACCAGATACATCAACGACCCCACCAACTGTCGATAGACAGTGGCATCCACTACCTCCTTTGAAGTAGCATCTCCCTTCCTCCATCCTCCAGGAAGAGGGGTATCAACAGGCTTGCAGCCTTGCATGTTGAACCTCTCCAGAATCTCCCGGGCATACTTGCCCTGAGAAACAAACAGTCCTCCGCTGCGCTGCCAAATCTCCAATCCCAAGAAATAATGAAGGATGCCCAAGTCCTTCATCTCAAACTCTCGTGCAAGATCCTCCTTGCATGAAAGTATCAACTGCTCATCGCCAGTCAAAATCAGATCATATACATACAGTACGATGATCAGCAGCTTCCCCTCCACCACAATCTGGTACAGGTTTGGATCTGCCTCACTCTTGGAGAATCCAAGCCCGGTGAAGTAGCTGTCTATCCGAGTGTACCAAGCGCGAGGTGCTTGCTTCAGCCCATACAGTGCTCTCTTGAGTCGGCACACATGCGACTCACTGCTGAAGATCTCAAAACCTTCAGGCTGCTCTATGTACACCTCTTCCTCAATAACTCCATTGAGGAACGCAGTCTTCACATCCATCTGATGAATGTGCCACCCCATCTGCGCTGAGAGAGCAAGGATTGTCCGTATGGAAGAGTACCTTGCGACAGGTGCAAAGGTCTCCTCATAGTCGATCCCCTCGATCTGTGAAAAGCCACGGGCGACAAATCTCGCCTTGTACTTCTCCACACTCCCGTCAGCCGCCTGCTTCACTTTGTAGATCCATCGCGAACCCACCACTGATTTCCCCATCGGTCTTGGGACAATCTCCCATGCACTGTTCCTGACGATCGAATCATATTCTTCGATCATGGCATCAACCCATGCGGGTTCCTCCACAGCTTCCTCAAAAGAGGATGGCTCTGTCACAACACATTGACTCACAAGAGCCATGTATCCAGTGTACCGATCTGGTGACTGCCTCTATCTGCGCTGTGCTGTAGGTGGTCCTACAACCTTCTCTGCATCTCGAGCCAGTTGCTCAGCTTCTGTAGTGTGCATGCGCCCTCTGATGGTTGGCGCTGCATGGGTGGTTTCTTCCACCTCCTGAACTTCCTCTTGTGGTTGATCCACATCCGGAAGCTCCTCATCTGCATGCAAGTGTAGCTCCCTCTCAAGCGAACACTGCATGGCTTTCTCCTCCTGAAATTTTATATCCCGTCGCACAACAGTCTTGCGACTGTCTGGCACATACACCCGATAGTTATGAGGTGTATCAGTGTACCCCACAAATATTCCAACCTCGGCAGTTGGATCCAGCTTCCTTCTCGCATCCTTCGTCACATGCATGTAGACAGGAGAACCAAAAATCCGCAAATGGGAAATATCAGGCCTCTTGCTAGAATAAGCCTCCTCTGGTGTACTCATGCCAAGAACCTTGTGAGGACAACGGTTCTGCACATACACTGCTGTATTGCATGCCTCAGCCCACAAGTGAAGGGGTAGGCCATGATCATGCAACATCGCCCGTGCAGCACCCACGATCGTTCTGTTCTTCCGCTCAGCCACCCCGTTCTGCTATGGGTTATGGGGTGCGATGAGCTCTCTCCGAATCCCTTCTGCGCTGCAGAACTCCTTGAATTCAGCCGAGATGAATTCACCACCGTTATCACTCCTTAGAACAATCACCTTCTTCCCCGACTCCTTCTCGACCAGTGCTTTAAACTCACAGAACTTCGCGAATGTATCGCTCTTCTTCTGCATGAAGAAGATCCAGCACTTTCGAGAGAAATCATCGACAAAGATCACATAATACCTGTGCTTTGCTGTCGAAGCAACAGAGAAAGGACCACACACGTCTGTGTGAACTCTCTCAAGGATCGTCGTGGCGCGACTATCCTTCTCGTGAAAGGTGGCTTTCACATATTTCCCTAAAGTACACCCCTTGCACTGATCTGACTGCGCAAGAGTGCCCTTAGGAATTCCAGCAGAAATCTGCTGCAGAATCTTCAAAGCTCCATGGTGAAGATGGCCCAATCTCCTGTGCCATATTTCGCCCTCATCATCCCGGCACACCACTTCTCCCGCCTTGCATGCCATAGCTGCGCAGTCATCTACCTGCAACTGATAAAGGTTCTGAGTTCGAACCCCTATCTTCCAGGTCTCTCCAGTAGTCTTACTGCGCAGGAAGGCTTTTCCTTCGCTGAAGACCACATCATACCCTTTATCCTCCAACATCGCTACTGAAATCAGGTTCTTCTTCAATCCAGGTACATGCATGACATCCTTTAATACAAAGGGTTTACCAGACTCCCTCTGAAAGGATACGGTACCGATACCAGATGCACTGTATCTACCGTCATCGCCCATCTCGATGTGCACACCCAAATCTTTGTCCTCCAGATCTGAGAACAACTCCCGATCTCCCGTCATATGAAATGACGCACCACTGTCCAAGAACCACACCGATCCCATCACACTTGAAACCAAGCATGCGATCAGTGAAAAGTCAAGCTCGAACTGTGAAGCCAAAGCTTCTCCATGTGCAGATCTTCCTACTTGCTTTTCTTCTTCTTCTTTGGACAATTGGTAGCACAATGTCCGTGATCATGGCAGTGAAAACACTTCACTTTCGCCATATCCTGCTTCTTGCCCTTTGCACCAGAATGAGAGGTTTTCTTACCCTTCCCCTTCTTTGCTTTGGCAACCAAAGCGCAGTTTTCTTCATCAGCTCCCTTTTATGAAGATCCATCTCGAGTAGTCCTCCTTATCTCCTCCTGCATGAGATCCGCCCAAAGGCGCTCCCATCCCGGCAGCTTCTCCCGACCATTGACACTATCTTGATATGAGTGCCAAGCCTTCGGAAGACCAAGGAGAGCCAGGTCGACCATGTCCTCGTCTTCGACAGTCACCCCCACACTTCCCGGCTCATCTCTGCACTGAGTGAACTTCGTGAGGTATTTGGCGATACTGTCGCCTTTCTCCATCTTGATGTTCCTGAGCTTATCTTTGAGCGCCGGCTTCCTTTGGTCGCTCTTACTCTGGAATAGATCCGTCAAAGCTTTCCACATTAAATATGGAGTAGCCTTTCCATGCAGGCTGGATACAATATGATCCTTGACGCCCTCCAACAGGATCCTTCGACACTTCGCCATATTCTTTTGCCATGCTTCGACTTCAGCAGGATCAGTGGGCTTTTGGACATCCGTATCTACGAACTCCTTCAGACCATTATCTTCTAATATTGCCTCCATGCGATCCTTCCATGCAACATAATTCGAACTGCCTTCAAGAGCATATTCGAGTCGCAAACCGTTGAAAGACATTTTCAACACTGGCACCAAGAAAACAAAACTGCTGCAAAATTTCGAATTCCACCTCAAAGCTCAACCGCTCTAGATATGTGAGAACAAATTATTTCTAGCACAAAGATTGACTGCAAGGGGCATTTACCAGACCTTTCACTTTCCGAAGAAAGATGAATCCGGAGGCTACCTAGCCCGCATGCGGGTCTCTCCAGTAGTCGAACTGCGCAGGAAGGCTTTTCCTTCACTGAAGACGACATCATACCCCTTATCCTCCAACATCGCCACATAGATCAAGTTCTTCTTCAATCCAGGTACATGCATGAAATCCCTCAATACAAAGGGTTTACCAGACTTCCTCTGAAAGGATATGGTATCGATACCAGTCGCACTGTATCTACCATCATCGCCCATCTCGATGTGCACACCCAAATCTTTGTCCTCCAGATCTGAGAACAAATCCCGATCTCCCGTCATATGAAATGACGCACCGCTGTCCAAGAACCATACCGATCCCATCACACTTTAAACCAAGCATGCGATCAGTGAAAAGTCAAGCTCGAACTGTGAAGCCAAGGCTTCTCCATCTACAGATCTTCCCGCTTGCTTGTTCTTCTTATTCTTTGGACAATTGGTAGCATAATGTCCGTGATCATGGCAGTGAAAACACTTCACTTTCGCCATATCCTGCTTCATGCCCTTTGCACCAGAATGAGAGGTTTTCTTACCCTTCCCATTCTTTGCTTTGGCAACCAAGAAAACAAAATTGCTGCAAAATTTCGAATTCCACCTCAAAGCTCAGCCGCTCTAGATCTGTGAGAACAAATTATTTCTAGCACAGAGATTGACTGCAAGGGGCATTTACCAGACCTTTCACTTTCCTAAGAAAGATGAATCCGGAGGCTACCTAGCCCGCATGCAGACTCTGTCTACCGAAATAAGTTTGTAATCACTGTGATGATCAATCTCTGCTTCAATAGCTCCGATACCATGTAGAAATTTGCTGAATAATGATTACTTATCCACCGAGACTATCCTGATCACATACAATTCGAATTTATATGCAACACATAATCTCTTCCACTCAGATCATCACACATGCGGAAATAAAACAAGCGATAGCACATCAATTCATCATACACATTAACACAGTATGTATGGGGAAAGCTTATAGCTGAAAACCCCGCAGCTATTGTGCATATTATAATGGAGAAATCATGTAACAAACTCAGTACAATACTCCTCACAAGTACTCAGTACTTTCTCATGAAGTTACACACAAACTAGCTCAATTTTGAACAGGTTACTGGTTCAAAACTCACCGCCAATTGCCTTGCCTCTATTGCGCAATCCAGGCCTGTCTATGTAGAGATCCAAGGTTCGAATCTCCTTGGCTTGACAGCGCAATCATCATGGGAAATTCCTCCAAGTGTGGTGCAAATCTCATGCACAACTAATGTCGCCACTGATAGCTAACTCAACCCTTTCATCTACCTCTTTCACTGGTCTCCACTGAACTGTCCATGCACTGTAGTGAACTGATGTGTTCTTGAGTTGAATAATGAGTTACTAATTCATGAATTAAATAATATTTAATTCACTCCACTCATTACTAGTTGATTAGCTAGTTAAACTAATCTCAACTAGTTCAACTAAAATAAACAGAACACAACTCCACTAGCTGTCTCATTAACTCCACCAAACTTCTACCACTGAAGTCCTAACTGAAGTCAACCATGCATGATGCCATCAAACCCTTGGGAATAGCGTAATTCCTCTGTCAGATGCATGAGCCACTTCTGTAGCTCGAACTGAAGTGCTCCAAGAGAGTAAACTGTTGTTTAGAGTCCAAATATTATTAAGAGTAAATAATATTTGACTTTCCTATTTTTAGGAGAGGCAGTCTAAAAATAGACTTCGACCTCTTCGACCTATAGGTCACAAAAATAGAGTCCCATCTATCTTTACCAACATGACCAATGCTCCAAGAATCTCATACTGGAATCCCCGGACCATGCTCCATATGTCTAAAAATAGACATAGTCTAAAAATAGACTTTGCGCCAGAATTTGCCTGCGGGCCCACTTAGTGAAGGCAACTTCATTTCACTAAGCTCCATCATCTTTCTGCATTTTCAACACCATTGATCATTAATTTGTGGAAATATAAACAATCGCATGCGCACATTAAAACCATAAACAATCACACATATAAACACAGTATTTATGGGAAAGCTTAAAGCTGAAAACCCCCAACTATTTGTATATTATAATGATAGATATCATGTAACAATCATTGTACAAACTCCTCACAAGCTCTCAATACAATCTCCAATTGTTACACACTACACAAGCTCAGATCTAGCAAAACACATGCTCCAATCTGCTCCACCTGTTAGCCTGCCTCTACTGCGCAATCCAAGATGAATAATGGCTCAATCCAAGTTTGAATCCACCTGGTATGCATTGCGCAATCCTCATTGGCATCTCCATCAATGTGTGTGCAAATCTCATGCACCAAGATAGTCACAACCGATAGTCATTAACGCTCTTCACCTACCTCCACCGGTCTCCACCGAAAACCGTCCATGCATTGCAGTTAACTGATGTATTATTTAGTTGATTTATGAGTTAATAATTAGTGAATTAATTAATAATTAATTCACACCACTCATCACTAGTGTATTTATCAGTTAGACTAAATACAACTAGTTCAACTAAGTTAAATTGAACACAACTCCACCAACTGTCTCATCAACTCCACCAAACTCTGCCACATGAGTTCTAACTGAAGTCAACCATGCAATAGCTCAACTAACCCATAGGAAATTCGAATTTCCTTCTGCCAGCTGCATGTGCCACATCTGTAGCTCGAACCGAAGTGCTCCAAGAGGAAAAGATAATGTTTATAGTCCAAATATTATTAAGAGCTAATAATATTCGACATATCTATTTTTAGATTGGAAATCTAAAAATAGATTCCACCCAGTATGTCTAAAAATAGAAGTCCATCTATTTTTTCCGACTTGACCAACCATCCACAAATAGAATCCCGCAACTCATAGAACATGATCCATATGTCTAAAAATAGACATAGTCTAAAAATAGACTTTGCGCCAAAAATAGCCTGCAGGCCCACTTAGTGAAGGCGACTCCTTTCCACTAAGCTCTTCATCTTGTTGCAATCTCAACACTCCCTCTCAACAAGATAAGGATTATCTACAACCCCTATCCTGCTTCTGTGGTATTCGAATTTTCTCCTGGTGAGCGCCTTCGTCAAGATATCAACATCCTGATCCTCCGTGGGAATGTATGAAAGTAACATGATCTTCCGCTGCACACAATCTCTGATATGATGATATCGGATGCCAATGTGTTTAGATCTATCATGAAATACTCGGATTAACCGAGAGTTTGATGCAAATCCCGATTATCACAATAAATCACAAAGAGGTTTGAAGTGTGAAACGACATTCCCACTGTGATCTTCCCCATCCATATAGCCTCGCATGCAGCCAAACTCACTGCCATATACTCGCCCGCAGAATCGGGGAAAAAGCAATGCTGACCTCTCGTCTCGTGGCCGTACTCAAGAAACTCGTCGACCCGATACTAAAAATCCCTCCAGATGTGCTCTTTCTATCTGTTGGGCTCCCTGCCCAATCTGCATCTGTGAAGCCACATAGCCTCACCTCATCCGACTGACTGTACCATAATCCATATCCCAATGTGTCTCTGAGATAACGCAATACATGCTTGCCTGCCTTCCAGAAGAGCTTGGTAGGCTTAACCATAGCTTGTGAAAGCTGGTTAACCGCATAGCATATATCGGGTCGTGTATTGACCAGATACATAAGCGACCCCACCAACTGTCGATAAACAGTGGCATCCACTACCTCCGCTGAAGTAGCATCCTCCTTCCTCCAACCTCCAGGAAGAGGAGTATCAACAGGCTTGCAGCCATGCATGCTGAACTTCTCCAGTATCTCCCGGGCATACTTACCCTGAGAAACAAACAGTCCATCACTGCGCTGCCAAATTTCCAATCCCAGGAAATAATGAAGGAGGCCCAAGTCCTTCATCTCAAACTCTTTTGCAAGATCCTCCTTGCATGAGAGTATCAACATCTCATCACCTGTCAAAATCAAATCATCTACATAAAGTACAATGATCAGCAACTTACCCTCCACCACAATCTGGTATAGGTTCGGATCTGCCTCACTCTTGGAGAATCCAAGTCCTGTGAAATAACTGTCTATCCGTGTGTACCAAGCACGAGGTGCTTGTTTCAACCCATACAACGCTCTCTTGAGCCTGCACACATGCGACTCGCTGCTGAAGATCTCGAAACCTTTGGGCTGCTCTATGTACACCTCCTCCTCAATGACTCCGTTGAGGAACGCAGTCCTCACATCCATCTGATGAATGTGCCACCCCATCTGCACTGAGAGAGAAAGAATCGTCCATATGGAAGAATACCTTGCGACAGGTGCAAAGGTCTCCTCATAATCGATCCCCTCAATCTCTGAAAAGCCTCAGGCAACAAATCTTGCCTTATACTTCTCCACACTCCTGTCAACTGCCTGCTTCACTTTGTAGATCCATCTCGAACCCACCACCGTTTCCCCTCCGACCTCTACACTTCATGCACTGCTTCGCTAATTTCGACAATTGAATCATACTCTTCCACCATGGCATCTACCCATGCAACTTCCACCATTTTCACTGCTGGCTTCTGTCAGCACCAGTCGGCAGAGCCATGGTTCCAAAGAGACCATGAAGACTGCCTCAGGCTGTAGGTGTGGCTCCATAAACTGAGGCCACAATGCCTTTGCAGTGCGTTTTCACTTGATGATCGGCTGCATATGCTCCTTCATCCATGAACCTCCTATTGTGGCTGATCCACATCCTGAGGCTCATCCTTAGGAGCTAATAGCTCTTCATATGCATGCAAGTGTGGCTTCCTCTCAAGCGAACACTTCATGGCTTTCTCCTCTTGAAATTTGATATCCCGTCGCACAACAGTCTTGCGACTGTCTGGAAAATACACACGATAGTTGTGGGGTGTATCAGTGTACCCAAAAAATATCCCAACCTCTGCGGTCAGATCCAGCTTCTTCTTGGCATCCTTCGTCACATGAATGTAAACAGGTGAACCAAAAATCCTCAAATGGGAAATATTAGGCCTCTTACTAGAAAACGCCTCCTCGGGTGTACTCATGCTAAGTATCTTGTGAGGACAATGGTTCTGCACATATACTGCAGTATTGCATGCCTCCGCCCACAAGTGAATGGGTAGGCCCTGATCATGCAACATCATCCGTGCAACACCCACGATCGTTTTGTTCTTCCGCTTAGCAACCCCGTTCTGTTGTGGGTTATGAGGTGCTATGAGCTCTCTTCGAATTCCTTCTACGCTACAAAAGTCCTTGAATTTAGCCAGAGATGAATTCACCACCATTGTCACTCCTAAGAGCCTTCACCTGCTTCCCCGATTCTTTCTCCACCAGCGCCTTGAACTCACAGAACTTTGAGTATGTCTCGCTCTTCTTCTGCATGAAGAAGATCCAGCACTTCCGAGAAAAATCATCAACAAAGATCACATAGTACCTGTGTTTTGTTGTCGAAGCTACTGAGAAAGGTCCACACACGTCTGTGTGAATTCTCTCAAGGATCGTTGTGGCGTGACTATCCTTCTCATGAAAGGTGGCTTTCACAAATTTTCCCAAGGTACACCCGTTGCACTAATCTGACTGCACAAGAGTGCCTTTAGGAAGCCCAGTAGAAATCTACTGTAGTATCTTCAAAGCTCCATGGTGAAGGTGGCCCAATCTCCGGTGCCACAACTCACCATCATCCCGGCTCACCACTCCTTCTGCCTTGCCTACCATTGCTGCGCAACCATATACCTGCAATTGATAAAGGTTCTTAACTCAAACCCCTATCCTCTGGGTCTCACCAGTTGCCTTACTGCGCAGGAAAGCCTTTCCTTCACTAAAGACAACATCATATGCCTTGTCTTCTAACATCGCCACAGAGATAAGATTCTTCTTCAATCTTGGAACATGCATCACTTCCTTCAATACGAAGGGTTTACCAAACTCCCTCTCAAAGGAAATGGTACTGATACCATTCGGACTGTATCTACCATCATTGCCCATCTCGATGTGCACTCCAAGATCTTTCTCATCTAGATCAATAAAAAAATCTCGATCTCCTGTCATGTGAAAAGACGCACCACTGTCCAGAAACCACACTGAACTGATCACACTTGAGACCAAGCATGCGATCAGTGAAAAATACAGCTCAAACTACGAGGCTAAGGCCTCTTTAGCTACAGATCCAGCAGCCTGCTTATTTTTCTTCTTCTGCGGACAATTTTTGGCATAATGTCCGTGTTGGTGACAGTGAAAGCACTTCACCTTGGACATGTCCTGCTTCTTTCCTTTTGCACCGAAATGAGAAGCTTTATTGCTCTTCCCTTTCTTTGCTTTGGTAGCCAAAGCAAAATTATCTTCATCAGAGTTCTTTGATGACAATCCATCCCTGGTACTCCGCCTTATCTCCTCTTGCACAAGATCTGACCAAAGTCGCTCCCATCCTGGCAATTTCTCCTGACCATTGACAGAGTACTGATAGGAATGCCAACTCTTCAGAAGCCCAAGGAGAGCCAAGCTCACCAAGTTCTCATCATCTACATTCACCCCCACACTTCCTAGCTCATCCCTGCATTGGGTGAACTTCGTGAGGTACTTGGGCATACTGTCGCCTTTCTCCATCTTTATGTTTCTGAGTTTGTCCTTGAGCACCAACTTCCTCTGGTCGCTCTTGCTTTGGAATAAATCTGTCAAGGCTTTCCACATCAAGTATGGAGAAGACTTACCATGCAGGCTGAACACTATGTGATCCTTCACGCCCTCCAACAGAATCCTACGACACTTTGCTGTCTTCTTTTTCCAAGCCTCAATTACGGCAACATCGCTAGAAGTAGGCTTTGGAATTTCTGCATCTATGAACTCCTTCAACCCATTGTCATATAACACTGCCTCCATCCTGTCCTTCCATGAAATATAATTCGAGCTTCCCTCAAGGGCATACTCCAATCGCAATCCGTTAAAAGACATCTCAACTTCGACACCAAGAAAACACTGCTGCAAATTCGAATTCCACCAGCACAAAACTCAACCGCTTCAATGTTCTGCAATTGCTCCAATGATCAATATCGCTCTGATACCATGTAGAAATTTGAATAAATGTTAAATTATTCACCGAGATTATCCCGATCACACACTATTTGAGCTTCATGCATAATACATAACCTCTTCTACTATTGATCATCAATTTGCGGAAATATAAACAATCGCATGCGCACATTAAAACCATAAACAATCACACATATAAACAAAGTATTTATGGGAAAGCTTAAAGCTGAAAACCCCCAACTATCTGTATATTATAATGATAGATATCATGTAACAATAATTGTACAAACTCCTCACAAGCTCTCAGTACAATCTCAAATTGTTACACACTACACAAGCTCAGATCTAACAAAACACATGCTCCAATCTGCTCCACCTGTTAGCCTGCCTCTACTACGCAATCCAAGATGAATAATCGCCCAATCTGAGTTCGAATCCACCTGGTATGCACTACGCAATCCTCATTGGCATCTCCATCAATGTGCGGTGCAAACTCATGCACCAGTATAGTCACAACTGATAGTCAGACTGCTCTTTCACCTACCTCTTCACTGGTCTCCACTGAAACTGTCCATGCACTGAAGTTAACTGATGTATTCTTTAGTTGATTTATGAGTTAATAATTAGTGAATTAATTAATAATTAATTCACACCACTCTCACTAATTGTATCAATTAGTTAGACTAGATACAACTAGCTCAACTAAGTTAAACTGAACACAACTCCATTAACTATCTCATCAACTCCACCAAACTCTGTCACATGAGTTCTAACTGAAGTCAACCATGCAATAGCTCCACTAAACCCTAGGAATAGCGTAGTTCCTTTTGTCAGTTGCATGTGCCACATCCGTGACTCAAACTGAAGTGCTCCAAGAGGATAAGATAATGTTTAGAGTCCAAATATTATTAAGAGCTAATAATATTCGACATATCTATTTTTAGACTGGAAATCTAAAAATAGATTCCGCCCAATATGTCTAAAAATAGAATTCCATCTATTTTTTCCGACTTGACCAACCATCCACAAATAGCATCCTGCAACTCATAGAACATGATCCATATGTCTAAAAATAGACTTTGCGCCAAAAATAGCCTGTGGGCCCACTTAGTGAAGGCGAATTCTTTCCACTAAGCTCCTCATCTTGCTGCAATCTCAATAGAAGCACAGAAATAGATCTGATATTTTGGAGAAAAGGGGTAAAAAATAGGAATGATGGCTTAATTTTGGGGCAAGAGGAGATAAGACAAGTTTATCTAGATGGGAGGATGTGGGTCTGGTGGGGAAAGGGTGCTTGTACAAGGGAAAGAAGAAAATATGAGATGATAAATCTGGTGGGGTGGTCTGCCTGAAGGGTAAGGACTTGAGGTTTCCCATGAATCTGAGTGGATTAATGCTTCTAAGGTAAGAAGGAGTTGCAATCACTTCAATTCATGTGTTTGGTTGTTAGAGGGAAACATCTGGCACTTTGACATTGAAAGCCCAACATTTTATACAATTAGCATTGATCACGGGGTAGTTCCTTGTGTTTTCAAGTTTCAACCCACTGATTAGGGGAATTTTGAGGTAAAAAATTGGCCTCCTAAGAAAATTGTGCAACAAAATTAAACTTTAGAAGAACTAATAGGATTCAAGATGATGATGTCAATCATGGGGGATGATTCAACCATTTTTGGAGTAAAAAAGAAAAAATAATAAAATAATAAAACTACTTTTTCAACTCGTATTTTCAACTTATCTCACTATGGTTTTACTCAAATTTCGAGTGGGAGTACACGTTAGGTGAAAAATTTAATTCCTCATCCAAGGAGTACCCATGTTACATATTTTTGATGGACCCTGCTATTAGTCATCAGTAATTTTTTGCTTTCTATAGATGATTAAATGCTTATCCTAGATTTCTAGAAACAAAATTCATGAATATTGTGAGTTCTAGAAATCTCACTGCCTTCATTATCCTCAGGATAAATTTTTCACTGTTTTGTTATTATTCTAAATCTTTGTTTTTCCCGTGCTAAGAGGCTGCAATCAAAGAGGAAGAAGGTTAGCATATGATTGTCCAAAAGGTATCAAAAATCCTTCAAGAAAGGCCTCCTTGGTCAAAGCACAACTTCTACAAAAGACAGCTGCCCATCTTAGCCATTTCTGCAAGAATGAATGAGATGGCCACTAGTAGAAAAAGAGGTAAGTAAAGAGGCTAAAATTATCACAAAGGACATTCACAGCAAAGGAGAGACAACGTGCCTATGTTCAAAGAAAATCATGGTTTTTATGACTAATTGACTAAACAATGTTGCCAAGCAAGGAGCCAATGAAATCGGATCACAAGGACAAAGGCCATCAGGGCAACCAAGTATGATTTGAAGGTTTCTAGAAATTATAAATGAAGAAGGGAAAAAGCCCTAAAGCCTAAAGCTTGAGAAGGTAGGCAAAGAAGTAAAATGAAGGTCATAAATCTCCATCATAATGGTAGAAGGTTTTCAAAGGGTATTTGAAGGTGACCTCCATGGTTTGCCAAGATCAAAGGGGTTTTCACTACATCAAAGGGACAAATTGTAAAGAGTATCAGTATGAGGGAGCCTCAGCTTTCAAGTGGAGTCAAAGGTCTTCAAAATGGTCAAGATAAGGAAAGCATGAGGTAAAGTGTCAAAATGGAAAATCATGCTAAGCATGAAATCCCTATTGAGTAACTAAAGGTTGTAAAAATCCAAACACATGAGAAAAGGATCAAAGGAAAATATGTTATAGGCACCTCCAGAAATCAGAAGTGGCCAAGGGGACGACATAACATGGTGTAATTTGCTAAACCTTGTCAAAGTGAACATGTTACTGTTGTTATCACCAAAATTGTACCTGATTGGCTGCTGATCAGACAACTTCAGTGTAACTATTTCAAACCAATCCTGTGACTGAGGCTTAACCTCCTCAGCTTGAGAGGGCTCTCTCAAGGGTTAATGATATTGATTAATGATAAGGATAGATGACTAACTCTATGAATTATGTCTTGGTTTTTTATGTTTATAGGTTGAAAAGATGAAGGCTTGCTACCATTGGGCTATGGAGTCAATGACAGGGATAAAGATGACAAAGGCTCTCATTGTGGAAGCTAAGGCTTGTATATACTTCATTGAAAGAATAACACATTCAGGAAAATCCCAATAACTTGAGGTTCAAAGGAAGTCATGCCATGTAGCACACTAATTCTGAGTAATGAGACATCAAGGTATTGAAAGAAAAAATACTGAAAGAGATTTTGTATTAGCTTAATACTTAAAGGAAGTCAGAGCATGAACAATCATGAATTCTGAGTAATAAATATTAAGACATTGAAGAAAACCTTTCAAAGATAAGACCCAAAACTTATTTGACCATAGATAAATACTTAAAGGAAGTCAGAGTATGAACAATCATGAATTATGAGTAATAAGCACTTAAAATATCGAAGGAAAACATTTCAAAGATAGGACATAGACTCATTGGAATACACTAAGAATCTCAGGTGAAGAAAAGATGTTTTTTTTTTGTATATATATATATATAAGTACATACAAATCTTTACAAAATTAGTCTCTAAAATGACATTTTCCAACCTTTCATACATCGAAGTACTCACTACTTATAGGTATCTAGCCTTTACATCCAATCTGCCAAGTGGCTAAACCATTAAACTATATTACTGACACCAAAGATGATCCAAATATTCCTTGAAAGGAATCATGTCTTTCAACCATGCTGGCCACAAAAAAAACATTAATACTATGACTGTCTTCATGAAGCTGCTCTGCCTACTATTAAGGAGCTGTTAGTTTGATGATATGGCAACATAGTGAATTGGTATCTTCGAACAAAATATCTCCACTTAGAAAACTTCTGATCTGATAATCTTTGTCATTTCCCTAATACTCTTTGTCATTCTCATGGAGAACAGCTTTGAAATATTTGTTTACTTTCCTCCTTCTTCCAAAATTAACCACCAAAATTAACCTTGCTGTCAAAACAAAATTTTGTGCTACTTTCGTAGCTAGTTTCGTAGCACAAACAAAAAAGGTGATGTGAGGTAATCCTCTGCTATTCTTGACCATTGGAGGATGTTAAATGATCAAAAACCATTAAACACAACCCTAAAATCTCTTCATCCCTATCAGTTTAAGTATCTTAGAACCAAAAATAATTCTTCAGAAACTCCGCAGCAGAAAATGGGCTTCAAGCCTAGCATACGCTGCGGAATTGCCTAACTTTTCAGAGATTTGATAAAACCTGGGATCTGAGCTCTAAAAAAATCTATGAATATACCTACATGTAAATTATGATCATATAAGACAAAAAATGTCTATAATCCATTGTTACCTTTTTATTTACCAACAGTTCCTTCATGAGCAGTTTTAATAGTTTTCTCCATAGTTCCTCTTTCCAAACCTTTCTTTTTTAATTCTGTCTTCATCATTTTCATATTTTATTTCAACTCTTTGACTTGTCTATGAAGACTTTTCCTCTTTGCCTGTAACCATAAATTTCTCTGCCTTGTGTGTGTCATCACGATGCGTAAAGGCTGTGATTTTTTCAACAAATTTTTGGCCTTTCTAATAGACTTTTCAAAATGAGTAACCTGATCATTCACTTTCTTTTCCACCTCATCTATCATTTGTCTATCTTGCTTGTATCTTTCCAGCTCTCTTTTTGTTTCAGACAAATTTTCCCTAACTACTCTTAACTGTTCTTCAAGAACCTCTTTTTTAGTTTGCTCTATGACTTTTTCTTTTCCCTTTCTTTGTTTGATTGTTTCCTCCTTATCTTTAAGTTGTCCCTTTGGAAAATATGCTTCATATTTCTTCTGTTTCTTTCCTTTAGATTGAGCTTTGTTTTCATTAGTAACCTCTATCTCAATATGGGATATGAATATGAGTTCTTGTACTGTTGCCTTTTTTCCTTTATCTTCCTTCTGCTATTTATTTCCAATGGTAATAGTCTCAGAAATATGTGATCTAGTGAAAGGCTTTCTAGGTTTAAAAAGGAAACCCGAATCTTCTAAAGAAAAATCTAATTTCTTGGCTATAAGCCCCTTCAATTTGACCTTGGATCCTTCTACCTCAGTAGCTTTCACTACAGGGGTTTATGCAATGTCTATAGCCTCCAAGATGTCTTCAATCCTACCTTTTCCTCCACTAGCTTCCTTTGTGCCTCTTTTAGAAATTTTTGCTACAGGTTTAGTCTTGCTAATTATGACATGCTTTTTAGCCTACTTACTAGTTTCCGGATGTGATGTTGTCTCTTGGATGCATTTATCTTCTTCCTCCACGTGTTTAGCTGTAGATTTTAAACTGTCTTGGTGATTCCCTTCTAATTCTGCAGTAGCATTCAGCTCTTGCCTAGAAGAAGGAGTTTTGATTTTAGATGCTTTCCTTGGAGATAAAACATCCATTTCATAGCCATTCATAAACAAGAACGATGCCCAATCTCTGTCTAGTTTACTTAATTCTTATAGAACTAGTAATTTCATCAATCCATGGTGAAAGATGGAAGTTTCACTTCTTTCAGGTCTACCTTGCACTTTGTCTGCCATTTTTCCAAGACTTCTAAAAAGGTAAAAAGGGATATCTATTAGCATTTTCCCTGTAAAATGAAGTAACAGCTTGAAGTGATACATGTAAATTGTTTGGAATCTGCCTTCACATGTAAAGTATTTCTGTATTACTGTCAATAATTTATAGTAGTTATCTCTAAGGCAAGTTCTGGAAATCCCTACAGTCATATTTATCCGTACATGTTCAGGCTTTATATAATCATCACAACTTCTCAAATTAAACTTTGTAGCTTTAAACCATTCTTCTCCAGTCCTAGGGATCCATATTACTTGAGAAATACTATCAAGTGAAATTGGCACATGAAGAAAACCAACCTTTGTATATGTTCCTTTGAAATTAAGTACGAAGTCTTGTGATCCTTGTTTGTGATGACCTTGCAACTTTTTACAGAACTGAATGCAGCCCGCTCTTGTAAAAATCTCAACGAAATATGGATCTTCCATGATTAAACTTGGAGTTGTAGGCTCGTATCTGAATGGAAAACCTCCTTTATTCACTTTCTTTGGTGTGGCCATTTCTTCTTGTTCTGCAGTGGTGGCCTTCTTTGTATTCTTACACTTATTCAATAAAAAGCATTTGATGACAGTGAGTTGTTATGGCAAAAGAGGGCTGACATGACAGAGGGTTTCTATGGGAGATGCAGATGACAACAAGCTACTTTGGTAGAAGATTACAAGAGCGGAAAGTAAAGAGTGAGAAATGAGGGATGAATTTAAAAAATAAGATGGGAATTATTAAAGAAATGGTGGCTGATGCCAAAACATGCCAAAGAATTTCAATGATGACCCTATTATGACAGCATGACCTCAAAATCCTCAAAGTTTAACAACTCATCATTATGCAGAAAATCATTAAAAGGTGACACAACGTTCGTAGCGCATTTAGTTTTACAAGCCTTCAGTTTTTCTACAGAACTACTAGGTGTTTCCGCAGCAAAATTTGTTAAATTAGAACTAAAATCGTTGCGGACTCAATTTTTTTTACAAGTGGCCAGATTTGAGACTTTAGGTTGATTTAAAGTATTTATTCATGATTTTTTCCTTTGATATGACTTGAGATCATCCCTAACAACTTAAGACAATCTTTGAAGCTTATGCTAATCATAAAATTAATCATTTCATGATGCTATGCAATCTAACCAATCTAAATGCATACTTGACACATTCCAAGTTATGATTTTGAAAATTTAGGGTGTGATAACAGCTATCACAATCAGTAAGAAGGTGAAAACACATGTTTTAGGTCAATTACACTCCAGAATTCCAAAAAGGGTAAGAACAATGGTTTTAATTTATCATAAGAGACAGTTTGAACAGTGCCCAGATTTTCAAGAATAAAAAGGGGAGCTCTTCATCCTTTCAGTACACCATCACCAAAGAAAATCACTTGGGAAAGTTGTAAGTCACCTGCAAAAAGAGTCAAAGAAATTGATCGGAATGGAAAATGGCATCCACCCATGGTATTCATCTACTCATGTTATCCATCCACCCATGGAATTTACCCATGGTATTGTAAATGTCATTGACCCATGGTATTCATCCACCCATTGTATTTATTCACCCATGGTATTTTAAGTGACATCTATCCATGATATTCATCCACCCATGGTATGTATCCACACATGGTATTCATCCACACATGGAATTTACCCATGGTATTGTAAGTGGTATCTACCCATGGTATTGACCCATGGTATCGACCTATGGTATCTACAAATGGCATTGTAACTCAAAAAAGGCTATAAATAAGAAGCCTCAGTTTGTAAAAGGACAGATTGTCCACCACAATGTAGCTTCTACAGTTATTCTCTGTTTTAATAAAACAAGTTTCTTTGTGGTTTTACTTGCAGTGTGTTCTCTCTTTTTTCTGGCATTCTAATTTTGCAGATATTGTGAAATCAATTTCAAATTTTTTTTGATCTTGGGGGCCTCCCCACAAGATCCGGATCAGAAATATCATTGAAAATTATAAAGTGACCAAAGGTAAACATAGAAAAGTGGGTTTTTACAAATTTGATTTATTTTCGAAAGGTATAAAAGCACCTAAGTTTCATTTTTCCAACTCACTTATCACTTAACAAGGGGAGAAAGCCTTCAAGGGAAAATTCCTGTGTTCTGGAAAACGTTGGGCAAGAGAAGCCCTACACTACGCTCCTGAAAAACTATGCTACACGCCTGTGTGTACATTCTTCAGAGGATATAACGCTGTGTTGTGCGCCTGTGAACGGGTGCTACACATTTAACAACGTGTAGACCTGGGAGAGGACTCATGCATAGAGACACGTTCAGAGCAGACATGGGCGCTACGCGCCTACACGTTCAACAGCACCCGACAGTGTGCAGAGTCTTGTCCTTTTCTCGGGCGCTGCGCGCTACCCTCTCACACTGCACAAAGGCCTGACAGGCCCGAGCCTTTGCTCATTCAACAACCAACCAAAGGGCACGTTCAGGAGAAACCCGACATCGTGTAGCTTGCCTTTAATGTGCTCTTTCTCGTTCATACTTTGCTTAGAAGGACCCGACACCGTGCAGGTCTGTCGACACTGTGCGCCTGCTTGTTCAGATGCTGCAAGAAGACCCTCCGCCGGTGCTGCGTTCCTGTGCTATGTTCAGGGCTGACCTGACAGCCCATGTAGGGTCGACCCAACTGGCCCGATGTTGCACTCTTGTGCTACATGTTTAGCTAGGAAGCCTTTCAAGCTAGATCAAGCCCTCAAATTTGCTCAAAACTCCTCCAGTTCTCTGCCTGGCACCTCTTGAGGGTTTTAATAACAGGTATTTAGACGATTTCCACTCTTTCATATTGTTTTAAAAGATAAACTTAGAGAGAAAGGTACAAACCCTAAAGGAAGAGAAAAGCTTGGTCCCCATGCTAAAAAACACTGATGATTGAAGGGCACCCATCCATCCACAAACTCAAGGTACACTGAGGCCCAAATTTTCCTTCTTCACTCATCATTCCCCTTCACTTGCCAATCACTGCCTTTCATTATCATCTCACTTGCCCTTTCCATATCATTTCACAAATAATTTCAGGGTTTTGATTTCAAAGCAAGGGTAAAAGGTAAAATGTCTAGAGAAGGCAGTAGTGACAGTGGCAAGGGAGGCCAAAGACCTAGGGGACAACAAAGAAAGGGTGGAAGAGAAAATAGATTTGAACCTTTGAATAGCAAGGAGTTGACAGCCTCCCCTACAACAGTTGCCTATTTCTGAGAGGTGGGTTATTTTGATTTATGTGAGAGAGTACAAAGAGTCCAAAGTCACCTTGAGTTGACCAGACTTTTTTCCCTCAACCTCCATGACCATCAAGTGCATCTAGCTGGGGTAAATTTTGAGCTATCCACCAATACAATTGATATGGACACTGGAATACCTTGTATGGAAGAAAAATGGTTCAAACAGGTGAATTTGGACTTGAGCCATTATCAACCTTTCTTGAAACCAAGATACCAAGCTGATTGAAAAACTATTTTTCCCTTTTCCCATTTGTTGGAAAGATATGCCCCTTTAATGAAAGTCATCATGAAGTATTTTACATGTGAGGGGAGGTTTTCTAGACTTTATTACTACCATATAAGACTGCTTATGCACTTCACTAGGCCCAAGCTACTACATTTTCCCTATTACATTTATGAAAGTATTGATAAGATGTCATACATTATGCAAAAGAGGCCTCCTTCACAACAAATGTAGAGTCTTTTCCACCATTCGCTTACCAAGATGATTGTGTTGCATCAATTAGAGCAATAGGGTATCCCATGGGAAGTGTTCATCGCCCATGATGTTTTCACAAATTCACAACCTCTTCCTCTGAAAATTTTACCCTCATCATCTCATCCACCTTCCTCCTTTCCTCCATCACCCCTCACTGACCATGAATCATCCTCTCCACATGAATCCTCTCCTCAAGAAAATTTCTCACCATCATCTTCTCCTAAAGTATAAAAACAAGAAGAGGATGATGACAATCAAGAGGAAAATGCCATTCGAGAAGAAAGAATAAATAATGAAGAAGAAGAAAGTTAAAATGAATAAAATGATGACGAGGAAGAAACAAAGGACAGTGAGGAAGAAGAAACAAATGATAAGGCAGAAAGTGACAGTATTGAGGAAGCAGAAAATGAAAGTCACGAGGAATAAAATGATGAGGAGGAGGAGGATGATGAAAATCAAGAGACAGGGGTAGATTATGAAGAAGAAGACAATTTAGAATAAGAAAGTAGTGATAAGGAAGATAATGCAGAGGATGATGAAAACAAAGGCAGTGAGCCAAATAGTGAAGAGGAGGACAAAGGAAATGCAAAAAATAGTGGAGAAGAAGAAGAAGATAGTGAGCCAAATAGTGAAGAAGAAACAGATGAAGAAGAGGCAGATGCAAGCAATGAAGAAGAGGCAGATGCAAGAAATGAAGAAGAGGATGAGAATGCAGAAAAAATGGAAGAGGAGGATGATGTTGAAGATCATGAAGATAAAGAAACGGATAATGAAGAGACAGAAGAACAAACATAGAAAGAGAATGAGGAAGAAGAAACAAATTATGAAGACAAAGGCAAATATGGAGACAAAAGCAGTAATAAAGAAGACAATACAGAGACTGAAGATGAAGACAAAGACACCTCTAATAGTGACAACAAAGAAAATGATGATGGCAATGATGATGTTGCAAACACAGAGGGAGATGATGAAGAAGACACCATGATGATTGATAGCCCTAAATATAATGACAGCAGTGACACTATGAACCCAAAAAGCAGTCAAGAGATTGATGATAGTGGCAAAGGTCATGACAGCGATGTTAGCATGAAGGAAAATGAAAATACCTCTCAAGAGGGCAGTCAAGAAAAAAATGAAGAAGACATAAATGCAGATATCATTGATGAAAGGAAAGGAAATATTGATATCAGTCATGGTAAGAACATTCTGGTAAACAAATTTGAGTTTCTTTCTTTCACATATCAAAGAGGATCAAGGCAAGTGTTTTCTACCTCCAAAAGGCAAGGGACCTTGCCATATACATCAGCTCAAAGGCTTGACAAGGGAAAAGAAAAGATGAAAAAGGATAAGAAAGGTAAGGGAGGCAGGAAAACTACTCAAAAGCCACAATTCATTGACCTAGATAGTGATAATGAAGATGAGGAGGTGGCCACTAGACTACTACTCCAAAGAAAAGATGCACAAATCAGGGATTTTGAGATGGCACAAGGTATCATTAAGTATTACAAAAATGAACACAAGTACTTCAAGAAGATAAAGAAGGGGCCTTGCTCTCCAGAAAAAGATGACCAAGTACTATGCAATGAAAAACAAACTTGCTTGTGCCAAACTGAAGGAAGCCCTCATTGAAATTCAAGCACTGAAAGAAGAAAAAGGCCAAGCTAGGCTTGGAATATTAGAAAAATATTCTTTATAGATCTCCCAAAACCCATGAGGCACTCATTCACCAAATTTGGGAGAATTTTGACAAGTTTTGTTTTTTGCTAATTTAGAGGCCAAGGGGGTAGCACACATGGTGCTACGATTTTTCTCAGAGCATCTTCAGGAGGAAAGGCTCAAATTTTTGGAATCCTCGTCTCAAATATAGCATGCTCACAAATTTTCAGATCAATTGGAGTTGTTTGGTCCTCCAAAAGGGTCAAAAACACCCTAATTTTCACCATTCTGCCTACTTTTCAGGACATGTGTTGCGCCTTTACCAGCCTTGGAATTTTTTATTTTTGAACATGTTGTAGAGGTCAAATCAAAGAACCAAGGGTAGATCTGTAAATTAGACTCAAATGGCTTCACAACGGGCCATCATGGAGCCTTTTCCGACATTGGGAAGGCCTTAGCAAAGAGAAAGTAAAAAATGTGTGCTTGGCAAGTTTTAGGAGGCTTGTTAGACCTCAAATATAATTTTCTTTTCTAAAAATGCTCGAAAAGATAGTTTGTGCCTTGGGCCTTGCAAGGTCTCAAGGACAATAGTGACATTTCTGATTAGCCAATAGGCTTCTAGAGACTCTATTATGTTTTTCTCCTCCTTGCTTGTTAAAAATTCATTGAGGACTCATTGTTAATGTTGGCATTTGATGATTTTTGAGAGAAATACATGGTTTATTGAGGTTGAAGAGCAATTTGGTGTTATGAAGCTTGTGAATGATTTTCTTTGATTGATGATGATGAAAGCTTGCTTGCAGGATCCTTGAGCTTGGTCAATGGTGATGTGTCTCTAATTTTTTCATGTTTTCTTGTTTATCATTATGTCCATCCTTCTATGTTGCAGTAGATCAAAAACGTATAGGCTAAGAAATGTTGTTGAGGCACCTTAGTCCTTCCTGTTACTATTATCTTTATGTTTTCCTTTGCTAGGTTAGTTTAAGGAATTCTTAGCTACTCCTTAGATCCACCTGAGCTTGTTTGTTTCCTTAATGGTTGAAGAAAGTAGTTTTCAAATATGTTTTATGGTTATCCATGCTTACTTGATGCTATCTAAACTCTGTTTATGAAATCTCTCTTTGAAGTATTACTTGTTAGGTTAAGCCAAGGAGGTCTTGTTTTGATCTTGCCCTTTGTCCATAATTATTAGTTTGCCTCAAGGTTCTTTATAGCTTGATTGATGATGTCTAGGAGTTCCCTATTCATTGTTTAATGTTATTTGTCATCTTATATGTTTTCATACTTTCAAGGTGAAATCACTAAAGTTAGATAGGATTTCTTGCTTTTTGTGTTTCACTGAATTGTTCATCTTGAATGTCTATTTGTTTAAGTATTGTCATTGAGTTAATGGTTTGACCTATCTCATGATTATTATCTTTTGCTTATCAGTATTTGAGACCTTCTTGTTTATGGGTATATGACAAAGGATACTTCACTGCCCTTTGCCCTACCTTGATTCACCAAGTTAATGTCCATCTCACTTCACACATAACCTTAAAGATCCATTGACCACACTTGATTTGCCCTGTGATGCACTCTGACTCATTGTTGATATATTCATGACTTTCATAGACTCCATAGCCCAATGATTTGATGACCTCTCACTCCACCTATTCTACTTGATCATTTTACCCAACCCAACCAAACAAGCAAAACCTTAAACTTCACAACTAGCCTAAAATCAACCATCTAAAGCAAACAAGTTTATATCCTTTGCAAACAATAGAGAGAGCTTTCTCTGAGTCTAGGAAGGCTAGGTCCTAGGACTCCAAGGACTAGTATTATGTTACCATGTGCATTTGTTCTACCAATCTGCTAAATCACGGGACACTAACACCTACTACACGAAAAATGAGAAATACATGAAAAAACATGTTTGCAATCACGTTTTTCATGTATTTCTTATTTTTAGTGTAGTCGCATCCATCAAAATTATGCAACATGGGTAATCCTTGGATGAGAAATCAAAATTTTCATCCAAAAAGTGTTTCCGCTCGAAATTTGAGTAAACCCATAGGGAGATAAGTTGAAAATACGAGTTGAAAACATAGTTTATCCTTTTTTCCCTCTAAAATTTGATGATGTAATCAAATATTATTTTATTATTTCCACTATTATTTTATAATTTCATTAGGAGGCCCATTTTAGACCTCAAATTTCCCCTAATGACCCAACCCAACCCAACAATCCAGGGCAGGTCAAATTTTCCTAATTTTGTGCTTTATGTGATTTAACTTCGCTTATGATAACAGTGTGAATTTACCCACTTTTTATATCCTTCCTTGTCCCAAGGAAAATCCCTCTGTGACCACCATGAGAATATATGTATGTCTTTAGAGGCCCCTTTTCTTCCCTAATCCTCCTTATGAGTTGTGAATTTGGGCAGCTTTGGGCAATGTAACACACTCTTGACTTTCCTTTCTCTAAAATAATATTCTTGCAGTTATAACTATACATTTCTGCGTCATAAACTACCTCTTCCTTGTTCTTCTTGCTATCTCTTTTTCCATTTCATGGAAGGAATTTATCTCGTTGATGATGCAAGTATGGGTTGGTTTGAGTTGTAACTGATGGAAATAATGCAATGTTTTGATTGTGCCAATGGTGATACTCCCTCATGTCTTTTAAGCAATGAGAGTCAGGGAGCCATTCTTAGTGTTCTGAGTTGCATATAAGAGTTCTTATAATGAAAATTATATTACTGAATCTCTTAAATATTGATCAATTGGTATACCACTGCTGAGAGATCAGATTAATTGGTTACACTGACTTGGGCTTTTGCATTTAACAATCATGGGTTCTGATGGTAAAGAAGAATTTGGTTCTCAATGAACTATAAAACATCTGGATCTCCTCCATCTTCGAATTGGAAACCAGTTGTTGCAAATGCATCCATGAATAATGTACAAGAGAGTTCACTAAGAGTGCTCACTTCATCAGAGTGTCTATTTTCTCCACTGGTCCAAAGAACCCTTAATGGAATTAATAATGCCGTGTTATTCCCAAAAAAATTCAACCCTTTAGAGCATAAAACCTCCTACTGATTCATTGATATCAGAAAGATTCATATTTTTATCAAAACTTTATCCTCAACCATTGTTGATTTACTGATATCGAAATGAATTATTTCTGTCAAGGCTTATTCTAACTAATCATATTCATTTATATGAACTAAGAGTGTTCATGGCGAGCTCACAACTAGTTTTATCCCTTACCACATTTAGATTTGAAACAATATATTTCCGAAATCCAATCATCTATTTCACACATTTGGTAAACCTGTCGAACTGTTGACAAAGTATGAAAGTTAATATAGCAAAAAGATAACCAAAGTATCAAAATAAAAACATTAAAAAGTATGATACATTACCAAAACATTTGGTAAACCTGTCAGACTATTGACAAAGTAAAAAAGTTAATATAGCAAAAATATAACCAAAGTATCAAAATAAAAACCTCAAAAAGTATGATACATTACCGCAAGAAATTATCAATTTGAGATAAATGTACAACAACCATCAAATTACTTGGCACCGACTGGGAAATTCAAAATGCTCAATTATTTTAAAATTTGCCCAAAGGTGCCATCATTCTAGAACAGAAGTACAATGACCATTAAATTACTTGGCATATTTGGGAAATTCAAGTGCCCAAACATGTTAGAATTTGCCCAACAAAAAATCCTCCTCATTTTTGTGAATGCTATGAACCAGTGTCTCTTCTTCATACAAAGAATATGTGTGATATAATACTCATGTTTACTTCAAGCCTTCCATTTCTATCGCCGTAGGATTTAGGACCAAATTTTGTCTCGTCCTAGGTCCTTTTCTCGCCCTTTTGGCTGGACTGCATGAAAAAAGTATTTAGTAAATCAAAGTACATAAATATAGAAAAAATTAATTTATGTGAGTCTTAAGAACGAAGTCACTAACCCACTCCCTATTTTGAAGTGTTAGTTCGATATGAGGCAACTTAATCTCACTATCATTTTCCCATCTCCCCCACACACAACATAGAGCTAATGAGCATGTTAACTTGCTTGTCTCCCAAGGTTCCTTCTTCACTATTTCTCTTGCTCGTAATGTTAGAAGAATTGTTTATGTACTTTCTGGTCTTTTATTCAAATCATACTAATAGTCGAGGGTAATTAGTGCTTATCTTTAAGCTTAATGCTCCTCTATAGAGGTCACCCTTAAACCTTAGTAATTACTTCAGTTAGCACTCTAGAGTTCGATTGTGAGTCATGAATGTAGTCTTCGAACTATGCTTGAGCAAGAGTAAAAATTTAGATCGTGAGTCATAAATATTGCAGTCTTCGAAGTACACCTGAGCATGACTAAAAATTTAGGTATCTACGTTAATACATATAGACGTACCAGTGGTCTTATAATCCCTATATGTCATTTTCTATTAAGGCTTGGAGACGGGAATAACACTATCATTAAGAAACAATGGTTTTATTCTGGAAAGGTAATCTCCTCTGCAAGTTGGCCAGTGCCATTTTATTTGTCCGAAAGCAACTCTGAGGGCATTCGTTCTTCTGTTACTTCAGGATAGCCGTTCATATCCAAAGTTTGATTACTCGTAAGCAATAGCAGAAAATAGTACAAGAAACCATTCAATCCATTAACCGTCTTAACTATTAGTTTTATATTAAATATTAATTGGATGGTCTAAAAATATTTAGTCATTTAACATTCCATCCAATGGTGCAGACTAGTACACCGTGGCACTTGGGAGAGTTTTTTTCAAATGGGAACACCTTACGACGTAATTATGTATTTTTATTTAACTTTTTTTTCATAATTTCCCTTTATATTATAATATATTAATTATATAATTAAGTGCAACATAAGTATGCTTACTTCATAATGGATATATATGTATATATATAGTTATGACTTACAAACATTTTAGTAATATTTAGCTAACGTTTTAATATTTAGTTAATGCAAAATAAAGTAAAGAAGATAATATTCATCCAAGTAAAGTAGCCATATAACACAAGTATAAGCAATGCTAAATATGGATCCCTTAACTTTATTTATATGAAAAATGTTACAATATACAATCAAGGAACACATCTAACTACCATTCCACTTAAATACTAGAACTAATCTCTATCCGACATCCATAAAACCAGGTCACCTACTTGAAACTCTCCCTTCCTTCTACCATTCTATGCACAATATTCTATCATTTCAATTTTTTTCATCAACCAAATGTAGCAATCTCTAATTTACCTCCCATCCCTTGATGCACTCCAAGACTGACGATTTGTGCTCATAGTAGCCTTACAAATTGTCTGGGGTTCCAATGGTTGTTATCTATTTTCCAATTCAATCAAATTGTAGCTTGTTGTGGAATTATTTTTTATGTTCTAATTGAACTATAGTGCATCCAATAACTCTGGGAAATTTGACTAGTTTGCATGAAAAAATTCCTTATGGAATCTTCCAAAAGGCCATTGTTACATTATTTCTATCAATATGGATGATACTTGAACTCATCAATAGTTTGGTTCTAACAAGCTTGAGCAACTCTGTCCAAAACTACATTATGAACCTTGTGTCTCTATTCAACACAATGATCAACGGGATACCCTAGTACTTTACAACATTGTTAAGGAATGAATCAATGAACTTTTATGTTGCATAAGGAACCTTTGTTTGAACAAATGTTATCTCTACTTCAGGGAAAATTTTAGGGGCTAATATTCGCAGGTGGGCTAATTTTCCATGTTTTTTCCAAAAAAAATATACGCCAATTTCCATTTTTTCTAAAAATGATTCACCCACATTCTATAGTATAAAATGATTTTACCTTGAAACAACAAAAAAATTATATATACTAATATAAAATCATTAGAAATATAACTGTTTTTACAAAAATATTGCCAAACATTTTACAATTTGCATATTAGGGATTAGTAAGATTCACCGAGGTTTCTATAAACTTCCATCCTTAAAAAATTTCTTGCACTACTTGGAATAATGGTCAACTACAACAAAAAAACCATTATACTTTTGTGAAAATTGAAGTTGAGTGATAAATCCCATCGAGACACTTTCCCAATTTCCACATGGCATTATCAAAAGTTGGAATGGACCAACTTGTATTCTAGTATTTTTCTTGTCTATAATAATCCTATATGTATTCTTCCAAACCTTTCCTTATATGTCCCTAATAGTAACGTATTTCCAACGATACCATTCCTGTGTCACTCTAAGAATTTCTTTTCAAGGTTAGATGAATTAGGCATATAGATGCAATGACATAAATACAAAAAAATATTTTCCATCCAAAACTTCATTTATGATGTTTAAAGCTATGTGATCCTTGTATAATATTTTTATGATCTTCTCTTGCAAGTCTATTAAAACATTTACCTCACTACCCATGGACACTAAAATCTCATCCTCCTCTAAGGTTGCATGTTATTCCTTCCTATTTGAGGCATTTTTTGCCACATTCAACTTTCTTGATTAATATTCAATGATTATTTCACACTCTGATAAGAAGACTTGTCACAGTACTTTCTTAAATGATGACTTTATGATCAGGTGCTTAGTTTTATGCTAAAAATCAAAGTTCTCATAATGGCATGAAACCTAAAATACCACGTAGTGCTCGTTGTTTTGAATTTGGCACACTTTGTTTCGCAAAAAATGGACTTTGTATGCTCCTGTAAATGAGTTCTATCCGTTTTCATAAACAAGAAAAAAATGGTGATAGGGTGTCCAGTCAACAGTCTGTACTGCTAATGTGGCATGTTGACTGGGAAAGGTCAATGTTTGGTCAATTTTCCACCGGTGAATTAGGGACTGCCAAATGGCAACATTTGATTGTTTTGAATTTCACGGTGTGTGGAAATTTGTGATTGGTTTTCGTGTGGGCCAATGAGAAGAGGACACGTGGTGCAGCCTGGGCCGCCACATGCCTCCCCCCTCCCCGTGATGGTGGTGTAAAAATATTTTGGTTAAAGTCTGGATGGAGGCGCTAGGGTTCGACCCCACAACCTCCCACACAATACACATGTTTTACCATTTTGCCATACCACAAGATCTTAACTTATATACGAACCCACATTTTTTTAATGTTTGCTAAAGTTTCCGATGGGGGGAGTGGGGGCCAGCTCCCAAAGTCTAAAACTGTTAATATGGATTTATTAACACTAATCTCCGTCATTAACGCTAATCTGGTGTTTACCACTAAGCACAGATTAAAGTGTTAAAAACGCTTGATTAAGTTAATGTGAGATTAATTACACTAAACATGGTTAGTTTGGTAGTCTGCCAAATCTTGCAGAACTGCCAATTTAGTGCCAGCTAACTGGATTTAGCCCCATTTAGATAAATTTAGGCCATAAATTGTGGGAAAAACTAAAAAGGTCATAACTTTTGGAGTTTTCGACCAAATCATGTGCAGGAAGAGGCTAGATGACCATTTTTTGGAATTATGGACTCATTGGTGCATGTTTCGGGAGTTAAAAATCATTGTAAACACATCATTTTGCAAATTTGGGCATAATATAGAGGCCCAAGCCATGGAAGCTGGACCAAGGAGAGGAAGCCCAGGAGGGGTGAACTCCTTCATCAAATTCCTGTGTTGATGTGCTATATGGTGATGTACTGTACTTTTATTTTTTGTTGTTCAACCTTTATTTTATGTTAAATTTTTCATAAAATTAACATGAAAAACATTCATGAGACTCAATAATTTGCAAGAGAACTTGAACCCTTAAGCACACATAAGACATTGTTTATAAAATATGAAAGGGAAATTAGCTGAGCATTACTAACACACCTCATTAAAATCATATTTGGTATTGGAGATTTAGATCTTAAGGTATTTAGTTCTTTAGGTCTTTAGGTTTTTTTGTGCAAGAAGGGATCTAATTGTTTGCAAGTTTGTGTCATGCTTACAAGATTAAAACTCAAAAGAAGAGAAGGGAAGTTGGTTGAGAGCCCTGCAGTTGGGTCAAGAGGAAGAAGGCAAAGGTTTCCAAAGTCTTCAACACTAGCACATCCTCAAGTTCAAGTTGAGTCTTCAGTGAGCATGTCTCATGAAGGATCAACTACCATGATAGAAGATGAGAGATCATTCAGAAAGGCATTTTTTTATATAATTGAGATGGTTAAGGTCCTCTATGAGGAGAGGAATTTAAGGATGCAAGGAGAAATTTCAAGGCCTCCAAGAGGAGAGGGTTCTCCAGGAGGAGGATGCCATGGAGATGGTAAGAAGCCACCATCCACTCCACCATCATCCTCACCACCATCTTCACCTTCCTCTTCATCATATTCCACTACCACAACCCTACAATATGTTCATACACATACTTCAAAAGGAGTTGGAAAATCACCCTTACTTAAACTTGATGTCAAATTTGAGTTACCGATGTATAATGGCGAAGTGAATGTAGAGAAGCTGGATAATTGGATTTTTCAGTTGGAGGTTTATTACAGAATCCAAAACCTTCAAGAGGATGACATAAAGATTCAATTGGCTTCCTTGAGAATGGAGAGCGCAACACTTGTATAGTGGGAAGCAAGGACCCAAGATGAGATTAAAAACCATGGTAATATATCAATGTCTTGGTCTAATTTTAATGCTGCCATTAAAAGGCAATTTTTCCCTCTAGATTACATGCAAAAATCCATTATGGGCTGACATAATTTTAGATAACTAAAGGTACAAAGTGTGAAAGATTACACTCATGAATCTAGGAGAAGAGCTCTTATTTTGGGTGTCAATTTATCTTCTCAAGAAACTTTTTTAAAGTATATTGGGGGTTTTCACAATCATCTTAGACATACTATTCTCATGTTCAATCCCACAAACTTAGATGAGGTTTTCATTCAATCCACACATCT
The DNA here is from genome assembly GCA_034641835.2 of Pinus albicaulis. Classification (NCBI taxonomy): domain Eukaryota; kingdom Viridiplantae; phylum Streptophyta; class Pinopsida; order Pinales; family Pinaceae; genus Pinus; species Pinus albicaulis. The sequence goes on from CM076581.1 coordinate 908,913,456, forward strand.
AGAAGCAAGAGGGAAACATAGTGCAGATGATAAAAGTGATATTTTCCTTGAGTATGAAGGTAAAATAAAGGGTAAGTTAAAGGAAGAGGAAAGAAAAATGGTTCTATTAAAGTAGAGAAAGAGAAACTCACATGTAACCATTGTTTTAAAAATTTCCATGATGAAGACCATTGTTGGCAACTCCATCGAGAGTTGAAGCCAAACAAACTTAAAAACAAAGAGAAGTAGAAAACTGTTGCGATCATTGAACATGACTTAGGTTCATATTCATGAGATGAAACCAAGATTATAGCAATGGGTTTGAAAGGTAAGAACATAACAAAAACTAGTTCTTCAAGTTTTTCTAATGTAATTCAAGATGAAGATACAAGAATTGAACTCTTTCATATTAGAGTTGTTTCAAAGCATACCAAAATAGACACACTATTTGATAGTGGTTCTCAAGCTAATTTGATTTCTGAAGACTTAGTTAAGAGGTTAAATATTGAAATTGTTACACATTCAAGACCTTATCCTTTAGGGTAGATATGCAAGAATGCAAACTTGCAGGTAACAAAGAAGTGCATCCTAAGGTTTGCAATCAGTTCGAACTTTCTTGACAAAGTTGAACTTGATGTAGTGCTGCTTGAGATTCCAGGTATTGTTTTGGGAAGTCCTTATCTTTATGATAGGAGGGCAGTATTTCATCACCATGAGAATAATTACCACTTGTTCAAGAATGGAATTGAGTACATATTTAGAGTGCATAAGAAGAAGATGATTTTGTCTCTTATACATGCAGGAGAAATGAAGAGAATAGCGAATGTAAGTCAAGTTTTGGCTTTGTTAATGTTCAAGCATAGTGATGTTTTGAATGAGACCTTTCAAAAAGATGCATCAAATGAAAAATTTGATTTCATTGAAGTTTCTAATGTTTGTAATAAGATTTTTCAGGGCTCTAACATGTTGCCTTTGAAAAGAGGTAAACAAGATGTGAAGGATTTGCAATAGTCCACATCAGTGTTAAATAGTGATGGAAACAAGATGTCGGTGCAAGAGAGCGCAAAGGTCAAAGAGAAAGCTCTAAAAAAATTTGAAAAATAAGGAATAGGTTCCAAAAGTAATTGTTTTTGGTTTCAAAATAGTACATGGCAATGGTGAAAACACTTGGTCAAAAGTCAACACATGTACAAGGTAAGACAAGCTAAAAATTTCCATGTTGACGATGTTCGAGGTGAGACAGTTTTCAAGTTTCCTTTGATTAACGACCGAGGTGGAAACAAGTTTGTTTATTCAAGGAAAACTTGTTATTATGAAAATTCAGGGAAATTTCAGCATGACGGTGTCTACAACAACAATACAAGGTCTCAAGAATCAGGGAAGAGAATTAGTTTTTATGAAAAGCTCTAATTTTTGAAATAAGGCAAGTTCAAGTATATTGAGACTGGAAGGGTGAGGGAACTGTACCCTCATCCACATGTTCAGTAATGAAAGAGATATTGGGTTCCAAAAGGCTTCCAGTGGGGAGGAATGGTCAGGTTCTCTGTTTTATGCTAAAAAATCAAATTTCTATGTCTCGAAACCTAAATGACCACGTAGTTCTCATCGTTATGAATTCGGTGCACTTTGTTTTGCGAAAAATGGACTATGTATGCTCTTGGAAATGAGTTATGTTCGTTTTCACAAACATACAAAAAAATGGTGATAGGGAGCCCAGTCAACAGTCCATACTCTTGACGTGGCATGCTGACTGGGTAGGGTCAATGTTTGGACAATTTTCTACTAGCGAATTAGTGACTACCAAATGGGAGCATTTGATTGGTTTGAATTTCATGGTGTGTGGCAATTTTTGATTGGTTTCATGTGGGCCAATGGGAAGATGACATGTGGTGTAGATTGGGGTCGCCACATGCCACCCCCCCGCCCCTCCATAGTGGTGTAAAAATAGTTTGGTTAAAGTCTAGATGGAGGCGTCGGGGTTCGACCACGCGACCTCCCACACAATACGCACATGTTTTACCATTTCACCATACCACAAGATCTTAACCTATATACGAACCCACATTTATTTAATGTTTGCTAAAGTTGTTGAAGGGGGTAGTGGGGTCCATCCCGCAATGCATATGCATATGGAATGTGACAATAGTGAAGCACCGAAGGGCTAAGCATTAAGCATGAAGTTTAAAACTATTAATCTGGTTTTATTAACACTAATCCCCATCATTAACGCTAATCCAATGTTTACCACTAAGCATAGATTAAAGCGCTAAATGCGCTTAATTAAGTTAATGCATGATTAATTACACTAAACAGGGTTAGTTTGGTGGTCTGCTAAATCCAGAAGAACTGCTAGTTTAGTTCCATTTAACCATATTTAACTTCAGTTAGCTAAATTTAGGCCATAAATTGTGGGAAAAACTGAAAAGGTCATAAATTTTGGAGTTTTCGACCAAATTAGGTGCATAAAGAGGCTATATGACCATTTTTTGGCATTCTGGACTCATTGGTATAGGTTTCAAGAGTAGAAAAGCTTTGTAAACACATCATTTTGGAAATATGAGTATAATATAGAGGCCTAAGCCATGGAAGTTGGACCAAGGAGATGTAGCCCAGAAGGTGTGAACTCCTTCATCAAATTCCTATGTTGATGTGTTGTATGGTGATGTACTGTAATTTTATTTGCAGGAAGTACCTGAATTCCATCTGGAACATTGAAATCAAAGGGAGCATTATTAACACCATTGATAAAATACAACAAGAAGCAGTCAAACACTTTGAAAATTTATACAGGGCAAGAGAGACGCCACATGTGGAGGACTAGTTATGGGATGTTGCGAACTATCCACTGATGTTCTCAGAGGAGGACAACCATAGACTAAGAAGGGTTGTCAACATGGTTGAGGTATTATGGGTACTGAAGTCTTTCACTCTTGACAAGAGCCTGGTCCCGGATGGGTGGACACCTAACTTCTTCTTACACTTCTTTGATCCACTGATGAATGATATTAAAGACATGGTAGAAGAGGTGAGGCTTTCAGGCCACACACACGGAGTGATCAACTCTACTTTCCCGAATCTCATTCTAAATAAAAAAGGCAAGACTAATTTTGAGGACTACCGACCAATTTCACTATGTAATAATTTGTACAAAATTATCTCTAAAATCATTGTTGAAAGGATCAAGGGAGTATTATCTAATTACATCACAAGAGAACAGTCTATTTTTATCAACAACCGAATGATACATGATGTTGTGGATACAAATCAGAAGATACTACACACTATACAAAAGTGTCATATGAAATTTGTGGTGATGAAAGTGGATCTTAGTAAGGCATACGATAGGGTTGATTGGGCATTTCTAAGGATGGTCCTATACAAAATTGGAATGAACCCAAAATCTGTGGAATGGATTATGGGGTGCATCTCCAAAGCACCCATGGCTGTTATCATCAATGGGAATGCTTTCAGATTTTTTAAAGCAGGGAGAGGACTGAGACAAGGCTATGCACTTTCACCTCTTTTTTTCATTATAGTGATAAATTCTTTCAACATCAAGATCAATAGGGCTATAGATGGGGGTAACTTCTGAGGCATAAAAATTATAGAGCACAGAGATATCACCCATAGCTTTTTTGTTGACAACGTTCTATTTTTTGGAATGCTCATTAAAAATATTTGGAAAAATATCAAAATCATTTTTTCAGAGATTCTATGATGCGTTTAGGATGCTTGCAAATGAGGATAAGTCAAGCCTGATAATCACAGAGGGGGATAGGGAGATCATAGAACAAGTAGGAGAAATTTTCAATTTTAGGATTGGGTCTTTAGCGAAAGGTCTAACATACTTGGGGTTCTAAATAAAACCCTCTAGGTACTGGGTGGCTGAATGGAAATGCCTTATTGACAAGTATAGAAATAGGATCAATGGGTGGTCCTTAAGATGGTTTTCGAAGGAAGGTAAGCTTATCTTGGTACAAACAGTTCTCCAGCAATTATCAGTATACTGGGCACACCTCTTGCTTATTCCCAAAGCCATCACTAAAAGAATCAATGCCATAATGGAAAGTTTCATCTAGGAAGGAGGCAGGGGAAAAGGGAAGTATCACCTGTCTAAATGGGAACATATCACTCTGCCAAAGGACTGGGGAGGGTGGGGACTACTGGATACAGACACCTTCAGGAAGGAAATACTAATGAAGTCTATATGGATATGCCTGCACACACCAGTTTATGGAAGGATATAATACGATACAAATACCTTAGATCATAGAACTTGGAGACCATCTATATATCTGGATGGGAGAATGATGGCGGGGGATCATATATATGGATGGGTTTTCGAAGAATATGGCCCTTGTTCTCTCAAAATTTACACTGGAGTTTTGGTAATGGCAGGAAAATTATGATAGGGAAAGGGGTCATCAGGGGACACCCACAGTTAAATTCCATAAGCACTCAACTAAAAAATTATCTCCAGAGAAGAGGAAATTTTTACTTCGGAAAAATCATAAAAAATTGTCAGGAGGGTGCTTCGCAGTGGAAGGAGGCCGAAGACATGGGACTGTCTAGCCAATTGGCAGATGAATGGTAAAAATTTATGGAGGGACTACGAACTATGGGTTTTATTCACAACATGAGGTGACTCTATTACATGGGGTGGCCACCTAATTAAGGGACATATTAGATCGAGTGAAACATACAGAGAATTGAAAAATCTACAATGTGACCCTACAACAAACTGCTGATTCAAGGAGATCTGGAAGGTTAAGGTTCAACTAAAATTTATCATATTCCTATGGTTGGTATGGAAGAATAATAAATATACCAGGACAAAACTAAAGAAGAGAGGCAGGATCAGACCGGGGATATGTTGTTTATGTTTGAAAGCAGATGAAGACAATAATCATATTTTTTATAACTATGATTTTTATAGGACGATCTGGGGTCTACTGAATGTTGTGTTTAAATTTCTTCAGAAGGAATATACGTCAGTGGAACATTTCTATAATTGGTGTTCAGCAAAAGGTACCCACTTCAGAAGCATTCCAATCATTTTCCATTTGAGGCTATGGTGCTACAGAAATAAGGGGACTTTTTAAGTTAGGAAATATACACAAAAGTGGGTTTCTTACCATATCATTCAGACATTGGGTGGGCTAAGGATACTTGAAAGACTTCCGAGGAATATTTCACATAGACTCAGAACTTTCTAAATTCACTATCCTACAGGTTTCTTTGACGGCACAACACAACATCAAAGATGTGGATGTGGCACTTGGATGATGATCACACCTATATGCCATTACAAGATACACTAGTTTGGTGGTCACAGGACCAACACCCGGGCAAAGATGTTGGCACTATGGGGTCTCTTTTGGTTCACTAAGCAAGTTTACATTGACAATTTATGGGGTTTTGGGGACTCTAAGGTACTCATTGATCACATGAATAACTGCAACCCTTTGGCGCCCATACACCTTTCCAATTGGATGGAAAGGATTAATGAACTCAACAGATATTTCTCCAACATATATTACACACATATATACAGGGAGAAAAAAAACACTACAGATAGATTATCCAATAAGGGACTAATGGGGAAATTCGGAGAAATGCACTATGAACTGATGGATGCCTCAGGTTGCGAGGCAAAGGGCATGTGATATTTTTATGATCCATATGTTTACTCATGAATCTTTAGATGATTACACAGGTACAGTGGATATACATGAAGCCAACTTCTAGAATGTATAGGAAGGTGTTTTTGAATTGAATTTTATCATTAAATAGCTTAATGTCTCATTTTGGAAAATGCTTCTTCTCAGCGAAGGATGGTTGGTGCACATTTTTTGACCTATATTCTGTAACTATGTTGCGAGATTTTTGATGATGTATATTTTTCCTATAATAATGGAACTCGATATTATGGATTATATGATGCTCATTGTATTTAGATGTTTGTGGATGCGAGACTTAATGCAGGCTAATATCCTTGCTCAAGCACTATGGAGATCTTTGTGAAACATAATGAATGTAAATTTTTTTGAAATTTTTGATTTTATAATGGTACATAATATAGACCAGACATTTTTATCTCTCTGAAAAAAGAAGAAGAAGAAGATTTCATTGTTCAACCATATCGTCAATAAATGTATGCTAGATTTCATTCGAATAGGCTTTCGGAGCAAGCATGACTCCATTTAGTTCTTTAACTTACCAATGATGCCCCAAGGATTATTCGTGTTATTCTGTAATGATTTCATACTCCTTCCTATATTGGGCATACCATCATAACATGTACAATGGACTTGTCTCATTAACCCATCACCTACAATGTATTAATACAATTATTGTGCCTTCACATGCCAATTAGGGGAATTTTGAGGTCTAAAATGGGCCTCCTAAGAAAAATGTACAACAAAAATAAACTTTATAACAACCAATAGGATTCAAGATGATGATGTCAACCATGGTGGATGATTCACTATTTTTTAAATAAAAAGGTAAAAATATTAAAAAATAATAAAATAATAAAACTGTTTTTTCAACTCGTATTTTCAACTTATCTCCCAAAATGTTCACTCAAATTTCGAGTGGGAGTACTCGTTGGATGCAAAATTTAATTCCTCATCAGGAGTACCCACATATGCTACATACTTTCGATGAACTCTACTACACGAAAAATGAAATACATAAAAAACGCGGTGCCAATCACGTTTTTTTATGTATTTCTCTACTAGATATGGCTAGGACCCATCGAAAGTATGCAACATGGGTACTCCTTGGATGGGGAATTAAATTTCGCATCCAACGAGTACTCCCGCTCGAAATGTGAGTAAAAACTTTGGGAGATAAGTTGAAAATATGAGTTGGAAAAGTAGTTTTTTCATTTTTCCCTCTAAAATTAGATGATGTCATCAAATCTTATTTGATTTTTTCCACTATTATTTTATAATTTCCTTAGGAGGCCCATTTTAGACCTCAAAATTCCCCTAATGGTTATAGTACTACACTGAATGACACTTCAATCATTATCTTGCAATGGGATTTGACAATATTGGACATATATGCACGTACGGGTAGAGATATTTCTAATTTGACAATATATCTAGAAAAATTGATGCAACCTATGAGACTAAGTCATCCGCCCAAACACTCAAATCATCAAAGCGCCCTAAAAACATTGGCAACAGAGCAATGTAAGCAAATTTGTGAAGAATTGTTTTAGTTTCTAGTTTTTCTGCATTGTTGCAAATGATTTTTATTCGGTTGTATTCTTGATTTATCAATGGATTTTCTTGGCTTGTCTTCTTGATTTTTCATTCAAGGAAGAGAGATGGCTCTAAATATTACTATATATGTGTTGATGAATGCTACATGTAGGAAGGCAGTTGCAATGAGTGACCACATACAATATAAATTTTGAAACCACAAATTTGGTAAGAGGGTAATAAACCTTTGAACAAAAATTGCACATGATCATAGATTTGGTTTTCTTTCTCACATAAAAGCGAGATGGTAGCCTGCTGATTGCACTGGGGTCTGGAGGAATCAAATTTTCAGGGAGATGGAAGATGCATATGGGGGCTATATGTCTCAGCTTCAATTTGTGATGGTGGGCTGCTAATTTCACTAGGGTTTGGTAAGTCCAACACCTACCGCACTCTCACAACTAGGTTTTTCTTTTATTGTTGCCATGGATAGTTTCAAGGGTCGTAACTTCAATCTCAAAGTTTATGGGAGGAAATATTTTAAGGTCACCTAAGAGACTGTTTGAAGTTTAGTTATGAGAAGCTTGCAACTTAGGATGGAGTATGGGATTGCATTTTTGGAAGTGTGAACTTGTCTCTAGAGTTTGGGGTGCCCAAACCATGCTCTCGGAATATACTGGGGTGATCATTCATATATTTCTTCTAGTCCTCATCTCACTCTATCTTCTGGTCCAATTATGTTTGACCCACTGTAGGAATCTAGATAGACACCCATATGCCTAATTTTTGGCAGGTAATATTTGTATATGGCTCAAAAAAAGACTCATACTCTTCCAAACCACCATGTCAATCAAAATGGATCCTCCTCTAGCAAAATTGGAGGGATTTGTTTATAATCTCTAGGCCATGCAAAGAATTTGCTTTTAATTGTTGCAACCAGTGGTGGACATTGTCGGGTTGTTGTTGTTGCTGCTCCTGCCACCTATAACCATAGATAGCAGCCCAAAACCCACATTTTTTCTTCCCCTCATCTCCCTCCTTCGATCCCCAGGATAACCTCCACTGGTTTTTCCAGTACCAACTTTTTTTTCCAACCGATTTTCCTTACCCGACGTCTTTTTTCAAACTCACCAACTTCTATGACTACTGACATATACTTCTTCACACGTCAGGAAGACATAATCCATCGATGGACATTCCTTGACACCATTTGGAACTGGAGCTTCTCTCTCGAGGCTACATTTTAATGATTTCGGGATTCCCAAGGAATCTACATTCTCCAATAACTGTCAGTCCTCGTCATATCCATAAATAGTTAGTTTTTTTATTCTATTTCCTTATCTGGTACCCATTCCTTAGTACTGTCTATACTGATGCATTGAGATTCACCTAATGGATCCTGTCATTTCCATTTACTCCCCCTGCTAACTACCTGATCCGACTTCCGCAACTGATTGTCATCACTCACGTTCTATGAGTGGGCTGGGTGGCCTCGTGGCATGTGACCTAGTGACACTTCTCTAGTGGTTTTTTTCCTTTCAGTTTGGCCTTGACACATGGAGGCCATGTGGGGCCCTTTGGAATCTGACACATCGGCCCATGACACTTTCATTTAGACGACTATTATCGAGAAACAAATGTGGTGGGACGGTCATGCTAAGAGGCCTATTCGCACGAAGGTTCAAAAAAATGGATTGGATCCCGAATATTACCCTCCAGCTCCTTTGAAGCACCCTTCGTCTTCAGTTTAGGTCATCGGGTCTCACCTGTCAAGTGGTCGATCAAAAAGGCGACAAAAAAGTTAATCGACCACGCATCAAATATTAAATTGTTAAGTTTTGGATATGAGGAATTACGGGGACATGTAACCAACATGCAAAAAAGGGTGCTGGTTAGGAAATGGATTTTCTCTGATATGAGTGAAGCAACAAAGCAAAAGTGGGTAAATAAGGTTTGGGGGCCATAGGTTGGTTACCCCACCAAAGTTAGTCGCCTCATGAATGCTTGGTTCTCAATACATTTTTTGTACTCGGAGGATGGGCAAGATATTCTAAATAAGACGTGGGTTCGAGGTCCGGGGTTTTTGCAACTCGGCCACCCTTGATATCTTGGTTTCAATTCACTTTCTGAGACTCCTCCAAACAACTTGGTTTGGGTAAAGCTACCGGGTTTACCTCTGGAATATTGGACAAAGGGTGCTCTCACATCCATTAGAAACTCAATTGGCAGATGTAGGTTCATCGACTTGGGCTGTATTGGTGCATGGGATAAAAGGATTGCATGGATTCTGGTCAAGATAAAATTTTGTAGGGATCTGTTGGGAAATGTTGACTTGGAATGGTCGGGGACTCGACAATGACAAAGAGTGGATTAGTGGGGAATCCCTTTCTACTGCCTTTATGTTCCAACAGACGGGTCATCTGATGCATCGATGCCCATCGGGTCGGATGAAGTATCATTGAGGTCAGGCGGTCTCATGGTGGAGTGGCTCGGGCTCATATGCTCAGCTGCCGGAGGGTCCTCTTCAGTCCATATCCAAATTGGATGGTTTTGTGTCACCTCCTTGACATGTGATTAGCCAACAGGAAAAATGTATGGATGTTGCCCTTCACCCTTCTTCTTCTCTTCGTCCATGTATGTTTTCATCATCGGTCTCCCCCTCACACCCCCCCATAGGCCCCATATGTGCATTTCCATCATCATCTTCTAACCCTTTAGATGGCCCCCTATCAAAATCCTACCTCTCACAGTCACATAGTGGGGATCCATATGTCATAACAAGCCACTCTCTCCCCCCATGTCAAGCCCTCACCCTCACCTATCAAAGGCTATCGATTTTGACTTGCATGGTGCAGATGATGTCTCTCCCACCATGCCACCATTGGAAACAACCTCCCCAACCCCTACACATTTGGTCATCTCCACACTGTTTGGATTCGCCCCATAACTCTGTGGGAAGTGACCTTGAATTTCTTTTTAGGAATCCCGAGCTAGACATGAAGGAATTGACAGTCCATGAAAAAGGTGACATAGATAGCTATGCCTATATTTCCCCTTCATCCGACTAGAATATTACTGTTCGTAAAAGGGGGAAGAATGACTGTTATCATTTCAGAGGGCGACATAAAACCAGATCTTTATTCTCTGTAAATTCTGAGGGCCTATGTGACATCCCCATCATTTCATCATTGGATCTGCGGGCACTTAGAGTGTGCGTGCCTGATTCTCTTTCTCCATGAAACAAATCATGTCTCTTAACCTTCGCGCACTTGGTGATCATGCCAAGTTTTTAAGCCTTAGAGACCTATTTTCAAAATTATCTCCTTTCATCGTCGTTTTCAAACAGAATATGTGCCTTGTATAAAAAGTTGTCCCATATTTCCTTACTATCTGTCTAGGTTAGAGGCTTGTTGGTATTGACTTTGTCGATTTACTGGGGGGCTTGTTGTAATGTAGGATCTGAGGTTTGCGGATTTTCATGCATACAGTCTTTTTTCCAAAATCTTACTGTCGGGTTGAATCAGAGGCCTCTCTCCTCATTTTCATCTCATTAATATGCATTCTCCTAGTCGAAACCAGGTTCAATTTTGGCATTATATTTCCTCCTGTAGTATTCTCCGTATTCCAAACCTCATCCTTATTGGTGATCTAAACGTCAATCTCAAAGTTTATGAAGTATGGGGGGAGCACAACCGCCTCGACCCTCTTGTGGATCGTATCTCTTAATTATTTTTTGCTTGCCACATGGTCGACATCCGACCTTCCAAGGCCTTCATTGGGAAAATATTGGACAGACCTATGGTCTAGGAATGTGTTCTAGATATTATTGGAGGCATTCGATCTTTAGTCATCAAGTCTTCATTATCTGATCATTTTCCAATCTACCTCTCCTAGTGCTCTGAATGGTTGGAAAAGGGCTTACCTTTCAAATTCAACAGACTGTGGCTAGAGGATCTGCAGTTTGTCTTGATAACAAAGGATATTTGGCTCTCTAAGGAAATGATTCACGAAAGGAAGGCATCCTCATATTTCTCTCATTTTCTCAGGATTCTCAAGGATCAAACAAATAAATGGAAACACTAGAGAAAAAAGGACATGATTGAGGACCTTTGTGCCATTAGCATGGAGATTGTGGGTATTCTCGATTCTCAGAATTCCAACCATCCAATGGTATTCCCTAAGCACAGAATGGTGAACCTCGAAAAAAGAAGGAATAAAATTCTTCGGGCACAAGAGATAACGTGGAAACTTAAAATCAGGGTTGTTTGGCTAAAGGAGGGGGGTTCAAAGACAAATTTTTTTCATTGGTATGCATCAAACTGAAAGAACCATAATGCTATATAGCATATCGAAAAACATGATGGTACTCTGGTTCATGATGATGCCGAGATCAGTATGGAGGAAGTTCCTTTTTTTCTCATCATTACAAATCCTGGGAAGGGGTTTTTCCCCTTGATCATTATTGGGTAGTAGAAAAACTCCCGGTAATGTTTGATGCCGCGAAAAATGAGGATTTGGGGAAACCTGCAACTAAACCTAATATTTTAGAGGTGATAAAATCTTTTTCCCAGGAAAAAATTCTCAGCCCAGATGGTTTGCCGAAAAAACTGTTTGAGCATTTTTTTGACATTATGGGGGACGACCTACTAAATTTGGTGGAGGAGACTAGATTATGAGGCTGAATCCTTGAGGATCTAAATTCCACTTTTATCGCCTTAATCCCCAAGTCCTCCGATCCAAAATAATTTCTGGATTTTCGGCTAATATCTTTTGCAATGTGGCCTATAAAATCATTTCTAAAGTTATTTCTCACATAATTATTGGAATATTATCAAAGTGAATTTCATCACAGCAATACGGTTTTCTTTCGGGAAGACACATGCACGATGCTATTGATGTGGCCCAAGAATGTCTCCATTATGTGCACACGAGAAAAATGGAGGCAATAATTATGAAAATAGACCTTCATAAGGCCTATGATTGCATCGACTGGGGCTTCATCCGGCTTGTCCTTCACAAGGTTGGCCTGGCTGTGCATAACACAAATTGGATTTTGGCTTTCATCTCTCCTGTTTGGTTCTCGGCAATCACAAATGGCAGACCATCAACTTTTTTTAAGGCTAGCAGGGGTCTCTGTTAGGGGTGCTCCCTTTCACCCCTCATTTTTATTTTAATGTTGGATGGACTTAGTTGGCATATTAAGGACCTTCTCTCCAGGTGGACTATCTCAGCTATAAATCTTTCAATTTCCACCTCCATTACTCATTACTTTTTTGTTGACAATAATTTTAGCTGTTTAAAATTATAGCTCAGGCCTAATGGATCACATTGCACTACAAATTCCTTAGATTTGGGGCGGCCACTAGTCTGATTATCAATGATAAAAAATCCATTATCATCTCAGCTTTTAATTCTCTGGACCTTTAGATCATCGCTTGAATTTTTCCAATGTCAAAGGTTAATATGGTTGAAAGTTTCTCATACTTGGGCTTCCAGCTCAAGCCCTATAGTTACCTCAACATAGACTGACTATGATTTTGAATGGGATTTGGAAGGCGACGGAAGCAGGAAGAGGAGGATGCTCTGATTGATGGGCGTCGAAAACAATCATTTGGTCATCAACAGGATCTACAGTGCCCACGGCAGATAGTAGAGCCTTCTTTTGGGAAGGGCATGACTGGAGGAGTTCCATTGTGGAAATGGCAGCAGGAGATTGCACCAAATCATCTATTATGCTATACGAATGAGCAGCTCGACCAAAAGCAACATTTCGATGTAACGGTCCTTTAGGAATCTTGGTATGAACCTCAACTTTGGGTTGAGGGATATGTAAGGGACCATTGGATGTCGAAAGAGGCTCTGTAGAATCGGAAGAAGTGGACTCGGGGGCAGACTGAGCGGGAGGCTTGGGGTACTGGCGAGACCGAGTTTGAAGGTGAAGGTCGACGGTTGGGGATGGATCAGAGTTCATCATGAGGATCTGGTAATCGGAGGAACTAGAAATGGAAGGTGGAGTGGCGATCTGTCCGTTAGGTGGTTGGGTAGCCACGAATCCTTGCTGAGGGAAAGGATCAGTAAACACAGTTGGTTGAGTAGTGGCCACATTAGGGGGAGCATGAGGGGAGGCATGTTGTCGTTGCAATGTGGCTTGAGACTCCCACATCTGCCGCATCTATGGTAAGAGGGGACAATCATGGGTGTAATGACCGTAAACACCGCAACACGAACAAGGCTTATTTGTGCGAAGTGGCCTGTCCGGCTTAGGCTGAGTGCCCTGTTGCTGGTTAGTAGTGTTGGGGTCAACAATTTGAGGATTGGGTCCACGAGTACCAGGGGCAGATTGATTTGGGTTTCCTCTCCACCTTCTTTTAGAAGAAGGGGGATTAGTCGCACCCTGTTGTGCAAATAATTGCCCTCGAGGGGGCTGTAGGTGCTGTTGCTGGGGTTGAGGAGGCAAGGGAGGTGGAAGCGCATATGCTGGAGGAGCTAGCGCACCAGGCTGTGGATAAGGGTAATGGTTAGGTTGGGAAAAATTGAGGTAAGCAGGAGGTTGGGAAAAAGGAGGAGGCATGCCGTATCCTGGATACATGCTACCTGGAGGGCGAAGAGTGCTAGAGGTGCTGGCCCCTCCCAGAGGGAGACCATAGCCCATAGGAGGTTGAGCATACAGATAAGAAAGGGCTTCAATGATACCATCGGTGGAATGAGATGCCCCCAGGGCGTTAGCGCCTCCGGGCCTGGGGAGGTCAGGAAGGACGGTATAAACATAACCAGATTGAGCGTAGATCAAGTCATATTTCAAGGCTATTTGGAGGGTGGCTTCTTCGGTTTGAGGGAAGTGGGAGGCAACATATTTTCCAATGGGAGCCAAGAGAGAGCGAAGGAACCAATCCATATAAACCCGATCTTCAAAGGGGGGAGCTCGACATAAGCTTCGTCTTCATCGCCATTCCTAGACATGAGTGCAAAGGTGCATCGAAGAGGTTTGCTTGAAGGATGTCAAAAGCTCCGTACCAGTATCATATCGGAGAAGAAGCTGGAAATAGGATAAAAAGGCTTAGGAAATGGTCGCATAGGTGGTATGGGAAGAGGTGGCTTGTTCAACATACCATTTAGAAGCTTCGCCGGTAAGCGTGCGTTGGAACAACTGAAGACGGATGGAATCGTCGGTAATGGAATTGGAGGAACACCACATGTGGAAAGATCGGACATGATTGATTGGATCTTCTCTAGCAAGGCCTTCGAACTTAGGGATGTCGGAGGGGAGCTTGGTTGGCATAGCAGGCCAACCAACATCGTGGCGGATAGGGTCATTGATCAACTGATTGAAATCGGGGAGGCTGAGGCCTGCGATGTACGGCAGCAAGGGTGCAGCGGAGGTAGTTCCTGTGGCGGTTCCGCTAGTAGTATTTCCGGCATTAGGGCCAGGAGCACCGCTAGCGTTAGGCCCTGGACCAGACATAGTGAAGGTGACAGGGGGAGAACCAGGAGTAAAAGGAGAACCCAATGAATCAGAAGAGGAGTCGGAGGGCAGACTCGGAGGAGGACTGGATTGACGACAGCGGGACGGAGCAAGTCGATCGACCGGAAACTGAGGGTGAAGGCCAAGAAGTCTCCGGGAAGCGCGCCTTGGGGGCGCAATGATGGCAACACAAACATGGCACAAGGGGAACAAGAGCGACCGACAAAGGCAGGGAGGTACAGAATCAAGTGATTACAATGTCAAAACAAGGGCAGAAAGGTGCAGTGTCAATTGATTTTAAATTCTTTGCCTGGCGGTGTAAACCAGGCTCTTCTTCACTTAGGGTGAGTCTGTGGCGTGTGGTAATTTTAATTTTTAAACCCTTTTCGTTTTGAGAGTAAAAGAAAAATTGTGCTGTGTAACTGAAAATAAATCTGCAGAGAACAGTATATAATGCTGAAATAACAGAAAATTAACAGCTAACAATGCATCGATCTAACCCAAGAAGGCAGGTCTCTCAAAACTAGTCTAAAAAAGGGGAAAAAATCTAGTCAAAACACACTAAAAGAGGCCAATAGATCTAGGGTCGAAAGGGACAGGGATCTAAAGGAGAAAGCTGCTGGAAAGAGGTGCAGATCACAGCTAAGAGATAGAGGCAAGGTGGCTGGAAAAAAGGAGGAAATCAGCAAAAAGTAGAAGGGGCAAGGAGGAGGCCCTAAAAGTAGATCCAAACAAATCTTCAGGAGGTGATTTGAAAGGGAGAAGAGCTGATTAAAAGAGGTCTAAAAAGGAAGTATCAGATCTGGAAAAAGGGGGGGGGGGCTGAAAACTCTGAAAAATCATACACCTGAAACAACTAAAACTCTTCTACCAAAAGTGGAGGGTACTAAAGCCCTAGGGGGCTAGGTTCCCACTTAGATGAGAAAAACATATCAGAAACAGGTCCAAATAGGCGGAGACAAAGGCTGGAAAACCCTGACAGAAGCTTCAACAAAACCTAGAAAAATTGCAGAAAAACAACAGAAAAAAGCACAGGTCGCAAGTTCTGACCTGTTTTCCTGTTCAGGTCGCAGAAAAGAGGCTGAAAAGTGCGACCTCCAACTCTGGTTGTCTCGGCGGCAGATTTGCGGAAAAGTTGCCATCTCAGCTGCAGCTGATGTCTGTCACCTGCGCAATAGGGCCAGAAACACGCGGAAGTTAGAAATTTTAATGTTTTAGGGTTTTATAGGTGAAAAACAACATGAAAATAGGAAAAACAAAAAGCTGAAAAGAAACCCTAGGTACTGAAGTAGCTAGATATGCAGGAATATGAAAAACGACAGCGGTCGTAATTGAAAACCCGTGTGGAGTCACCAATTGTTAGTATGAATCCTTTGTCGAAGTGTACGAAAAAAGACCACTTTAGCTACGCATAACTAATAGCCCTAACATCAAATATGGCTGCCAATATCTTCATATCTGCAGTTAGTTGATCAAGACAAGAGCTGCAAAAACCAGATCTATGCATAGAAAGACATTAAGCAGTAAAAAGAAGGTTTTGCTCCATATATCCAATAGACAAGACAAGAAAAATTTTTGAAAGAATTTTTTGTATTAAGGGCACCTGGGAGGAAAACAAGAAGGTGTTTCCAATTCTCCTCAATGGGATGGGTTCTTGGAAGTCCTCAGCACTTCAGATCTAGCATTTCTCTCTCCTGTTGGTGTAGAAAACCCAGACAAAGATAGAACTCAAAGGGAGCTCACAAAAGCAAAAATGGAGAAAAGTATGACCAAGTGTATAGATCCAGAGTGATCTAATAGGCAACAAAAGGTGAAGAATGGTAGGAAAAACCCTCCTATTTATAACAAAATATTGGGTCATTCTAGATCTTGGTGCATGATTAAAATAATGTTAACCAAATCTAGATCCACCTTTTATGGAATATTTATTATATTTGTTGGAGGGAAAAAGTATTTGACTTGGGTCAAATCCCTTTATTTGTCAATAATAAATAAATAAATGATTTATTTATCTTTTTAAGGAAGTGGTTGAAGGATAATCAAATAAATAATGATTTATTTAATTATTTGTGGATGATTTGGTCATATTTAACAAGGAATATTATCTAAATGAGATTTAAATAATTATTCCTAGAAAATAATAAGATAAATAAAGGTTTATCTAATTAATTTCTTTGTTTTGGGTTAAACATGACTAGGAATAATAATTAAATTATGGTTTAATTAATTATTCCATAAGGAAAATCAAACAAATATAGGTTTGTTTAATATTTCCTTTTGGGGTTTCCTGTGTAGACCATAAACAACCTAATAAATGAGGTTTATTAAGTTATTTCACATAGTAAAAGCAATTTTACTTAGGGTAAAATTGGTCTTACATGGTGTACTTGGGTCCATCTAATGATAATAGGCTAGATGACCAAAAAATGGTGTAACAGAAAAGTTCAAAAGGAAATTGGATTCATGGACATATAGATGGTTGTCCCTTGGGGGACACTTTATTCTCATCCAGGCCATCCTCCAACAAATTATTGTTTACCGGGCTCATTTATTCATCATCCCTGCTACCATTATTTCTATAATTAATCACCTCATCTCTTGTTTCCTTTGGTCTAGGACAAAGGGGCCAAATTTTTTTCACTTGTGCAGACTTGAGACTCACTCTTACAAAGCGACTGGGAGGCTGGGGCCTTCTGGATACTCATGTTTTCTCTGAAGCCATTCTAGAAAATTCCTTTTAGAGGGATATTTCAGGGTTGGACCTCTGGCCTTCCACTTTTTGGTAAAAACACAAGGTTCATCATGGTCTAGTGGCTTTCCTCATAAATGGGCTCTCTCACTCCAGCCAGGGATCGCAAATTTGGAACAGTTTCGGGCACTTGAATGGATTTTTGGGAATGGCTAAAGCATTGTCCTGGGTGATGATTGGATCAGGGGGTTTCCGTCAAACTATAAACTTCCATATCTACTTCGGTCCACCCTTGCGCGCAGGCAGATTTTTCACCTGTCATAGCTTATCTCCCACTGGCAAATGGGTTGTCCAATCTGGAAAACTTCTTCCCAGCTGGATTTGGAAGGTCGACTACAAGGTATGTGGCTGAGGGTGTCATTAGTATTAAAACAAACAGGTTTGTGTTTAAACCATAGTGGGGACCAAATTTCTTTGTCTGGTTGCATGAATGGGGTTTCTATTGACATTGTTCACCTTTATAACACAAATATCTCCTCCTCCCCAGGGATGGTGGATCAACCTTTCCTCCTTTCCTTATGGAAGTGAAAGGTCCAAATTAAGATCCGTATTTTTGTTCGGTTTCTTTGGCATAACATAATTCTTACTTGTTATAATCTCATCAGGAGAGGTTTCCAAGGTTCGGGACTATGCTCCTTCTACAGACGGGAAGTTGAGACTGTTCCTCATATTTTTTTTTAGTGCACTGTGATTGTGGGTGTTTGGCATTGGTTTTTTGATCTTCTGTGGGATCGCAGTTGTCGCCCTCTTGATCTCGTTCATTCTATTCTATCCTTGACTCCTTCAAATTAGAAATTGATATCTCTTCCTTATTTCCTTCTGTGGGAAGTATGGTTAGCGAGAAACAGGATTATTTTCGAGGATGGCCTTTTCGTCTCTCATAAGATATTTGGGGCCATTATGGGATGGATGGACCTTCAGGATGCCCCTACTTCGAGCATAGTTGACCTTTCTCATCGTCTTCAACCTCACCCTGTCTCCCTCCCTGCAGGTTTTTTTGATGGTGCTAAACAACAGGGATCCTGTGGCTGTGGTGGCTGGATCAAACTGGAAAATGGTGAGTGTTTTTCTATCTTCTGGAATGGTGGCGCAGGCTCAAACACAAAAGAGAAGCTCCTTTCTCTATGGAGTGTTCTTTGGGTTTCCTATAATCTACAATTGCCAAATTTTCATATCTACGGGTACTCCAAGGTGGTTATTGATGGGATCAGCAGTTTATGTGATTTTAATCCACCTGGTCTTCAAAATTGGATCAGACACATTTCCTTCCTTATGCAGTGGATTCAGGTTTCATCTCTCCAGCACATTTTCCAAGAAGTAAACACTCGCATTGATGGTTTTTCAAAGAAGGGGCTCCTTGAACCTTTCGACATTTTTCAGATCAGAGGATTCCACCTCAATGAGATCACTCAGTATTTCCTGTTCATATTCCCTAACTGTTTGTTTTTGGCTGAGGTTCTCTTGCTAGTGCTCTTCATTTGCTGTGACAATCCTCTTCAAGTGAGCCTAGTTTTCTCCCTTTTGTTCTTTCAACACTCTCTATTACCTCCTCTTTTGTGTCCATGCTCTCCATCAATGAAGCTATTTCCATTAAGAGAGCCTGCTATACAAGGTAGTTTTTGGGGTCCCGACTTGCCTTTCACCTCAGCTGGGTTTCTGTCTCATGTTTTTATCTCTTGGTTTGATTTGGTTGGAGACATTGGTTTTGACATCTCTAGGCTAATGGACTTCTTGACCAGTCTCCTGGTTTGATTGGGATGGCGGACCTTCTTCATTTTTTTATCCACATGATCAGCTCATTTTGTGTTTTAGTTCCAATTGTATTTGGTTTATGTCCTTTTGGGTTTCTTTCTAGAACTATGTGATGAGTCTCATATCATGAATATTATTGTTGATACTTTGTTGCAATATAATGTATGTACTGTTTGTTTTTTCTAATAAAAATAAACAACATTTCCCCTCCTCTGAGAAAAAAAAACCTTTGAATAAGTTTTCAACTTTGATCTAACAAATTTTGTAATATTCCTAAATTAGCAGATCGCTAATTGGAATATTAAATTTTGATTTTTCTCTTAGTTAGAGGAATAAGAGGGTATGGAGACTCATAAATCTCCTTAGTATGAATAAAAACACTCCTAATGTGAAAGGAGGTCATCTAAAAGCTGGATTAAAGATCCTTGTGTGTGAAAAGGGGCTTGAGCATGAAGACTAGGTCAACTTTGACCAAATCAAATAGTGCTGGTATGGAAGGAGTGGCATTCATTGAGGGACAATGCAGTTTTGGAGGGAGACTTCATGCATGGAAGTAGTGGCTTTAATGAGTGGGGCCCAAGGTGAGGAAGCTCACCAAGAATATAAGGAAGGGGATGGCGGCCATTGTAGGCATTATTGTTTTATTATTTATTTATGGTCTATTAAGACTTCGAGCTCTCTCCACCTATTTAACTAAGATTGCAGTGTCGTTTAGCACAGGGTATTTTCGAGCGAGAATCCCACCTCTATCCTTGAGGAACTTCTAGTGCCCACCTAGGAGTAGTATTTGCACTATATTTCCACATTCTGGCATCAGGGAAAGCTTTAGCTTTCTTCAACAATGTAGTTTCTGCTTAGAGTTGTGTTGTGTTTTATGGTGCAACAGTGGAGGATTGTATTGAGGGTTTTCTGAGCTAGTTTTGCAGTGGAGGAAGGTTTCTTTCCATTGGGAGGCTAGTAAAGAATCCCCTTGGGCTTTATTGATATATTTGGCATCAGGCCAAGGTGATTTTATCCCCTACATTACGGTTTTAGTCCAGATTTGTGTTATTTTAGTGAGGAGGTGCAAGGGTGGTTGTAGTATGTGTTTTGGAAGGTGATTTCTTCAGTGGAGGAGACATCCTTCCATACGAAGGATCTATTGGAGAAGAGTTGCAAGATTCTACATCAACTTCAGCCATATCTTCTCATTTTTTTTGTTGCAACAAACCTTCATCCCTCGGGTTGCAGCTTACATTTGTGTATTGTATGCATTTTCCAGAACCATTTTGGGTTACCTTGGAAAGGTGATATAGGGTCTAGATCTATTCATATAACATCCATTAAGGCATATATCATAATATTTGTATCATTGTACGATCTCCAGCTATAGTTATGCATGTTATGACTGTGCTGTAGCAACTCTCCAGCATTTTGTATTGTAGCAGCATCTCACTCTTAGGAGTGATTGTTTATGGGAGGCTTGTTTCCTCATATCATATGACTTGTGCCTCACTATTTGTATCAATTTTTTGTTCTTATACATAATTTTATGGATCCATATTGGTCTCCATTTTTGATGTGTTGATTTACACTGCTATTTCCAGTTTTGTGCACTATATTCCTTCTTTTCCCATTTGGGATATTACAGTGGTATCAGAGCATAATCTTGGCTCAGCCTATGCATCTCAGCCATTATGCTATCAGGAGAATAAGAAGGAGAAAGAGATCAGAATGATGGAAGGAATGAGTTTTATCTCATCTCTTTTCAGATATATGAGGAACCTCACCATGGAGGTCAAGCAAAGAAAAATGGAGAAAGGCAATGAAACCACCGTAGGGTTTCAAGATGAGGAAGGTCCATCTACTTCCTATTAGCAGAAGAAAGAACCAGTATTGCATAGGGCTCCAAAGAAATGTACTATGCCCTTTCCTTTTGAAGAAGAAGATAAAAGGCATGGAGATGGAGGAAACTTAGATCATGAGATTCTAAGTGATTATCTTGCCGAATACAAATCTCAATCAAGAGCTTTCAAGGAGAATATGACCCTCCCACATTTTTTTCTTATTAAAGAAGAAAGGAGACCTTGCAACTATAGAAGAATAAGGTACAATAGATTTCTATTGTCTACATTTGATGGGTCATCCACATGCACAACAAGGGTTTGGGGAATGGAGTTTGATGCATTCTCCCTGCTACTTCCAGTAGTAGAAAGAGAAGTTGTTGAGGTTGCAGCGCTACACCTTGAGGGTGAAGAAAAAATTTGGTGGTTCAACCATTTGAGTCATGCAATAGTGAATGCATATGTATGTTTTACTCAAAGGTTGATCAAGAAGTTTGACAAGAAGAAATCAGAGGAGAAGAAACTTCCACCACCACTTGCTGAAGGAGCACTTGCATCAGGAGAAGGAACACTTGCACCTTTGCAAAGTGGTCTTGATCTCTTGACATTTAGAGTCCCATGCACTAGTCTGGAGATGCATGAGGAGGAGGAGACTTATACCAGCATTGGTGCAGCCATAGAGGAGCAACCATCATCATCAGTAGTTGGGGAAGTCATCACATCGGTGGGAGGAACCCTTGTAGCAGTACAAGATGTTCCCAATCAAAACCAATGTATGCAAATGTTTCCACTTTCTATTATTTCAGCACATCATATGGGAGGTTGTGGGGACATGCCATTGCATGACCTAGGGTCAAGATACACCACTGATTTGGAGCAGCAGACTATCACTACATAGAGGACCCTTGACAGGATCAAGGAGGAGATGTACTTTCATCCTAGCATGTCATTGTTGAGCTGCACACAAATCTTGGGGTTGGAGTGCATATTTGTGGATGATAGGATGAGTATTTTCCTAAACAAATGAATGCAGAACTATATGTTCAACATTGAGCATGATTATGGGACAACAAATGCACCATCATGGAGATGATCAACACTGTCATGGAGCAGCAGTGATGAGTTGGGGGCCCAACCATTATTGGAGCATTCCAATGACCATCCTGCATGTGTAGCAAGGGATAGGCAGATGGTTGATGAGAGTCTTCTTATCTCCCATTGTTATGATGGATCCTTCTTGATGAAAAATTCACAGATCAATGAGAAGATTTTTCCTTCAGTATACTTGGATCCTCATGGGTTCAACATGGTCATTGATGAGTGGTCTTCATATGGAGATCTCCAGGAGGCTGCACTTCAACATCCCATGAAGTGTAGAGATAGTGATTTGATTTGGGAGGATGGTGTTATCCATTGGAGGAACACCCATTTGGAGCATGATAGTAGACACTCACCATTGGTTGGATGGGTGATGTTAATGAGCAAGAGGCTGGTAAGCCACTTGCAGATCTATGACACAGGGCAGCAGGAGGCAAGGCTGCGTTGGCTACTCTTGAAAGAGTTTGGCCATCATATAACATATCCCGTCTTTAAGAGTGTGTTAGTGGGTGGGACATGGCATGACACTTGCATTGGGGTGATGTGGCATTCATGTCAAATCATCATGTTTTCACTACATGGTTCATATGATGAAGGTGTGAGGAGGCAACAAGAGTTATTGTTTCTTTGGTTACTCTTGGGAGAGTATGGGTTGATTTCCTCCCATAATTTGCATGATATTTCAGAAGAAGAGGATGGCACAATCAAAGTGCAAAGGGGCTACCCTTTAGCATTGGAGGATCAAGAGGTACTTCCACATAGGAAGGAGTCTCCCACATATAGCAGCATGATGGTGGATGGCTTTGGCATGTGGCATGCCAAAGAATGGAGTCATGAGGTGACAAGAGCCTTATCACAAAGGCTAACAACGTTGTCACTTGGGAGTATGTGTCTAATGATGGAGTGTTTCAAGGGGAGTATGCATCCCTGCATTTGTCAGACCACTATGAGGAGATTCTCATGGGAGGGCTTAGCCATGGACCTCATTTTTAGCTTACTCAAAAAGTATGGTGAGAATGGAATTTCTATACTTATTGTTCATCTAACAAACTATTTTCATTCTCTTGCCATATATGTACAATGCATTGCTCCACAAGAGGGAAAATTTCTATTTTGGCTTCATGGTCTTTCTAAGACCAATATCAGTGATGGAGGAAGCCATTTCTTGAATGGAGTTGGGCAAGTGCTATGCTATTCTTGTTATGCTAAGCTTATATATAATTCCATTTACTACTTCCTAGTAGATGAGAAAACATGCACAACTAGCAATTTTTTGAAAGACAACTTGACACATGATGATCTGAAACAACAGTTAGAAAAACTACGCTGTATCCACTGAAGAAACCATTGGTACCATCCAGCATTACACATAACACTCAACATCTTTCTGATTTGGATGACATATGGTGATGATGTGCTATTCACTTTGTATGGGGTGGCTTCGGCTAGCAAGGTTCGTGATACTAAAGAAGGGGTCTTTGAAGATCCAGTTGTCCTTTTGTCTCTTAAGGGAAACCTTATTGCAGCCCAAATTTAGCAGCATCTCTACACTTTACATAAGTGGAAAGAGAGACAATGTGGGGTAGGCCATTTGGTCTATCATGTTCAATTGTGCAGCCCACCTTCATTGCAGGAGCCAAAGGTGGAGGAGCTTTTTCATGAGTTTCCATTTTGGAGGGTGACTCACTTTGTATGGATGATAGATCTGGGTTTGGAGCTTCAAATGGGAATGAAGGTTCCCAATACTTTTCAAATTCCATGCCTCAAGAAGGCCTCTAGAACACATATAGTTTCCTCCATGGATATCCCACTTTTTCATGATAAGAGCCATTTGGATTTATCACCAAAGGCTAGCTTATACATTTGGGAGGAGCAACTTGGGGATATATTGATAAGAGAGCACCTTGTTTGTTGGAGGAAATTATCATATGAGAATGCTACAGGAGGAAGAGAGGACGCTCTTCAGTTCTATCCTTTCAATTGCTTGAGGACAAACAACATTTGGGAGGGGAGGACTGTAATATTCCTAAATTAGCACACCGCTAATTGGAATATTAAATTTTGATTTTGCTCTTAGTTTGAGGAATAAGAGGGTATGGACCATAAATCTCCTTAGTAGGAATAAAAACACTCCTAATGTGAAAGGAGTTCATCTAAAAGTTGGATTAAATATCCTTGTGTGTGAAAAGGGGTTGGAGCATGAAGACTGAGTCAACTTTGACCAAATCAAACAGCGCTGGTATGGAAGGAGTGGCATTCATTGAGGGACAACGCAGTTTTGGAGGGAGACTCCATGCATAAAAGTAGTGGATTTAATGAGTGGGGCCCAAGGTGAGGAAGCTCACCAAGAATATAAGGAAGGGGATGGCAGCCATTTTGGGCATGATTGGTTTATAATTTCTTTATGGTCTGTTAAGACTTCAAGCTCTCTTCAATTGTTTAACTAAGATTGCAGTGTTGTTTAGCACAGGGTGTTCCCGAGCGGGAATCCCACCTCTATCCTTGAGGGACTTATAGTGCCCATTCAGGAGGAGTATTTTCACTATATTTCCACATTTCGGCATCAGGCCAATCTTCAACTTTCTTCAACAGCACAGTTTCTGCTTACAATTGTGCTGTGTTGCAGGGTGCAGTAGTGGAGGATTGTATTGGGTGTTTTCTAAGCTATTTTTGCAGTGGAGGAAGGTTTCCTTTCATTGGGAGGCCAGTGAAGAAGCCCCTTGGGCTTTATTGATATATTTGGCATCATGCCAAAGTGATTTTATCCCCTACAACACAGTTTCAGTCTAGATTTGCGTTATTTTAGGGAGGAGTTGCAGGGGTGGTTGCAGTATGCATTTTGGAACGTGATTTCTTCAGTGGAGGAGACATCCTTCCATCTAAAGGATCTATTGGAAAGAGCTGTAGGATTCTACATCAGCTTCAACCATATCTTCTCATTTCTGTTGTTGCAGCAAACCTTCAGCCCTAGGGCTACAACTTACATTTGCGTATTGTATGCATTTTTCGGAAACCCTCTTGGGTTATCTTGGAAAGGTGATATAGGGCCTAGATCTTTTTGTATAACATCCATTAAGGCATATATCATTATATTTGTATCATTGTTTGATCTCTAGCTGTAATTATGCATGTTATGATTGCGCTGTAGCAGCTCTCCGACATTTTGTATTGTAGCAACATCTCACTCTTAGGAGTGACTGTTTATGGGAGGCTTGTTTCCTCATATCATATGACTTGTGCCTCACTATTTTGTATTGATTTAATGTTCTTATACATAATTTTATGGCTCCATATTGGTCTCCATTGTTGATGTGTTGATTTACACTGCTATTTCCAGTTTTGTGCACTATATTCCTGTTTTTCCCATTTGGGATATTACAAATTTCCATCCTTCTCGCCAATTTAAGGCTTAAAACTTAATCAACAACGATTTTAAACCTAATAATAAGTACGTCATCGCGCAAAATTTGATTGAGATTTGTATTAGCAAAATACCTGCTCAGAGCCTATGAATCAACGTATATTTGTTAGTGTTTGGGATTTGATCCTACGATGCATGCATTCTCCAATTTTCCGTTGAAAAAAAATGATCTACGAGACACATCCGTTGAAAATTTGACTGATAATGAGTTCTTCAGATCCACTGGAAAACGCCAATATTCATTTCTTTTCAATTAAAGGCTATTTCCCCTTTATTCTCTATTTTGTAAATTCATTTCTTAAGATTTATTTTAAAAAACAGAAATGAACTTCTTTGTTAAGGGAATGTTGTATAGTTGTCGTTTATTAATTATATTGTACAGATTTAACTTTCTGACTCTTGGTGTGCATTTTTGTAAACCATGACAAAGAAATGTCAAATTTTCTCTTTAACCGTGACATTCATGAACCAATTTTTCTTTCATCGTGACTTTCATGAACGCAGAGTTGTAGTTGTGGGTCTATCTTTCAACATTTTATTTTAATTTTATTTTCTGTATCAAATGGTGGGTAAGTCTAGTTGGCCTCAAATTGGACTATGAAATGACAATATTAGGTGTATTAATGTGGGTAAGTTTGCAAGAAGTCGTAAAGTTTTTTTTTTTTTTTTTCACAAATGAATCCTCTAAAAGTTTCTATGATTGTTTACACCAAAAAGACACATGGAGTAAAAGAAAAAAACAAATTTTCATTGATAATTAGTTTTCAAGAATCCATTGAAAGTTTCATGATGGCTTACGCCACAAAAAAAATCAATAACGAATTTGAATTTGTTTTGTTAGAAGTTGCTTTGAAGAATCTGTTGGAAGTCTCTTTGACCTAATATTTGTTTAATTATTTTATCTCAATTTCTCTTAAAATATTTGAAAGTACTTTTGTGCGAATTCATAAGCCAACCCACTTTTATTGCTTACATTTTTGTTATATATTATCACTAGTCAATTTTGATTAATTAAATGAGCCATAGTATTAAGTCAAAAGTGGTGGGTTTCAAGTGTATGGTTTTAGTCAATACAATATAAAAGTGTGTTATCTCCTCACTATGGTTAATGTTGCATTGTGAAAAATATTTTCTCAATATGAAAATCAATAATGGTTAAACATGGTCCACCATTGTCCAACTTCGCATTCTGAAAAGGATTGTCTCAATATAAAAATAAACCATGGTCAACAATATTTATTTTAGGGTTTATAATATGTATCATAGTTTTTATATACCTTGGGTTTATAATATTAATCCCTTGGGTTTACTATTATTCTCATAGTTTCCTAATCCCTTGGTGTTTTAGTATTAATCTCTCGGGTTTACCATTCCCTTAGGTTTATAATATCAATCCCTTGAGTTTATTGATGTAACCATTCATATTCTTAAGTTTAATATTATAGTATTCCCTTAGGTTTACAATCCCTTGTGTTTTTAGTATTAATCCCTTGCTTTTATTATTCCCTTGGGTTTATAATATCAATCATGGCCAACCATTATCAATTATGGCCAACCATGGTCAAATGTGTTTTATAAAATCAATCATGGTACAACGTCTCATTGTGACAAAGATTGTTTCAATATGAAAATCAACCATGGTCAACCATGGTTCACTATCACATTGTGTCAAAGATTGTGTCGATATGAAAATGAATCATCGTTAACCATGGTTAGCCATGGTCCAACATCGCATTGTGAGAAGGATTATCTCAATACGAAAATCAACCATGATTAACCAGGGACAACGATGTTTATTTCAGGGTTTATAATATTTATCTTACGATTTATATACCTTGGGTTTATAATATTAATCTCTTGGGTTTAATTCCCTTTGGTTCATAATTCCTTGGGGTTTTAGAATTAATCCCTTAGGTTTATTATCCCCTTGGGTTTAAAATATCAACCCCCTAGGTTTATTAATCTAAGGGTTCAACCATGGTCGAACATGGTCCAACGTCGCATTGAGACAAAGATTGGCTCGATACGGAAATCAACCATGGTCAACCATGTTTATTTAAGAATTTATAATATTTATATTAGTGTTTATATACCTTGGGTTTATATTATTCCCTTGGTTTTAATATTATTCCCTTGAGTTTATAATATCAGGTACGGTCAACCATGATCAACCATGGTTAGTCATGGTCAACCATGGTCCAACACCGCATTGTGACAAAGATTGTCTCAATATGAATATCCACCTTGGTCAACCATGGTCCAATGTCACATTGTGACAAAGATTGTCTTGATATGAAAATCAATCATGGTCAAATATGGTCAACCATAATCCAACATCACATTGTGATAACGATTGTCTCAATATGAAAATAAACCATGGTTAACCATGTTTATTTTAGGGTTTATAATATTTATCTTAGGGTTTATATACCTTAGGTTTATAATATTAATCCCTTGGGGTTTTAGTATAAATCCCTTGGTTTTATAATATCAATCCCTCAAGTTTATTAATCTAAAGGTTCATATTCCTTGGGTTTATTTATAATATCAATCCATAGTCAACCATAGTCCAACATTGCATTGTGACAAAGATTGTCTCAATATGAGAATCAATTTTTGTCAACCATGGTCAAATGTCGTCCAACATCACATTGTGAAAAAGATTCTCTCAATATGAAAATCAATCATGGTCAACTATGGTCCAACGTTTCATTGTGACATAGATTGTCTCAATATGAAAATCAATCATGGCCAACCATGTTTGTTTTAGGGTTTATAATATTTATTTTAGGGTATATATACTTTGGCTTTACAATATTAATCTATTGAGTTTAATATTATTCCCTTGAGTTTTTAGTATTAATCCCTTGGATTTATTAGTGTCTAGGGTTTATAATATCAATTCCTGTGGTTTATTAATCCAAGGGTTCATATTCATTGGGTATAATATTATTGATAGAGTTTATAATATTAATCCTAGGGTTCAATATAAATCCATTGGATTTATAATATTAATAATTGCTTACATTTATAATATTAATCCCTTGGATTTATTGATAACTTAGATTTATAATAATAATCCTTTAGGTTTATAGTATTAATCCTTTGTGTCTAATACAATTTGTTGGAGTTTATAATGCCTTGAATTTATAATATTATTAATATTTTTTGTTAATAATATTAAAATTTATTATGTGAATAATATTATCATATAATGCCTTGAGTTTCTAATATTATTAATATTTTTTGTTAATAATATTAAAATTTATTGTATGAATAATATTATCATATTATTATAAATTGTCCCATAATAATAATATTTATATATTTATTAATATAAAAAATAATATTAATATTAAATTTACATCTATTAATATCTATTGATGTATATCAACCACATTTAATGATATGGTTGTGCATGTGATTGATATTTATTATTATATTGATTGGTTATTATCACTTCACAAATTATTAGGTCAATTTTAATTAATTAAATGAGTCATGGTCTTAAGGCAAAAGTGATGGTTTTGAGGTGTATGGGGTTCAACCAATACAATATAAAAGTGTGTATCTTCATTGTCAAGCATGAGCCTCAACTAATTCTTTTAATATATAACAATAATGATCAAATATATTTTATATGCAAATTGTATTTAATGTGCTTTTTAAAAAGTTTTCCTATATATTTTTCTGATATAATTTGTCTAAAATCCTGCAAAAATTTCATTGAAATCATAACTTTGTTGAGTAAACTTGCACAATAAAAATACCATAAAAATTTTAATTTGTCTAAACTCTTTTTATAACTACTTTTACCAAACATAATAACTAAATTTATTTTTAATACATAGCAATAATAATTTTTTAATATATAGCAATAATAATTCGATAATTTCGGTATTTTTTAACTCAACCACATAACAAATTACTAAGTAACACTTGTTTCATTTATGTGGCTTCTACAATGGGTTTCAAGCCGCAAACCATATGCTGCGGCCTCGACTTTCCCCTCCTCTCCATAGCTAGGCGACTATACGGAGATTGCAGCAACACAAGCTGCGGTCATTTCCCCTTCCAGATTGTGGCTTGCGGTGGCGACTATACGGTTGTTTGGTTTGGAGTATAGGTTCCTTAGTGGACGTCATTAAAATAAATGCATTCAATTTCGTCACTCCATAGCCAGCAAACCTTGTGATTTAGGTATGATATGGCCCCACTGAACAAATGGCTTCAACTAAGGACTTCAACCCGTTTAATTTTTCGAACAGTCTGATACATGTGTCGATCTTCAGTATGGCTCAGCAAATAGCCTGCGTGGGAAATCGAAGCCCACCCTGAAAAATTGCCATAGATCGATCCACACAACCCACTGATCCAAACCGTCCACACACTCCCCAGATTCCTCGCCAGGACAGTCGCAATTAATTCATAATTTTTCAGCCTAGCCTCCTCGAAATGCAATGAAGGTGCCCCACTCCTCCGTATGGTTCACCTCCTCATAGTCCGCTGTGACTCGTCCATCCTCTCCTCGTTTATCTAACCCTCATCCTTGCAGAAACCTCGTTTTTCTAACCCTCATCCTTGCAGAAAACTGGTTAAGGCACGTCCCTGCCAAGTTTCCATAGCAGTAAGAAAATATATAAACCTGGATGATATCTCTCAATATTTCGACAAGGCCCTGATTGGCAGATTCTGGGAGAAAGGCCCTGATTGGCACTAGCTGAATGGATACACACCCACATCACCTCTTGGTCACTGGTTCGCTTTCTAATTCTTCTCCACCAAAGATTACTGCTCCAGTATTTTTGCTCGTGACTGGACTTGGGAACCATTTGGTCTCTCCCACAATGGACTGCTAATTTTAACCCCACTGGAGAACTTCTCTCACGTCAAAAAGTTTGGGTGATATTCCCTTTTCTTCCACTCATCTTCTAATCCAAAAATATCCTCGATGCCATCGCGGAATAAATTGGTTGGTTTTTGCAGCTTGATGTTAAGATGGGGACAACACAACAAAGTTTTTCCACTAGTTTGCATCCTTGTGAAGGAAGAAAACCTCCATCTCAGAAATAAAGAAATTAGATGGCTCCATAACTCGTTATGTTCAAGAAAAGGCATTGAAAGTCATCAAACAAATTGAGAACCTTTTGAAGGGATTATGTCGGATGCCCTATCCAAGAAATCTTTGATGTAGTCACAAAATACAATATAACCATATTGGATGAGATGAATTAACCACTAGAGGAAAATGTCATTGCAAGGAGGAAAAATCTTAGGTTCTCATGGTCTACTTGTGGAATTCTAATTGGAAAATTTCTATTTCCTAAATGTTGACTTATTAAAAGTTGTTCAAGAATCCTAATGCTCTGGAAAAGTCTTGCAATCCCTAAATTATAATTTCTTAGCACTCATTCCTAATAAACTAGATGATGCAACATTTGAGGATTTCAAACGCATCTCCTATTGCAACATTATCTACAATATTATCTCAAAATTCATCTCCCAACACATCAAGCCCACACATCAAGCCCATTTTCAGTGACATCATTTTAAATGAACAACTTGGTTTTCTAAATTGTAAACTACATGATGCAATATCTCTTGCTCTGGAGCTACTATATTCCATCAAGATGAAGAATTTATCTGCCCTATATCTCAAACTATATCTCTCCAAAGCATTCAACAGGCTCAACTCAACATTTGTTAGGTTAGTTCTACTTAAGTTGGGAATGGGACTAAAAACTTCATGGGATGCCTACAATATGCTTCTTTTTTTTGTGCTAATTAATGGATCACTCTCCCCTTTCTTCAAAACCTCTCAGGGATTTCGACAAGGATACCGACTCTCCCCTCTCTTCTTTCTTTTTGTGGTTGAGCCTTTGAGGCACTAGGCATCATCATCAAGGAGGTCAGATCCAAGAATAATTTCAAAGGAATTGAAGTGGACCCTTATCAAAGAATCACACCTCTTCTTTGTAAAGATATTCTCATTTTCTTAGAAGCAACATCGAAGACCCTCCTTGTGCTAAAAAAATGCCAAAGTATCTTATATCAAGCCCACCAAAATGCAGTTAAACCCAAAAAAATATTTCCTTATGCGTAACCTCTTGTCCAACATGGAAAACATACAATTTGTTCAATGTTTCCCCTTCCCCATTCCTCCATGGATGAAGGTTTCAAACTTTGTTACCAGAGAAACAGGACAATGGGCATCATTACTGGGAAAAACATATGTAGAAACGAGACATGACGGGAAATGTCATCCTGAATTCCTGTTTTGGGAGTTGAGAATGGAGTTGTCTTTAGTGCAACTTTTTGGAGCTTCAGGCGACAGAATCGGGTGAAAAAATTTGAGGTAAAATCTAAATTTATGTTATTTAAATTGGTTTTTTGACTGTATATATGGATTCAACACCCTAAAAAACCCCTAGGGAACTTTGATTGTGCAAGGTTACCCATCAAACTTTTGTTTTCAATGAATACCTATCGGATTTTAGAGAAATTAGACCGGAAAAAACCACCGTAAAAACCTTCAAAAAGTCGTACTAAAGACTACTTGATTGAGAATTTGTATTTGGGTCTTCTAAAATTCCCCTAAAATTTTGGAATCTTTTACTTCCGAGAGCTAGTTACCACTTTCTAGGTATTCCACAATTTGTTCAACTTTTTCTTTTGCAACAATTTTAATGTAAAACTATTTTGTGATTTTTAATGTAAAATTATTTTTTATAAACAAATCCTTCAACATAAGAACAATTATTTACCATTTTATTGTTTTTACTATTTATTCTAAATAATTTTATAATTCTATATAGATTTAAAACGATAATCAGTTACAATTATTTACCATTTTATTGTTTTTACTATTTATTCAAAATAATTCTATAATTCTATATAGATTTAAAATGATAATTAGTTTTGTTTGGCGCACAAAGGACCAAAATAAAAATAAGTAATTGCAATAGTATCTTACACTTTCATATGATCAATATACATCTCTTATTGAGTGCCTTAAGATATCCATAGTGAATGATTGGTTGAGGGAACGAGAAATTTAGGAAAAGAAAGATTGTGCCTCGCTCTGAAAGCTCAGTTGACTATCCATAATTTTAGTCCATGGGTTGACTTTGACCATTGCTTTTGAATTTCACCTTTGTTCACATCTAAGACTAAAACAACCATGCTTAGTGTTTTAATAGCTCATGGATGTTTTTTTTTAATAGAAAGTCAGTTGCTACCTCAAACCTTCAAATTATAAATTGAATGTTCTTTTTTCCTTGCCTTCTTCTTGAGTGTTGTAGATTATCCTGCCAAAATGCAACATAGGACTTCATTTCTGCTGCAATAAATTTGATTCTACGGGGATTGATTTAGTGTTCTTCAGATCAAATTCTCTTCCTATATTTGGTATCTAATCAATATACAATTTTAGGTTCAACTTTATTTTGAACTAAATTATCACTTTTTTCTTAAAATTAAATCACTATTTATGAATTTCTTTTTACAATTTCTCAAGTGGAAATATTGGATATTTATGATTTATGTTTTTTTTTATATTGTTCATTTTTTTTTTCTCTCTCCTCATTTCTTATAAGCGAAACCTCTAAACAATGTTTCTCGTATCTGTCTCATTCCTCGTTTTGTTTCTTGTTTCTCTTTCTAGTAACATAGGTTTCAAATGCCACGGTTTTTATCTCAAGCCCTTTGTGTACCGCTTTGCAGACTGATTATGGTTATATCGTAAATTTTAAACAATTTTTTTTTTTTGGTAAATAAACTTCTCTCGAGAGGTGGAAAGGTTGTACCTATTAAGGTAGTCCTTGAAGGAATCTTGGTGTACTAGTGCTCAATTAGATATATTCCAAAAGGCATCCTTACAAAAATCAATAAATCATGTTTCCATTTTCTCTCATCTAAAAAAAAGTACGTCAATGAAATTCACCTGGTCAAGTGGTAAAAAATTGCACTTCTAGAGTCCCTTGGGATTTGGGGCTTCAAAAAATCATACACCTTCAGCAAAGAGCTTGTAGCCAAAAGCTTATGTATATTGGTACACAACTCCTTCCTTTGGGGAAAAAATATAAAAGAAAAATAATTACTCAATATATATTTCTTTGAATGGTTTCAACTTTCGAGTAAATCCTTAAGAGGATCCAACTCTCAAAAATCCTTAGTGCTCTCTTTCCCTCTCATTGGCTTCTACACTATCTGACACATTTGGAAATGGCTAGCATGTAAAACTGGGTCTCCACCAATGGCTTGGCTCTAGGGATGACTACACTACGTGAAAAAACCTAATTGATCACCTATACCAATAAGGAGTCTACATGCTTGTTGATGAAAGGGCCTAGATCCCTCAACAATGGGGAGTGACGGCCTAGAAAACAATTGTTGATTTGGGATTGACTATACAAGAAGAAATTTCTTGGGAAAGATACATAACACTCCTTGTCTTAAACTTTGTTTGGTTGAGAGAGGACATTGGCGATGAACTTCTATGGTGAAAAAATCCCAACAATGGGGATTTCTCTGCAAAATTGGGATATGAAGCTTACACAAAACTAGATTTAACTGAAGCAAAAAGTTGGTGGTGGTATTCAATTTGTAAGTTACATGCTCCAATAAAATGCAAACTTTCCTTTTAGATGGAAATTTCCAACAAGTTACTCACCTAGGATAATATCAACAAAAGAGGTTGGTAGGGACGTAGTTATTGTCCATTTTTCAAGTCATTAAACCATAATGCCTAACATATTTTCATTTCTTGTTCCTACATAATGCAAGTCATCACAATAGTTCTAGCATATCTAGACATAAAAGGCACATGGTCCTGCACAAGTTTGGAAGATATCTTTAAAACATAGTTAAATAATAAAGCTTTAGAACTCTACAAAGAATTTTCATGGATACTCATAAAAAATATTTGGTGGGCCATGAACAATAGCATTTTTTTCTCACATGATATTCCAGCTAAAGTCACTTATAGCCTAGTTAAAAAATGAGTTAGGAGACCAAAAGCACAAAAGTGTCCGGTGTAATGCATCCTCTCACTCCAAGCTATCCTTGTAGCTTCTTTGATGTTGTTTCATGAGGAAATCCACCCAAGTGCAGGGTAGGTGTGGTACTATTCCTCAAAATATTGCATTGTGCAAGTAAGATACATCCCGAGTGGGGCACCAACAAGCGAGTTGAATTCGTCACTTTCTATACTCTCTTGGAAATAACAACCCTAAAAAGAAAGAATCTCTACAAAGCATGGGGACATAAAAATTTTGATTGACTAGGCCAACAAAAAGATATTTTTTTACAATATCTATCTACAACCCATCTTTCATTATATTAGGGTCACCTTCAATTCTTTTAGTTGGCTATCCTTTAGACACATACTCTTTGAACTAAACATTATTGCAGAAAGTCTCTCAAAGGAAGCTCTCAAACTACCCACAAGGACTTATGTGGTCTCATACTTCATTTCCAAGGTGGATCATGACCAAGTGGTCATCCACTTATAATCATTAAATTGTACAAGCTATTTTTATATCATCACTCGTGCAGTCTCATCCAACAATTTTTTTTTTTTTTTTCATATATGAAACATCGTCTCTTCTACAATCAGTCATGAACAATGAATGAATTCTACCCTTTCAGATATATTTCTATTGTTTATAAATATTGAAGGGACATCAATGCATGTATTTGAATTTTTCCCCTTCTAGTAAGAATTGAATGTAGAAAATTTTGGATAGCATTTGAGAAACTGGAAAAATTATATTCACTCTTATGAATATAAAAGTGTTTTCTAGTATGGAAAGGAAAAAAAAAAACCCATTTCATTTACATCATATTTTTTGAAGAAATATTACATCTTATATTCCATAGATCTATCTTTCTCATACTTAAGCTAACTTTTTATCCATTTTCATAATCTATTTAGATTTAAAAATATTAAAAAACGTATGATTTCGATATTCCATTCATGTTATATTTGTTAAAGGAAATGTCACTTTTTATGATAATGATGATGATTAACATCGACTAAAATATCGACATGGTTTATCAGACCTTAAGAAAGTAAGAGACTACTCAGAATTTTTAAGCAATTTTAAAAGTTTAAGAAGGCTAGTAGTTTGACAAATACTTTGAAAATTAGATCGAAGGTGAGTATAAGGCAGACAATCCAAGAGAAAGTACATTTCATATTCAACCCTCTTAGTGTCACACAGGTGACAAACTCTTCCATCCCATGGTGTTTTGGAAATTAACCAACACCCATTTTCATTATGAAGCTAATGATAATTTGTTCTTATTTTAGAAATATTCATTTTCTTCTTAACGTTAGTTAAGCCAAAGAGATAATTTTAATTTTTGAGATTGGGGTTGATCACCTCCTTATAATATCTTAGTTTCATTTTTCCCACTAACACTTTATCACCCCATGATTTCTCTTTAAAGTTTGAAGTAATAGTATTTGTAATATTATCATTATTCTGGAAAATGATCTTCAACTTTACCCCCCAATGGTCAAGCTAGGATTGAGCATCCTTATGCCATTCCCTCTCGAGCCAAAGATTAGGGATTTTTCTAGAGTTGGAAGAAAATTTAGGAAACATTTTAGCCTCAATGTTATTTAATTTCTTGTTATACATAATATACCTGGTCATAGCCATGTTTTCAATGGGGTAAATGTTTGCTTCAATTAGGAGGATAGGACAGGGAATATTTCCTTTAATATTGATATTATAGGCTACAAAATACTCTTGGATATGTTCTATATTCCTCCATAACTCTATGGAGATATTGTAACCCTGAACTTCACGTCCATATAAATTAACATAAGTGACAAGAGTCTCAAAGAGGAGTTTCTTTTTATCCAATATCTAAAGATATACTAACTTACAATTGTTTTCAAGCCCATAGTAAGTTTTTCATCCTCCATTTATAATTTTCCCAATGCTATAGTTCTAATTGAGATTGTGATAGACATTGAATCAAGGATATTTGTATGAATGAACTTCCTCTAAGTAGTTGTCGTCATAGATGAAAGTATCATATGTGGTATTTTTGGAGGTAATTATCACGACATCAGTTTTGTTAGTGTTTACGGTCATAACCATCTTGGAGTATTTTTAGTTACTTGCCAATATCGTAATGGCTCATCACCAAGACAAAAATATTGTTAGCATAATAGAGAATATTTATTACTATACTAGTGAGAATGGGCCCAACACAACCTACATCTTCCAAACACTCTTCTAACTTATCAATGTATATGCCGAAAATGGAAGGGGATAAGGAACACCCTTGCTTGACCTTGATATTCCATTTAATCTATTCCAGACAACCCTTGGTATTTCTAAACTTGGAAATAATATTCTTGTATAACATTATCACAACAACCATCAACTTGAGAGAAAACATTATCTCTTCTAACCTCTTCAACAAATTTGCCCTATGAACGATGTCAAAAACATTCTAATGTCACCGAAACAACAAAACAAATTAGTTTAATTATTATGATATTCCTTTTCAATGATCTTAAGTGTAACAACATGGTCCACAATTAAATGATATATCCTAAACCTAACTTTTTATTTAGCTTTCTTACCATATCTTTGTAGCCATAAGCTAATCCTATTTTCCAAAGTAATTCCATACAACTTAGCTAAAGTGTGGCTAATAATAATGATCCTATAATTAAAGGGGAATTCTTTTATCACCACTTTTAAAGATAGGCACAATGAGGATTTGTGTCCAAGGCTTAGGGAAGCCTTATTTCAGTGAAAAATCTAAGAGCTTGTATATGTGAGGGATGATGATGGGCCCTCCCATTTAGAAATTTCATCTTGGTAGCCTTCAATATCCTTATCTTTCCCATTAGCAAACTACTTAACCCAAAACTCAATGTCTTCTAAAAAAAATATAGCATCTTCTACATTGGCATTCAAAATGGTCTCCATGGAATTACGAGTTTCACAAAGGTTTTTAAGGTAGGAATTCCAGTTCTTCAAAGGAATAAAACTATTTTATTTAGTTTTTTATGAAGGATTAGATTTAGATAGGTGCACCAACTCTTCTTGCTTTCTATTTATATAGTGCATTTTATTCCTTTTAATAAAAGCTTTGTACATATTTACCTTATCAAGATTTAAATATTCAATAGGAGTACCCCTAATCAGTTTTTTAGAATTTTTACAATCCTTATCATACCAAGGCTTGGTACTGCTATTATTCTTTTGATATGGAACCTCAATAGAGAGCTTTCCAATGGAAGAAAAGAGAGTAGTAGTAAAATCATGACATAGTTTTTTGATGATATCATATAGCCATCATATAATATTATAACAACAAAGTGTGTACAATATCTTGAGGAAAAAAAAGACACTCAAGTTAAGCAGAACAAGCCTCAATAGACCAAGTGCATGAGATATGAAGCACAACTGCTATACAAGAATGCTGGAGGCTAAGTCATCATAGTTTTATCTGGGTTTACTGCTGTTGGAAAATGTAAATACATGGATCTTCTAATAGGGTGCTTAGAAAATGCTGGGATCAAAGATCTAGGCCTTCTAGCACTATTCCAAGATAACCCAGAAGGGGTTTTCTCAAATACACAAAATGTAGAAAATACAAAATATGGCCCTAGGACTGAATAATCTTTGCAACTGAATAGCTGATAGGATGTGGCTGAACTGATGTAAAAAATGGATGATATTCCTCCAATGGATTTCCCAAATGAAGGGTTGATCCTGTTACACATCAATTTGTCATCGTCCCTGTACTCCCCGTTCCTTGATCCTGGAGGACCCATACAATGACCCTTGTGTACTTTCCAGGCATGGAATACATACCCCTGAACTACACTTTCTCTGCCAATTCATCTCCACAACTTTTCTGGAAGATCCCTATAAAATCCTGGTTTTCAAGGTTGGCACTTTGTCTCCATGTTTGACCCATGCCGATAGCAAAGATTTACACTGAGACCCATGCCGATCGACGCTCTGTCTTAATGTTAGACCCACGCTGATTCTCTTTTGGAAAGTTTTTAAAGAAGAAACAAAGCTTCCGTGACTAGAAGCTTCGTGAGGTGGCGAGCTGGAAGTTTGTTTTGAGGATATGGCCGAGGAATTCCCCTTTGGGTTTCTTATTCCCAAGAAATAGGAACTACTCCAAAGGATAATCTCTTTTCCCATTATTTGAGGGTGAATAACCTCCTCCTCCATTGTTATATAAGGAGACCTCTTTCATCTATGTTGCCTTAGTCTGAGTTAGAGAGTTAGCATAGAGAGAAGAAGCAATCATAGCTACGGGAGAATATTGCAGAGTGTGATTGTTTTTTTGTGTTAGGAACATAGTGAGATCTTAGACCTTTTTGTATGAGGGTGCTGCAAACGTGCGTGGATACAGAACTGCTGAAGGAGAGCCTCAACATCAAGGCTTGGTTGTAAACTCCCCTTGTCTTTCTCATAATATAATGCATCTGATGTTTATCATCCACTCTTTTTTACATTTATAATGAGATTTATAGCATTCCGTGATCAGTTAGATAGGTTGTAATTGTTTTATGATTGTTGTGATTTTATGCTTTTCGTGGTGTCTTTATTTTCTGTACAGATAATTGAACGTTGGTATCCATGTGTATCGATATTGAGGAGAGCGATGCATCAAGAAGCTTCAACCGAAGATGACAACATAGCATCAGAACAAGGTAGGTGATCTTCCTTGATCTGAATTACATTTAAAATCTAGGAAGGTAGATGTTAGTATGTTCCCGTAGTTGTTAGACCCACCCTAGGGCTAGAGGGATCGCCTCTGTCCATAGAGGGGATTTACCTACACAACAAATTGGTGACTCCGCCAAGGATTTAATGTGTGTTTGTGGTCTCGTTGTTTGTTGAGCGTTTGACTTGTCGAGTTGAATTTGGTCGTTTGATTACTTTTCTACTTTGCTTGACATGTCAAGTCGACTTTGGTCATTTGATTGATTTTCTACTTTTCTTGACTTTCTTGACTATTTTAAACCATCATGTTCAGTTCTAGAATGTCAAGTCTAACCTCTACTTATTGGTTTTATCTTTTTCCCATATTTTTCTAGCTTGGCGCAGTTTTTCCTTGAACAGTCGCGCCAATTGGTGCTTGTTTCTTTTTCCACATGAGTTCCAACCCCTGTTAGGTGTAGATTACAGCTTGAGAGTCGCGCTGAATCCTGTAGGATTTGATTTGACCTCTTTCCTAAGTTTTTATCAGTATTTCTTGGCTTTGGATTGGTTCTTTGCCTTGCCATTGGTCTTTTGTGATTGTTTTGACTCTGTAGTCTCAGTCTTCTCAGTTGTTTGTCCATTATCTTATCAGTGGACTTTGTAA
Source organism: Pinus albicaulis (assembly GCA_034641835.2). Classification (NCBI taxonomy): domain Eukaryota; kingdom Viridiplantae; phylum Streptophyta; class Pinopsida; order Pinales; family Pinaceae; genus Pinus; species Pinus albicaulis. The sequence continues at coordinate 908,953,315 of CM076581.1, forward strand.
CCCTAGAGTTTCTAAGTGTCTTGTGTTGTTTGTTTGGCCTTATCCTCACCGAGCCTTCTAAGTTAAGTTTGAGTCACTTTGATATTTGTCATTTCAATTCGATAACTAATTGTGTTAGTCTTTCTCGATTATTTGTGTCTTTGGTTTGTTGGATGATTGCTTCTATTTTCGTTTGACTCTCCATTTCGTCACTTCGAGCATAGATCACATTGCTTGTTGGATCGTTTTGAAAGCCTTTTGTTTGTTTGAAAGAGTGCATCCTTGTTTTGAGTGCATTTTATGTTTGTATTGCATTTGATTTATTCATTTTAGATCTTTACATTCGTAGTGCTCAAAACTAGTGTTTTCTTTGCTTTTTAGTGTAACAGTGCATTGTGTGCTTCATTCATCTAAAAAACAAAAAAATGCATTCCTTCGCTTGAATAAAAAATGAAAAGTTCTTTTGCATAACTAGCTCTTAGCGAACTAGGAAAGAGTTTTCATTTTCTTGTTTGGTTGTATTAGATGCATTAGTGAAACTCTTATTATGTTTTCATTGATTGCTACTTTGTTAAAGATTCCTATCCTTCTCTTAGATAGCATTCATAAAATGGAAATGATGTTCTTTTGCATGTAGTATGAATTTAAGAATTCGAGATCCCATTCGGTAAGGCCTTGAAATCGAAACATTAATTCAAGATCAACCTTAAAAATCAATTCAATTAACCTAAGGAAGCATTGAAACCTAACATAGATATTTTAGAGGTCTAGGCTAGTGACGTGTTCCGGTGTCGTTAAACCTAGTAGTTATCGTTTTCCATCTGGCATTAGACAACACTAGTACAGACTTGTGCTCCCCATACCGTTGCGTATATAAAGGGAGACCCTCATAGGTTGCAATCCTTTATCCATAGGAAGCCGAGTCTGCCACCGTGTAAATGTGATACACTGAACACAACATTCGAGGAGGCTACTTGCATGTACATCAAGTCCTCATTAATTTCTCTTTCATTTGATCACCAAGGTGTATATGGCAGTTCACGGAAACTTGGCACACCCTCTTGATTAGATTACCTAAGTAGTCATTTTGATCTCTTCATTAATCTGTAAAAGTGAAAATATCATCGAGCTCTTGTCCTTTCACGCTTGTTTCAACTTGAAAGTGATAGAGTCACCTTTTTCCTTTTTCTCGACTCTTAAAATATGAAACGACATAGTTTTGTTTCAATGTATTAAAATATTAACTCCCCACGGAATACTCTTGGTTAAAGTTATCTTCCTTAGTGTTCTGTTTTAGGGTTGTTTCCAATGGAAATGTTTCCAGAGTTCACCAACCAAGGAATCCCCTCCAAAGGGAATCCCGGTCCTTTTCATGCTTTTGGGAATGTTGGTGCTCCTTATATGGCAAGATTATCCCTTCTTGGGTTAACTTTTGGTTTGCCTGTGTGCTTATTCTTGAACTCTGTGGTCTCGAGTATTTCTCCCTCTGTACAACCATTCCCTCCACCTGAACAACATCATGTTGATTCTAAGGTGTACCTCTCCCCTTCTTCGCCTATTTCTTCGTCCTCTTCTTCTACTTCTATTGGTGAAAGTTTGGATTCTAGTAACAAGGTGGCTAAGAAGAAGAAGAAGAAGTCGAAAAATAAGAAGTCGGATAAGAGAGAGGCCAACTCTGCAGCTATTGCGCCTCAGACACCTTCCATTGATAACCCATCCAACCTTCCATGGAAAGTAAAATTCCCTTGCATGTTGTGCAAAGGTGACCACCTTCTTCGAGACTGCCTTGGCATTCCCAAGGTACTTGAAGTATGGTCTGATGGCCATCCACCATTGCCTTTGGCTTCTGGAAATCATATTGGTGGCGCATCTTCGACTAGTAATGATAAGACTCATAAGAAATAGGGTAAGATTGCGAATCCCTGTAAGTTGTGTGAAGGGCATTATCCCATTCACCTTTGTCCGTACATGGATGAAGCCATGAGAGTGTTGGACAACCCTACTATTTCTACACCCTGCCTTTCAATTGGTTACCAAAATCTTTCTTTGAGTCCTCTGCTAGTTGATTCCATGATCGGTCAAGATTCATCCTTGGTCAATCCTGTTCCCCCAGAAATTCAAATTCATGAATCCATTCCCAACCAATCATTGGTCATGGAATCAATCTATCTGATCCTGCCTATGGTTCATCAGGTATTTTCCATCGAGAGTGGATCTCATCCCCCTCACGTTCTTCTTGTTTCTTCATATTCCTCAGACTTGGAGAAAGATCCTCCCGTCCCCGTGACTCAAGAGGTTGCTCTTCCTACTCCCATGTCTATGGTTCAGGAGGATGCTCCTCTTGTTCTGGTAACACCAGGGGATGACCATGTCATTTATATGGTACGCCCTCCAAGTAGTTTGATCACTTCCTTCGATTGGAGTAGATTTGCAGGATACTGTCTTCCTTCTTATGTTCCTTTTGAGATTACGGTACAAACCTTCAATATGGTCATACCTAGCATGATTATAGATGAAGGTGTGTCTGTTAGTATTTTGTCTTCTACTACTTGGAAAGCTTTTGGTTCTCCATCGCTTGTCCTTGTTACGCAGAATCTATTGGCATTTAATAGAATAACCAGTCAACCGTTAGGGATCCTTCTCGAAGTTGCCTATTACTTTGGGAGGGAAAATCGTTTATATAGACGTGATAGTTGTTCTAGGCCCCTTGGATTTAAATTTACTCTTGCGATGCGATTATGATTATGCCATGGGTGCACTTGTCTCTTCCCTCTTTCGTGTGATCCATTTTCCACACAAAGGTTGGATCGTGAACATTGATCAGCTTTCATTATTTAGTCCTGAGGTGGCAATTGGCCCACCATTGTCTCTATGGGACATTTATTTATCAGTTGTATCTTCCCCGCCACGGGTTAATTATGTGGCCACTTGTTCGTTGCCCTCATATAGTGATAGTGCCATCGAGTACCATCTACTAGGGGCATTCAATTGCAATTTCCCAGATGTTATTCTCCCATCAGATGCGAACCTCTTGGAAGCCATGACCTCTTATTCATCACGATGAAAGGTCGTCGGAGCAGAGTTCGTTTTCTTGTGTCAAGCTCCTTAAAAAATGAAACAAGATCTTTGGAGCAGAGTTTGTTTTCTTGTGTCAAGCTCCTTAAAAAATGAAACAAGGTCTTCAGAGCACAATTCGTTTTCTTGTGTCAAGCTCCTTAAAAAATGAAACAAGCTCTTTGGAGTAGAGTTTGTTTTTCTTGTGTCAATATCCTTAAAAAATGAAACAAGGTGTCATGAGGATAGTTCTTGATCCAGGTGGATATTGGTGGCCACCCGCCTATTCCACTTGGGGCCCCATCATTGTCTCTTTTGGTTTTTTCACAACTTACTATTTTTAGTAGTTTTTCGGGTCCTGAACTTCTGGAGCTGTTTTGAAGCGCCAAACGGAGATAGTATGCCGAAGTTACATCCCTGGGAAGTTGAAACACCAATTTACCCAAACGGGGCCCATAGTTTTGGCACTTCATCTCCTAGGGTTAGGTTTTTGGGCGTTTAGAGTTCTCCATTGTTTCTCCATAATAAATAGGCCCTCGAGCCTCATTGTAACACAGTTTAGAGGTTTGTAGCCGCCACATCTCTTCTCAGAGATTCGCTACTAGCACCCTAGCTATTTTATTTCCATCATGTTTGTAAGCATATTTCTGTGATTTGATATTAATGAAATGAAGCCCTATTTCCACTGTATTTCTATGTTTATGGTTATTTTTGTATTCTGTTGCATTCTTGCATAGATCTGGATCAGTGGTATCAGAGCAGTCTGCTTTTTCTCGATCCTTCTTTGCATGTCCCCAACGAGGTCGGGGTATAAGGAGTTAGGGCTCAATTTGGTGGAACCCTTGCAAGCTCAACCTCACAAAACCTGACGGATGCCCACGGGGGATGAAAAGAAAGATGAGGGAGAAGGAGATCCTATAAAAATATTGCTTGAGGAGGCCCTCGAAAAACAAAGGAACGCGATGATGGATAACTTTGCCCAGATCCTTCAACGACTGCCCACCAGCGCCGCATCTGCATCCAACAGCCACTCTGGAGGCATGCCTCCCTTTAAGGTACAAGTAAACTTTGACATTCCCATATTTGAGGGTAAAATAGATGCAGATGCCATAGATAGATGGTTGAATCTATTAGAAGGATATTTCTCAGTTCATGACTTTTCCGACTGGGAGAAGATTATTTTTTCACTCCTCAAAGCTACCCCCCATGTCAAGGACTGGTGGGAAACCTACTATGAGAAAAAGGACGAGACATAACCATCTCTGTTCTCAGCCATACCCACTTGGAATTATTTCTGAGATGCCATCAAGGAACAATAATATCTCGTGGGGAGCTATGAGGACAAGTACATACAATGGACCTTTCTACGACAACAAAGGGATCAAAATGTGCATGAGCTAACGAATCTGTTCCATACCCTACGCACAAAATTTGGTATCAAAGATTCAAAGAAAAATTTGGTGCTAAAGTATCGTGGTTGTCTGAAAAAATGCATTAAGGAGGAAATTGAGTTCCTCGACATCTCCTCGCTTGGTACGACATACCGATATGCTGCCAATATTGAGAAGAAATTCAAACAGAAGAAGCGAGACTTTGGATTTGCTAGTCAAAAGCAAGGGAAAGGTGCCCCCAAAATGCAGAACAAAGGACAAAGCCAAGGCATGGCTACCCAAGACAACCTGCCAAAGACACAAGCAAAGAACAACACCGTGAAGCCAAAGAAGGACACAGGAAAGTGGTGCGAGTTCCATAAGAGTTCCAATCACAACACAAGTGAATGTCAGGAAAATCAGTCACTGGTGGCCAAGACGAGGGCTTCTAAATCAGATGCATACTCTGACTCTGAATCAGAACCTGACAAGGTGATTGACAAAGAGAAGCAGATTATTGATGCAGAGCCCAACGCCACTGTTGCCACTACGAATATCCAGAAGGAGGAACCAGAAGATCCAGAGAAGGCAGAGCGTCTCTTCCACTCCTAGATGTGGGTAAAGGGTTCCCCGCTATGGTTCATTGTCGAAAATGGGAGCCAAAAGAACGTCATTTCAGCAGATGTCGTGAAGTGGTTGGGCTTGCCGACCACAGTGCACCCACAACCATACACCATAGGATCTCCGCTTCAGCCAGCAGTGCCAGCTTCCCTATAGCATCAAGCCTTTCACGGATGAGGTATTGTGTGACATTGCTCCTATTGATGTTTCTGATGTATTATTAGGCCAACCATACTTGTGGAAGCAACATGCTATGTATGAGTCCCAACCTCGCATTGTTATTGTTAATTTGGGAAATAAATTGTACAGGATACCAGAGGTACCACCGCCTCCCACTATCTCTTTGGTTACTGCAAAATAATGTAGTAAGCTAATTTCCCAAACCAGGAAATTTGTTTTCCTGATGATTCGCCCCCAGGGCAAGAAGAAGACTGTGGCCACGACCTCCAGACATGGCTCCTCTGCATGACAACAACGAATGGACAAGGTTGTGGAGGAGCACGGGGACATCTTCACCTCACCTACAGGGGTGCTCTACACTGTCAGGTCAAGTAACCCATTGACTTGACCCCAAGTGCGCTGCTACCCAATGGACCGATCTATAAGCGCTATGTTTTGGAGAATGATGAAATCAAGAAGAAGATTCAGGAGCTGCTATAGAAAGGTCACATCTGGCCAAGTTCATCGCCCTGTGGGAGCCCAATCGTGTTGGTACAAAAGAAAGATGGGACTTGGAGACTCTGTATTGATTATCGGGCGCTGAACAAGATCACTGTCTAGAATAGGTACCCGATCCCACAGATTGATGACCTTATGGACCATAGGAAAGCTTTTGGTTCTCCATCGCTTGTCCCTGTTACGCAGAATCTATTGGCATTTAACAGAACAACTAGTCAACCGTTAGGGATCCTTCCGAAGTTGCCTATTAATTTGGGAGAGAAAATCCTCTATATAGACGTGATAGTTGTTCTAGGCCCCTTGGATTTAAATTTACTCGTGCGATGCGATTATGATTATGCCATGGGTGCACTTGTCTCTTCCCTCTTTCGTGTGATCCATTTTCCACACAAAGGTCAGATTGTGAACATTGATCAGCTTTCATTCTTTGGTCCTGAGGTGGCAGTTGGCCCACCATTGTCTCTACGGGACATTTATTCATCAGTTGTATCTTCCCCGCCACGGGTTAATTATGTGGCCACTTGTTCGTTGCCCTCATCTAGTGATAGTGCCATCGAGTACCATCTACTAGGGGCATTCAATCGCAATTTCCCAGATGTTATGCTCCCATCAGATGCAAACCTCTTGGAAGCCATGACCTCTTATTCATGACAATGAAAGGTCGTCGGAGCAGAGTTCGTTTTCTTGTGTCAAGCTCCTTAAAAAATGAAACAAGATCTTTGGAGCAGAGTTTGTTTTCTTGTGTCAAGCTCCTTAAAAAATGAAACAAGGTCTTCAGAGCACAATTCATTTTCTTGTGTCAAGCTCCTTAAAAAATGAAACAAGCTCTTTGGAGTAGAGTTTGTTTTTCTTGTGTCAAGATCCTTAAAAAATGAAACAAGGTGTCATGAGGATAGTTCTTGATCCAGGTGGATATTGGTGGCCACCTGCCTATTCCACTTGGGGCCCCATCATTGTCTCTTTTAGTTTTTTCACAACTTACTATTTTTAGCAGTTTTTCGGGTCCTGAACTTCTGGAGCCATTTTGAAGCCCCAAACGGAGATAGTATGCCGAAGTTACGTACCTGGGAAGTTGAAACACCAATTTACCTAAACGGGGCCCATAGTTTTGGCGCTTCATCTCCTAGGGTTAGGTTTTTGGATGTTTAGAGTTCTCCATTGTTTCTCCATAATAAATAGGCCCTCGAGCCTCATTGTAACACAGTTTAGTGGTCTGTAGCCGCCACATATCTTCTCAGAGATTCGCTACTAGCACCCTAGCTATTTTATTTCCATCATGTTTGTAAGCATATTTCTGTGATTTGATATTAATGAAATGAAGCCTTATTTCCACTGTATTTCCATGTTTATGGTTATTTTTGTATTCTGTTGCATTCTTGCATAGATCTAGATCAGTGGTATCATAGCGGTATGCTTTTTCTCAATCCTTCTTTGCATGTCCCCAACGAGGTCGAGGTATAAGGAGTTAGGGCTCGATCTGGTGGAACCCTTGCAAGCTCAACCTCACAAAACCCGACGGATGCCCATGGGGGATGAAAAGAAAGATGAGGGAGCAGGAGATCCTATCAAAATATTGCTCGAGGAGGCCCTCGAAAAACAAAGGAACGCGATGATGGATAACTTTGCCCAGATCCTTCAACGACTGCCCACCAGTGCCGCATCTGCATCCAACAGCCACTCTAGAGGCACGACTCCCTTTAAGGTACAAGTAAACTTTGACATTCCCATATTTGAGGGTAAAATAGATGCAGATGCCATAGATAGATGGTTGAGTCTATTAGAAGGATATTTCTCATTTCATGACTTTTCTGACCGGGAGAAGATTATTTTTTCACTCCTCAAAGCTACCCCCCATGTCAAGGACTGGTGGGAAACCTACTGTGAAAAAAAGGACGAGACAAAACCCTCTCTGTTCTCAGTCGTACCAACTTGGAATTATTTCCGAGATGCCATCAAGGAACAATAATATCTCGTGGGGAGCTATGAGGACAAGTACATACAATGGACCACGCTACGACAACAAAGGGATCAAAATGTGCATGAGCTAACGAATATGTTCCATACCCTACGCACAAAGTTTGGTATCAAAGATTCAAAGAAAAATTTGGTGCTAAAGTATCGCGGTTGTCTGCACAGATGCATTAACGAGGAAATGGAGTTCCTCGACATCTCCTCGCTTGGTACGACATACTGGTATGCTGCCTATATTGAGCAAAAATTCAAACAGAAGAAGCGAGACTTTGGATTTGTGAGTCAAAAGCAAGGGAAAGGTGCCCCCAAACTGCAGAACAAAGGACAAAGCCAAGGCATGGCTGCCCAAGAAAACCTGCCAAAGACACAAGCAAAGAAAAACACCGCGAAGCCAAAGAAGGACACGGGAAAGTGGTGTGAGTTCCATAAGAGCTCCACTCACAACACAAGTGAATTTCGGGCAAAGTAGTCACTGGTGGCCAAGATGAGGGCTTCTAAATCAGATGCATGCTCTGACTCTGAATCAGAACCTGACAAGGTGATTGACAAAGAGAAGCAGATTATTGATGCAGAGCGCAACGCCACTGTTGCTACTATGAATATCTAAAAGGAGGAACCAGAAGATCCAGAGGAGGCAGAGTGTCTCTTCCACTCCCAGATGTGGGTAAAGGGTTCCCCGCTATGGTTCATTGTCGACAATGGGAGCCAAAAGAACGTCATTTCAGCAGATGTTGTGAAGTGGTTGGGCTTGCCAACCACAGCGCACCCCTAACCATACAACATAGGATCTCCGCTTTAGCCAGCAGTGCCAGCTTCCCTATAGCATCAAGCCTTTCACGGATGAGGTATTGTGTGACATTGCTCCTATTGATGTTTCTGATGTATTATTAGGCCAACTATACTTGTGGAAGCAACATGCTATGTATGAGTCCCAACCTTGCGTTGTTATTGTTACTTTGGGAAATAAATTGTACAGGATACCAGAGGTACCACCGCCTCCCACTATCTCTTTGGTTACTGCAAAACAATGTAGTAAGCTGATTTCCCAAACCAGGAAATTTTTTTTCCTAATGATTCACCCCCAGGGCAAGAAGAAGACTGTGGCCACGACCTCCAGAAATGGCTCCTCTGCATGACAACAATGAATGGACAAGGTTGTGGAGGAGTACGGGGACATCTTCACCTCACCTACAAGGGTGCTCTACACTGTTAGGTCAAGCAACCCATTTACCTGACCCCAGGTGCACCGCTACCCAATGGACTGATTTATAGGCACTAATTTTTGGAGAATGATGAAATCAAGAAGTAGATTCAGGAGCTGCTGTAGAAAGGTCACATCCGGCCAAGTTCATTTCCCTGTGGGAGCCCAATCGTGTTGGTACAGAAGAAAGATGGGACTTGGAGACTCTGTATTGATTATCGGGCTCTGAACAATATCACTATCCGGAATAGGTACCCGATCCCACAGATTTATGACCTTCTGGACCAACTCAAAGGGGAAAAATATTTCAGCAATATTGACTTGAAGTCTAGGTATCACCAGGTACCAATCGAACCCTCTGATGTGTGGAAGACTGCCTTCAAAGTCGAGGGCCTTTTCGAATGGCTTGTCATGCCTTTCAGATTGACAAATGCTCCCGCAACCTTCATGAGGTTGATGGATGACATCTTGCATCCATTCACCAACTCATTTTTAGTGGTATAATTGGATGACATTCTGATCTTCAGCCAGACTTGGGAAGAGCACCTCCACCACATCCGAGAAGTCCTCCAAAAATTGTAACAACACAAGTTGTGTGCCAATTTGGAGAAGTGCACTTTTTGCATGACCCAGGTTCAATATCTGGGATACATTATTGATGAAAGGGGGGTGTATGTGGATCCAGCGAAGATCCAAGTCATTCGAGATTGGCCATCCCCAACCACCCTAACAGAGCTTCGCAGCTTTCTGGGTCTTGCTAATTTCTACCGCAAATTCATGTTGGGATTCTCTCATATCACTTGGCCCTTGAGTAAAGCCACAAGGGAGGAGCGAAAGCAAAATTCGGTTGGTTAGAATCTCAACAAAAGGTGTTCGTAGAATTGAAACATCGCCTCTGTTCTGCCCCACTGCTCACATCACCAGACTTGCAACAACCATTTGAGATTGAGACAGATGCCTCTGACTATGATATTGGGATAGTTCTTACTCAACAGGGGCATCCAATGGCATATCACAATGAGACATTGTCAGACACAGTTCAAAATTATCCCACTTATGACAAAGAAATGTATTCCATTGTGCAGGCTTGTTGACAATGGAAGAATTACATTTTGGGGAAGGAGACAATCATCCACATAGACCACCGACCCCCACAGTTCATATAGACACAAGGGAAGTTGCAGAACAATCACCATCAGAAGTGGTCCACATATCTGCAACAATTTAATTTGAACATCAAGTACAAGAAGGGTAGCACCAATAATGTTGCAGACTGCCTTAGCTGACCACCGATCGTGGCCATAACCACCGTTCTCAAATCTTGTGGGCATGAGATTTCTGATTGGCTGCTTCTCTACAAGAGCGATCCAGAATTCAGCTACACATACAAGGCACTCTTGGGGGGTATGCAAGTTCCAAATTTTCACCTCCAAGATGCACTATTATGTCACCTAGGATACCTTTGTGTTCCTTCAAGTGAGCGTGCCAAGATGATATGGAAAGCGCACTACAGTCGAGTTGCTAGGCATTTTGGGGTCGAGAAAACAGTGGCAGTAGTTAGAAGTATTTCTATTGGCCGAACCTTCGACAGGATGTCGGGAAGTAAATCAAATCCTGCACTGCTTGCACCATTGCCAAACTTACCATCAAGAAGCAAGGGCTCTATACTCTGCTACCTACCCCTAGTCGACCTTGGGAATCCATCTCCATGGATTACATGTCAAGCCTTCCTTCTACTAAGCATGGAAATGACTGTGTTTTCGTGTTCGTGGACAGATTCTCAAATATGGCCATTATGGCGGCCTGCAAGAAGAATATCACAGCAGAAGCCACTGCTAAACTCTTCTTTGAACGAGTTTGGTTTCACTTTGGGATCCCACAGTCTATCATATCAGATAATGACAACAGGTTCCTCAGCACATTTTGGTCCAGCCTCTGGTCAGTGTTGGACACCAAGCTCACCAAGTCCACAACTTTCCATCCCCAAACTGATGGCCAGACAGAGGTCATCAACAGGATGATTATACAAATTTTGTGCATGTACAATTCAAAGTATCCATGCACATGGGATAAGAGCCTTCCCTATGTACAACACAGCTATAACCGGGCTCTACAGAGCTCAACTGGCCACAACCCCTTTTAGGTGGGCTTGGGATTCCAGCCACTATGTCCCATTGATGTAGCCATGCCATTTGCAGCTACTCAGACCGATTCAGCTCATGTCTGGTCTGAAGCTAACAAAGCAAACAACTTCATCAAGTGCATTCAACACATCTGCCGACAGGTTCAGGACATATTGGACAGAACCAATACTAAATACAACCAACAACATGATCAACATCGGGTGCCACAAAACTTCCAGGTGGGCGAAAAAGTGTGGCTACATTTGTAGAAAGAGCACCTCACTGGACCCCACTACAAGATTCGCCCGCTCCAATATGGGCCGTACACCATCACCAAGGCTGTAGGGAACAAGGACAATTTTAAGGATGGAAAATTATCTTGAATTTTAAAAAATTGACAAATCTCACTATTCCCTAATATGAAAACTATAAAATGTTGATTGATGTATTTGTAAAATTATTCAAATTTATGATGATATTATATATGCTATCTATATAATGTTGGCGATTTTAAATGTAAAATAATTTTATATTGTAAAATTTGGGCAAATCATTTTTATAAAAAAATGGAAACTGGCGAATCTTTTTTTTGGAAAAATCATGGAAAATTAGCCCACCTGCGAATATTAGCCCCTGAAATTTTCCATGGTAGGGAATAATGCCTTCGAGCTCAGTATTCCACCATTCCTTGGTCTGCACCTAGTATTCAATGTAGACTGCCTTCGTCCCTACTTCCCACTTCTATTAGACACCTCTAACATTACAGAAGAACTCACGCCAAAAGAGTTAAACCCAGATAGCATGGAATAGGCCACCACATCCTGTATCATGGACATGCAAATCAAGAACACTCACTGACAGAAGATCCAACTGTATCGAGTTGTCAAAGCTGGCCAACTCCTGCACCAAGGCAAGTGGTTCACCAGGGACCAAGTTCAACAGAAGTTTCCTCATCTCGTGGAGGAACTCAACACAATGGGGACCATTGCTTCCTAAGGGGCGAGGAATGATCCAGGTGGATATTGGTGGCCACCCGCCTATTCCACTTGGGGCCCCACCATTATCTCTTTTAGTTTTTTCACAACTTACTATTTTTAGTAGTTTTTCGGGTCCTGAACTTCCAGAGCTGTTTTGAACCACTAAACAGAGATAGTATGCCGAAGTTACATCCCTGCGAAGTTGAAACACCAATTTACCCAAATGGGGCCCATAGTTTTGGTGCTTCATCTCCTAGGGTTAGGTTTTTGGACGTTTATAGTTCTCCATTGTTTCTCCATAATAAATAGGCCCTCGAGCCTCATTGTAACACAGTTCATAGGATTGTAGCTGCCACATCTCTTCTCAGAGATTCGCTACCATCACCCTAGCTATTTTATTTCCATCATGTTTGTAAGCATATTTTTGTGATTTGATATTAATGAAATGAAGCCTCATTTCCGCTGTATTTCTATGTTTATGGTTATTTTTGTATTCTGTTGTGTTCCTAAATAAATTCGGATCAGTTCTTTTACCGTGTCAACCTCATTAAAAAATGAAATAGGTTCCCTTTTCATTTAGAGCTTTTGATTAGATCTCGTAAAATCCCAGTTGAGTCTTTATCTTGATCTTGTGTTTGAACTTTCATTCCATCCACCTGTTAGTAACCAGTAGTCTACTCTGGTGAATGCACTGAAGCTTGGGGGGCATGTACCTCGAATTGTGTCACCATGGTGGGGGCATGCAAATGTTTTCAGGCATAGTTTATCTTTGTTTCAAGCTTGTGTAAAAATGAAACCAAATTCAAGCACAATTTATCTTTGTTGCAAGCTTGTGTAAAAATGAAACCAATTTCAAGTAGAGTTTCCTGATTTCAAGCTTGTGCAAAAATGAAACCATTATCTCTCATTATTTCCATTTTATCAGCCTGTTTTTCCAGATGAGCCTTGGTTTTCTCATTCCATTGTCACCATCTGCTTGGCCAATCATACACCTTCACTTGGTTATTTTACCCGTTCCTGAGAAACTGCTGCAATGAGTGGTCTTGTTAGCCAACCTCTTAACCTTTACTTGTTCTGAGCAGTTCCACCATCACTGGAACCAGTTGCTACCTTTAATACCACTCGTTCCTCTAGGAGGAGTCAAATTTCAACTCTTTTATGACTCTCAAAACATGAAAAGATTTCAGAGCTCTTATAGTTTTGAACTCGTTAAAGGCTGCGAAATGTCATCTTCCCAGTATACGTTTACCCCTTTTTCAGGCTGGGATAGATCATTTATGAAAAAGGAATACCTTAGTCTATCGCGACTAAGAGGTTCTCTCAGACAATTTTTTCTACCTTTTCGGATCTGCGAGACTACCTACGAAATGAGATTGTTGGAGTTTTCTTTTCTGCTTCTTTTCAAACTCTCTAAACATGAAAAGATGCCGAGTTCTTCTTTTGTCAGGCTCGTTAAACCCTAAATGACATCGGAAACCATCATCATGACATCATCGAGTTCCTCCTTCCTAGGGCTCGTAAAATGTATTAGGATGGATTTTTCCGAAGGACAAACTTATATGACAAGCCCCTTTCAAGCTTTTTTTCCAAAAATAATTGGGGTACTCACCAGCAATGGTGGGGGAAAATGGAACCAGTTCTCAGTCATGTTGACAGTATGTCACTCTTGAACATGACACTCATCTGCATTCGTGTCGGGTTGGGTACATCTCATTTCGTCATTTTTGCCTCCATGGGTTTGGGTAATCTGTTTTGACCTCTCATATACTCTTTGCCACATCATCATGACCTCAGATCCCTTGATGTCAAATACTGCCAAATCCAAATTCATGTCATTGATATGTTCAAGAGAAGTTTCCAATTGCAGTTTTCAACCTCCCTTCGATCCTCTTTTTGTCCTGATTCACTATCATCATGTTTCTCTGTCTCGTGTCGATGATGTGGGAAACATTATGGCCCTCCTTAGACTAGGTCACTTCCTGTCGACTTCAGCTCAATATCCAGGAATTTGATCTAGAGACTCCCTTCTGGTACCTTGGAGCTTGCATGCCTCAATGGAAAGTTCTTCACATTCAACGACAGGTCCACATCATTGGCCTTTGATCAAGTGATTCTACGGGTGTTTAATGTTAGATTGTTGTTCACATTCCCTAGATTGTACTAGTTGTACCTTGAGAGCCATTTTCATTATTGGTGGTTTCTCTCATGCATGTTAACAACTTTCATCATTGGCTGGTAATCAGGTGACTTTCTTGCATGTTCGACTTTAGCTCACATATTTGCATGCTTGAATTTGTACTTGTTGTGGTCGAGATGGAGTGCAAGACCTTGGGTTTTGTCTAATAAGATCCAAGATGCGGTATATTTTGGTTTATCATGACTATATGCATGAATCTTTTGATTGGATGGGTATCACCATACCATGAGTCTATATGAGATCCTTCTTAGATGGATGGATGTGACCATACTGTTGAGTCCCGAATTTGCATCTTTTCCATACACTTTTCCATACCTTTTTCACTCACCTAAACCTCCCAAATTGTCAATATCATTTGCAAAAGGGTATCTAACATGGTTTTTAATTATGTTTTTGTGTTTTCTATTTGATCTAGATTTTGTTCATACAGCTGCGGAATCTTGCCACTTTCCGCAGCTGCTGTAACTTTCCGCAGCTATTTTGTGGAACTATATGCTACAGGTGTCTACAAGGGAAACGAGCCACATGGGCAGGCTAGGAATGACATGGACATGGTTCGTGTCCTATTGGTTCAAGCAAACTCGTCCAAAGAAGCCGCGGTCAAAGCCGTCCACATGGAAGTCAACTATGGAGTTTCATGTCGGCCAGACTCTGTTTCGTGGCAAATAAACATCCATACGGCCGTTTCTAAGCTTGCGGAGGTTAAAACGACATCTGTGCAGAGCTCTGGAGTTGAATTCAAGCATCCACCTTCCGTAGATCCACTTTCCAACACGGCCATACTCCTATATCTGTGGACGTAGTGGTCTACGTGCTCTCTGCCATCATGAACTTTAGGAGACAGTTACAGTTTGCTATTATATAGAGCGTTTGCATACGCACATAAAGTTAGTTGATAGTTGTTAAGTTGATAGTTGTTAAGTTGATAGTTGATGTTTGTGAATAAACTCTGTTATCTTTTAGTCTGCCTTGTAGTGATTACGCTGCACTTTTGCCGTAACACTACCACTCTATAATGAACTGCTTTTTAATATGAAAAGACTCTGTTTTCCAACTTAATTCGTGATTGAGGATCGTTGCCAAGGCTGTGTAGAGGGCCCCTGCTCAGCTAAGGTTTTGTGTATTAGTGTACATTTTTCATTTCATTTCTTTTAAAAGTCATTGTATCATAATCCATCCATATGTTCATACTTTGTAGTTGTTTCATTTCTATTTATACATTTCCATAATTTCCATTTCATTTCTGTCTTTTATGTTTTATGATTGTTAATCACTGATCAGTTTTCTTGATTGCAGGTTTTAGATAGACAGCCCGGGCATTTTTATAGCTTTTTGACTAATGACATGGATCTAACACTGTTCTGCTGCTAGTTTGCTTTTCATAGCTTTTGTTTACTTTCAGTATTGCTTTGTACATTTCAGTTTTGTTTATCTGCTTCAGTAGTTAAAATTTAGATATACTAATCTGCTCATAGCATCTTCAGTTGCCTCCGAAAGCCACAGCTGGACTGATGGTGAGGGACTGCATTATGAAATGTGTAGTTCAGTATTAGTTTCTTTTCTGCAAATTTAGATATATTAAGCTTCTCATAGCATCTTCAGTTGCCTCCGAAAGCCACAGCTGGACTGATGGTGAGGGACTGCATTATGAAATGTGTAGTTTAGTATTAGTTTCTTTTCTGCAAATTTAGATATATTAAATCATGTATGACATCTTCAGTTGCCTCCGAAAGCCACAGCTGGACTGATGGTGAGGGATTGAATCATAAGTGTATGATTTAGTATTAGTTTATTTTTTGCAAATTAAATATCAGTTACACAAGTTGTTTATGATTACTTCCGAAAATCATAGCTGGTCTAATGATGAAGGGTCAGAAAATGAATTGATGTAATCTGATTTAGATTTATTTTTTTGCAATTTTGAATTTCCTTAAGCATAGTTTCTTTTGTGTTTAGTTGGCAGCAAGAATAGTTTGGTTTTCATGCTCACTAGTTTACTGTTTTGATTTATTAGATTAGCAACACCTTTTCATTTCAGCAGTACATTTTCATTTTCTTTCAAGTCTTGTCATTGTAAATTTCAATTTGCTTTTTAAAGTTTCAAGTTGGTAAATCATTATAGGGGATATCATTTCCTTGAAAAAACATAACCAAACTTGTTTTCATCTTAGAATTTCCATTTCACCTTAGAAAACCAAAAACGACAAAAGTTAAGAAATAGGTTATCTTGCACATATTGTGCGCCGCACTTCATCAGCTTACGATTCCCGGATTGACAAATTAAATGCAACAATTTAGGACACACTAAATTGACCAAACATTTTGGCGCCGTTGCCGGGGAAGTGTAACTAGGTAGCCAATTTCTTAAAAAAAAAACATAAAATCATAAAAGAAGGGAAAAACTTGATAACTTCTTGAAGTATGCTCTCCTCTTGCACCTAGTGTGATCTGGAGGATAAGAAAAGAGAGTTATTGGTTTAGTAATTTCTTAAGTATGCTCTCTTCTTGCACCTAGTGTGACCTGGAAGATCAGAAAAAGAATTATTAGCCCAACTTTTTAAAAATAAAAAATGACATGCATAGAGCAAGAGATTCTAGGGGAAGGTTTATAGCTAAAGCCAAGAGTTCGATTTTCACAACTCCATCTTCTTCAAGGCATAGACCCGATTCACCACCATCTACCCCTAGCCTTAAGATTTTTGGAAGTCAAGGAACAGCTGAATTAGAGGATTCTCCTATACCACCTACTAAAACCCACTTAGAAAACAAAGAGACTTTCTCTCATCCTTCCTTGGTAGAAAAACTAGAGGACTATAAGGACTCTAAAGAAACTATCATGGCAGAGGAAGTAATAAATAGAGGTGGAGGTAGAAGAGGAGGAGATAATGGAGATAACAATGGTGAAGGAAATGATGGTAGAAATAGGGACAATTTGCTTGGATTCCCTATAGTTGATGAGGAAACTCATGCAACAATGAAAAATATCTCACCATCTGTTCTCCCTAACTTTTATGGATTGTGAAGTGAGGATCCTGAAACATTTTTGTTTGAGTTTGAAGTCGTGTGCCGAACCTATGACTATATGGAAGACTCTCAAAAAATCAAACTGTTTCCTTCAACTTTGAAGGGATCTGCTTTGAAATGGTTCATGGGATTAGCCACTCAATCTATTAGGACTTGGAATGATATGAAACAAACATTTTTGGATAGATACTTGCACTATTGTATGCCCACCAATCACAAGGATGAGGTATTCAAAATGATGCAAAAAGAAGATGAAAATTTGGAAGACTTAATTGAAAGATTTCAATACAACTTGAAAAGAGCAAAGATGAGAAACTTAGATAATGAAACCTTGAAAGCCCTCCTATTAAAAGCCATTAGAGATGAATGGATAGACATTTTAAACATGATGGGGAAAGGAGATATTTCTCACCTTCCATTTCGTGATATAACAGAACTATGTATCCATCTCTCAAGGGGAAAATCTAAAACTGGAAAAGGGCCTAGGGATTCTTCTCTTATTAGGGCTAACAAATATGCAACTGGATCGGTAAGTAGGGCAGAGATTGGTAATATGCTTGATGAGTTCAAAACTGATATCTTAGGGAGCCTTAGTGAACAACTAGACACCCTTAAAATTCAAAACAAGCAGAAAGCAAAAACAGATGCTTTAGCCATCTTTTGTCCGAAATGTAGGAAGAAACATGCTTTAAGGGAATGTCCCTTGGATGCAAAAGTTGTAGAAACATGTATGATTTGCTCAGAGAATCATGAGATCAGGATTGTCCTTCAATTCCTGGACTCAAAGCTGTCTTTCAAGAAGACCCAAATTCAGTAGAATCTCTCTGTTTTGTTGCAAGAAGACCTTGGCAGGGACAACAAACTCAAGGGTTTAACAACCCTATGAATCTTCAAACCCAACCAAATTGGAATCCTTGGCAACAACCTTGGCCCCAACATCAAAATTCATATCAGCCATGGGTACAAGGGATGCAAAATCCTTATGGGAGATTTGCTCAATTTTATCAATATCCTCCATCTTTTCAAAATCAACAAGCTCCACAATTTCTAAGCCCAAATCCACAACTTTCATTGCCATTTCCACAACAACAACCTTCTCAACAAAATACAAATCCTCAACTCATGCTCCCATACCAACAGAAGACAAATCAACTTCCAGCTCAGCCATTACCAAATCCTAACAATAAGAATCCTCAAACTACTTATGTGGTAGAAGGACAACAATTTCCTACTTATATGATTGTTCCTCTCAACGATGTACAACTCAGATCTGGTAGAGTCTTAGAAAAACCTTCTATAGACATTCAAGAGCAAGATACCTCTGAAGAGGACTCTCTTCAAGTCAATAAGGGTTATGAGGAAGAATCTCTTCAAAATTCAAAAATTCAAAAAGAAAAAGAAAAGCTAACATCCTCAACTCCTATAGTTGAGCAACCTGTATCTTCATCTACACCTCCTTTTCCGGAAAGACTACAAATTGATAAGGGGTGGAAAAACAAATCTTGTTGCCTAACTATGACTTTCTAGATGAATTGAAGAATGTTTGTATCAAGATTCCATTGCTACAAGCCATTCGAGAAATTTCTATTCTAGCAAAAACCATAAAGGAGTTGAGTTTCAAAAGACCAGGAAGGAAGCTAAAGGACACAAGAAGAATCCACCTGGTAGGAAAGATTGCAAACATTATGATGGGAAAAATTACCATGCAGAAGTATGTAGATCCAGGAAGTCCAATTGTCAAGACACATATAAATGGGATAGAAATTCCAAACACATTGATTGACTTAGGGGCTGCTATCAACATTATGAGTAGACAGACTATGGAGCAGTTAAAACTTCCTAACCTTCTTTTTACACCTACTTTATTGCAACTTGCAGATCAATCGGTTATTAAACCAGATGGTGTATTAGAAGATATTTCAGTCTCCTTATATTCTTGGGAATATCCAGTAGACTTTATGATTTTGACTCCCAAAAGTAATCTAGGAGGACATCCCATTATCTTAGGAAGACCTTGGCTGGCCACAGCTGATGCTTTTATTAGTTGTAGATCTGGAGACATGTACATTTCTAATGGTAATTCGACAAAGAAATTCAATTTGTATCCTCCAGAAAGAGCAATCACAGAAATAGGAGACAATGAATGGATCGATGATGAGAACACTATACAACCTGTCTTTACCATTTCTGAAATTAGTGAGGATAGTCAAATTCTGAACACATTAGAAAATTTTGAGATAACTTCAGAATATGACCCCACACAATTCCAGTTGGAATCTGACATAGAATATTTATCATCAAGACAAATGTCTCTTTACTCTATGGAAGAGTTTGGTAATTCTGCTATTGAGATTTTTCCAGAAAAAACATTGAATATCAACAAACATGTGGAGAAGTCACAACAAGAAGAACTAACCAGAATCTTGCAAAAACATTCTACTGCATTTGCATGGGAGTATACTGACATGAAGGGTATTGATCCTAAGACTTGCATCCATCATATCTATATTGAGGAAAACTGTAGACCAATCAGACAACCTCAAAGAAGGATGAATCCAAATCTTAGGGAGATAGTGAAAGAAGAGCTCCAAAAACTTCTCAATGTAAACTTCATTTATCCAATTTTAGATAGCCAATGGGTTTCTCCTTTGGTTATAGTACCTAAAAAGAATGGTAAATGGAGCGTATACATTGATTACAGGGAATTGAACAAAGCAACTTTGAAGGATCACTTTCCTTTGCCTTTTATTGATCAGGTATTAGATACATTAGCAGGTAAAAAGTACTTTTCATTTTTGGATGGTTTTAGTGGCTATAATCAAATTCAGGTAGCACCTGAAGATCAGGATAAGACCACATTTACTTGTCCAGGGGGAACTTTTGCCTACCGAGTGCTTCCTTTTGGGTTATGTAATGCACCAGCAACATTCCAAAGAGCAGTACTAGGAATTTTTTCTGATCTAATCCATGATTGTGTAGAGGTTTATATGGATGATTTTACAGTTTATGGTAATTCCTTTGAAGAGGCATTAGAAAATTTGGAAAAAGTTATCATAAGATGTAAAGAAACAAACCTTTCATTAAGCCATGAAAAATGCTTTATGATGTTTACTGAAGGGATTGTTTTAGGACATCATATTTCAGGAGATGGGATTAAGGTTGATAGATCAAAAGTTGAAGTCATCTCCAAATTGCCTATTCCAAATTGTCAAAGAGATGTTAGAAGTTTTCTGGGATTTACTGGTTACTATAGAAGATTTATAGAAAACTTCACTAAAATAGCATCTCCACTCTTCAAATTGCTTACAAAAGACTGTGAATTTAAATGGGATCCTGATTGTCAATCGGCCTTTGAAACTTTGAAAACAAGAATATCTGAAGCACCTATCTTGAGAGGACCAAATTGGAAACTCCCTTTCCATATTTCTACGGATGCTTCAGATACAGCTCTAGGAGTTGTGTTGGGTCAAAAAGATTTAGTTCCTTATGCCATTTATTATACCAGTAAAAATTTGACTCCCACAGAGTTAAACTATACTGTGACTGAAAAAGAGTTTTTAGCTGTTGTTCATGCAATCAATAAGTTTAGACATTATATAACAGGCTATGAAACTTTTATTCATGCTGACCATTCTGCAATTAGATATTTAATGAACAAACCTGTTACTAATGGCAGAGTGACAAGATGGCTTTTACTTTTGCAAGAATTCAATATTACTGTGTTGGATAGACCAGGAAAACAGAATACAGTAGCTGATTTCTTGTCTAGGATTCAGAATACTAAAGAAGATTCTCCTGTAGAAGATAAGTTTCCTTATGAATATTTGTTTGCAGTAACTATTAAGACCCCTTGGTATGCAGATATTGCTAACTATTTGGTTACAGGGAAACTACCTTCACATTTATTTCCAAGAGAAAAACGAAAGATTATTCGGGAGAGTTCAAAATATTCATGGATTTCTAACGAATTGTTTAAAACAGGGCCAGATCTTGTGATCAGAAGATGTGTCAGGGAAGATGAAATGCCTGATATTCTTAAGGCATGTCATGATGAACCATGCGGCGGACACTTTGCGGACAAAAGGACGGCCTATAAAATCCTTTCCTTGGGATATTATTGGCCTTCTCTCTTCAAATATGCAAAACAATATGTCAAAAGGTGTGATAGCTGCCAAAGATTAGGGAAACCTACCCTTTCAAATGAAATTCCATTACAAACACAGGTACTCATTGAACCCTTTGAAAAATGGGCTTTAGATTTCATTGGACCGATTAATCCACCATCTAAGCAAAAGAAGTATATATTGGTTTGCACTGATTATGTTCCTAAATGGGTAGAAGCTAAAGCATTAGTATCTGCTACTGAAAATTCAGTTGTTCATTTTCTTTATGAGGATATTTTTACTCGCTTTGGTGTTCCAAGAGAAATTGTGATAGATCAGGGGAGCCAATTCACATCCAATTTGGTGGAAAAGTTGATGGAAGAATACAAAATCAAGCACAGAAGATCTACTCCTTACCATCCACAAGCAAATGGTCAAGTGGAGTCCACAAAAAAAGTTCTTGAAAGTATCATCACCAAAACTGTTCATCTACATAGAAGAGATTGGGCGGAAAGGCTTCCAGAAGCCTTGTGGGCCTACAGAACTACATGGAGGAATACAACAGGACATTCTCCCTATGAACTTGTTTATGGGAAAGAAGTCTTGCTCCCCATTGAGTTCCAAGTCAAGACCTTCAAGATAGCAGTTCGGTTGGGGATGGACTTATCAGAAGCCCAAAAGCATAGAATGGAGCAGTTGAATGAGCTAGATGAGATCAGACAAGAAGCAATTCTAAGAACTGATCTAGTTCAATATCAAAGAACTAAATGGCATGACAAATATATCAAAGAGAAGAAGTTTCAGGAAGGAGATTGGGCATTGTTATTTGACTCCAAGTTTAAAGATTTTCAAGGAAAATTTCAGACTCATTGGCTTGGGCCATATGAGATTGACAAGATCTTTAGTAATGGAGCTGTAAGAATCAAGACCATTGATGAGTTTCAAACTCCTCTTATTGTGAATGGCCATAGATTGAAAGTTTATCATAAGCCACTCTCTAAAGAGGATTTTGTCAAGTTGTTTCAAGAAAGTTCTGCAATCAGGCTGGTACAGAAGAATTCTTCTTCTCCACCAGCCTAGCTTTTGTTTTTCAAGTTAAAAAAAAAAGAAAAAAAAAAAAAAGAGAAAAAAAATGGTATAAGCCTGAAAACCAATCATTGATTGGCAGTCTTATACAGAAAATATAGGGTGAAAATCAGGGACACCTGACACTCTATATTTTCCAAAAAAAATCTGTCTTTCATTTCATTTCATTTCACCACCCACTCCATTTCATTCCACTTCATTCCATTTCATTTCATTTCATTTCACTTCATTCCACTTCATTTCATCCATTCCATCAATAAAAATCTTTTTTATGACCATTTCCATCTGGTCATTTGGCATTTGTTCATTTCTATTCAACCAAGTAATAGCTGTGTCAGTTTCCGCAGCTGACATCTGTTTCCGCAGCTGACTCCAGTTTCCGCAGCCAGAAGCAGATTCCGCAGCTGCTACTACTCTGTTTTCAAAAAGAATGTACAATTAGTTGTTATTTTCATAAATTTTGAAATAAAATGCAGGAGAGGATCAATGGGACATTCAAGACACTAATGAAGATCAATCAGTTGAAGACCAAGGGCAAAAGCAAGGATTCCAAAGGTATGAATAAATTTTATTTCAAATAGTATTGAAAAACACATTTTAATATAGTTTTAAACCATGAGCTCTACCCATTACGCGCAATGATTATATTGACAGATCCGTAACCTTTCACGACCTCCATGTTATCCTCTTGCATTTATTCATAAACGGTTTCATCATTGAAATTCCGATTCCCACTCATGTTCCAATATCCCACCGGAGATAATGAGACGTATTTGAGTTGACAAAGGACTCTTACAAGCCGCATAACGTCATAACCGTTGATTGAAACGTGTTCATATTTATTACACAGCCACCAAAAATTCAAAACGCGGCCGAATGCATTATACTTTGTTAACCTCTTTGTCGTGTCTCTGTCGTGTTTATGAAACCCCACTCTACTCATTCTCACTCCCTGTTTCACTCCATTTCGTTCCTTTTGCTCATTCTCACTTTCGTATATCTACCCATAGTCTTACTCCATTCCGTTTATGGTGCTCATTTCCATTTTATGATAACATCCCCACAGTATTGTGCTCGATCCTGTGTATTCCATCGTTCCATTTCCACTTAAACCCTCACAGAGGTAAACTTGTGAAGCACAGAGAAGTGAAATGGGAAAATTATTAAGGGCAGAGCCGGAAGGACCGAAGTTTATAGAGGGATATCCACAAGCAAAAGAGATGTTGAGGAAAGCTAAATGTCTGCGTTTTATTCAGAAATTCAGGGGTTACCACAGAGAAGTTACAAAAGCGTTTGCAAGATCATTTGATGGCTCGGAAGCAGAAGTTGGAGACCTCAAGTTTTTGGTCAATGAAGCATCAATAGCAACAGCCACAGAGCTTCTTCAGGAAGGAGAACGTTAGTTCAAAAATAAAAGTATCAGTGATGAGGCATGGAGAACAATTCTACGAAATCAAGGTATGGATATCACTGTTTTTAAAAGAGGATTCCATGTGCATGCAATAAGAGAAGAATGGGCCACTTTACTACTAATTGTTCAGAAATTTATTACATGTGAAGGCCGTTTTGGGTCTATGTACATGTACCATACTAGGCTATTGATGAATTTTCTTGAAAACCAAACTCTCAATCTTCCTTATTTTCTATTCAATAGCTTAAAGAAAATGGCTGTGACTGTGCAAAAACACTTGGGAGATGTAGAGCCTCATCTTTATCACCACAGCCTTATAAAAATTCTGATTGAAAAGGAGCTAAAGGAAAGAAAAGATACATGGGAACAATTCCTAGCTAGAAACTTCTTTGAAGAACCTCAGGAAATTCCTGAAGGTAGTTCAATTAGAAGGAGTAGAAGAAAGAGAATGAATGTTGAAACCCAAATTGCTCCTACTCAGGAAATTCCCGCAGCTAGCACAACAAAAAGAAGTAGAAGGAAAAGAACAATAGATGAAATCCAAAACACTTCTACTACTACTATGAAAAAAACTGATAGGGAAGAGAGATTGGTAAAAAGGAAGAAGAAGGAAATCAAAGCTAAGAAGCCAATAATACCAAAAGGGAAAGAAATTATTGAGGTTGTCCATAAAACTCCTTCTTCTGAAGAAGAAGATCACCAAATACTATCTGAAAGACTAGTTTATCTTCAAAAACAGTCATCTATATCCAAGAAGGCAGAGACAAGAAAACAAGAACAAAAGGGTAGTGTACCACAGCATGTGAGGAGAAGCAGCAGGCTTAAGGGAAAATTGAGAAAAACACAAATTAAGGGTCCTCATTTCATTGATTTGGGTGAGGAAACATCTGAACAGTCTCCAACTGACCATAGTCCATTTCAGTCAGTTAGTGAACCTGATTCCTTTCACTCCCAATCAGAAAATGAGCATACTCCATCTTATTCTCAGCAAAATATTGATGTAAGCCCTCCTCGTCCAGATTTTGAACATAATTCTCCTTTGCAGCATTTTGGGGACAGCCCAATGAAAATGACACCGGAAGTAGATCCCAAGCAGCAGGAGGTATATGACTATATAGAATCCCTGGAAAAGGCAGCCACAGGTCCAAGTACCTCTTCCATTCAGCCTCATACATTGCAGGATGATTTAGTTCAGTCATTAAAACAGGAAATTTTTGAGCTGGAGCTTTTAAATTGGCACATCAAAAATGAAAATGAAACACTGAAAGAACAAGGCAAACTGGACAAGATCATCCATGATAATACTATATTACATTTGGGAATTTGGCAAAAGAAGAATAAGAAATTGAAAAGGAAATGCCAGAGATTGAGCAGAGCACTTGTGAATATCAAATTTAGGTGCTTAATGAAGAAACCCAGAATGATGGCAGTACCAAAGAAGAAGAGAAGGGGATTGGATGTGCTGGCTGAAGTATCAAGGCACATGAACTGAACAAAAAGTATCAAAATTTTGGTTGCATGAGGACATGCAACACCTTCACAGTGGGGGTATGTTGAGTCCCAAATTTGCATCTTTTCCATACACTTTTCCATACCTTTTTCACTCACCTAAACCTCCCAAGTTGTCAATATCATGTGCAAAAGAGCATCTAACATGGTTTTTAATTATATTTTTGTGTTTGCTATTTGATTTAGATTTTGTTCATTCGGCTGCGGAATCTTGCCACTTTCCGCAGCTGCTGCAACTTTCCGCAGCTATTTTGTGAAACTCTATGCTACAGGTGTCTACAAGGAAAACGAGCCACATGGGCAGGTCAGGAATGACTTGGACATGGTTCGTGTCCTATTGGTTCGAGCAAACTGCGTCCAAAGGCACGGTAAGCCATCCACGTGGAAGTCAACTATGGAGTTTCATGTCGGCCGGACTCTGTTTCGTGGCAAATAAACATCCATACGGCCGTTTCTAAGCTTGCGGAGGTTAAAACGACATCTGTGCAGAGCTCTGGAGTTGAATTCAAGCATCCACCTTCCGTAGATCCACTTTCCAACACGGCCATACTCCTATATCCGTGGACGTAGTGGTCTACGTGCTCTCTGCCATCATGAACTTTAGGAGACAGTTACAGTTTGCTGTTATATAGAGCGTTTGCATACGCACATAAAGTTAGTTGATAGTTGTTAAGTTGATAGTTGATGTTCGTGAATAAACTCTGTTATCTTTTAGTCTGCCTTGTAGTGATTACGCTGCACTTTTGCCGTAACACTACCACTCTGTAATGAACTGCTTTTTAATATGAAAAGACTCTGTTTTCCAACTTAATTCGTGATTGAGGATCATTGCCAAGGCTGTGTAGAGGGCCCCTGCTCAGCTAAGGTTTTGTGTATTAGTGTACATTTTTCATTTCATTTCTTTTAAAAGTCATTGTATCATAATCCATCCATATGTTCATACTTTGTAGTTGTTTCATTTCTGTTTATACATTTCCATAATTTCCATTTCATTTCTGTTTTTCATGTTTTTATGATTGTTAATCACTGATCAGTTTTCTTGATTGCAGGTTTATATAGACAGCCCGGGCATTTTTCATAATATTTTGACTAATGACATGAAACTAACATTGTTCTGCTGCTAGTTTGCTTTTCATAGCTTTTGTTTAACTTCAGTCTTGCTTTGTACATTTCAGTTTTGCTTATCTGATTCAGTAGTTATATTTAGATATATTAAGCTGCTCATAGCGTCTTCAGTTGCCTCCGAAAGCCACAGCTGGACTGATGGTGAGGGACTGCATTATGAAATGTGTAGTTTAGTATTAGTTTCTTTTCTTTTCTGCAAATTTAGATATATTAAGCTGCTCATAGCGTCTTCAGTTGCCTCCGAAAGCCACAGCTGGACTGATGGTGAGGGACTGCATTATGAAATGTGTAGTTTAGTATTAGTTTCTTTTCTACAAATTTAGATATATTAAATCATGCATGACATCTTCGGTTGCCTCCGAAAGCCACAGCTGGACTGATGGTGAGGGATTGAATCATGAGTGTATGATTTAGTATTAGTTTATTTTCTGCAAATTAAATATCAGTTACACAAGTTGTTTATGATTACTTCCGAAAATCATAGCTGGTCTAATGATGAAGGGTCAGAAAATGAATTGATGTAATCTGATTTAGATTTATTTTGTTGCAATTTTGAATTTCCTTAAGCATAGTTTCTTTTGTGTTTAGTTGGCAACAAGAATAGTTTGGTTTTCATGCTCACTAGTTTACTGTTTTGATTTATTAGATTAGCAGCACCTTTTCATTTCAGCAGTACATTTCATTTTCTTTCAATTCTTGTCATTGTAAATTTCAATTTGCTTTTTAAAGTTTCAAGTTGGTAAATCATTATAGGGGATATCACTTCCTTGAACAAACATAACCAAACTTGTTTTCATCTTAGAATTTCCATTTCACCTTAGAAAACCCAAAACGACAAAAAGTTAAGAAATAGGTTATCTTGCACATATAGTGCGCCGCACTTCATCAGCTTACGATTCCCGGATTGACAAATTAAATGCAGCAATTTAGGACACACTAAATTGACCAAACACATACGATGGTATATTTTAAGAATGGCTGTGTCCATACCTTGATTCATGTATTTTCATTAGAGATTTCAGTTATGTATATGTATCTATGCTTGATTTGCAGGTCTCCTGACGATAGCATCTGGTTCCTTGCACGTACTTGTAAATCATTTCACCCCTCACTTGTGTTCGGACTTCATACTTTAGGGGGCATCTGTTACACAACAATTTGTCACCGTCCCTGTACTCCCTGTTCCTTTATCCTAGAGGACCCATATAGTGACCCTTGTGTACTTTCCAAGTATGGAATACATACCCCTGAACCACACTTTGTCTGGAAGATCCCTATAAAAGCCTGGTTTTCAAGGTCGACGCTTTGTATTTGTGTCTGACCCACGCTGATAGTAGATATTTACATTGAGACCCATTTCGATCGACACTCTGTCTTAATTTCGGATCCGTGCTAATCCTCTTTTGGAAAGTTTTTAAAATAGAAATGAAGCTTCTATGCATAGAAGCTTCGCGAGGCGACGAGATGGAAGTTTGTTTTGAGGATATGGCTGAGGAATTCCCCTTTGGGTTTCTTGTTCCCAATAAATAGGAACTACTCCAAAGGATAAGCTCTTTTCCCATTATTTCAGGGCCCATAACCTCCTCCTCCATTGTTATATAAGGAGACCTCTTTCATCTCTGTTGCCTTAGTCTGAGTTAGAAAGTTAGCATAGAGAGAAGGAGTAATCATAGCTTTGGGAGAATAGTGCAGAGTGTGATTGTTTTTATGTGTTAGGAACATAGTGAGATATTAGAACTTTGTGTATGAGGTTGATGTAAATGTGCTTGGATACAAACCTGCTGAAGGAGAACCTCAACATCAAGGCTTGGTTGTAAACTCCCCTTGTCTTTCTCATAATAAAATGCACCTGATGTTTATCTTCCACTCTTGTTTAAATTTATAATGCGATTTCTAGCATTCCTTGATCAATTAGATAGGTTATAATTATTTTATGTTTGTCGTGATTTTATGCTTGTCGTGGTGTCTTGATTTTATGTACAGATAATCGAATGTTGGTAGAAGCATGTATCAAATTTAAGGAGAGCGACGCATCAAGAAGCTTCGACGGAAGACGACAACATAGCATCAGAACAAGGTAGGTCATATTCCTTTCTCTGAATTTCATTTACAATCTAGGAAGGTAGATGTTAGTATGTTCCCATAGTTTCTAGACCCACCCTAGGGCTAGAGGGATCACCTCTGTCCATAGAGGGGATTTACCTACAAAAAAGATCCCCACACTGAAAATATAACTCAACTAGGGCTCTAAACCCTCCACTGCAACTACTCATTGAAATAATGCAATTCCTTAAGGGAACTGCATTGTATCTAATGGCAGCAGATTAGCCTGATGCTAAATGCTAAAATGAAGCTCCAGAATCTTCCTTACTAGCCTCCTGGATGAAGGGCTGCTCCCTCCACTAGAAAACAAGCTCAGAAATTGGGTTTCTCAACCCTCCATTACTGTAACTGTGCAACACAACACAACCCTAGAAGAGACTATGCTGTGGATGATGGTTGAAGCTTGGCCAAATGTAAGATAGTGGAAATTATGCTCAAGATACCTCTCCCAAGTAGGCACTCGAAGTCCCTCGACGATGAGGGTGGGATTCCCACTCGAGAACACCCTTGTGGTAAAAAACACATCAGACTTAGCTAAACAACTAAAACATGCAAATAGTCATACAAGACCACAAAATCAATAATCCAATTCATGTCTCCTATGGCTTCAATCCTCTTCCTTTTATGCTTGGTGAGCATCCCCACCCTGGGTCCCACTCATTAAAGGAGTTACTCTCATGCATACACTCCTCTTAAATGACTGCGTTGTCCTCCATTAATACTCCATTAATCCTCCACTATCTCCATAACAACGCTATTGATCTGGTGAAAATTGACCTTTTCCACATGCTTTAGCCCCTGTTCACACCTCAAGGTGCTTTATTCAGCTAATACAATGATCCAAATTCACATAAGAAGTGGTTTTATTTCTACTAAAGATATTTATGGGTCTCCCTACCCACTTATCCATCTATCTAAATGACAAAAGTAAAAATTAATATTCCGATTAGCTGCAATCTAATTTTGGAATATTACAGTCCTCCCCTCCCAAATGTTGCTTGTCCTCAAGAAATTGCAAGGATAGATACTACAAAGCCTCCTATCTTCCTCCTATAACATCCTCATCTGATAAGCTTCTCCACTAAACAAGATGATCTGTCATCAATCTTCTCTCTAGTTGCTCCTCCCAAGTGTACAAGTTAGCCTTTGATGATAAATCCAAATGGATCTCATCATGAAGAAGTGGGATATTCATGGAGGCAACTATATGTTGTCTAGAGGACTTCTTGAGGCATGGGATCTAAAAAATTTCAGGAACTCCAATCACCGTGAGAAGCTCCAATCCCCAAGCTATCATCCAAGCAAAATGGGTCACCCTCCAAAGTGGTAACTCATAGAAAAACTCCTCCATCTCTTTCTCCTACAATGTATATGGGTTGTATCGCTGAACATGATGGACCAAATTGTCCATCCCACACTCTTTCTTTCTCCACTTATGATATGTGTAGATTTGCTGCTGATATTGGGTTGTAATAATGTTTCCCTCAAGAGGCAAAAGGGAAATTGGGTCCTCAAAGACCCACTCTTTGGTTCTAGGAACCTTGCTTACCCAAGCCATCCCACATATAGCGAATAGAAAATAATCACAATATGGCATCAAAATGAGAAATATATTGAGTGTTATGTGAAATATTGGATGGTGCCAATAGTTTCCCAAGTGGTTACAACGCAGTTTCGCCACCTGTTGTCTCTGAACATAATGTGGCAAGTTGTCTCCCAACCACTTTCTAGTTGTGCATATTTTATCATCTACTTGGAGGTAGTAAATGACATTGTATATCAGTTGAGCATACCAAAAATAGAGAATTATTGGCCCAAATCCATACAAGAAATGGTTTTCTCCATCATTGATGTTGGTCTTAGAAAGACCATGAAGTCCAAATAGAGGCTTGCCCTCTTGTGGAGCAATGCACTGTATATAAATGGCAAGAGAATGCAAATAATTTGTTAGATGATCAATAAGCACAAAAACACAACTCTTACCATGTATTGTGAGTAAGATGTTGATGAGATCCATGGATGATTCCTCCCATGAGAATCTCTCCATAATGGTATGATATGTCTCCATTAGATCTTGGTGAATGGAAAGGAATGAAC
Organism: Pinus albicaulis; assembly: GCA_034641835.2. Classification (NCBI taxonomy): domain Eukaryota; kingdom Viridiplantae; phylum Streptophyta; class Pinopsida; order Pinales; family Pinaceae; genus Pinus; species Pinus albicaulis. The sequence goes on from CM076581.1 coordinate 908,983,944, forward strand.
CATGTGCTGCATGTAGAGCCTTCTTCTTGTGCTTGGAGATCTAAGTCAAGAAGGTCATGTCTTTGTAATATATGACTCTATCCACCCTTCTATATCTCTCATCTCCTACTTTACCATCAAGTAAATCATGTGTGAAGTGATCCATGGAACACTCCATTAATAAATATATACTCCCAAGTGACAACATTGTTGGCCTTTGTGATAAGGCTCCCGTCATCTCATAACTCCCCTCTTTGACATGCCCAATGCCAAATTCACATACCATAATGCTGCTACATGTGGGAGACTCCTTCCTATGTGGAAGTACCTCCTGATTCTCCAAGGCTAAGGAGTAGCCCCTTTGCACCATGATTGTGCCACCCTCTACTCCTGAAACATCATGCAAGGTATGGGAGAAAATCAACCCATACTCTCCCAAGTGTAACCAAATCAACAATGACTCTTGCTACCTACTCATCTCATCATCATACAAGTCATGGAGTAACATCATGATAGTTGACTTGTAGAATTACCCATACAACCAAACTCCTTGCTGCCACTTGATGTAAGTTTCATGCCATGTCCCAACCAATAACACACCCTTTAACACAGGATATGTCAGATGATGGCCAAACTCTCTCAAGAGTAGCCAGTGCAGCCATGCCTGCTGCTGCCCTGTGTCATAGATCTGCAAGTGGCTCCAACTCCTTTCTCATCATCCTCACCCATCCATCCAACTGTGGGTGTCTCTTATCATGCTCCAAATAGGTATTCATCCCATGGAGAATACCATCCTCCCAAATCTGATCACGACCTTTGCACTTCATGAGATGTTGAAGCGCAACCTCCTGGAGATATCTATACAAAGACCACTCATCAATGGCCAAGTTGATCCCATAAGGTTCCAAATCTGTTGTAGGAAAAAGCTTCTCATTGAGCTGTGAAGTGCTCATCAAGAAGGATCTATCATAATAATGGGAGATGTTATCCATCATAAGATGTATTTCATCAACAATTTACCTATCCAATGCTACACAAGTAGAATAGTCATTGGAATGCTCCAATAATAGTTGGGCCCCCAACTCATCATTGCTGCTTAGTGACAGTGCTGTTGATCTCCATGATGGTGCATATGTTGTCTCATGATCATGCATAATGTTGAACATAAAATTATACATTGGATTGATTAGGATTATGCTCATCCTATCCTCTAAAACTCTACACTCCAACCCAAAGTGTTGTGTGCATTTCAACAATGAGAAAACATGATGGCTATATATCTCCTCCTTGAACCAGTCAAGGGTCCTCTGCGCAGTGATAGTCTGCTACTCCATATCACCAATGTGCTTTAACCCTTGGTCATGCAATTGCCCTGATGGCATGTCCCCACAAATCTCCATATGATGTGCTCAAATAATAGGGGGTGGGAATTTTTGTGTACCTTGGTTAAGATGATCCCTGGGAACATCTTGTACAACTACAAGGGTTCCGCCTACCAGTATAATTACTCCTACAACTTCTGGTGATAGTGATGGATGCTCCTCTACTGCTGCAACAACACTGGTATATGTCTCCTCTTACTCATGCATCTCCTGAATAATTCATGGGAATATCCATGTAAAGAGATCAAGGCCATCTTGCAAAGATGCAAGTGTTCCTTCTCTTGATGCAAGTACTCCTGCAGCAAGTGGTGGTGGAAGTTGCTCTTCTTCCAGAATGATAATGATGACATCTTCCCTTGGCTCCTGATGTGCTTTCTCATCTATGTCAGGAAGTGTCTCAATAGGAACTTCCTTCGGTTTATTTTTATTGAACTTATTGATCAACCTTTGAGTAAAATTTGCATAAACAGTCACTCTTGCATGTTTCAAATGGCTGAAATATCAAATATTTTCTTCAACCTCAAGGAGCAGTGCTGCAATCTCAACAAATTCTCTTTCTATTAATGGATGTAGCAGGAAGAATGCATCTAACTTCTTCCTCCAAGCCCTTATTGTGCTTGTGGATGACCCATCAAATATAGACAATAGAAATCTAGTGTGTCTTTTCCTTCTACTGTTGCTACAAGTTCTCTTCTCTTCATTGATATGAATGAACTGCTTGAGAGTTAGATTATCCTTGAAAGCCCTTGATTCAGATTTGTACTCTGCAACAAAATAAATTAGAGTCTCATGATCTAATTTTCCTTCATCTCCATGCCTTTCACCTTCCTCTTCAAAAAAATTATATATAGTAGATTTCTTTGGAGCTCTATGCAATACCAGTTTCTTCTGCTGCTGATAGGAAGTGCTTGGACCTTCCTCATCTTGAAACCTTCTTGAGGTCTCATTGCATCTATCCCTTCTCATTTTCTTCACCTACTTGGATAGGTCCTTCATAGATCTAAAAATAAATGAGGAAAAACTCATTCCCTCCATCATTATGGATCTCTTCTTCTTGTGTCATAGGATGTATTGCCCACAAGATGAGCCAGAGATCATGCTCTGATACCACTGTAATATTCCAAAATGGAAAAGATAGGAATATGGAACATAAAATTGGAAATAGCAGTGATACATCAACACATAAATTGTAAGCAGATCATATAGGCATCATATAATATTATAACAGCAAAATGTGTACAAGATCTTGAGGAAAACAAAGACACTCAAGTTAAGAAAAACAAGCATCAATAGACCAAGTACATGAGATATGAAGCACAACTGTTATACAAGAATGTTGGAGGCTAAGTCAGCGCAGTTTTAGCTGGGTTTACTACCGCTAGAAAAGGTAAACACATGGATTTGCTAATCGGGTGCTTAGAAAATGTTGGGATCAAAGATCTAGGCCTTCTAGCACTATTCCAAGATAACCCAGAAGGGGTTTCCTGAAATACACAAAATGCAGAAAATACAAAATATGGCCTTAGGGTTGAATAATCTCTGCAAATAAATATCTGATAGGATGTGGCTGATATTATGTAGAAAATGGATGATAATCCTCCAATAGATTTCTCAAACGAAGGGCTGATCACCTCACTGAAATTGTAACTCCTCAACTAAGGCTCTAAACCCTCCACTACAACTGCTCACTGAAATAACACAATTCCTAAAGGGAACTATGTTATAGCTAGTGGAAGAAGCTTATCCTGATACTAAATGTTGAAAGGAAGCTCCAAAATCTTCCTTACTAGCCTCTCAGATGAAGGGCTACTCCCTCCACTAGAAAACAATCTCAGAAATTGGGTTTCTCAATGCTCCACTACTGCAACCCTGCAACACAACAAAACCCTGGAAGAGACAACGCTGTGGATGATGGATTAATCTTGGCCAAAATTCGGATAGTGGAAATTATGATTAAGATGCCTCTCCTGAGTAGGTACTCGAATTCCCCCGAGGATGAGGGTGGGATTCCTGCTCGGGAACACCCTTGTGCTAAACAACACAACAGACTTAGCTGAATAGCTGAAGCATGCAAATAGTCATACAAGACCACAAAATCAATAATCCAATTCATGTCTCCTATGGATGCCATCCTCTTCCTTTTATGCTTTGTGAGCATCCTCACCCTGGGTCCCACTCATTAAAGGAATTACTCCCATGCATACACTCCTCCTAAATGACTGCGCTGTCCTCCATGAATCCTTCACTATCTCCATAACAACGTTGTTGATCTGGTCAACATTGACCTTGTCCACATGATTTAGCTCCTGTTCACACGTCAAGGTGCTTTATTTAGCTAATAAAATGATCCACATTCACATGAGAAGTGGTTTTATTCCTACTAAAGAGATTTATGGGTCTCCGTACCCACTTATTCATCTATCTAAATGACAAAAGAAAAAATTAATATTCCAATTAGCTATAAGCTAATTTTAGAATATTACATAGTTTGGGTTGCCAAAATGTTGGAAGTAGCCACTGAAATTATTGTTGGTTGGGTTCAATTCTGTTACAATAGTCTATGATTTTCATTAGACCCCGAGAAGTCATTTGTTCTCTCATATTGCTAAGATTTTTATTTTCACAAAGCTTTGGAAGTTTCTACCCAGAGTCTTCCCAAAACATAGTAGTGTGGCCATCTTTAATTACCCAAAAGAATTGTTGTTATATCAAGTGCATTCCTTTATTTTCTAAAGATCATATAGATGAACTAGAAGCCATTGTGCATAAGCAGAATGAGAGATATAATAGTGTAAGAGAGATGTATTTACAGTTCCAAATGCATTCCCAATGATCAAGGCCACCATGGGTCCATTTCCACCAAATATTTGCGCCCAGGACTGTTGCCATACTGGTGGGATTGCACAAACTAGGTATGTCTTTGAGTTTTGGTTTACAAATATTTTCTGTTGATTTTTTAGTAGCTTGGGAGGTATTCCAAGTCCCAGGGTTTGGGGTTTGGAGGGAAACACGCCACAAGAGTCACTTGTGGGCTGAGAACTCAAGCATGGGGTTTTACACCCATCAAGATTTGGGCCAAAACTATGAATAATTTGAGCATGAGAAAATTTTAGGTGATAGAGCTTGGCATACCAATTCCAACGCTTCAAGGATCACTCAAATCAGAGCTCTAGAAATTGAGTTATGAATTTTTGAAGTTGAATATTAATTTTTGGACATACAACTCATGTCATCTTGCTCCAAAAGTCATGTCTCTTCCATAAATTCATGGAGCCCTCTTATGTGTATAAATAAGAGGTGTCTGAGAGACATTTTAGAATCCAAGGACATCAAACTACCATCATATCATCTCTAAAAGGGCGCAAATTTCAGGAGGACAAATCATGAAGGATAAGGGCTATTTCGGGCTTAGTTTACCCTCTTCACAGGTACGAAGTGATTTCAGGGATATGTCACATGAGAAAGAGGTTAAAGAGATTTGTTTTAGGGTGCATGTTGTTGTCTGGATGTTATATTTGAGGGAAACATGGACTAGTGCCAATTCATGGGTCTGAGAGGCCTAATGAAGGAGTGTTGAATGTTGTTGAAGGGTGCTGAATATGTATGGAGAAATTTTGGGAAGCATGGAGAGGGTTAAGAGGCTTAGTCTTAGAATAAACTCATCTTAGGATATAATATACATCACTAAGAGCCAAGAACAACAAGGCCACAAATTTATAGAGTTATGGAAGGAGGAATGAGGAGTTGCTTCACTTTGTGTTCAGCCCTAACCAGGACTAGGATTGCATTAAGAAAAAATAGTCCTAAAACAGAGGTATGGTACGATGTGTTTTGTGTTGATTTGGTGTTGGATCGTGTCTTAGTGTGGACATAGTTATAACATCTTATGGGAGCCGTGTGTTGGGGTTGTCTTGGGTGTGAAGAAACCCCAACTAGGTGCATATATTACAGTGTAAGGATTGGGTGTCATTAATATGGTAGAGGGTAGTGTGTTGGCTACCCAAAGTAGCCATATACTAGTGTTTGGTCTCAACCTAGTCTCCTAAATTGAGTTCATTTAATTGTCAACCAGGGTTGGTAAACTGCTGAAGTGAAGTGCACCATATGTGCCTAGGTGTTTGTCTCTTAATGCATTGTGTTTAGTGTTTTATGATTTTTTTGGTCTTTTGTGATGATTTATGATGTTTTTGGTCTTTTGGTAGTTTTATGTTCACAAGGAAAATGACTGAAAAGCTAGTGGAAAGAAACTAATGATTGAAAATAGAGTGAAGCCTAATTGGTTGATGACAAATGACAAATGCAATTGCAAATATTGAAACAGAATCAAATCTAAACTATGACTAAGCAGAAACAAAGCTTGATAATGACTTTTAAGCAAATGACTCAAAACATAAACTCAACTTGTCCAATTCTTTCATCAAAAGTATTTTGAGAGAAAGCTTGAGAAGTGGTCAGCTAAGTATGCAAATTCTCCTAACTAAACAATTAAACAACTAGCTTATAATGATGCAACATTTTATCCATGATTAGAAATTTGTTGAAGCATATTTGGAGGAAAACATTGATACCATCATAACATCTTTATTCTAAGACTAGTTCTTAACTCTATTCTGCAACTTAGTTAATCATCACTAAACCTCACCCAAGAGTTATAGATTTCTTTTTAAAGTAGTCTTTTGAGGAAAGGCTCTGTTTATGAAGTAGTAAAGAAGTTGCAAAAGTACCTCAGGCCTTGAAATGATACTGTCTTCTGTTCATATGGTTATGAATCAATTATAAATTTGGAACAAGAAGAAGTTTGTAAATAATGAAGGTTGTTTTGTTAATTCTAACAACTGAAGTAATCTAATATGCAGTGGATGACAAATAAATGTGGAGTGCAAATGCAATGAGTTAAGCTAAAACTGAACTTAAGATGTCACTAGTCTAAAACAGTGCTGAACTAACAAGTCATTATCAAACTCAAAACAAAATAACAGAGCATGGGTTAAATGCAATTAGACTCTGGAGTATCCTAACTAAGTTATAATGCATTAATCTATGGGATTATACAGCCTGTTTGTCCATCATGATTGTTATTTTGGAAGAGTTTCTTAGAACAATCCTGACTGTACAATTCAGTGCAAATGCAAACATAAAGACTGAAAGCAATTTAAAAACTAAGATATCACAGCTGTCTCCTACCCATCATTATGATATTTTGGAAGAGCGTTTTAAGAGAAAGATCAACTATGTTACTTAGTGAAAACAAAAAACTAAAACATTCATCATCACAGTCATGCTTTAGACATCATAAGGATTTTTTGGAAGAGTTTCTTCTTTTGGAAGAGTGTTTAGAACAAGTGTAACTGTGATAGTGAACAAAAGAAACTATAATTAAATCCTACAACACTATAGCCATTTCCCATTCATTATCATAATATTTTGGAAGAGTTTCTTCTTTTGGAAGAGTTTTTAGAACGAGTATAACTATAGTGGCTACGAAATTAACTATGAACTCAAACTTCAAAAACGTAAAGGCAACTAAGATACTTATCTAAATTACGCAAGTAAAACCGTGCAGGAAGCAGGGGCCCTCTACCACCAGACAGAATCTAACTCCAAATCAAATCAACACTTTCAAAACAATACTGTCTTCTTCATTAAAGGAGAAATAACTTGAACAGAGCAGTCTGCGTCTTCAGAAATGTAGCACAGAATCTAAGCAAAATCTAGAGCAAAATCTAGCCTAGCTCTCGGTTTCCCAAGTTTTTTTATAACAAATTTACATAACAAGACTTGCAACAATTCAAGGATCATTGTCTTTCCTTATCGAAATCATACTAGGACTCTTAAAGTGGCAGCGTAAAAAGGAAAATGACATCTGGACTAAGACAGTCCTATTAGAAATCTGCTTCCTTAAATGAGTTCCCACGTATCAAAACCATATCCAGAATTCGGTTTTTCCTTCATGGTGAGCAACGAACAATGTAGACCTGACGTGGAATATACCCATATGTGGTTTTTATTGAGAGGCCACCTGGACATGCCCAAACGTGAAGACAACTGCAAAATTGCCGGTTAGCTACGGAATGTCTGCATTCTGCAGCTAGTTCCGGTAAAAATGCATTACAATGACAAAAATCACAAAACTTAGCAAGTTAGTCATGTGAATCATTCTAAAAGTAATTTTAAATAAATTCATTGATCAATTGGGTCTGGGATAACAATGGACAAAGGAAAATGAGGTAAAGTAAGATGAAAGAAAGCACAATCTTGAGGCTCAACAACTAGTAGTCTTGAAGTTACGAAGATAACTGAAGATTGGGTGAAGTTCAAATCCTTATGAGTAACTCTTTGATGGATGAAAGAGGCTACTAGAAAGCAGATTGGACCTCAGGTATTGGCCAACCTAGAGAGAAGATTGTATCAACCAGTGTACATGCATCAAAATTGACTTGTAGCAGTGTTAGGTGACATCCCTCCTAGAGTCTCTATGTGTTGTCCTTTTTAGGACTAAGGGGCGACTAGAGAGAAGTCCAGAAGCGAAGGGCCAATAGGAAAATATGCACCATTAAGTCTACGTAGTGTGATTTTCATTATATCTTTTATTCCATAGTTTGTTGTATTATTTAGTTTGATTTAATATAACAAATATTGGGTTGTACCTTTTTGTACAATATTTTTAAAAAATTGTCTACACTTGTGCATGTGTGACTTACTGCTTTATATTTTCCGCTATGTAAAGTAGTTCTTGTTGAAATTCTTAGTTTGGTAGAGTCATAGATTCTAAGATTCTAACCTAGACCCAATATTGTGGAAATGAAAAATGATATTAGAGCATGTCTAAGCTACTTTGGAAGTCAGTAACTCATAGTTTTTCATAACGAAGTACAACTTATGAAGGAGTTGGTCACATTGTAGGTGAAAATGTTTAATTTGCAAGCAGGTCTATGGTATGAGGACATGTTGGAGGGGTTGTCCAACTATATTTCATGGAAGGAAATGATCAAGTTGGTCTTGCAGGTCAATAGGATCTGAGAGTTCGCCGAGAAAGACATCAAGAAGCCAACTAACCCAAAGGAGTTGGAAGTGTATGAATATTTGGATACGAGGGCGAGATTCATCATCCTAGATGGTGTGAAGGATCACCTAATACCTCATTTGTCTGTAAAGAAAACTACACATGAGATGTGGATGGCTCTTCAGAATTTTTTCTAGAATAAGAACGAGAACCGGGTACTAGTATTGGAGGATAAGTTGAAGTCGACCAAGATGATAAAGGGTGAATGAGTGACTTTGTATCTGATGAGGTTGTCTCAGGTCAGAGATGAGCTTGCTTTCATCGGTACTACTATTTCATATAGTGATATGGTAAGGATTTTCTTTAAAGGTTTCACTGAGGAGTGGAAGCCCTTCATGAAAGGGACCATTGCCAGAAAGAACATTAGGGTAATTTGAAGTCTAAAATGGCCCCCCTAAGGAAAATGTACAATCAAAATTCACTTTATGAGAACCAATCACATTTTAGGAGATGACATCATCCCTAATGGTTGAGGTGGCATTGCTTGAGTTAAAGGTACTTACTTGTCACATTCTCAATGGTGGATAAAAACTCATGATTAACCATGGTAGTGCTCTAAGTACTTTTAAAGTCATAAAGTAAAATACTCATAATAAATGTCATTTCACACTTTTTGAATAAAATATTATTATTTTCATTTCATATTTTTTGAAAGAAACAATGCATATCCATACACAATCTTCATGTATTTACACACTTTTCAAGAAATATTACATTTGCATATTTTCAAATATTTATTTATATATAAAATCAATTCAATATGTAATATAAAATTCATACATAAAAATATATTATATTATATAGTATATTAATTACATGTTATTATATAATTTAAATAGTATAAATTTTAATTAATAGTATATTCTATAATTAAGAATTTATGAATTTATATTTATATTTTATTTTAAGTTATTTAAGTACAAAGGAAAAATGCATTAGTTGTGCAATGATAATAATTTTTTATTGAAAAGTTCAATACTATTTATAGTTACATCAATAAAATTGTTTTATTAATTTTATTTTGGTACAACTTTTGAATTGAATTTAACCATGATTACATGTATTTTTGTTCAAAAAGTGAATTGCAAATTCATAAATATTATTTTATTGGTTTAGCTATTATTTTATTATTTCCTTAGGAGGCCCATTTTAGACCTCAAAATTCCACTAATGGTTACCATATTGGAATACTATATGGGATGACTTCATTCAGGAAGAGTTCTGAGGCAAGGATCTTCATCGAATGAAGAGGGCACATGAATATATGGCACTTGCGGCATGAATGAAGGGTAAGCAGAAGAAGGACTTGAGTATAGTCAAGTGTTTCAACTGTGGCAAGATGGGTCATTTCTCGTTAAGATGTTTGATGAAGAAGAAGGGAGATGATAATAAGAGGAAAGGGAAGCAAGTCATTTATGTTACCACTTCAGCTGAGGTATATGCTATCACTAAGTGATTGAACGAGGACTTTGCTATGATCTCTCATTTATCACAAGGTATTATCAATGAGGAGGGATGGTACGTGGAAAATGGTGCGACAAAACATATGATAGGGTCACAAGAGTTTTTTGATACTCTAACTGAATGGGAATCTAAGTTTCACATGGTGTTGGGCGACAAGAGTCAATTGGAGATCCCATGATCAATTGTTTTTCCATTCACAATGGATATAGGATGAGTGATGCAGGTCTAGGATGTAATAGATGTACCAAGACTCAGATATAGTGTGATATTCGTCTCCATGATCGAGAAGAAGGGGTTTGAGCTCTTGTTCCAGGATGGGAAGGCAAGACTCAAACCTATATACTTTAGCTCTGATGAGATTGTGCTTGGAGTTAGAGAGCATGGTATCTACAAGTTGAAGGGAAAGCCTAAGGATCATGGAAAGAAGAAAATAAGAAGAATCAAGTGGAGAAGGTGAAAGTTCCAGAGAGGCAAGAGTAGGTGTAGGCTTTAGAGGGGAAGGTATAGGTTACAACAAAGAAGGTCCATTTTCCAGAGGCTCTGAGGGATTCAGGTTCTCTGAGAAGCTTGTAGGTTTAGAGGGAGAATTTGCAGGCCATGAAGAGCGTGTGGTCAGTGGGGAGAAAGCGTGCTCCTACAACTGCCAAGAAGGAATCATGGAGAGATTGGGAATCAATACAGGAAAAAGAAGAAGAAGTAGGATGCTTCTAGTGATAGCGACACTTCCGAGAGAAGCGTGGTTCATGCTTCAGGGATTGCTGTAGTAGTGAGCACCAAGAGTTGGCCAAGTGTTATGAGCAGTGACAATGATGATGAGTTACTTCCTATTCTTGGAAGTACCTCCCTAGCTAAGAGGGAGTGTTTATTTTTGAGTAGCTTGGGAGGTAATCCAAGCCCTAGGGTTCAGGGTTTGGAGGGAAAAGCACCACAAGAGTCACTTGTTGGCTTGGAACCCAAGCATGGATTTTTTCACCCATCGATATTTGAACCAAAACCATGAATAATTTTAGTATGAGAAAAATTTAGGTGATAGATCTTGGTGTAGTGATTCCAACGCTTCGAAGATCACTCAAATCGGAGCTCTATAACTTGAGTTATGAATTTTTGAAGTTGGCAATTAATTGTTGGATAGAGAAGTCATGTCTACTTGTTCCAAAATTCATGTCTCTTCAGCAAAGTCATGGAGCCCTCTTATATTTCTAAGTAAGAGGTGTGTGAGAGTCATTTTATCATCCAAAGACATAAAACTCCCCTAATATGATCTCTGAACTGGCCACAAATTTCAGGTGGACAAATCATGAAGGATAAGGGTTAATTTTGGCATATTTTACCATCTTTGTAGGAAAAAGTGATTACAGAGATAGGTTGCATGACAAAGAGGTAACACATGGTTGTTTTAGGGTGTGAATTTCTATGTGGAGGTTATGTTTGAGGGCCGCGTGGACTAGTTCCAATTCAGGGGTCTGAGAGGCCTAATCAAGGAGTGTTGAAGGCTGCTGAAGGGTGTTGTAGAGGTCTGGAGAAATTTTATGCAACGTGGAGAGGGTTGAGATGATTATTCTTAGCCTGAACTCATCCTAAGAGGTAGTATTCATCGCTAAGAGAGAGGAAAAACAATGCCACAACTTTATAGGAGTTATGGAAGGAGGAATAAGGAGTTTCTTCAGTGTGTGTTCATCCCTAACAAGGACTAGACTTGCATCATAGAAAGAAATTCCTAAAAATAAGGTATGGTATGGTGTGTTTTGTGTTGATTTAGTGTTAGATCATGTACTAGTGTAGATAGAGTTATAGTAGCCTGTGGGAGCCATGTGTTAGGGTTGTCTTGGGTGTGAAGAAACCCCAACGAGGTGCATATATTGTACTGGAAATATTAGGTGTCATTTATGTGGTGGTGGGAAGTGTGTTGGCTACCCAAAGTAGCCCTTGAATAGCAGTGTTGAAGTGACGAACATAGCTGAATATTGGGTGAATTTTGGAGCCTTATGAGTAGATCTTTGATGGACGAAAGAGGCTACTAGAAGGAATATTGGAGCTCAAGTATTGGTCAACCTAGAGAGTAGATTGGATCATCCCGTGTACATGTAGCAAAAGTGACTTGTAGCAGTGTTAAGTGACATGCCTCCTGCAGTCTGTATGTGTTGTACTTTGAAGGACTAAGTGGTGACTAGAGAGTAGTACGGAAGCGAAGGACCGAAAGGACAAGATACAATATTGAGTCTCCATAGTGTGATTGTGATTGTATCTTGCATTCCATAGAATGTTGTATTAATTAATTTGGTTTAATATTACGAATATTGGATTGTACATTTTTGTACAATATTTGTTAAAAATTGTCTTTATGCATGTGTTATTTACTGCTTTATATTTTCCACTGTGCAAAGTAGTCTTGTTGAGATTATTGGTTTGGTAGCGTCAGATATTATAAGATTCTAACCTAGATCCAAAGTCATGGAAATTAAAAATTTTCCCATGCAACCAAGGACCATTTATGATCCATATTCAAGCCTGTTGAAAATGCATCAAGAAAAAATCATTTTTATTTTATCTTGGTCAAACTAGAGTGAATTTTTATTTTTATTTGAGAAGAAATATGGGAGGAAGTTTAATTGAGGTGACATGGCACTTGTCACTCATTTAACTCAGTTAATTCGATTTGGAGAAGCTTGAGTTCACTATAGTATGATTGATTGGTATTTTCTAGCAATATATTTCAGTTGAATTGAGTTATTATCAGTTAAACTAGTTCCAATTGTTAGAGGAAATAGTGGAGGGTCCAGTAGTGGGGTGTGACTTTAGTCACAATAAGTGATCATTCACTTAATTGATCAATCAGACTAGAATAATTTATGCATGTAGAGAAATCAAGTTACCTAATTGAGATAGAGGTTCAAGGGAAGTGTATTATCATTTGTAGGATATTCCAAGTTGTAGAAGTGGTGCATGCAGTCAGATAATGAGCGTAATGGATTGCACAATTCTCATTGAGGAATTTCCTCATTAATACGGGCTTAGTTCCTCGAGGAACAACATAAAGAAAAAGGAGCTTGGAGGACAAGAAAATTGGCTAATTATTGGCCAGAGTTAGTCAATCAAGCATAGGGATAGACTATATGCTTGCAAAGTCTGCTTAGGCTTGATAAATCATTATATTTCTTCTCTATTCTTTGATAAATGAAATATAGATAGGAAGGAGTTTTGAGCAGTTTCTTTCCTCTAGATAGATGTTTGTGTATGTGTGATAAATATTTGTGCATGTTTATGATATGTGTTATCGATCATGAATTACTCTTTGCAGATGAGTAGAGTAGATTTGAGTATTGTGTTTTAGTAAATTACATTATTAGTTTTAGATCTACATATAATTTCTACGTGGTATCAGAGCATGTTTCACAGTAGAGAAGATATTTTGAAGTTTTTATTGCAGGAGGATCGAAATTTAGGATCAATTCTTCAGAGCTAGCAGGATGAATTTCTATGGAATAAGACTCAAGTATTCCCTTGAGGGAAGAAAAAATTATGTTGCTTGGAAAGACCGTGTGGAGGCAGTACTGGAAGATAATGGGTTGAAGGAACTCAATGATACAAATATCCATAAACTGCCAACAATTGATACTCAGAATATGGTTGAATGGAATAAGTGTGTAGCCAAGGTGAGGAGGATCATATTGGAGGTAGTATGAGACCATATTTTCTCAAATATCCATGGGAAAGAGACTTCGTATGCAATGTGGAAAGCATTCATAGAGTTATTCTAGAATAATAGTGACCACAAGAAGATGGCACTCAAGGACAAGATTCAAAATATCAAGATGCAAAAGAGTGAAAGCATCCCATGGTACTTGAGTAAGTTCACATAATTTTGTGATGAACTTGGTAGTGTTGGGGTTACTGTTGTTGAAGATGATCTGGTAAGACTAGTCCTCTAGGCCTTCCGGCCTTCCCAAGAGCTGGCACAACTACCAAGATTCGATGAATGGGAGGAAGAAACTTACCAAATTGGGAATTCTTATGGTATGATTTGTTAAATGAGGAAATAAGGTGGAATAAGGATGAGGATAAATAAAATTTTTCCTTTCTTGGAAAGATAAATAAGGGGAAAGGGAATAAAACCCAATCCAAAGGAGATTCTAGTCAAGGGGGAAAGAAGAAATACTTTTACAAAATCAAATGCTTGCACTGTCATGAACTGGGGCACTATGAAATGAAGTGTCAACAAAAGAAGGCATGCAAGAAGAACTCAAGAGGAGTGAAAGGTGAAGCTTTGAGTTCACAGTTCGATCTTGACTTCACTCTCATCGCATGCATGGAAAGTACAGTGATGGGGAGTGTGCGGTATCTGGATAGTGGTGCCTTGTTCCACATGATGGGGAACAAATATTTTTTCAATGAATTGCACATCGAGATGGAAAATGATGGAAGGTAAAACATGACTGATATTGGTACAATCACCTTAAAAAGGGAGTTGGGTTCCCCTCTAAGGCTCAAGGATATGATGTTTGTACTAGGTATAAAGAAGAATATAATATTTGTTGTGGTGTTGGAAGACCGTGGTTACGATGTGATCTTCAGAAAATGGAAATAATTCCTAAGACACATAGCCATGGGACAAGCAAAGTAGAATGAGGTTCTCGTGAATAACCTTTAGAAGATAGATGTGGAAGTCTGTGTTGCATTGAGCACACATGTGGAGAAGGTGCATAGCCTAGATGTCAGTGAATTATAGCATAAAATACTTATCCATTTGCATCATGGCACTTTTAAGATCATGTAACATATTTCCATAGGCCTCCCTAAAGGAGCACTAGAGAAGCATGATACATGGAAAGGGTGTACCTTAGAGAAGTAAAAAAAAATCCACTTTCCATGATCGGGACAACAAGGCGCATGCAGTCCTTAAAAGGATCCACTTAGATGTCTGTAGACCTTTCTTGACAGTCTCCACTTCCAAGCACATGTATTATGTTAAACTGTATATGCTTTCTCACTGAAGTTTTGGATCTACGTCATGTAGAAGAAATATAAGACATTCTCCAAGTTTGTTGAATTCAAAGCACTTGTCGAGAAAGAAACTGGCAAGAAGGTGAAGGCTTTGAGGAGCGACAATGGAGGTGAGTACGTGTCGAATGAGTTTAATCAAAAGTATTGTGGGAGCAGCAAGGGTGATGTTACATGACCAAATCCTACCACTACACTTATGGGTTGAAGCATGCACCACAATGGTCTATTTGAAAAAAAAGTGTCATCATTAGATTCTTGACATGAGTACACCAGAAGAAGATTTTTCATGGAAGAATCCATATTTGTCGCACTTTAGGATTTTTGGAGCATCAATTTAATACCATGTATCTAAAGAATGAAGTAAAAATCTAGACCCGATAAACAATTTAGGGATATTTTTGGGGTACACAGAAACTCCTCACAACTATTGTGTGTGTGTTCCATCCCTTAGAATGGAAGTTATGCGAAGGAATGTGAAGTTTGATGAGGAGAAGGAAATCAGATGTTCTCTTGAGAGGGAGCTTTAGATGCAACGTAATTAGGAGATTTTAGATCCCAAGGAAGAACCTAAGGAAGTTGTGGAGAAGCCACAAGCAAAGGAGAAGAGAGTGGAGGCAACCAATCAAGCAGAGACATCAGGAGAAGGAAGGAAAATAACCAAGGAGAATGACAGATTATTGCATGATGCTAGAGATAATGTGGGAGCACTCACTTCATAATGCAGCCAGAGGAGGTCACCATATTGGTACACTGGCTACATGGCTCTTATGATTGAGCTTGTATAGACTGATCCATCCTCATTCGAGGAATTATAGAGAAACGTATATGGGTTTATGCTATGGTTGAGGAATATGATTCCATTGTCAGAAAAAATGTTTGGGAAGTGGTCCCAAGACCAATAGATTAATCAATGGTAGGTTCAAGATGGCTTTACAAGTAAAGCATGCAACGGGAAAAAGCATAGAGAAGCATAAGGCTATATTTATGGCCAAAGGATTCTCTAAGGTTGAGGGAATGGGCTATGAGGAGACCTTTGCCCTAGTAGAAAGGTACTCACCATTAGATATACTCTTGCATTGGCTACGTATATGGGGTGGAAGATCCACTAGATGGATGTGAAGACAAAATTCCTCAATGGAGTTATTGAGTAGGAAGTGTACATTGAGAAACCATAAGGTTTTGAGACCTTTGACAGAGAGTCACATGTGTGCAGACTCAAGCGAGCCTTGTATGGACTCAAGCGGGCACCTCGTGCTTTGTAAACTAGGATCGAAAACTTTCTCATCGGGTTATGCCTCGAAAAAAGTGAAGTAGATGAAAACCTTTACAATATTCTGGTAGAAGGTAAATTTTTTATTATTGTGTTATATGTTGATGATTTAATTTTAATCGGTGATGAGAATTTGATCAGATATTGAAAGGAGGACCTTGCAAGAGAATTTAAAATGGAGGACATGGTACTCACATCGCTTTCTTGGTTTGGAAGTATGGAAAGGAGATGGGGAATTGTTTGTCTCAAGGAAAATATGCCAATGAGATACCAAAGAATTTCCACATGGAGAGTAGAAAACTCACGGAGATTCCTCTAGCATGGAATTTGAGGAAAGCGGATACCACTTCAAGTTAACCATATTATTAAAGATATGGCTAGGCCAAACAAAATATATTATAAGGTAGCTAAGCATGTTCTTCGGTACCTCAGGGGAACCACTCAGTTTGGACTGTGGAACATACGAACAGAGGGAGTGAAGCTTCAAGGCTTCACAGACAAATATTGGGTGGGGAGTTGATCAGACCGAAAGAGTACATCTGGAGGAACTTTCAGTGTTGGGTCTGTAGCTGTTTCCTAGTACAACAAGAATAAAATATCAATGGTACTCATCTCAACAGAAGCGGAGTACATGGATTCCAATAAAGAAACATGTGAGGCGATCTAGATGAGAAATATTCTTGTTGGGTTATTTGGTCAGATGATGGATCCTACAGTGATTTATTGTGATAATCATAGTTGTGTCAAACTCTATGATCGATCGAAGCATATCAATATCCAGTATCACCATCTACGAGATTATGTGCGGAGGTGGATTATAGTGTTGGAATACATTCCTATAGAGGAACAGGATGAAATTTTTTTTACAAAGGCTTTTTCAAGAGGAAAATTTGAGTTCCATAGAGGTAGGATCAGGGTGACAGATAAACCCTTTCTTAATGAGAGGGAGTGTTGAAAATGAAGCAACAAAATCTCAGTTTGAATTTTCCTTGGTCAAAGTAGAGAGAATTCAAATTTCTATTTTAGCAGAAATATTGGACGAAGTTTAACCTAGGTGACATGGCACTTGTCACTCAGTTAAGTTAGTTAATTAGATTTAGAGAAGCTTGAAGTCACTTTAGTATCATTGATTTATAATTTATATCAATCTATTTCAATTAAATTGATTTATTGTCAGTTAAACTAGTTCAAATTGTTAGAGGAACTAATGGAGGTTCTAGTAGTGGGGTATGACTTCAGTCACAATGAGTGATCATTCAGTTGATTGATTAATCATCCTAAAATAATTGATGTATGCATATAAATCGAGTTACCTAGGTTATATATAGGTTCAAGGGAACTGTTCTATCTGTTGTAGACTCTTCCAAGTTGTACAGTTGGTGCATGCAATCAAAGGATGAGCCTAATGGTTTACACAATTCTCACTGAGGAATTTCATAATTAATAGGGGCATAATTCCTCAAGGAACATAAAAAGGAAAGAGGAGCTTGGAGGATAGGAAAATTGGCTAAGTATTTTCCAGAGTCATTCAGTTAGGTAGAAGTATAAACTATACACTTGCAGAGTGTGCTCAGGCTTGAGCAAGCATTCTATTTCTTCTCTATTCTTTGATTATTGCAATACTAACAGGAAGGGGTTTTGAGAAGTTTCTTTCCCCTAGATAAATCTATGTGTATGTGTGATAAATATTTGTGCATGTTTATGATATGTGTTCTCGATAGTGAATTACTTTCGGCAAATGAGTAGAGTATATTTGAGTCTTTTGTTTTAGTAAATTACATGAGAAATTTCATATCTACACATAATTTCTACCCCCCAAAGGATTTTTCACTAGAGTATTTGAAGTTCCTAGAGGATAGAGGATGGTGCCATTAATGTTGAACAAAATTAATGGGAAGGGATTGGAGAACTACTTTAAGGAGAACTAGACCATCAAAAAGATTCAAAGAGCGAAAATCCCATCCTTCCAACTTACTATTTCTTTCGAATAAAATTTCCTCTCATAAGCCCCATCTGATGGAGTTTTCAGCTAGTGGGGCTTATAAATATTTGAGGGAATCTTGAATTTTTTAAAACCCAAAATGTTAGCTATGTGATGTTACATGGTTTATAGGGTGTTGAAGAAAACAACTTGAGATTCATATTTTTTCACTTCCATACTAGAGGTTAGAGAAACTCCTCTAAAATTTGAAGGGACTCTCAAGCTTCATAGATTGTGTGATTTACCATACCCATATTATCATTTAGGAACTATATATGTGTGATGGGAAGATCATTGTTGAATAAACGAATCCCTTTGAGTGTGTTATTAGATAACACCTCTTTAATATTTTTCCCAGGTCCTTCCATTGCGAGAATAAAAAGGAACGTTGAGAGGGGTTCACTTTGCTAAATACCTCAGAAGGATTTGAATCGGGTGGAGAAATTACAATGGATGAGGATGGAGAAGGAGGTAAATGATAACATATTGTTGATCCATTCGATAAATTTCTGGGAAAAACCAAAATATTTAATAATGTGGAATAGGTATTTCGAATTAATATGATCAAAGTATTTTGAGAGTTCTAGATTTAGAAACATTCCAAGTTTTCAAGAGATTTTCAGGGAGTGGATGCCTTCGTGAGCTATCGTAATTCCTTTAGGATTTGGAAACCTTCCACAAATCTCATTTGCTTCGACAATATGATATTTAGGAGGAGGGGATTAAGGAAATTGACAATGATCTTAGTGATGATGTAGTATATGACATTACAGAGAGAAATGGGTTTCAATCCATTAGGATATTCCACTTTATCTTGTTTTGGGACCAAAGTAAGGAAGGTTTGATTAAGAGATTTGAGAATGGAATGAGATATATTGGAATCTTCCACTACTTACCATACCTCATGGCCCACTATCGACCATCATACCTGAAATAATTATATAGTGAAGCCATCAAGACAGGCTGCCTTATTTCCTGACATCATCTTGATAGTTGCTTCCACTTCTTCAGGGGATATTACTTGGAGCAGAGCCTCATTTTTCTCGTCGATGACCAAGAAAGGGGTGTTCTTGATGATGCGTTGGATCACCACTAACTCATTTTGAGTAGGTTATGTTACAATATTTTTATAAAAGTGAGTAAGCTCCTAATTAATCTCTTTATATTCTAACATTTTTTCTCGTACAGAGTTTTTGATGGAATATGTGCGATTATGATGTCGATGATAGGGCATGAATTTATGAAAGAATGGAGTATTCCTTTCCCCTTATTTAAGAAAATGAACCCATGATGTTTTTTATCATAAAATTTCTTCTTCTTTCTTGTGCTCTTCAAGATATTTGTGGGAAGTGGCTTCTTATGTGATTAATGCATTTAATCGACCATAGAGAATGGCTTCTTGTTGTATGGCCTCCATTTTCTACTCTAGTTTTTGTTACTCCTCAAGGATGTTGCTAAAATTGGTTTTGTCACAACATTTAAGCTTCCATTTTATGTGTTTCAATTTTTGTTTGAGTTTTTACATAGAAGAGTCTTCCAAAGCTTCCTTTTCTCCCCACCGTGACTTTATGTTTGATTGGAAATTAGGACGATGAAGCCAAAACTTCTTGAAGTGAAAAGGCCTATTACTAGGTTTAGTATGAATGTATATACTTAGGCATATAGGAAAGTGATCCAAGCCATGACTTATAAGTATGGATGCTTCCAAAACAATGTCCTAGTCCATGATAAATCCCTTAACTAAAAAGTGGTCCAATTTTGAAGCCACTTTCCATGCCCCTCCTCTTTTGCTATTTTAGTTGAAGATTTCATTAATGGTTTCAAGATCAACCAAATGTAGGTTCACCCTTATGTATTGGAAAAGAGAGAAGTCTACATCAATATGCCTTATGCCTCTGTGTTTCTCATCCAAATATTTGATGCATTAGGGGATTTGAGGTATAAAATGGGTGTCCTATGGAAAATAATAAAAAAATAGTTAAAATAATAAAGTAATAGCTATGAATATTTTAAGGAAAAATAAAGAAAAATATTTTTTAATTGTAGTTTTGGATTATCTCCTTCATGTTTACTCAATTTTCAAGTTGTTGACGATGCTGAAAACTGTTAACGAAGGAGGTAACCTTGATGAAGAGTCCTAATTAGACTTCACACCATTTGGTGTGGGAGCCCTTCCAGAACTAACACTCAACTGCCATATATTCTTATATATTTTCCTTGGATAGAAATTTCAACACAGGAGAGCAATGTACAGCTACTTTTAGATTAGCAAGTGAGTATACCTTGTGGAATGTTCAATTGTGGAATGTATCAAGTTCTTCTACCGAAAGGGGAGAGAAAAATGAGACATTTAAAGGAAAGTAATAATACTAATATAGAAAATAGACACAAGCATGTACATGTAAATGAATCGTTGGAAAACTTGAGAAATAGTTTACATAGAAGCAAGGATTGTTAAAACATATACAACACACCTTCAACAAGATAAGTACCATTGTCACCGAAATAGTTCAATTTCATTAGTACATATGAAAACAACATACATAAAAAATGTTCAAAGAACAGTCTTACAATATTTACGACATATGCATGAAAGTGTGTTGGCTCAATGAGCTTATGAATTAATCAAAATTTTCAAGATACATCAAGACAGTGAACACCACTAGCCCCAATAGTGGAGCATTAGAGCAACCACTTGCTCCTCCAAAAGAACTATCCTCCTCTCTAATATCTGGTAAGAGGAGACAAGGTGAAAAAATACTTTTCATGAACAATGAGAATGTATATATAACATCTGGGGTGATAATTCACTTCCCTTGTGACTCATGGACTTCGAATTTACATTACATTTTGTCCTTTTCTTATGATATTTACATCATTACATCCACAAGAGATGTGGAAAGACACATGGACACAGATGACATTGTGGTGACACTTGCAGAAGTCACAACTTTACAATGATACCATGGAATTTATGGTAAGGAAGTAGTGCCAAGTTATTCCTCTTGTTGCTTTGTCTTCAATAATATATGTACCTAATATTTAATCTTCATGAGAGATATGTGTTTTTATTCATATTCACGTAAGAATCAGTTTCATGTTTGGGTCATATTTAGATTAAGGTCCCAATTGTGGACTTCTAGGTTAGTTGTTACAAATTTAAATTAATCCAATTCCCGGGCTTTTAAATCATGTAGCTTTAGGTTGTCAAAAGAATCTTCCATCAAATAATCTTCTTCAACGTTATCATCCTTTGTCTTCAGAAAAATCTATGTTGGTGTCCAAGTGTGAATGAATATTCAAACCCTTTCCCACATTAATTATCAATCCGGGTGTGTTGGTTATTGCAAGGCTAACGCGCATAGTATGTGTAGATACAATAGCATAATTCTCATATCAATCGTGAATTCGATAATATAAACAAAGCAACAATAAATATAACAGAAAATAAAGAGATGGCAATAATAAATCGTAAATCTTACAATGCATTCACAATAATATGAGTATCATCAAATATGTCTACTATCACAACAATTGCAAATTATACAAAACAGGAAATAGAAATAAAAATATACAGGAAATACGCAACACCTGATCGTAGAGTGGGCCCAACTCTCTAATCAGGGCTGCGATATACTTACAAACTCATAGAATTAACAGCAAATTAACTTGCATTAATCTGATAAAATAATGTTCTATTACACGGCTCAATACTTTGCATAGCCAACCCTCTATACGTTATCTCCCTATGCGTTCTATCCCCCCTCTCTGATCCGTGTCCTTTTAAATATACAAAAAACAAAGGGAAATAATATGATTACAAAATATCAATAACCAAGATGATATATGAAAGATCTTTCCATCGTGATTCAACTGGCACAATTCGAATCTGGCAATTACAATCGGGGCAATTTGGAAAATGGCCACAACGGAAAATCTATGAATTTGTCCTTCGAAGAACCTTGAGTTTCGCTCAATCAAGGCCGAATTTTGGAAAACTAGACACAAGAAAACTAATTTGGTTCGTTCTACACAAAACCCATGTTTATGATTTTCAAGATTCTTCTTTAGTTTCTCGAGATGTTCAACGCAAAACTGTCTCTTGTTATCACAACGAATTTCTGAGCTAGAATATTTAATTATGAACTGAAGATCAGATTTGCAATTTGAAAAATATATTGGAGGCTAAAATCATGAGTTATAACAAATTCATTAATAAACCATCATTTACAAAATAATTCATAATAATATTCAATTTATTAAAAATAAAGGAGAATAAATACTACTTATCCATAAGAGCATAAATAATTATGAAATGGGATTAAATGATAAATTATGATAAATAATGCGGTAAAAGAATAGTAGGAATGGATGAAATATATGTTAAGAAATGGTAATAAGAATGACAATTTAGTGGCCCAACATCTCCCCCAAACTCAACATGTTGCATGTCCTCATGCAGCCCAATGCCTCTGTATTAACCAAGTTGTAGTACAATATCAAAATGCTCAACCCAGCGTGTGATATTGATGGAACATAAGGCTTCTTCCCCAAATGATTCCTTAAAACAATTTTTCATGTATAATTTCAACTATGTGTATATGAAGTTGCGACAAAGTATGATACAAGTAAAATCAAACTTCATTACAAACCAATTTTTGCTGAAATTTTGTAAGCAAATTTATACTATATCAATGCTTCTCCAATTCAAAAATCAAATCAATGCAATGAAAAGAGTTCAATATGTCAGCAAAATGGTTATAGGTAATAATAATTTTTTTGGAGTTTACAAATTGGTTTAGCTTGAAAATTTATGGGTTTAATGATACCTCATTGTTGTCCAAAAATCATAAGAATCATGGGATTGTATACCTTAAATGAGGAAGAAATGAGAAATCATTCATCATTCATAGAAACTCTTCCTCCAAATTGGAGAATTAGCATGCCCTCATGCTACACTAGAAGACAAATTGAGGTGGTTTCTATAATCATGGCTGAAATCTTTGCTTGGTGTATAACAACATGCAATACAGGAGATTTTAAGAATCAATAAGGAGATCAATGGATGATAAAGAATATTAATGGCATGTTCATCATAATGAAAGTAACACTCCCCCAAACTGAAAGATATGTGTCTCTGAAAAATGGGAAGTGGTAAAGAAGGGGAAATAATGGTTGAAAATATGAGTGAATAATTCTCAATGGTTTTTCATGACATTCTCCTAATTTTTAATAAATCAAAACCTTATGCTATTTTACCTCAAGATTTATCTCCATAAAAATGTGGAATGGAATTTATGGATTGACATTTGTTGAAGCTGATGTAGGCTGATTTGATGCTGAAAGTGATGCGGAAGGTGGAAGCCACGCAAGCTGAAAAAAGTAATCAGAAAGTGTAGCACGGTTTCCTTCCACCAAACTAATTAGCTTCCTTGTCACCTTTAAAACATCTCATGAGTATCCTTAATCAATAATTCATCATCTCAATTACCTCATCACATATAAAAGTGACATAATTATATTGTGAATGACATGGGATAATAATGGGTAAGAAGGGAAAAGATGCATTCCCTATACCCATAAGCTTTGGTTGTTATGAGCACAGAAATTATGAGAGTTAGTTATCTCAGTCTTTACTTCTCAAGGTTTGTCCAATTATCTCAGATTCAAAATCAAAATTAGGCATCTTTATTCCACCTCAAAAAAATAGCGGTGTTTTTTAAGCTTGAATAAATGGTGACTGATTGGGAAAAGCAACTATATTTGGTTAAAGATATGATACTTGTAGAATAAAGGAATGATGAATTAGATGATACAAAATTTCAAATATCAAATATCCTAAAATTTTCGTCCCTGAAATGTAAAGTAAATATTTATAACTCAATAATAGATATAAACCATAACCACCATCATCTAAAAACTGTTTAAATATTACCCCATGAACCATGAGCTCTGGAAAACCTTGTATATGCAACAGTCGGCTTTATCGAAAATTAACTTTGAGAAAACAAGGTAAACAAGTAGATTATAGTATTAAATTAAATTCTATAACATAAGCATAGCCACTGTTGCCAGCAGACATCCATAGCCTCGACAGGGATGCCTTTTTAACCCATTGAGATGTTATTGTCCCATCTATTAGAAATAAGTACATAGTTACAAAATCATTTCAATTTACTTAGATGTCAACTGAAGATCATTGTTTTGGTGTGGTAACCAATTAATAACAATGTCATTCATGGGAGCTAACAAAAATGAAAAAGTCGGCTCGTGATGAGACCTTTTGTCCTTCAGTTTCATGACCGAAGGCCATTACTGTGGCTTGGTGACTAGTAGTGGTAATGTCACTTTATTAGGACCTATGATCATGGTAGGTTGGCTCATGATGAGACCTCCTATCCTTTGGTTGACTATTTATGTTTAAAATTCAACTATGGTTATTGTTAATCAATAAAAGATTACTTAATAGATGGGGTGGCAGGTCAGCTCCTTAAGAGCTAGGGATGGCGTAAAAATTTGTGTAGTAACTTATTTTCAACTTTGATAGTTTTGTTTCTCAAAAAATAATAACCTTCAAATGACTGCTGATAAATATATTTTTCATTTCTAAGATTGGAGTTCAGGAATAGTTCATGAGATAATGACGGAAAGATTTAAATACAATTCTATGGTCATCATCATAAATTTTACAAGATAAGGGACTTGACCAATTAGGAAAGTTGAAAGCTCGCATGATGAAATAATCTTTGCATAATTTATTCCTTAAAAATAAGATTATGTTTATAGATAAAAAAATTTAAATTGACTACCCAATCATTATGTCAAAAAGGGCCTAGACCATTAAAAGCATTTCTCATTCACCAAAGATAAAAACAAATCAGAAAGACCTACACATGTTTAATCCAACGTGAAAATTGGCCAACAACAATAGTTGTGACTGAAGTAACAACAACCGTGACTTAGGTAACAACAGGGAATGGGGAAAAAGAACGATGTTAGGAAGGTGACATGAAGGAGGATTAGTCACTTTACAAAATAATGAGGAATTAAGAGTGAATCATTCCTGACAAGACTTACCAAAACAATCATCCTTGTTACTAAATAAGAGACCTCCCTCCAAGTAAAGTATGTCTCTCATCAGTCCTATTTGGTCATGTCGTAAGTAAAATACCAATTAAATCTATGGAGTCGGTCGAGGACGTACCTAGCGACTTACCTTGGTGAAGTAACAACACTGGAGGAGTAACAACACCAAGTAATTAGAAAAATATCACCATGGAGTAACATCACCAGAGGGGTAACAACATCAGAGGAGTAGCAACACCAGACACTTAGAAAATTTCCTAGAGTAACAACATCCGAGGAGTAACAACATCTGAGGAGTAACAACATTGGATACTTAGAAAAATTTTCGGAGTAACAACACTGGAGGAGTAACAACAGTGATAGAGTAACAATAGTGACGGAGTCACAACAATGGCAGATTCACAGCATCGACGAAGTAACAACAGTGACGAAGTCACAACACCGACGGAGTAACAAAATCCAACACTTAGAAAAATTTTCTAGCATAACAATAGTGACAGATTCACAGCATCGTTGGAGTAACAACCTCTAATACTCAGAAAAATTTTCTGGAGTAACAATAGTGACGGATTCACAGCATCGATGGAGTAACAACATCCAACACTTAGAAAAAAATTTCGGAGTAACAGCAGTGATAGATTCACAGCACCGACGGAGTAACAACATCCAATGCATAGAAAAAAATTTCAGAGTAACAACAGTGACGGATTCACAACACCAACGGAGTGACAACATCCAACACTTAGAATTTTTTTTTAGAGCAACAGCAGTGGCGGATTCACAACATCGACGGAGTAACAACAGTGGCAGATTCACAACACCGAAAAAGTAACAACATCGTGAAACTTAAGAACTCGCTCCTTTTATTTTGAGAACAAAACAAAAAAAAATGACTTTGAAGTAAACAATACCTAAAGCATAAAAAAATAAACGAGTCTTTATTGAAAACCAATAAATAAATAAATAACTTAAGTTACAATTGTTATGATTTTTGTTGCAACAATGTTATTTGTGAATGGTTAATGAATGGAAAAATGCTTTTTCGGAAATGACTTGGATCTTCAAATAGAAATCAATTCCCCATTTCTCATGTTATAAATCCGTTAATTGATGAAAAAGTAATCATGTTGTTTTCACTGTGTCAGGAAAAGTCTTTGAAAATGTTTTTATTTCATTATCATTGCCTTCAAGAATCACTTGTTCATAAATTTACCTCATTTATTCTCTTGGGACTTGCAAAAAAATGAGTGTTTACCTGCAATAAAACATGAAATCATGGAAGAAGAGAGGTGATCGGGCTCTCCTAAGCCAAGAAATATGCAAAAAGAATAAGTAGTTACTCTATAAAACAAATCCATGGGAAAAAAATAACAAAGTAAAATTAATTTATTACCTGCGGGAGAGTGGTTGCCAACTATACTAACCAACAGTGTTTTAATCATAACTTCTTTGTTTTCTGTCCGATTTGAGTGATTCCAAAGCCAAATGAAAGTGAATTCAAAGAGATGTATGCAATAGAAACATGTTTTAAAAATTACATGTAAAAATGTATGCACATTCTCGTATTTGAAAAATGTATGTTAATAAATACACGGGTATGAGAGACCAACTTCCTTGTTAAGGATGGTGCCAAGAGTTTTTAAAGTGTAGAGTGATGTTGCAAGTAAACACCAGAGTGAAACCAATCTTCAATATAGTCTTGATTTCCCATATTTTTCGCATCTTGAAGTTCCTCGACTGAGTTCCAGATTGTGTTGATGCTTTCTTCCTTGATCTCATCCTGTGAATTTTGGGGGTCTTCTTCTGCCTTTTTGTTTATATCTCTATTCATAGAACCAGAGGAAGGAAAAAAATTCAAACAATTCTTAAAGCTCATGACCTGGAGCAAGGTGAAACTTCCCTCCCCAAGAGGAGATATTGGGTGTTTAAACACAAATAAATAAAGAAAATCAATGAAATTTTAAGCTCGGGACCTAGAGTAGGGTAACATTTCCCTCCCCAGGACGAGAGATTGGCCCTTAAGAAATCAGCAAAAAGAAAGGCAAAGAAAAACGACTAACGCTCAAGACCTAGAGCAGGGTAGCAATTCCCTCCCTAGGACGAGATATTGGTTCCTAAGAAATCAATCAAAAAGAAAAACAGAACAACTACACTCAGGACCTAGAGCAAGGTATCATTTCCATGCCTAGGACGAGAGATTGGTTCCTAAGAAATCAATAAAAAATAATAAAAAATAAAAACTACGCTCAGGACCTAGAGAAGGGTAGCATTTCCCTCCCTAGGACGAGAGATTGATCCTTAGATCAATATGAATCGTGTTCTTGCACCTTTGTTAGCCTCCCCAGCAACAACGCCAAAATGTTGGTGTCCAAGTGTGAATGAATATTCAAACCCTTTCCCACATTAATTATCAATTCGGGTGTGTTGGTTATTGCAAGGCTAACACGCACAATATGTGCAGATACAATAGCACAATTCTGATATCAATCGTGAATTCGATAATTTAAACAAAGCAAAAATAACTGTAACAAAAACTAAAGAGATGGTACTAATAAATTGTAAATCTTACAATGCATTCACAGTAATAAGAGTATCAGAAAATATGTCTATTGTCACATCAATTGCAAATTATACAAAACATGAAATAGAAATAACAATATACATGAAATACGTAGCACCTGATTGGAGAGTGGGCCCAACTCTCTGATTAGGGTTGCGATTTACTTACAAACTCACCGAATTAACAGGAAATTAACTTCCATTAATTTGATACAAATGACGTTCTATTACACGGCTCAATTCCTTGCATAACCAACGCTCTATGCGTTATCTCCCTATGCGTTCTATCCCCCCTCTCTGATTTGTGTCCTTTTAAATATACAAATAACAAAGGGAAATAAACTGATTACAAAATCTCAATAACCAAGATAAGATCTGAAATATCTTTCCATCATGATTCAGTTGGCACAATTCGAATCTAGCAATTACAATTGGGGCAATTTGGAAAACGGCCACAACAAAAAATTTGCAAATCTTTCCTTTGAAGAACCTTGCATTTCTCTCAAACAAGGTCTAATTTTGGAAAACTGCACATTGGAAAACTAATTTGGTCTGTTCTGCACAAAACCCATGTTTCAAATTTTCAGGATTCTTATTTGTTTGCCCGAGACGTGCAACGCAAAACTGTCTCTTGTTATCCCAACGAATTTCTAAGTTGGAATATTTAATTATGAACTAAAGATCGGATTTTCAATATGAAAAATATCTTGGAGGCTAAAATCATGAGTTATAACAAATTCATTAATAAACCATCATTTACAAAATAATTCATAATAATATTCAATTTATTAAAAATAAAGGAGAATAAATATTACTTATCCATAAGAGCATAAATAATTATGAAATGGGATTAAATGAAAAATTATGATAAATAATGTGATAAAGGAATGGTAGGAATGGATGAAATATATGTTAAGAAATGGTAATAAGAATGAAAATTTAGTGGCCCAACAATCTACATCAAAGACAACCTTCAAGTCAAGTAATACAAGTCATCAAAACTACCTCCTTAAGTCTGCCTCAATCAGAGTACAAGTTGGCTCAAATTAATGACACGTCTATTCAAAAGTACAAGTTGGCTCATTTATGGAAGAACAAATATATATAACTCACTATGATTTCGCATTTCAACACTCATATTTGCAGATATGTCTCTGATTTTTTCAGTGGAACAGTTCGAACTTCTCTGCAATCAAAGTGCGGATTACAGGCTCAGTGAAGGAACAATAATACAAAGGTTTGGTGAGATTACAATGGTGTTGTAACATGGTCGTATGATGACAGTTCTTGGTGTGTGATAATGATGTTATTTTCAGTGCTAATTTGTGACATGATGCTGTGTTATGATGTCTCTATTCTTGCTACTATGGTACATAAACTTGGTGTTACAAAAACTCATTATATCAATCATGATGTGATGCTAATTCATTATGGTGCTTGGTGCTATGTTGTTGTGATGCTCAATGCTATGGTGTTACCTCAATCTTGGTATATGTGATGAGGATTAATTTTAGTGTAACCAAGGGAGATCTCGGTGTCATGGAGATCCCGGTGCTATCATAGTGAAGGGATGACTTGATGAAGAAAGCCTATAGTCTAAGGATCTTGGTTCTCTCGTATTAAATCTAACAAAGGAAGAATTTCGACTAGGTTTTCCCCAAAGAGTGGGGTTTTTCCCTAGCATGTGCCTACATCTTGTGTGCTTTTCCATTTTTTGTTTGGAATTAGTCTTGATGATAATAAAACTTAAATGGAAAGAACACATAATAGCAACGATGAATCACAAGATAATGTCATGATAAGAGAAAGTAACTCACTTCCATTTCTCTAACATGGTATCAGAGTGAGGTAATGATAAAAAGGAAGTTTGAAGTAGGAATACTCTACAATAAGCTTATTAAAATACACCTAGAAGGAGGTATGCTCTATAGAATCGATATCTCAGTGCTTAGAATTAGATATAATATTAAATGGTTAAATATAGTGAGGAGTATCTCAATAATAAAGCTTAATCACAATACCACATTTTGATGGCAGACCTTATAATTTGACATTGGATGCATCAAAATTCGGACATTATTGCAAAAGGTTGAAAATTACAAGGATCATGATAATAGGTTAGATGCAAAACTTCAATTCTACAATGGCTCGTTGAAATAACTATAACAGTGGATCGGTGATAGGATAAGAAAGGAATATTAGACAATAAGACAGTATCTCAATAAGGTGATATTGTGACATCATACTATAAGACTACTCTCTATGCATCTCGGTGATGATACGTTTGTCTCGAATATTATGTGCTATGATCATGATTTGATACTTGGTACTTGGTGCTACATTTTTAGGTGCAATGATTTTTTATCGGATATATTACCTTAGTACTAATATATCACAAGCATAATATCTCAGTGTGATAAGACCACAGTGCAATCCTTATTACAAAAAATATCACAGTGAAGGTGCCATCTTAGTTCAACAGTATTTGAGGGCTCCTACATACTAAATAAATTACAATGCAATGGTATCCTACAGTAGTAATATTTCTCTCCCTTTATAATATCTCATAGTCAAATATCTATTTCATATTAACTTCACATTACCATGGACTAGCCTTGGTAAAATATATCATAGTCTCGGTACACATGGACGAAGACATCTCCACATAATAATTCAAAATTCTAAGGGAATTAAGTAAGTATTACAACAAGTAAAATCAAAGGTATGTTGATAAAAGGTAAGTATAATTCTATATTTTCATATATCTACTTTAAATTATGACCCTTAGATAGCACACATGAGTCTTAGGTTCTACAAAATAGTCTAGATATAAAATAAATGTCTTGTCAAATTATATTGATCCTATATATCTTAGAATCCCATCCCTCATGGTTATATAAAGGATCTAATTTGAAGTATCAAAATATGCTCTTGATATCATGGTTTCCTTGATAGTATGCATTGTAGGTATAGTAGACCATGAATCAAGAATCATGGAGAAGGATTCAAGGAGCAAACAATAAGGCCACACAAGTCAAAAGGTTTGTCAAAGAATATAAGGTATGTATTGAAATTTATAGTCTTATTACTCTCTTTAAAATATCTGTTTCATACGTTACTAACAATTGACATGTATAGCACTACTGAATCCTAAAAGGATTATTGTTTGGGATGATTCATCACTTGATGAATCTACCCACCTTATAAACCTCTAATTGCTTATATAAATAAAGCCTTAAGGAGGTTCTCTACCCTAACCTAAGGGTATGTTGTTGATATATGAAACCCTAAACTTATTTAGGGCTATTGCTACTTTGATTAATATTTTGATAATGTCAAGTTTGGGATTTTGATAAGATCATGAAAGCTCTAAACTTGTTGGATTTAATATGATTTTGTTTGAAATCTCAAACCTTGAAATCTGATATAATAAGGATGTGCTTTGACATTGGACTCAAACCTTGGGTTTTGGTTAGGTCTATAGGAAAAATCCTTGTTATGGAAAGTGATAGGAGTAAAACCCTATGTATATGTTATCTTGATTGAATCCCTAGCCTATTCTAGGTCAATATGTGTCTAATGAATAATTGTTGACGAACATGTGATGTTCTTATAATGGTGATATCCTCGATATGTGTGTTGACATATTTTCTAATGGTACTAAGAATCTAGCGTTTGGAAACAAACCTTAGTCAAAGCTTGAATGATATAGGATAATGATTGAAAAGTCTAGGGTTTTTAACTAAATCCTAGAAATGATTAAATTCTCTACTATGTATGTTAATTTGAATATAATGTGTGATGATAATTTATACATGATGAATCTAGGGTTTACATTGAATCCCAGTAGAAGTTACTTATGATGTGTTTATTAAATTCTAGGATGTATATTAAACCCTAGTATAAGCTTTTCATGTTATTTTTTGATAAATGATCTGAAATCTAGGGTATGCATCTAACTCTAGTGAAAGTTGATCGTGGATGAGCTGTGATTAATCTTGATTGACTTTATTGTATGAAATCTAGGATTTGTATGAATCCCTAGTGAAAAGTATATCATGTGAACTTTAAAGGTTATATTTTAAATCTATGTTGGTTCTAGGGCTTGTTATATGTTGTAGTAACATATGTTATACCTTGGAAGTAACATTGAAACCCTAGATAGGAATGGAAGACATTATGAATTAGTCTAGGGTTTATGATGAAAGTCCCTAGAAAAATGTCAAAAATTATATGTCTCTTGTTTAATTTATCTGATATGTATAAATTTGAAAATGCTTCTGTAACTATGATATGGCTAAATTTATGCTTCTATAGTTTTGGTTGTACTTGTTCTCTAAATTTGTGCATGTACATCATAAAGATGAGAAGATGATAAGTATGATGAAAAGGATGGAAGCCATGAAAGATAATCCAACACCTAAAGAAGAAGTTAAGTATCCCT
Organism: Pinus albicaulis; assembly: GCA_034641835.2. NCBI lineage: Eukaryota > Viridiplantae > Streptophyta > Pinopsida > Pinales > Pinaceae > Pinus > Pinus albicaulis. The sequence goes on from CM076581.1 coordinate 909,016,173, forward strand.
ACAATAAGAGGGAGCCTGGATAGAAGCTGATCTCCCTAGATTGAGAGGGAGCCTAGATAAACGAAGAAATGGAAATGGTTCTCTACTTCATGTATCATATGCTAGAGTAGGACTAACAACTATAAGTCTTAGTTATTTCCATGAGTAAAAATCATAGTCATGCTTGGAGAATATATTATAGAAATATATGTTGCCACATGGTAAGTAGGAAGAGGAATCTTCTCTTGAAATATTCCATTGATAGTCCTACTGGAATTAGTTAAATGGAAACATCGAAACCCCTTAGCTTGTTTTGATTATGAATTATTGATTATCAGGGTTTGTGTTTTTATAGGTGAATCTCTTGAGAGACTTGATAACATGCTAATTAACAATCAGTTTGATTGGGAGATATTGGTTGTTTTTGATCTTTTGGATCAAGGTGTGTTGTGGCTTTGCAAGTGAAGCATTGCCTGAAAAATGTTGTGGATTTGCAAGTGAAGCAATTTTGGAGGCTTTGTAGGTGAAGAATTTCCTGAAAAAGTTGTGTTGAGGCTTTGTGAGTGAATCATTTCCTAGAAATACTTCGGGACAACACTTTGTGTTGATGTCTGGTTAGGAGGGTGGCATCGAGTGGATGTGCACCTAGTTCCCTGGATTGATGGTTAGTAAGTAACCCTGATGGTACCTATAGAGGTCGAAAACTTTAGTCCATCTTAGTCCCACCTGGATATATTTCCTTGGTCGGGAATCTAGTTCATGGCATTGCGGTGCCTAAAATGCAGAGTGGCCAAATGGATAGATTACCCTGGTTAGGAGTCTAGACCATGGCATTGCAATGCCTAAACTTCTTCATAGATAAATTGAGTTCTTCCATATATGAATACCTCCCTAGATAGGAGGGAGTGTTGAATAATGTAACTATGTTCGGTCTTCATTATTATTGTATTTGTCAAAATAATTTATTATTATTATTAAATGACTTATTAAAGCATGGGTTTCATGCTTGGGTCATATTTAGATTAAGGTCCCAATTATGGAATTCTAGGTTAGTTGTTACAAATTTAAATTGATCCAATTCTTAGGCTTTTAAATCATGTAGCTTTAGGTTGTCAAAAGGATCCTCCGTCAAGTAATCTTCTTCAAGGTTATCATCCTCTGTCTTCAGCAAAATCTACATCAAAGACAACCTTCAATTCAAGTAATACAAGTAATCAAAATTGTATCCTTAAGTCGGCCTCAATCAGAGTACACGAAGGCTCAAATTAATGACATGTCTATTCAAAAGTACATGTCAAATAATTTATGCAGAACAAATATATATATACTCGACTGTGATTTCGCATTTCAACGCTCATATTTTCAGATATGTCTCTGAGTTTTTTGGTGGAACAGTTTGGACTTCTCTGCAATCAAAGTGCGGATTACAGGCAGGCCAATGATTCAGTTATCATAAAGTTAATAGAGACTAACATTCTCTCCAGATTTGGCTGTCCTACCAAGATCATCACTGATAATACAGCAGCATTTGGATCAAATAAAATGGTTGACTTCTGTCATAAATACCAGATAACATTGGGGCATTCCACGGCCTATTACCCTCAAGGTAATGGAATTGCCGAATCCTCCAACAAAATCTTAGTGAACATAATCAAGAGACAGTTGGAGGACAATAAAAAATCTTGGCACATAAAGCTGATCCATGCACTTTGGGCTGACAGATTAACTTTGAAGAAATCTATTGGTATGTCACCCTTCCAGCTTGTGTATGGTACAGGTGCAATTTTTCCTAAAAGCCTTGGTGTAACAGTTATGAAGTTAATTCAAGAGTTGCAGACTGAAGAAAATGACATGACCCGAATAATAAATCAGACCATTCATCTTCAGCAAATCAGAGAAGAAGTGTACAACAAAGCATTACAGAAACAAGACAGTATCAAGAAGATATTTGATAGAAGAACAAAGGCCAACAATTTCAAGATTGGGGACAAAGTTTTAAAGTGGGACTCAAGGAGGGAAGAGAAGGGAAAGCACGGAAAATTCGATCACCTATGGCTTGGCCCTTACTCTATTCATTCAACTGCTGGTAATAATGCTTTTTACTTACAAGAGTTGGATGGAGCACAATTGTTTGGGGGTCCTGTCAATGGCAGGATGCTTAAGCATTACCTCTCTTGATCCATTTTTGTTTTGAAGCCTTTTTGTCTTTTTTCCATTGTAGATATCTCATCCACCATTTCATTCAAAGTTATCAAAAAAAATAAAAAATACAAAAAAAGAGAAAAGAAAGAAAAGAGGGCAGAAATGAAAACAAGAAAGGAAAAGCCCCATGCCAAAAAGAGAAACAAATGCTGAAAGTGTGCAAGCTCAAATGCCACTCCTAAAACACACTTCTAGTTAGTCAAACTGTTTAATCTTGACTAACTAGTTTTCAATTTATTGCTGATAGGGTAGAAAATTTGATTTGCCAAACTGTTTAATCTTGGCTTATCAGTAGGTAGATTAGGATAGAAATTGAAGGTTCAAACAAACTCAAATCCGAACCAAAATTTCCAAGAAATGATGACTCAAAACTGTTTTATCTTTTGAGTCAAAGAAAGTGTAAATCTGGTTCTAATCAGCTCAAAATCTGAACCAGAACAAAAGCAAAGAAAGAGCTCAAAGAAAAAGCAAAAACAGAATTATGAAAAAGATGAAGGAAGTGCTCAACTTTCAGATCTTAAGCCTTCCATTTTTTTATTTTAATTTCCTGCAAAATAATGTCTATGTGCAACTTGTTTTTATGCCATAGATCACAACAAGCCAAATAATTTAATCTTGACTTGGCTGTTTTTAAGTTTCTGCTTTAGAATTTAGAGAATGAAAGCCTGTTGGACAGTTTAATCCCAAAAGACAGTAGAATAGGTAGAGAAATATTTGAGCTCAACTATTTAATCTGAGTTCAAGGAGAAATAAGGAGTAGAAGTAGATTAGTTTTTATGCTTTCAAAAGAATAAAATGTTGTGAAAAGAGTTTGCCAATCCAAGTTCACTCTGATGAAGAAAAAATGTTAGATCAGTAGGATTGGGTAGGTAGAAGTTGTATTGATGAAAGTTCATTATTCTTTCATGATTGATATTATTTTTCAGAGCAAAGCAAGAGCAGTTCAATCGATGAGGTACATGGTCAACATTCCAGAGAAATAAGGTCTGAATTCTTGATGCCTTCAAGAAGGCACCATCCCCAAGTGGAGCCACTGTTAGCCACCCATATTTTTCTATCATATCAGCTGGTGGCTAAATGATTTTTGCAGCCTTCAAGAAAAAAATTCAGTCCTGAATTTGTTGGTCCTTGAAATCTTTTTGATGAATCCATAGCTTCTGGTTAATCTTCACAGCTGTTTCCCTCTTCAAAACCTCTGATATCCTGCAAAAATCCAAAGCCTAATACTACTGCAACCTCTTTTTCCCCTCCCTTGCTTCTGAGCTAACCTCATTCTCTACTTTTCCCTTTCACCCATGAAAACCCCACATTTCCATGTTTTTCCCCTATCCCTTCATAAATTTCATTTCCCAAGGTTAAAAACCCACTTTTTAACCTTATCGGAACTTTAATTCCTTTGGAAAATCATTGAAAAAACCATGAAAAATACATAATTCTTATGTAAAAGGTTTTTAGCCCCCGCGGGCTAAGCCCCTCCCCCTTTTTGTCCATAAGCCCGAGCGCTAGAACCGCGCCCGAAGCCAAAAGGGCGCTTATCCTTTCATATTAAATTTCTCCGCCAAAAACAATAAAAACTTTTGTAAAATCATTATTTTTGGGTTTTTATTTGTTTTCCAAAGTTTCCGCCCGTACAGCGATGGAGAAATCGCAGCCGTCGATCTGCTCTACAGATCCAACGGAGCGGAGCGCGACTTTCCCGTGGCCCCCACTCCCCGCGTTGGTTTCCGAAATCCCACCGGTCTCATTCCGCACCACTCTTCGCCGGATGGTGGTTTTCTCCTGTCGGCCAGCGATTCCATACGCTGGCCAACACGTGTCCTCGACACTATTTCAAAACCGCCGCACGACCGAAATATTTCGCGCATTTAAGTTCGTACCAGAGCTGCCCAGCGGAATTCACCTCCGCCGTCTGATCTGACTCCCCTCATCCGACGGTTGTCGATCGCCGAAGATGCCCGAATTTTAACCAAAGTGCCCACACGTTAACCGAGCCATCGCACGGCCAAAAATAAATCTTCGCCGTCAATCTTTGCAGATCGATGGCTGATATTCAATCTCCCTTTTTCGTTGCCCGGTCAACAACTTTTCCTCTGACCTTCCGTTGCCCGATCCCGGCCGTCGATCATCGCGCGATCGACAGCTCAGATTCATCCTTCTCCATTGATCGCCTCGTTCAATCTTGACCGTTGATCTCTGCAGATCGATGGTCCAGACTTAATCTCCTTCTGACCTATTCCACGATCACCCAGATTTGATCTTGGCCGTTGGATGATGCCATCCGACAGCCCACGCTCCTCCGCACAGTCCCCGATGCAGATTGACCTATACGCAGGATTATATAACGTTTTTTCGTGTTTCTTGCAGGTTTAAATGTATTTTCTGTCGTTTCCAAAGAATATTCGACGACTGAGGGTGACGACCCTCCCTTGTTCGATTCCTCCGAGGAAATCATCCACAGGGTTTAAAATCACGTTATATTGGTGTTTTCACAGGCATTGATGCCTTACATACCCTGCGCAGCCCTGCACGACAGAAAAACCATGAAGATCAATGTAGAGAAAGAGTATCAGATGTTGAAGACCAAAAATGAACCAGAACAGCAGATTAGTGGACAGATTTGTGGGGATTAGGGCTAAGACAGTTATCAAATGCCTAATCCCCGGATCTAAAAAACATAGATTAAAGGAAAACCTAAATTGTTTCATCAGGAAACCCTTCACCGCCACAGATGGAAGCAAATTGATTCTTCCCAGCAACTAAAGCGCCACCTGTGCCTCAAAGTATTCAATCAAGAACTGAATTTATTGATCAAAGTCAGATATTTTACCTCAAAGTAGCCGTAGGGTTATTTCTGCAAGGGATTTAATGACAGAAGGTCGGCAGAGTAACTCTATCATCACACAGAGCCGCAATGTCAACAGAAGCTCCCACCGAGCTTGAATCATGAGTGTAAATCAATTAATGCAGTGAAACACCTATATGGTTTCTTCATTGAGCTCCCAAGGGCCAAGAAAGACATTAACTCTACATTAATTGTATTTGAGATCTTTATTCAGATCTCACCTCCTCATCCTTCTATAAATACTTCAATAGAAGATGAGTGAGGCTTTGGTTGTCAATGTAATTGCTGAAGCATTCTATGTAACTGAGCTGAAGACTTCTGTGTGTAAATAGTGATTCACTGGCTCTTGGAGCTCTGCTTGTAACAGATAGGTTAGGTTGTGAAGAGAGATGAATTAAAACACTGGACTTGAAGATTGTAACCGGTTTGGAGCATCAATACAAGCTGATTTATGGGATCCTGATCTATGTTGACGGTGATGTTATTCTCATTGTAACTTGTTGTTTTATTTCTATTTTCATTTTGTTTCATTTTCCACTATAAATAACAGTTTAAACAGGGTTAGGACCTGCTGTATACCAGTAACCTTCTCTGGCTGAGAAATCTTTATTTAAATGTTTTCTTTCCACTGTGTTATTTGAAAATGATTTAATTTAGTTTAGGCATAAGAATGCTGGCGTTTCCCTCGTCTTACTGCCTTAGTTGGATATTGTTTTTTGAATTTTATTTTCAGTATATGTTGTGTGAAGATAAACTGAAGGAAGATATGGTTAGCCCTGGTCCCAGACTTGTCTGCATGATTATCTGAACGTTTCCCTTAGAATGTGTTAAAAGCTGACTAGTTTCAAAGTACTTATTGGATCTTAGGCCATTTTGTGTTATCTATGTGATTGTCTTGAAAGTAACTAAGTAAAGAAGAGCTAGGAGAGGATTTGTGGTGCGCCCGGCCTGCTAGTTTCTACTCCAAAAGTTGCCTTCAAGTTTCCCTTTGTTTTTTATATGTTTTATATTAGAAGTGTATCAAAGGCTGGTTAGTTTCGAAGTACTTACCAGATCCTAGTTTGCTTCTATGTTTTTCCTAAGTGCCTGGTCAAAGGCTGGCTAGTTTCAAAGCACTTACCAGATCCTGGGCTGCTCTTTGTTCTGCGTCTGTTACTTCCTTTTCTAATTGTATCACTCCATTCCATAAATCAAACCTTAAAGAGATCCTTCGGCATAGATGACTTGCCCCATAGACCACTCTTGAACCTAATTTGCTTCAATTAAATCCTCTTATGACTCCATAGCCCAATGGATTGAAAACTACCACCATCTTTCATTTTCATCGAAGCTTACTCTTGTTGCTTGCAACTTCTCACCTTTGAACCTATTTGCAAATAGATATTTCCGCCTCTAACATCAATCATGTTCAACCATCCAAAACAAAACAAAACCCTTGGACCTCATAACTAGCCTAATATCATTACCCCAAACTTCAAAGACAAATCCATCTGTGTACATACTCGAGAGATCCCTCTCCGGATTCAGGAGGGCTAGATCCTAGAATCCCAAAGTTGGTTGAAATGATGTTAACTCTGTGATCGGACTTTTGCCAATCTTGCTTATTACAGAGACCTAACATTTCTGGCGACTCCACTAGGGAACTGAGTTGAGTTTTCACCTTTTCCCCTTTGATTTTCATACAAACCTTGAGAGTAAAAAGTAGCCTTTTCAAGCACTACCAAGAAATGGTAATCATGATGAAACTTGTTTGAATCAGTGACAAGCTAGGTGAACCCTAGGATTCTTATAAGCTTTTATCTAACCTTGAAAAATCAGCTGGCTTAGCCATAAGAGTAGACTGTCTTTGTCTCATAACCGTAGCTAAGTTTTGAAGCAAAGTTAGCACATTCTTGCAAACCACAAATAAAAAACAATTCAGAAAATACCAAAAAGAATTTCAGATTGGTAGTAAAACACTTGCTCTTACATTTCACTTACCATTCGATGTGTTTTACTTCATACTCTTAGACAGAGTCTGGAAAGGGCCAGGTAGCCTCCAGATCTCATCCTCTTTGGAGGTGACATATCTGGTGAATGCCCTCCCAGTCAATCTCTGGTTAGAGTTTGTTGTGTTTTGGGATATCTTTCAAAAAGGATGTTTCTCAAGCACTGTGGTGGACAGTGTATCTCATTGAAAACACTCTAAACTTTCCACCTGGCGACTCCACAATCCTGAACAGACCTTAAGACTCCACTGGGAAGAACCCTTATCATTATAATATCCTTCAAACTCAGGTAGAGGTGGCAAAGTTAAAGGGTATGAAAAGCAGATTAGTTATTGCTGAAATATTGTCATGTCTGGTTTGAACTTTTCACATTTATTTGGGTCTAAGCATAGCATAGTGGCTCCTAGAAAGATTCACACTAGAGCCCATCCTGACCCTGATCCACCTGAGATAGTTGATAACCCAGAAAGAATCCTTAGGAAGTCTCCTAAGATAGAATCTTCAACTATTTTCAGATCATCCCTAAGAGCCAAATCAGTTCCTGAAAATCTTTCAGCTCTGCAACAATCACAAGCTGACCTATCAAATCCATTTAGAACTAGGTCCCTTGATGATTTAGATCAGTTAGATTCTGAGTCTTCACATTCATCTCCGGAAACAAGTGAACACCTTAGGAATAGAGAATCAACACCTCCTTATTTACATTTTCTTCATAATCTAGGTGCCTCTCATCCAAGATCAGCTCAGAAATCTACCACTGTTCCATCCACCTCTGTTCATCCTTCACCCACTGTTCAAACCACTCCACTTCAGCCCACACCTCCTCTTGTCAACCCACCCCCACCACATATCATGGCAACATGGTATGCTCCCTTAGTCCTTCCTGTACCATTAGTCAATCTTCCACAAGACTATCAGTCCAAAATCCCATTGTATGATGCTAGCAATGCTACAACAGCATCACAACAGGTGGACAAGATGAATGACTACTTTGACAGAAATGAAATTGATGATGATTCTGTCAAGCTCAGATTGTTTGCTTAGAGTCTAGGAGGAGAGGTAAGGAAATCGTTTAAAGCCCTAGCCCCCCACAGTATTAACAATCTCCAAGGCTTCCATCAAACATTCTTAAACAAATGGGAAGTGAGGAAGAATCCTCTCCAAGTTCTTGCTGACTATAACAATCTCCATAGGAACCCAGGGGAAAGTGTACAGGCTTATTGTACCAGATTTAACAGTGTGTATAATGCGCTTTCCCCAGAATTAAAACCTCCATAGGGTTCAGCTTTAAACAAGTTTCCTGAAGGGTTTGATGCTGATATGACCTATTCATTAAGAGAAAGAGATTTTGCAACCCTTGAAGATATGCAAAGATGTGCTCTTTCTGTGGAAGTTAACCTTATGGAGAAGAGGGCAAGAATGAAAGCTGAAAAGAGAGTGTATTTCAGAGAGGAATCCACCCCTACTACCCCAAGCTCAAAAATGGAAAGAATGATGGAAGAAATGATGAAGAAAATGAGTCTTCTTGAGAGAGCACAAGCAAGTCAAAATCAAATTGCTCCTCAAAACAGAAACCAGAATCATAATTTGAGAAGGAACCAACCCCTAAACAGACCAAGGGAATATGATCAGCAGATCACTCCTCCTTTTCATCAAAACTATGTAAGTGAGGTTGAGGAAATGGATGAAATAGCAGAGGATAATGATATGAACCTATTTGGGGTAGATGATGATGACTTCGAGGGTCATTATGATAGGAAACAAAGTCTTTATACACCTTATGATGACAAAAGAGATGATAATGAAAATTGTTGTCAAGACATGGAAAATGCCATCACAGAACCTCCAAGACAATATGACCTCAGGAATAAATCTAGTCAACAGACCCCCAACGTGAAAACCTCTGACAAATCTTCTCAAAACATCACTACAGCTAAGCCTAAGACATTCAAACAAAAAGATAAAATAGTGGCTGATAATTCTGGTAAAGGTAAAGAGAAAGACACTCAAAATATTGAAGAACAGAGTGAAAACATAAGCAGTTCTAACACTTCAGCTAGTACTCCTATTTCAACCGATGTGTCAAATGTAGATAAAATAAATCAGCAAGTTGTTGTTGCTGATAGAGTGGCAGCAAACAAGGCTGAAACCAGCACCTTAAAGAACCAAATTCCTTTCATCCTGGAACAGGAAATCTCAAAGATCAAAATTTCTGTCCCTTTGACTGAGTTAGCTTCCCAACATGTATATAGGTCCAAAATTTTGAAGGCTTTGAACATAGAAGAAAACGAGGATACTCTCAATCTTAATGATGACCAACCAGAGCTGATTTTTGGTCCAAAGATTGAAGGTAAATTCCAAGAGAGGCCTGTCCCTCCATTTTATGTATGTTTGAACGTTCATGACAAAATTCTACACAATGCTATGCATGACTCAGGCGCTTCCCATAATTTAATGCCAAAAGCTGTAATGGAAAGCCTGGGTCTTGAAATTACCAGACCTTACAAAGACTTGTACTCCTTTGACTCAAGCAGAGTTAAATGTTTAGGATTGATCAAAGACCTTTGTGTTAATTTAGCCCATATCCCAGCCAAATGCTTAGTTATGGATGTTGTTGTGGCTGATGTGCCCCCAAAATATGGAATGTTGTTATCAAGATCTTGGGGGCTAAGTTACAGGGCACTATGCAAATGGACATGACCTATGCGACTATCCCTGTTTTCAATCAGACTAGAAGACTTTACAGGGAGTCTCATATGAAATACACAGTTACAAGTCAAGACAGGCCTCAAAACTCCCCTCTGTATTCTGTAAGTACAAGCCTTGATTCTTTCATCATGTTTAATGACGAAACCCTCATCGAACAAATCACTTTAACAAAATTAATGGCTGAAACGGAGGAAGAGGAATACAGCACTGAAGTGTCAAAGCAGTTTGTTGTATTCGAAAACCTTAGAAAACCAAGCACAGGTCTTGAACTACAAATCATCAATCCATTAAACTTAAATCTTGACAGTCAAGAGAACAATCCTCAACCCGATGAAAAATTTGAGGAATCAAATTGTACAAAGGACATTCACCAATCTGGTAAAATTGAGGATGATCCTCTCTGGACTATGTATTTTGATGGGTCATGCTCTAAAAAAAACGCTGGTGCAGGTATCTGGATTACTAACACTGAAAGCAAGCACACAGAATGTATTTCTTGCAAATTAAACTTTCAATGTTCAAACAACATAGCAAAATACGAATCCCTGCTATTAGGCTTACAGCTGCTGAAAAAGTTAGGAGCCAAGAGAATAAATGTGTATGGGGATTCCGAGTTAATAATTAGGCAAGTCAATGGGGAGTATAATGCAAATCATCCCAGACTTAGGGCCTATCGGAATGATGTCATGGATCTTTTGAAAACATTTGAGGAGTCCACACTGAGTTTTGTCCCGAGAAAAAGAAATCTTATAGCCCACAATTTAGCCTTTGCAGCTAGGACATGTTTAATGCCATATCAGGTCGATGATTGTTCACCTCAAATAAAATTTAGACTAGCCGCGCCTGATAATAAAAAATATTGGCAGGTGTTTGATGGAGATAAACAAATAGAAGACTTCATGCAATTCAGAAATGAATTTGAACTATATAGTTCAGATTCAGGCTATGAGACAGACTGCAGTGAAGAAAATTTTCTTGGTGAAGAAGTGCCTTCTCCGGAGCTTTTAAATATTCAACTACAGGCTTGCAAACCTAGAAGCAAAACAGAATTGAATGCAGAATCAGAAACAGAGGAATTAGAAACTCTGCATTCTAAAGATGAGAGTTTACCAACTGGTCTAACACCTTTGGAAGAGTTGTTTGATCTCAATGATGTGGCCAAGAAGCCTAAACTGGAACCTATAGAGACTGAAGTGGAAGAATGAAACATAGGCAGTGACGAAAAACCAAAAATAATCAAACTGTCCAAAACTTTGCCAACTCACATTAAACTCAAATACATAGAGCTGTTCAAAGAATTTTCTGATGTTTTCGCATGGAGTTACGAAGATCTGAAGTCCTATGACACTGAAATAATACAGCACAAAATCCCTCTTAAAGAAAACCAAAAACCATTCAAACAAAAACTGCGCAGAATAAACCTTGTACAGCTGCCTTTGGTTAAGAAGGAGATCATGAAAATGTATGATGCTGGTATTATTGTCCCTATTAGATATTCTGAGTGGGTATCTAATCTGGTGTCTGTTAGGAAGAAGACCGGATAAATCAGGCTTTGTATAGACTTTAGAGACTTGAACAAAGCATCATTAAAAGACAGCTACCCTTTACCTAAAATGGATCATATTTTACAAAAGGTGGTAGGGTCTAAAAGAATTTCTTTGCTGGATGGCTATTCGAGGTATAATCAAATCTTAGTCCACCCTGCTGATCAATTAAAGACAGCCTTCACTACTCCTTGGGGCACTTTCATGTATGTGAAAATGCCTTTTGGTCTAATGAATGCTGGAGCGACCTTTCAGAGAGCCATGGACATAGCATTCTCGGAAGAATTGGGTTTCTTCATCATTATCTATCTTGATGATGTTACTGTGTTTTCAAAAATGGATGAAGAACGCTTAAAACATTTGAGAAAGGTTTTCAAGAAATGCAGAAAGTTTGGAATATCCTTAAACCCTAAGAAGATGCTTTTTGGTCTCCAAGAAGGTAAACTTCTTGGGCACATTATTTCTGAAGAGGGTATAAAGATAGATCCAAAGAGGATTGAGGCCATATTGCAAATCTCTCATCCTCGAAACATCAAGGAGTTGCAATCTTTCATTGGGAAGATTAACTTTTTGAGAAGGTTCATCCCTAACCTAGCTGAGCTCCTTAGGAATATCGCAAACATGTTAAAGAAGGAGCAAGGGGTAAAATGGACCTTGGAAGCAAAGACATCCTTTGAATTGGTAAAACAAGCATTAACTAAAACACCAGTTCTCATAAGCCCTGATTTTTCAAAATATTTTTACATCTTCTTGTTTGCATCAGAACACACCATAGTTGCTGTCCTTTTACAGAAAAATCCACAAGGACAAGAGCAGCCTATTGCATTTTTTAGTAAGGCATTGAGGGATGCCCCTCTGAAGTATAATATTATGGAAAAACAAGCTTTTTCTCTGGTAAAAGCTTTGAAAGACTTCAGGGTATACATCCTTCATTCACACATCATTGCCTTTGTCCCAAATTTAGTTGTTAAAGACATTCTAACACAGGACCCAGATGGTAAGAGAGGTAAGTGGATTGTTGTTATTCTTGAATATGATTTAGAGATAAAACCCACTAAACTCATCAAGGGCCAAGGTCTAGCTAAATTAATGGCTGAGTCAAATTGTGAAGTTCTTGATATTAATATGATTAATGCTTTGGATAACCAGGTAGAGTCCTCGACTCCCATTCTTGAAGATCATTTTATGAACTCTCCCTGGTATGCTGATATTGTTTATGTTTTGCTTAATTTGAATACACCTCCTAGTTTGACAAAAACAAAGGCAAGGTTTTTGAAGCTGAAAGCAGTAAACTATTGCGTTATTGACAAATGTCTTTATTGGAAAAATGCTAGTGGTGTATTGCTTAAATGTTTGCCCGAGTTTGACGCAGAGAAAGTAAAGCAGGAATTCCATGAAGGAGAGTGTGGAGGTCATTTGTACTGGAAGTCAACAGCCAACAAAATTTTGAGGGCTGGTTTCTATTGGCCTAATATTCTTCCTGAGATACACAAAATGACCACTACTTGCCATAAATGCCAATTGTTTGAAGGCAAGAGAAAATTACTACCCCTGCCTCTACATCCAATCACTGTTGAAGCTCCTTTTCAATAGTGGGGACTTGACTTCATAGGAGAAATCCATCCCTCATCTTCTACCCAGCATAGATGGATTCTCACAGCCACAGACTACTTCACTAAGTGGATAGAAGCCGTTCCTTGCAGGCAGGCCAATGATTCAGTTATCATATATTTAATAGAGACTAACATTCTCTCCAGATTTGGCTGTCCTACCAAGATCATCACTAATAATGTAGCAGCATTTGGATCAAAGAAAATGGTTGACTTCTGTCATAAATACTAGATAACATTGGGGCATTCCACGGCCTATTACCCTCAAGGTAATGGACTTGAAGAATCCTCCAACAAAAGCTTAGTGAACATAATCAAGAAACTGTTGGAGGACAATAAAAAATCTTGGCACATAAAGCTGATCGATGCACTTTGGGCTGACAGATTAACTTTGAAGAAATCTATTGGTATGTCACCCTTCCAGCTTGTGTATGGTACAAATGCAATTTTTCCTAACAGCCTTGGTGTACCAGTTATGGAGTTAATTCAAGAGTTGCAGACTGAAGAAAATGACATGACCCGAATAATAAATCAGACCATTCATCTTCAGCAAATCAAAGAAGAAGTGTACAACAAAGCATTACAGAAACAAGACAGTATCAAGAAGATATTTGATAGAAGAACAAAGGCCAACAATTTCAAGATTGGGGACAAAGTTTTGAAGTGGGACTCAAGGAGGGAAGAGAAGGGAAAGCATGGAAAATTTGATCACCTATGGCTTGGCCCTTACTCTATTCATTCAACTGCTGGTAATAATGCTTTTTACTTACAAGAGTTGGATGGAGCACAATTGTTTAGGGGTCTTGTCAATGGCAGGATGCTTAAGCATTACCTCTCTTGATCCATTTTTGTTTTGAAGCCTTTTTGTCTTTTTTCCATTGTAAATATCTCATCCACCATTGCATTCAAAGTTATAAAAAAAAATCAAAAATACAAAAAAAGAGAAAAGAAAGAAAAGAGGGCAGAAATGAAAACAAGAAAGGCAAAGCCCCATGCCAAAAAGAGAAACAAATGTTGAAAGTGTGCAAGCTCAAATGCCACTCCTAAAACACACTTCTAGTTAGTCAAACTGTTTAATCTTGACTAACTAGTTTTCAATTTATTGCTGATAGGGTAGAAATTTTGATTTGCCAAACTATTTAATCTTGGCTTATCAATAGGTAGATTAGGATAGAAATTGAAGGTTCAAACAAACTCAAAATCTGAACCAAAATTTCCAAGAAATGATGACTCAAAACTGTTTTATCTTTTGAGTCAAAGAAAGTGTAAATCTAGTTCTAATTAGCTCAAAATCTGAACCAGAACAAAAGCAAAGAAAGAGCTCAAAGAAAAAGCAAAAATAGAACTATGAAAAAGATGAAGGAAGTGCTCAACTTTCAGATCTTAAGCCTTCCATTTTTTTATTTTAATTTCCTGCAAAATAATGTCTATGTGCAGCTTGTTTTTATGCCATAGATCACAACAAGCCAAATAGTTTAATCTTGACTAGGCTGTTTTTAAATTTCTGCTTTAGAATTTAGAGAATGAAAGCTTGTTGGACAGTTTAATCCCAACAGACAGTAGAATAGGTAGAGAAATATTTGAGCTCAACTGTTTAATCTGAGTTCAAGGAGAAATAAGGAGTAGAAGTAGATTAGTTTTTATGCTTTCAAAAGAATAAAATGTTGTGAAAAGAGTTTGCCAATCCAAGTGCACTCTGATGAAGAAAAAATGTTAGATCAGTAGGATTGGGTAGGTAGAATTTGTATTGATGAAAGTTCATTATTCTTTCATGATTGATATTATTTTTCAGAGCAAAGCAAGAGCAGTTCAATGGATGAGGTACATGGTCAACATTCTAGAGAAATCAAGTCTGAATTCTTGATGCCTTCAAGAAGGCACCATCCCCAAGTGGAGCCACTGTTAGCCACCCATATTTTTCTATCATATCAGCTGGTGGCTAAATGATTTTTGCAGCCTTCAAGAAACAAATTCAGTCCTGAAGTTGTTGGTCCTTGAAGTCTTTTTGATGAATCCATAGCTTCTGGTTAATCTTCACAGCTATTTCCCTCTTCAAAACCTCTGATATCCTGCAAAAATCCAAAGCATAATACTACTGCAGCCTCTTTTTCCCCTCCCTTTCTTCCGAGCTAACCTCATTCTCTATTTTTCCCTTTCACCCATGAAAACCCCACATTTCCATGTTTTTCCCATATCCCTTCATAAATTTCATTTCCCAAGATTAAAAACCCACTTTTTAACCTTATCAGAACTTTAATTCCTTTGGAAAATCATTGAAAAAACCATGAAAAATACATAATTCTTATGTAAAAGGTTTTTAGCCCCCGCGGGCTAAGCCCCTCCCCCTTTTCGTCCATAAGCCCGAGCGCTAGAACCGCGCCCGAAGCCAAAAGGGTGCTTATCCTTTCATATTAAATTTCTCCGCCAAAAACAATAAAAACCTTTGTAAAATCATGATTTTTGGGTTTTTATTTGTTTTCCAAAGTTTCCGCCCCTACAGCGATGGAGCAATCTCAGCCGTCGATCTGCTCTGCAGATCCGATGGAGTGGAGCGCGACTTGCCCGTGGCCCCCACTCCCCGCGCTGTTTTCCGAAATCCCACCAGTTTCATTCCGCGCCACTCTTCGCCGGATGGTGGTTTTCTCCCGTCAGCCAGCGATTCCATACGCTGGCCGACACGTGTCCTTGGCACTGTTTCAAAACCGCCGCGCGACCGAAATATTTCGCGCATTAAATTTCGTACCAGAGCCACCCAACGGAATTCACCTCCGTCGTCCGATCTGACTCCCCTCATCTGACGGTTGTCGATCGCCGAAGATGCCCGAATTTTAACCAAAGTGCCCACACGTTAACCGAGCCATCGCGCGGCCAAAAATAAATCTCCGCCGTCGATCTCTGCAGATCGACGGCTCATATTCAATCTCCCTTTTCTGTTTCCCAGTCAACGACTTTTCCTCTGACCTTCCGTTGCCTGATCCCGGCCGTCGATCATCGCGCGATCGACGGCTCAGATTCATCCTTCTCCATTGATTGCCCCGTTCAATCTAGACCATCAATCTCTGCAGATCGACGGTCCAAACTTAATCTCCTTCTGACGTATTCCACGATCACCCAGATTTGATCCTGGCCGTTGGATGATGCCATCCGACGGCCCACGCTCCTCCGCACAGTCCCCGATGCAGATTGACCTATACGCAGGATTATATAACGTTTTTTCGTGTTTCTTGCAGGTTTAAATGTATTTTCTGTCGTTTCCAAAGAAGATTTGGCAACTGAGGGTGACAACCCTCCCTTGTTCGATTCCTCCGAGGAAATCATCCACAGGGTTTAAAATCACGTTATATTGGTGTTTTCACAGGCATTAATGCCTTACATACCCTCCGCAGCCCTGCACGACAGAAAAACCATGAAGATCAATGCAGAGAAAGAGTCTCAGATGTTGAAGACCAAAAATGAACCAGAACAGCAGATTAGTGGACAGATTTGTGGGGATTAGGGCTAAGACAGTTATCAAACGCCTAATCCCTGGATCTAAAAAACATAGATTAAAGGAAAACCTAAAGTGTTTCATCAGGAAACCCTTCACCGCCACAGATGGAAGCAAATTGATTCTTCCCAACAACTAAAGCACCACCTGTGCCTCAAAGTATTCAATCAAGAACTGAATTTATTGATCAAAGTCAGATATTTTACCTCAAAGTAGTCGTAGGGTTATTTCTGCAAGGGATTTAATGACAGAAAGTCGGCAGAGTAACCCTGTCATCACACAGAGCCGCAAATGTCAACAGAAGCTCCCACCGAGCTTGAATCATGAGTGTAAATCAATTAATGCAGTGAAACACCTATATGGTTTCTTCATTGAGCCCCCAAGGGCCAAGAAATACATTAACTCTGCATTAATTGTATTTGAGATCTTTATTCAGATCTCACCTCCTCATCCTTCTATAAATACTTCAATAGAAGATGAGTGAGGGGTTTGTTGTCAATGTAATTGCTGAAGCATTCTATGTAACTGAGCTGAAGACTTCTGTGTGTAAATAGTGATTCACTGGCTCTTGGAGCTCTGCTTGTAATAGATAGGTTAGGTTGTGAAGAGAGATGAATTAAAACACTGGACTTGAAGATTGTAACCGGTTTGGAGCATCAATACAAGCTGATTTATGGGATCCTGATCTATGTTGACGGTGATGTTATTCTCATTGTAACTTGTTGTTTTATTTCTGTTTTCATTTTGTTTCATTTTCCACTATAAAGAACAGTTTAAACAGGGTTAGGACCTGCTGTATACCAATAACCTTCTCTGGCTGAGAAATCTTTATTTAAATGTTTTCTTTCCACTGTGTTATTTGAAAATGATTTAATTCAGTTTAGGCATAAGAATGCTGGTGTTTCCCTCATCTTACTGCCTTAGTTGGATATTGTTTTTTGAATGTTATTTTTAGTATATGTTGTGTGAATATAAATTGAAGGAAGATATGGTTAGCCCTGGTCCCAGACTTGTCTGCATGATTATCTGAACGTTTCCCTTAGAATGTGTTAAAATTTGACTAGTTTCAAAGTACTTATCAGATCTTAGGCCATTCTATGTTATCTATGTGATTGTCTTGAAAGTAACTAAGTAAAGAAGAGCTAGGAGAGGATTTGTGGTGCGCCCGGCCCGCTAGTTTCTACTCCAAAAGTTGCCTTCAAGTTTCCCTTTGTTTTTTATATGTTTTCTATTAGAAGTGTATCAAAGGCTGGTTAGTTTCGAAGTACTTACCAGATCCTAGTTTGCTTCTATGTTTTTCCTAAGTGCCTGGTCAAAGGCTGGCTAGTTTCAAAGTACTTACCAGATCCTGGGCTGCTCTTTGTTATGCATCTGTTACTTCCTTTTCTTATTGTATCACTCCATTCCATAAATCAAACCTTAAAGAGATCCTTAGGCATAGATGACTTGCCCCATAGACCACTCTTGAACCTAATTTGCTTCAATTAAATCCTCTTATGACTCCATAGCCCAATGGATTGAAAACTGACACCATATTTCATCTTGATCGAAGCTTACTCTTGTTGCTTGCAACTTCTCACCTTTGATCCTATTTGTATATAGATCTTTCCGCCTCTAACAGCAATCATGTTTAATCTTCCAAAAACAAAACAAAACCCTTGGACCTCATAACTAGCCTAATATCATTACCCCAAACTTCAAAGACAAATCCATCTGTGTACATACTCGAGAGATCCCTCTCCGGATTCAGGAGGGCTAGATCCTAGAATCCCAAATTTGGTTGAAATGATGTTAACTCTGTGATCAGACTTTTTCCAATCTTGCTTATTACAGAGACCTAACAGTCCCCTTACTTCCTTTCTCAATTGAACACATACATAAAGCTTGTGATACCACAATTGTTTTGACTCAGGAGAAGGGTAATGTAATGCACAAGCTTAAGATATTTAGAGTATGAATTTTCATCTCTGGTGTTGTTCTACTACCAAAACGCCTAGAGATAACCCCAACGAAGTTATTTTAGGAACACAAACATCATTTCTCTTCTAGAGGGCCTAGAAAGTACCCCGACAGAGTTGCTTCCTTTACCTCCCTCCGCAGAAAGCCTTTCTCTTATTTCACCCTTTATTTATTTATTTTATATAGGACTATGCATAAAAACTTATTCATTTCATGAGAGGAAGAGGGATCCTGACTTATTGAGAGTATAAGAGGTTGTTCCTTTAGAGAATTATATACCTCTGATATTGGTTTGCTTGTTTAGGTTCCCCCTTATCCTTCTTTACTAAATTGGATCAATGTGAAAATCACGGAATCACAAAGAAATGAGTGTAGGAGTGATGTTCCTAAAATATATATAGGTATCATGGTTCCACACAAAGATCTCAATATGATTGGATCATATTTTCCATTAGAACATGATTGGCTAAAAGATATAAAGGCAAGATGGAGAAGATGATAACTAATAAGACAAGCATTGTTCACCACCATAATTTCCCTTTCAAGTTTTGCCACATTTCCTTTTGAGCCAACTAAGCATATTTCATGAAAAGACTTATTAAACAAAACACAAAAGAAGAGACAAGACACATAAAAGAAAAAAACCTATAAAGACAAAAAAAATGGAGGCTAAACCAAAAAAAAAATGTGGGGCTAAGGATAACAAATGCAGGATGAGTGCAAGAGAGGGGAAACTATAATGTTGCTAGACCTACTCCTAACCTAACGAACTAGAAGGTTAGGGTCACGTATAATGAAATTTCCAATGAAGCCATCGTAACTACTCCTGACCTGTAATCACAAAGATACAATTGATTAAAACTGATATAAAGCAATGTATAATAGAAAATAGAAGAACTTGATGTAATATTACCAAATGGGGAAGCAACAATATTTGAACACAATAATGGAAAGTAGTGGTGTAAATCAATACATAAACATGTGAGACTAATATGGAGCTACTTTATTTAGCAAATCATTAGCAAATAAACATAATACATTGAGGCACAAATCATACAATAGGAGCAAGCAAGCCTCCAATGAATAAACCCTCTCAAAAGTGAGATGCTACCAATATACAAAAATGCCGGAGAGCTGCTACAGCGCAGTCATAACATGCATAACTAAAATTGGGGATTATAAAATGATGTAAAAAATAATGATATTCAACAGATGCTATACATATATATCTAGGCTCTATATCATCCTTCCAAGATAACCCAAGAGGGTTTCCAGAAAATATCCAAAAATACAATCTAAGCTACAACCCTAGGGCAGAAGGTTTGCTGCAATAAAAGAAATGAGAAGATATGGCTGAAGTTGATGTATAATTATGTAGCTCTCCTCCAATAGTTTATTCGGATGAAAGGTTGTCCATTCCACTAAAGAAATCACCTCCCAACTCATATACTGTAACCACCCCTGTAACTCCTCCCTAAAATAACACAAATCTAGACTCAAACTGCGTTGTAGGGGATAATATCACCTTGGCCTAATGCCAAATATATCAATAAAGCTCAAGGGGCTTATTTACTAGCCTCCCCATGGAAAGAAACCTTCCTCCACTGAAAACTAGCTTAGAAAACACCCAATACAATCCTCCACTGCTGCACCCTGCAACATAGCACAACTCTAAGCATAAAATGCATTGTTGAAGAAAGATGTAGCTTGGAAAAATGCCGAAATGTGGAAATGTAGTGAAAATACTTCTCCTGATTAGGAACTCGAAATCCCCTGACGATGAAGGTGGGATTCCTGCTTGGGAACACCCTTGTGCTAAACAACATTGCAATCTTAGCTAAACAACTGAAGAGAGACTCAAGTCATACAGACCATGAACAAAATAATAATCCAAGCATGCCTTATATGGCTTCCATCCCCTTCCTCACATTCTTGGTGAGCTTCCTCATCTTGGTCCCCACTCATTAAAGCCACTACTTCCATGCATGGAGTCTCCCTCCAAAACTGCGTTGTCCCTCAATGAATGCCACTCCTTCCATACCAGCGTTGTTTGATTTGGTCAAAGTTGACCTAGTCTACATGCTCCATCCCCTTTTCACACATAAGGGTCTTCAATCCATCTATTTAGATGACCTCCATTCACATTAGGAGTGTTTTTATTCCTACTAAGGATATTTATGGGTCTCCATGCCCTCTTATTCTTCTAACTAAGAAGCAAAATAAAAAATTAATATTCGAATTAGTTGTATGATAATTTAGGAATATTACACTTGAATAATTTGCACAACAAATTGAAGGTATTTCCTTTCAGCAGAAATATTTGTCACGAAAACTACCTTTAACCAACTTGCATTCTTACCTTTTCGATCAAAACTATAATTAAACAAACCTTGAAGGCTTCCTGCAAATGCATATTTATCTACGTCATCCTCCTTAGTAAGCAGGAGAAAAGATAAAAAAAAATTATTATAAAAAGTGCTTGTTAAGAAAGATGCTTCCAGTAAATCATAGATTAGATCGTGAAGTACAAACCAATCCTCTTGAAAACCTTCAAATCCTTGAAAATATGACTTTTAGTTTAAAGGCACAAGATCAAGATGATAATGTTGTAAGGGAAAATGAGTCTGATCATATTCAAAGGGCTCATCAAGATGGTGAGGACCTGGCGTAACCATTAGTGAAGGTTGAATTTCCTCAACTGCTTGAAAGGTACCCAAATAGTGAGATGTCAAACCATAAATATCAAAGGATGTAAAACAAATTTCATCAGATGTGCTGATGGGAAAATGGTAATATGAATGACAATCATCAGACCCAGAATCATGATCAAATGGGTTGATTAAAGCATCAGATTCCCAATCTGTATTTAATAAAGATAAATCAATTTTAACAACTTTGCAAATGCTATGAATAATATAACCAACTTCCTTGCACGTTGAATGTGATAAACCGTTTTCTTATAACTAGTGACAAACTATACAAGCACCGTAATCATCAAAAGAATTGAAAAGGAATGCTAGTATGGAAAAAAAGTGAAACTAGTTAGGATGTAGTGGATGGAAAAGAGGAACATGATTCAAGAAATAACTCAAGCACTTTCTAACACTCAAGAATCTTTTTTGTGTCATTAACACACTCATAAGAAAATTTAGGAGCTGATTGTTTGCCATAGTACCCAACCGATGTGAATTATTTGACCAAAGGTAATCTTAAAATTGATTAGCTTCACAATTTTGTGCATCCATGAAAGGTATACACTCCAAACTTGAATTCGATACAAGATATTTGCATTAGGATGAATTCACTACAACAGTATGATCAGAAACACGATCTCGAGAAATATGAAAATTGTAACGAGAAATCTTGAAATCCACCAAGAATGAGGCTGCATCCAGGGAAACAATACGAATGAAATAATTCTGTGAGAAAATATAAATATGACATAGTTAAGGAATTTCACCAAGATTGTGAGAAATTGACATAACTATCAATGAGAGTTTAAGTTCCTTTACTTCCTGAGAAGTTCTGAAACTTTGATAAGAGAGATAAAAACAATTTTTAAACCAAGTCAGACTGCAAAATGCATGTAGATAGTTATTATTGGATAAGTTGGCAGGATTACCATTATCTAGATGGTAGCTATCTACATAATTGGTTTAATCATATTTTTCAAATTCAACAAAAAAATTACTCAAGTCATAACATTATTCTAATCATAAGTCTAAGGATGTATGATTCGAAAAAAAACCATGATCACACTGATTCGAATATTTTCCTTCATACAAAACAAGAGATTATAAGGGATGGAATGGATGCTCTATATTTAATTTCTTTCTTCTTAATCATGGATAATCTCACTATCCTATGTTAATCAAGAGGTTAACTCATCATATGCAGAAATTGAATAGCATGGAGTATCTTCATCGCAAGTTGATTCATTACAAATAGTAGAGAAAAAGGGATAGGCAGGTGAATAGGAACACGTGTTCATAAGCGAATCTTATTTGAAAAAAACATATTTAAGATCTAAATATTCTTGAGAAAATGAAAGATCATTTGGTGCACTTGGGAATTCATCATCATATATATCAACGATGTCATTCGCATCAGAATGATTGTTACCCAAGAGTTCAGATTGATTAGGAAAACTAATTACATTTGATTGATTATCAATACTACTAGATTCAATATCAACCAAGAATGAGGAAACACCATCTTTACATGGAGGACTTTGAAAAAGAGAAGAAAAATTGAAATAATTTTGACCTTCCTTCTCCTCTACCTGGGAAATGTGACTACCTTGCACTTGTTCACTGCTTGGATTTGGAAGAGATTGATTAGGCAGATCAAGGGATAAGGGGTCGTCAAAAAGAGATGGTATAGGATGAGAGATTTAAAAATCATATTCAAGGCTTAAGTTATGAGAAGTAATATAATCTTGCAAAATGGAGGAGTTAGTCTTCAACTTGGGCTCCATAAACCATTCCAAGGTTTCCTCCATCGGACCTGAATCATGAAAAGTAGAAGGAGGATCAAAAGATGGATTAGGAATTTGATTTGTATATTTCCCAATTTTATTACTATCACAAGGAGGCACCCACATCAGAACTTAAAAGGGAGGAGGATAAGGAAAAAAAGGAATAGTAGGTTCCACCTCTAAAATTAAGGGTGTCTCGTGATTTACAAGAGTTGGGGAAGAATAAACATCGAGGGGTTTAGATTCATCGTGCGAAGAGATGTGAACCAAATACTCAAAATTTTCTTTCAAGAAGTACCAATCCGTATATTCTTCAAGAAATTCATAGAAAAGGTGAAGGAATCTATCAAAGAAATCTTCAATTGATTCATTAAGTTTCATTCTTAGTTGATTAATCATTTTAAGAACATACCGGTAATCATATCTATTAAATTATAAACGAAGCTCCTTGATGAGGTGTTCAAAAGAGTGAATGGAAGCAGGTGGTAGGGTATGAAATCATCAACTAACTCAACTTTCAAGTGTGAGGAAAAAAATAATACAAGTCACATATTCACAGTCAATTTTATATTATTCACATAATTTAAGAAAAATATATGCATGCTTGGGAATGAATGTATCAACCTCACTATAGAACTTAAATTGTGAAAAGACATCAAAAATTTTGACGGAGATGAAAATTTTACCAGGGGATAGGTTAGAGAAACATTTTATCTGAATATGGGAAAACTAGTTATTTTTATGCTAGCTCCCTCATCAGTATTAAAAATGTGTGATTAGGATCATCTCATGTTAACCACTTGTGAAGGGGTTTATTTGTGTAGTTTCATGTGTTTTTTATGATAAAATTATGAGTTAATTAGATTTTTAAAACTCATATACATCAAATTAAATGAAGGAAAATAAATCACAACAATCACATAACACAATGGATGATAATGGAGTTGACACCTCCTGGGGTACATCTCCATGGACCCGCTTTAACTAACTAGGCTCTCTTGGGATTATGAGTCAAATGTCTAATTACAAGAACCAATATTTCTCCAATGGATTTGAAAGTTGTTCCATTGGCTTCATAACACTCAAATACCCCAAAAATGACTATTCAATCTCTGAATTTGGCTTACAGTTGATACAGGCTTGACCTCCCATTTTGGTGGCCATGGGCTTGTTTAATATCCAAAGTGACAAAAGCACCTTCAAATGTGCTCCAATGCCTCTCCAAACTATATCATTGTGTTCAGAACATCAAATACATATAAAAATATCTTTTCATTCACTCCATTTGGCCTTCAATTGATTTGGGCATGGCCTTCCCTCTTGGCGGTCCTAGGCTTCAAAATTCTTAAGGTGAAAAAAAACACATGTAGATTTACTCCATTACCTATGAAAACCATTCCAATGGATTCAAAGCATGCCAATATACTAGTAATGACTATTCCTGAGCCAAAATTGGTCAAAATTTTCTCAATATAGCTTTCTTTAAAGTTTCCCCGAAGTTCTGCCTCTAAATTTGGAAAACTCCCAGATAACCTCGACAAATTTGGAAGTGGCGCTAAATTTGGGGAATCCACCAAAAATTCCACAAACTGTTAACTGAAGTTTAATTAACTATTAAGTTGGGGATTAGGAAGTATAACGGCAATAATCCAATTTTTGTGGGAGGCTGGGTCAGGGTCATGCAGCACGGTTACATGAGGAGGAGGGTTGGCCCTCTCCTTTCCTATGCCATCGGATCCGCTGCATAACAAATATAATTTGGGCGCAAAGGTTTTCAATTTTCATGTGAATGGCTCATTGGTAGAAGGTAGAAGTGTTATGTGGGAGGTCATGGGGTCGAGCCTCGACCTCGCCCCTTGTTACATGGTTTTTGGCCAATGTAATTTCAAACCATTGAAATTGACACCAACATAATACACATGCCATCCGAACTTTGTATATAATCCTTTGACCATTAAATTTGAACCGAAATTTTGAAAACCTTTGTAATATGCATTTTTTATAATTTTTTTGAAATGCCAACCATAATGTATGGCTCTGAACTTTGGTTAATGGTTTAATCCATAGTTTAATGCCACCAAATTAACAACTTCGGACTTTGGAAATAGATATATGTGGAATTAATATATTTAAGTTTGGAATTAAATTAAATTAAATATAATATATATAATATAATATATGATATAAATCATATAATATATTAAATTCTAGCACATGAATTCATCATGAACCCACATTCAACCTTGGAGGACATTGGGAAATTTTCACCTTCACAAACCAAACTGGTGAATCCAATTGTGACACTTGTCACAGTCCCATTGGACAAAAACTGAAGAAGATTCCCTTGAATGCTAATTGGGCTGCCATGTCATCAGCCTATACCTGTTCTGCAAATTTGTTTTTTTAAATTTGCATGTTCTGAACGACGATCAATAGACCATAACGTCTTCATCCGAACTTGGTTTTTGACGAAACACATTGCGTTGGCTTCCTGGTGACGGGCCGGTCATTGTCATTCTAGCTTGGTGAAATTCTGAGCACTTTCATTTTTGAGCAATTTTTTGTCCCTGATCCAAATTTCAATCACAACTTCCCACTGACATGATTTTGGTTATCTCATAAGAGGTGAATACTCTTCTATTCCCCAAGTTCTATCATCTTGATTCTACTTGGAGAAATCACTATGACAACCACTTCATCACTGACATGCCTTGCCTTGCCTTGGAAATGGCTTGCCTCTTCAACCACTTCTCCTTTTGTTGTTGACCCAATCCAACACTTGCTGGCTGCTTGCTGATATAACACTTTGTTGTACCCAATCGATTCCTCGGTGCTTGGAAAAATAATTGCCTTCCCACTAAGAATCATGATCCTCCTTTTGCACAATGAGTGAACTACAAAATATGTTCCAACATCAATAAAAAAAAGAAAATAAATGACCATTATTTTACCTCCATGATTCCAAATTCCACATCTGGAAGAATGAATTCGCCATCTCCTTCTCTTCTTGGCGTCAACACATAAAATGGTCTACAATGGGTGCAAATGTTTGGCTGAAAATTCTTTGACATATTGTCACAAACACGAGAAAAAACATACCTTGACGACATATCCTCTTGCTCCTTAAAAGCAACAAATTTCACATCATGTGAACATCGCATGTACTCTTACATCTTGGTGTCAAAATTTATCGACCAAACACAAGTCAACAAAACATTCCTCTTCAATCGACTCACTCTCAAGTCAAACATAATCATGTATAACAACTTGACGATTCCCTTCCCAAACAAAAAGAATTTCACATCTCATGAAACACTTCGTCAACATCTCCTTTTCATCTTTGGAGACAAAACAAATCTTCCAAGTTGATATGACATGCATGCAACACACAATCGCCAACACAAGTCGACACTCATGCATGTGCAAATGATCAACTCTCTCAAGTTGACAACATACATGTTAAACAAAGAATCAACCAACACAAGTCAATTACTCATGCATGTTCAAGCACAATGAAATCATCAAAATTCCACTGTTCACACACACAAAATCTCATGCATTTATACAATTCTTCAGCTCTCTCAAAAGTACAATAATAAGTACAAGAACCCCATTCATATGTACATGTACTTAAAGCTAAAATGAACAAATTTTGCTGCAATAAAGTGAGTCAACATACTCCAATTTCAATCACCTTCTTGGCATAAACATACAACACGAATTCAATAGGAAAATAATGCATCAATCATCAAAATACATGCAAAGACTTAATTGGATAATAAATCTAACCATCTCTTACCAAACCATTTCAATGGTGCTTCCTTCAACTGCACATCATCATCATGTGAATCATCTTGACCCACATCAATTATGGAATCTTCTTTTCCATTCTTTCCATTCTCTTTCTCCAACTTCTTCAAATGTCATGGATGACTTGTTGGATACAAAGTCCAACACTTGTCTACAATATGACCTTGCTTATGGCAATGAGTGCAAAACAATTGTGTCTTCTTTTCAACATGGTTTGCTTTGTCTTTGGATTTCCGCCTCCTTTGCTTTGAACGTTTCCTTTGCATGTATATCTTCTTCCAACATCTTGAAACATTATGGTTATTCAAACAAAAAAAAGGAACATGCAAACTTTCTCCAAATCTTATGTGAGAATTTTCCATGTTTATCATAATCAAAAGCAACTTGATTAAAAGCAGATTTATATCTTGAACATTCACCTTTGTCTCCTTCTTGAGGAGGTGAATTTGATGAGGTAGTGGCTCTCTTTGGAATACCAACAAGGCAGTCGAAGACTTTAGAGCTTTCAACATCCTCTTGTTGCCCATTCTCATTAGCTGCATGCTTATGAGTACCTTCTTGCAAAGTGGGTGTAAAACTTTTGCATTCCTCATGAACACAATCTTCACAAGCTCGAGGTAATGAAAATGAAATTGAAGTCCTTCTTCGAACACCTTCATGTGACTCCTTGGATTTATAGTTTTCTCCATCATGTTGTCCATAAACAAGACCCAAATACTTAGGCCTTTCCTTAACAACAATTGGCTCAACTATGCCTTGTGCATGTTTGCCCAATCCTTTGCCTTCATAGCCCATCTTCATCAATAACTTGGACCATATTCCTCTTGTGTGTCTTTCAAAATCACCTACACATTCATTTTGAGAGGGAATTGAAGATAAACTTGAATTGCATACCTCTTTTTCAAGCTCATACATGGCTAGGGCCTCATTGGCATCATGGAGCTGAGTCTCCATCTCATGCATCTTTTCAAGAAGTTCTTGCTTCTCCTCCTTCATGGCAATCAACTACTCTTGAAGTTTAATTATCTTCCTATTATATTCATACTACTCTTGCACCCTATCAATCAAGATGTAGAGTTTATGCAACATCTCTTTATCAAAGAGTTTTTGTAAGGAATATTGACTTGAAACATCACTTAATGAAGCTATCATTACACATGCAATGCATACACAGCTTCTTTGTTGTGATTTGAGATCTGAATTCTCAATTTTGACTTATTTTCCTTTACACATAAACTTACAAGTTCACTGTGTACAAGCTCATAGTTAAATTCTCAATGCACAAATTAAAAAACCAATAGCTATAGAAGAATTAGCTAACCTTGGTTAAAATGAGCTAAAATTTTTCTATGATTCCAACTTGATATGAATATAGGAAAACTAGTTATTACTATGCTAGATCCCTCATCATTATTAATGTTGGGCCAGAATTGTAATCTATGGATAAATTACGCTTCCCTAGACAGGTGTTAGTCTAGAACAACAGGTGAAAGACTATACTACCGTTTCTCCTAACTTAGAACAGATACACAGAGAGGATTGGAGGCTTACTTGTTTCAGTCGCTTCCAAATGGATCCTCTCTGTCGCTTCCACTACAGCTTCAAATTCAAGGGGTTTGTGAGCTGAATGCTTCCTGCAAGAAAGAACACTGAAATAGTTGAAGATGAAATAATATAGATATCTATTCAAGCTAGTTAGCTAAATCAGTTAAGCATAAAATACATTCATCAACCAAGATCTTAAAATATGGAAAATCAAAGTTAACATAGATGCATGTAGGGAAAAACAAGAAGTACCCTTTATTGATGATAGAATAAAAGGTTACAACCTAGTGACTTATTTGGAGTGACCTTCCAGCAAAGTTCCCAATTCTCATCACAGCATAAATCTCTCTAGCAGCAGCTCCACAAATCAAACTCTCAATTGAAAATTATCTAGCATTTCTTTACTCAAATTCTTCCTCTTCAAACATTTAGATCTGTGTTCAATTTATAGATGAAATATAGGTTGTTTTGCAATCAATAGCATTCCAAAAATAGGCAAGACATGTTTCCATTCATGTAGATGTCAAATGGACACTTGGATCCGAAGCTTGACACATGTGAACCCTTCTAGAAGACACTGGCCAAGTGGAGATTCCAGAACAATGAGAATTTCACTCCCAATGTGACCAACACACCTTTGAATGGAGGTAAGTGCTCTGTAGAGCAGCCTTGAATGGGGCTACCTGCATATGCAACACACTTAGGCCCCTTAGAGCCTGCGTTGGTGAGCTCTCATATGTTAAATAATAAGCTTCAAACCATGGAAACCCTTGCTTGATGAAAGTCTTGTTCGATTTATGTTGTTTCCTTTCTTAGGGCATGTAGCAACTGAGATGATAGGGAATGATAGACCCTTAATCATCGGTCCTAGAGATGATGCCCAGTTAACCAGGTCATTGGAAATGGTGCCCATATTGACTTATAACAATTGCCTCCTAAAGCATGAGATCCAAATAATAAGAACATTTGATTGAGATGCTTTACACTGTGATGAGCCTGGAAACAAAGTAGAACGGTCACTTGCATCAATCTTACAATACATTACATCATGATATATCCTCTATTGATCATAATTGCTGAGGGTAGGCATTCCCATAGTCAGCGCATAAACAATCTAATAACATCTACATAATTCAGAAAGTTGTCTACATTGGAATGTTGCCCATATGCACACACGCCTACAGATATAGGCCCATGTTTGGATGAAAATCTGTATGTAAGGTCATCGTGCAGATGATGTGTACAAAAATCCTAAAATCGCAGCCCAGATAGCTGAAACTAGATCTGGGGTCTTCTTATCTCATTCACTCGATCATTCGAGTACAAGTATAGCCATGTGAATATATGATTTATCGTCGAACATGGAAAGACATCATTTCATTACCAGCCAATAATGTGAGCTGTTAAAAAACGTGAGAGAACCACCATTAATGTCAATGGCCCTCAAGGTACTACAATATATTTTGTAAGGCGTGAATAGATGATTTGATGTCGAATGCTAAACAAAATATTTCGGTCAAAAGTCTGGAAGCGAGGATCTTGTCGATGCTGTAACAAGCCTCATGGTACTAGAATATGATGTTTCTAAGTGAACTTCCTGGATATTGATTTGTTGTCGGCAGGAAGTCACCTTATTTCAAAACAGGAGTTACTGATTTCGGAGAAAAGGGTGTGACTTGATATAGCATTTTTCAGGGATGACGGTCATGAAAATGAAGGTTTATGAGTATTGCAGATGGATGAGTTCTTAATCACTGGATGACTTGTCTTGAATATATCGGCAACACTGTGATGAGTTGGCAGCATTGACCCAAAACCGAAGTGAAGGTATGATGAACCATAGATGTGAATGAACCGTCAAGATGATTACCCAACCCAAACAGTCACGGACATGGAGTGAAAGAAGTGTCATGTTCAAGAGCGAATTGCTACCAAAAAGAAACTTTACTTGCTTTTCCCAAATTTTCCTTGGTCATTTGTCGACCAATACCTCTTTATTTTTTACAAGCTTGAGGAGGATAACATTTACTTTATCTATAATTCAATCCTTCGGGCGAATAAAGTATCGCTATTTAATAATTTAACGATTCTAGTGATGAATGAAACTCGATTCTTGCCATGATTGACAAGCCCCTCACTATTTTATGTTTTAACGAGCTTAACGACAGTGATAGCCCAATCCTTTTTCATATTTAGAGAGTCTGATAAAGAAGACGAAAGAGAACTCCAAAAGTAATTTTGCGTAAATTTTTCACTCAGATCCGAAAAAGTGTAAAATGATATTTGAGAGAACCTCCTTGGTCATGTTTAACCAAGGTATTCCTTTTTCGTAAATAATCCATCTTAGTCTGGAAAAGGGTTAAACTTATACTGAGTAGATATCAATTCATTTACTTTAATGAGCTCGAAATGAAAAGTGCTAGACAATATTTTCACATTATCGAAGTTTGAAAAGAGCTGAAAGAAGACTCCAGGGGTTCCTTTTTTGTTGTTATCGAAGCTCAAAAAAGAGATAAAAGTGAACTTCAAATCCTTTTTCGTTTTTAACAAAGCTCGAAAAATAAGGAGAAAAATCATGTGTTGTGGTCAAGTCTTTATTTGAAATAAATTTGCATGACTAACCTGTTCGTCAGTTGTATTTCCTGTTCAGAACAACATCAAATGGATTAAAAATACCCGTTTCATGATAAAAACATAATAAAACTATAGTCATAGAAATAAATTTAACTTGCAAACAATTAAATGACTATAAAAAGCAGTTTCACTATTCATTTTTACCATTCCATAGTTACCATTTGCATTTTGGATCTCTGAACCTGATTTTGACCCCGAACTTCAGTCGTCGATTGCGGTCATTTTTGTGGACGGATTTCATTTCCGTTTGATCCAGGTTAGTAGCATGAACCTCCTCTTTCTTTCAGTATCCATTTCATTCCCATTCCTTGCAAATTTTTAGGGTTTTGAGGCCCCTAGAGTAAATTCTTCCCAAATTGAGGGCAACGCACCCCTGAATGTCGAAACTTGCGTTGCATAGAAGGTACAATGAAGTGTACCTGCATGTGCAACGCACTGTCTCTGCCCAGGGAGTGCATTGGGTGCAGTTGAAGTTTTTGGTTTTCATGCTGTGTCCAAAATTTGCCTAGTTTTTTGCAATGAATGGTATATAATGGATCTTGTGGTTGATTTTCAGGTCTCCATTAGATAATAATGACAATTACATGGAGAGAAAGAGAACATGAAGAACAAGATATGATTGCCTTGAATGATCCAGGTACTGTAAGAGCCTTAAGAGATTGTGGGCTACTTAATTACTTCAAATTGTCGGGAATGAGGCAACAAATAGAACTCCTAGAATTCCTTGTTCGAGCATGGGATCTGGCGATAGAGGCATTTCACATAAAAAATCAAGTGTTGTCCATAAGAGTTGAGGATGTGTATTTTCTCACAGGTTTGTCGAGGAGAGGTTTGCCCATTTCACTCATAGGATGTGTCTTTGGAGGAGAAACAATGAGGGATTATGTTATGTAGTATTGCCATCCGGGGTCAGAACCTAGCAAAGATGGAAAAATAAACATCCGTGATGTCATGGATTTTCCTTTGAGAACCATCCTGTTTACGATTGCTAAACTGGCTGGCACTGTTACACTCCATGTAGCGAATAGATCGTATATGCAGTATGCGCTAGAGTGTTTAGAGCCAACAGTCTTCAACTGGTCTGAAGCTGTTCTATCTTAGATAAAGGAACAACTGAATAAAGCAAAGGGAGGAAGAAAGAAAAATTTCAGTTATGGTTCCATCCTTATCTCCTTCGCTTTGGAACAGATTCCACTGATGCAGCCACAACATGTAACATTGGATATATCTAGTCCTAGAGATCCTCGAATGTAGAGATGGGTAGAACTCATTGGTCAGCATGCAGGCCAATCGACCGTTGTTTTCTCAATTGCATTCTTCACCTGGTTCCGGTGACAGATCATCGCCATCGATGAGTATGCATATGCAGGCGTCGACTTCCGAGGAGATCCAAATCTAGTTTTACCAGAAGGCGCTCATTGGGGTGCAGTAGGTAAGAATGATTTGACCATGTTTTTTGATTTTTATAAGGTTTATACAATTTTTTTTTTGTTTTTATTTCTTTCCAAGACTAAACTAGATGTTTTAATGTAATGCAGATATTGGTCACGTTCAACCAGTAGAGGAACCAGAGCATGAAGCGGATGCGCCAGCACAGAGGGCTGTCGAGAGAGTAGTCCTTCAGGACCTTGATATGGCTGAGACTCTGCTGAGCTCCAGCAGCACATAGAGGGGTTGACCTTCGGGATTCCAGATTGCCGGATCGAAGAGCTTCCCATGCGACTGCAGTGACACACAATTGGGGTTCCTAGCCGTTGGATGTGGTTGCTCCGTAGGATTGCTAGATCTATAGCGTGCTATCATGAGCACCACTAGTTTACTTGTGATTTTTAAATATATTTTGAGGTCAGATGACCAATGTGTCTTGGGCACAAATTTTGTAAAAAAACTTTAACTATCTATCTATATGTTTTCAGAGTTTTTTCCTATGTTTAATATGAAATCCTATTCAATGATGTGAATGTTTTCTTTACCTATGTCGCAAATGTATGTCTAAAACTTGATTAGCTTATGAATCAGTTAAAGTGTTCAGAATTCTGGAAATGTGTTGATATTGAATGAAATCAAAATTTCTCTCCAAAATTCAAACTCTTAGGAACAATCTAAGAAGTGTTAGATTTCTAACAGAATAAATACTAGTAATTTGTAGTACCACAAGTTGTGAGTCTAACCTTATGATTATGCGGTTAATACTAAATGAAATGGCATCATAGAGTAGTTCGATTAACACGCTATACTCAGTTATATTGTTCATCGATCTACCAATACAAATCCCTTGAAAACTCACTAACTCACAGTTCGGAGCGAAAATGGCCCACGCTACAGAGGATAGATTCCTCATACTACGAATAGCACCATCAGCATATCCAACAAATGGTTCCAAAGATTCAGACATCTGCGATGAAATGTAAAGCAGATTACTAACGTCAAGAAAACTCTAAAAAAACAAATTAAGATAGTGAATGAAAATCAACAGCATATAAACAATATAATACAAAAAATTACTACGCTTATGATTAAGCATAGTAATGTTTCAAATGCAACCCATTTCTAGGTTGTGCCAATGGAATCCCATCGTAATCAACTAACTCTTAGGCACCATTAGCAAGAAATCTTTTGACAATATAGGGGCCATGCCATAATGGCTCGAATTTCCCTGTACCTATTACATCAGCTTCTTGGTCATAAAGAAGGACCAAGTCACCCTCTGAGAAGATGTGAGGCTGGACATTTTTATCATATTGTGCCTTTATATGTCTCTTATGCACTTTGTTGGCCAATTGGGCTTCACGATGCGTTTCATCTAGATGGATGAGGTTAAGGAGACACGCTTTTTCTTCTGAGGTGTTAGGTAACAAGTCTATCGGGAGTTTTAACGATGATATTTCGCATTGGATTGGTAAGATAGCTTCTAGAACATACACCAATTAAAAAGGAGTGAATCTGGTCGCATTTATCACCGAGGTTTGATATGCCCACAAGCCGGAGTACAGGATCAAGTGCCAGTTCCTTTTTTGGACTCCTATCATTCGTTGAAGCATTCGTTTAAGAATTTTGTTAATAGCCTCAACTTGTCCATTTGATTGTGGATAATAAGGAGTAGAATTATCATGTGGAAATCCTAACTTGGCTGTCAATTCAAACATCATATGGTTGCGAAAATGCTTCCCATGATCCGTAAATATAGCTTGTGGGACCCCAAACCATGCAATAACATGATTGAAGAAAAACAATGCAGCTGTTTCTCCTGTGTTGTTGAATGTAGACATAAGTTTGGCCCATTTGTTAAAATAGTCGACTGTGACAATAATATAACCATGCCCCCCAGATGAAGGAGGGTTACAAGTCATGAAATCGATACCCCATTTTGTAAATGGTCCAGCAGAGACAACAGGATGCATTGGTGCTGGCGGTTTGTGGATTTTACGGTCATAAATCTGGCATGCATGACAACTTCTAACTGCGAGGATACATTCTCAAAAAATGGTAGGTCAAAAGTAACCGACGCAGAGTATCTTCTGCATGGTAGCATAACCAGATAAATGTTCACCACAAGCCCCAGCATGGCAATCATTTAACACTTTTTTGGCCTCCTCATGAGTGAGGCGACTCCTTAAAATGGTATCGACACCACGACGATAAAGTGTATCACCGATGATCAGATAATCTTTTTCTTGGTATCGAATACGTCACTGATTAGAGCGAGAGATATCAAGTCGAAATTTTGGGTTTGGAGATAAATGATGAAATCCCCATACCAAGGATCATATGATCTGATCAGAAACAAAGACTCGTCTGGAAGAGATGGTTTCGACGTAGTTGTAGTACTATCAGAGGGAAGGTCACAGAGAAGCTCAACCAAAAATAAAGACTTCTTTGACTTGGATTTGATGAATTCCAAATAAAATTCCTGCAAAATGACAATCCATTTTGAATATTTTCCCCCCAGCAATTGACGTGATAAGATATAAATCATGGGGTTGCAATCCGAAACTATTGTTGTTTTTCGGAGCAGGATATAATGGCGAAATCTTTGGACAGCTTGAACAGTTGCCAAGGCAAGATTTTCCACATAAGAGTACTTAACTTCTGTATCATTGAGATTACGACTCAAATAATAGATCGAATGTTCAATTCCATCTTCTACTTGGACCAAAACCATAGCAATGGTCGTTTCAACCGCGGCGATATATAGGAAATAATAATTTTGATAATTTGGAGGATACATTAATGACGATCGGACAAGATGGTCCTTGACAGCATCAAAGGAAGCTTGCGGAACTTGGTCCCAATGGAAGGGAACCCCATTTTTCAATAACCGAGTAAATCCTTTAGCCATTTCAGCATAGTTTGGAATGAACCTTCTCAGGAAGTTAGCCTTTCCTTGAAGTTTCTGTATTTGAAGTAATTTTGATGCTGCAGGCAAATCAAGAATGGCCTGTACCTTCAGTGGGTCTATTCAAATTCCTTCTTTTGAAACTACGAAGTCAAGAAATCGACCAGAACCAACACAAAACACACATTTGTGTGGGCTGAGGCGTATCTTGTAGTGTCGGTAGCATAAGAAAATGGCTCTCAAATGCATCGGGTGATCAGTCCATTTTCGTGAATGCACTGGTAAATCATCTAGATATGGTTGAACAATGTGCTTGATTTCATTGAAAGCATAATCCATTGCTCTCTGAAAAATTTTCCCAGCGTTCTTTAAACTAAACGGAAGTTTTCGATATGAGAATGTGCCCCAGGGACAAATGAATGTTGTCTTATGTTGGTCATCTGGGTGGATATTGATTTGATTGTAGTCAGAAAATCCATCCATGAAAGAAAATATTTCACATCCAGCACACTCGTCAGTAATCTGGTCGATAAAGGGAGTAGGATAGTTGTCTTTTGGACAAGCATGATTAACATCTCGATAATCGATGCACACTCTAATGGTTCCTTGTTTTTTCATAACAGGAATGATATTAGAAACCCACTCAGTTAATGGAACAAGGTAAATGAAACCAGCACGCAAAATTTTTTCAACTTTTGCTTTGATGGCAGCAGCTTTCTTCGGATGAACAGGATGAAGCCGTTGACGCACCGGTTTGACATTAGGCTACATATTAATAGCGTGTTCAACTATACTAGTATCTATGCCTGGCATTTCCTCGTAAGACCAAGCAAATACGTCACGAAATTCATGAAAAAAGAGAGCGATATGAATCAAGTTCTGATGGAGAACAAGATACACCGACATGAATATTTTATACAACTCCAGCATTAGTCGAAATATCGATAGAAATCGTTTCTTCAATATTTGATAAATTTCGCTCAGATTCAATTGCATTAATAGGAAAATAATTCGAAAAGAAAGTTTGAATAGATGGGTGATATAGTTCACTAAGATTATTTTCTTCATAATCTGGAAGATGGGAACGATGATGATAATCTTCCCATGGTTCTCCTTCTAACATCATAGCTTTCAAAATATTTTCATCTGTCAAAAATTTTGAGGAAAATGGATAAGATGGAGTTCCAAAATCTAATGAACGATCAACCCAAACACTTGGCGATGCTGATTTCAGATTTGCTACCCAATCCAAATAGATTTATTGCTATTGTAGCTCAATAGGGATGAGCAGTAAAACATCATCCAATGTGGAAATATCAGAATCACCAGTACTCTTCCTTAATCCAGATAGAGTGGAAGAGATCATGTAGCAGGTCTCTATGCTTGCAATTTATGCCGACATCGCGGGTGGCGGTAATGCAAAGGTTCCCATAAGAGTGTAATCCTTTAAGAGTCCTACACCAATGTTCTTGATTTCTGGTTGGGGTAAGTGAATATACGGAATGCTTCCAGTTACCTGAAAAGCAGAGGTAAAAAAGGATAATTGATTAATGACTGTGATAGTACCTTTATGAGGAAAGGCAACCAGTATAAAATATGTAGAAACAATAGCAGTCATTGCATATACCCATGGTTTTCCGAGTAAAATATTATAGTCATGGGGTCCGTCAACAACCTCAACATCAATATTTACTGTTTTTCCCCTAATTCAACTTGCAAGTTATTGATAATACCATAAGGTTTATATGTTCTTCCATCAAAAGCCTTCAACGTTGTTGATGATTGTGATAATCGTGGCGAGCCAAGTGACTTTCAACAGTTTAGATACATAATTCACGTAGATGCTCCCTCATCAATAATAGTGCGATGAAAAAGGTGATTGAGAACATTTACTTGGATGGAGAATGCCAATTCTGCTGGTAGCTATGGCACATAGCCCGTATGATTAAAGACGACAAGATTAGAATTAGTTGGATCAATTCCACCAATGGCCGACAATAAAGCCTGCTTCTGGGAGGGAAAATTTTGTAATACCTCAAGAGCAGACATAGCTGAAGGGGATTGAGCCAAATCTTCAACTATATTATAATTTTGTGCAGCTCTTGCTCGAGGATTATATGTCGATTATGAATTACTCCCTTCGGTGGCTTAATTGTCAATTCAGGAATAACAAGAGGTGGTACCAATTCATTATATGGATTCGTTGTCGAGGTAGTAGGTTGATCAATAGCTGGACTACCATAGTCTTTATTCTGCGTCGACACCAAAATATCTTGTGAAGGTTTTGTAGTGGATAACATTAACACTTGGCAACTAGGAGATGGATCCGTAGCAACCAAATTTGTGTCTGAATTTGGAAATGGGTTTGTCAACATAGCTGATGCATGAGAAGTCTTGATGATTTTTGAGACTTCAGCATGGTGAGGACAATCCCTAACAAAATGTTCCTCGTTACAAATTATGCATGGATAACGAGGTTTCCGTGGTCCTGACTATTGATCAGATGATCGTTCCTTCGGGTTAGAAGTTTTCTTTTTCTTTGATTTCCCCTTTTCTTACTTCCTGGTTGCTTATCACTTTTGCCTTTGTCAAATGAGACAACATTAATTTCTAAAGTAGGAGCAGGATTAGATGTAGTATTTTTGTGTTTGTTTGCAATGCCTATCAAGCTGTCTCCAGCATGAGAGTCCTTTATTTGAGGAGGAAAATTGAAATTAGATCGTGGTGCATTTGGTATTTTTTCATAGAGCATGCTAGACTGAGTATAAATCAAGTCTAGATATTGGGCATGAGAAATAACTTACTCTTATGTGACGACGCCATCTTTAGCCACATCCTATGTTATAGATGGTAACAGGGACTTAATGAACCATTCAACAAGGAGATGATCGGGAACAAATGTCTTAACCATTCGTCGACGGCGACACCATTCATGAATATGATCTGAAATGTGAGTAGCATTAGTCTATTTGAAATTGGTCAAGAGTTCTGGTAGCCACCTATAAATTTTTGACATAGCAAATAGGTGGCTAAAATGTTTCTAAGCCTTCAAGAGAAACATTTCCCTTGAAAATCTTTCATTCTTGAAGCCTCTATGTGTCTTTTGCCTTTGAAGAGTTATTCACTACTGTTTCCATTGAAAAAGCCCTGGTGTTTTGAGAAAAAGAATGCTTAAAAAAAGGCCCCCATTTTCACCACTTTTTCCCCTTTCAAAACTCCTCTAAAATCCCTTCATTGACCCTCCATCTCATTAAAATTCCCTTTTTAAACCTGATAGCTCCCTTTATTTGGTTTAAAAATGCCTTTTTCTACCTACCGGAACCCCTTTCTTGGCCTTAAAAACATTGATTTTGGCCTAAAAACACCCCTGTTTACATTTAGGACTTAAGCCCCTTCCAGCTTAGCCCTTAGCCCCTTTCTTCACATATAACCCGGCGCCCGGACCAGGTGCTAAGCCCCATCACGCAATCACAATCAGAGCTTTCTTTACCACCTTTTCCTTTGTTTCTTCTATTTTTCCAATGCGATGAACCTTTGCTCTATCGCCCTCAAATTCATCCTCCGTCGTCGATCTTTACAGATCTAACGGCCAGCACTAAAATCACATCGTGCCCATCACCCCTCTCCATTACCCCTCCGATTGAATATTGACCATCGATCTTGTTCCAGATCGGACGGCTGGCGCTTAATCACGCATCGCAAATCAAAAAGTTCTCCCATTTTGTTTCTTCCGAAGCCGATCCTGCGATTCGATCCTGACTGTTGAATCCACAAGAACCAATGGCCAGGATCTAATCGTGCTCCGTCATTTCCTTGCCCCTTTGATCTATTTCGCGACATGCCGATTAGATCTCAGCCGTCCATTCTCATAGATCTAACGGTCCTGATTCAATCCCGCACTTCGTTTTGACCTCGCAACTTTCAACACATCACGCTCTTTCTGCACCGTCGGATCTAAGGTCCTGGATCCAAGGGTTGCTATTGCATATTGCGTAACTTTGCGCCCGAAGTTTAACGTTTTAAAATTATGCGATAAAACCGGTTTTGGGAGGACATGTGTCAGGCAGCGAGGCATATTGCGTTTTTTTGGCAAAATTTCAAAACCACTTCGGAGCTGCGCGAAACTAGCGGTTTTCTGCTAAAACCACCCCTCCCCAATATAACCCTTCATTTAATCTCGACCATTCATTTGATCTAGATCAACGAATAATATTATATTGCATTCCCATCCATATTACTTTCATCATACCTTCCAAAGGACTTCATCGAAACATCTCCACCATTGATCTCTTTCATGATCCGATGGCCCATGTTCAATCTTCCTCTACCCTCTCGGTCCCACCACCAAATGCGTCTGATCTCCTTCATTTTAAGCCTTTTTCCTTTGTATTC
This sequence comes from Pinus albicaulis, assembly GCA_034641835.2. NCBI lineage: Eukaryota > Viridiplantae > Streptophyta > Pinopsida > Pinales > Pinaceae > Pinus > Pinus albicaulis. The sequence goes on from CM076581.1 coordinate 909,055,687, forward strand.
GCCCAAACATTAAAATTTTATGTTTAACACTAAAAGTTGTTTGTTTCCATCTAATTCATTCTAACCTCCTAAACAACTGCATTGGTGAACCCTGACCATAGATCGCCACTGTTCAGTCTAATCGGACGGTCCAGAATCCTCCTCGCACCAGACCTCCATCAGATCATTTTTTCACCATTACGCGGCAATTTTCAGCCGTTTTTCCACTGCATCCACTAGTTCCATCACTGCTCCACCATATCCACTGGCCTCTACAGCAACCCCACCCCACTCCCTATGGATTTCTTAATATGTTTATCGTGTTTTTGCAGGTTTTAAAAGGGCTTGAATCCACTCTGATTCACAGTCACAGACAATGGTTTTTAGAGCACAGGAGGATATTTTCAGAGCCAAAGATTGCAGGGAAGGTGCCTGAGAAGGTTTAAACGTGATTTTCAATAAATATCAAGTCATTAACTCTGTTTCAAACCTTCCAGCGCCATTAAAACCTATTCAATCACCAAAACAGTGAGGAGAAGCGGAAAAGTGTATCAGTGAGAGACTTAAGGGATTAAAGCCTACTATTGAAGATTAAATGCTATAATCCAGTGTTTAAAGGATGAAGATACAGATTGAAGACCCTTAAAATGATCCAGAAAGCTAATAAGGCCTAAAGCGCATGAAACAAAGCCATATCAAAGTTTTCACATCAGCAGAATGTTCTTTCCCAAGAAAGGACAAGTTCCCATAATGTTTTTTATTCTCCATCAAGTTCCAGAGAATATCATCACCCTAACAAAAGTCCTAAGATTTCCAGAGCATTTGTTACAAATTATGGAAGGCCCGAAAGTCATTTATCTGCTTTACTTGTCCCAGAGTACAAACAGAGTACAAAACAGCTGGAAAGTACCTCAGAAACATACCTCTGAAGTAATTGTCAGCATGTCGAAGACCGCTAGTTCATCCAGGGAGTACTAAAAGTCAATACAGGGATATTAAGACAGAATGGGTTGCAAGAACACTTCTCCCTCTGTTTTAATGATGAATTTAAGTTCTAACTACCTCTACAGCCACTCTTTCAGCTATAAGAACTCTTCAGAAATACATTGTAAATGTTGGCAAACCGTGGATTGTAAGTTGTTTCATTGAGATAGAGTTATGTGCATATTAGTTGTAAAATAGGCTGGGAGATGATTTCTAGTTGATATCAAGCTGCTGGACAATGATGTATGTGACTGGTGTTGCTCTTTAATATGATAGGCATTTTCATTGGATCCTGAGCTAAATCAGTGGTGAAGTGTTCTATCTTTTATTGTTTTCCCCTCTGTTATGCATCACATTTCATTTCTCTGATAATAATCAGTAATCTAGCTTAGGATATACTGCTATGAAGTACCCTAATGCTACTTGCTCTTCTTATCTTTGATGTTTTCTACTAAGTGTGTAATCTAAGAACAAATTCAAGATAATTTAACCAGTATAGTAGCTGGTTTTATCCATGCTTGCTGATGTGTGAATTTAGAATCTGTTTTTAGATGTTCTTGATTGGTTTTAACTGAAAGAATTGGGAAATTGGGAGATTTAGAGTTAGTTCTATCTCACTAGGGTCATTTTCCAATAGTTTACCTTTCTAAGATCCCTTAAGTTGAATGTCAAAAGCAGAGAAGGTTAAAATTCTTTCTCTGATCTTAGGCTTCACTTTGTGTCCATCTTGAATGTTTTCTATTATATGAAGAGTCAGCCTCATTAGGAGTTTGATCATAGACAGTTAAGGCATGCCCTGTCCCTATATTTTCTCCTAAGTGGTCACCTTGGAAGGTTTCCTTGTCATTCACCTTCATTTCCTTATCATTTCATCCCATTACTATCATCTTAAGAGATCCTCTGATTTAGATGACTAGCCCATTTGAAAGCCTTGGATATTGAATTGCAAGTAAACCCTTTTATGACCCCATTGCCCAAAGGATTTGTATTTTCTTTGAATTATCTCCCCATTTCTAAAATCCTTCTTTACTCACTTCTTTACCTTTCATTGAACCCTTCTTTCATGTTTCCCAACCAAACAACAAAAAAAAACAAAACAACAACCCTTGTGCCCTATAACTAGCCCAATACCTTAAATTTAACTTCAAAGATATATTATTCTTTTCCTTTATAGAGAGATCCCTCTCTAGATCCATGAGGGCTAGATCCTGAGATCCCAAAGTGGTTTGATGTTGTCTTATCATTTGGTATTGCCAAATCTGCCAAATCATAGGAACCACAACATAATGGCGACTCCACTGGGGAGACTTTGAGTAAAACATTCCTTAAAACATTTCTAAGAACTCAAAGAAGACCAATATCTTGATTTGGTAGTTAATCACTGTGGTGGACAATAAACCCTCTTGAAACACTTTAAACCCTCCACCTGGCGACTCCATAGTTCCTAAATGACCAAAGACTCCACTGGTGATCAATAGGCCTGTTGATTATATTTGTTTTCACAAGACTCCACTGGGAGACCAGTTTCATTAAAACATCATCTATACCAAAGAAACACATAGGATTAAGCTTCTTTGTTTAAAGATATTTTTCCCCTTAAAGACTGTCATACCTGTCTAACTTTCTTTGTCAAGATTGTTATACATACTGGCTTCAAGAACAATACACACTAGAGCTTATCCTAATCCAAACCCACCTGAAATAATTGATAATCCAGAGAGTATTCTTAGGAAGTCTCTCACATCTAAAGAATCAAATGTTTCTAGACACATTAATAGAGCTAATTCAGAACCTGAAATCTTTGCAGCTCTATTAGACACTCAAATTGACTTAGATTTACCAAGTGATCTACCAAGAACACAGTCATTTAGTGCTATAGATCAGACTGACTTAGAGCTTCCAAGTTCACCACCACATAGTGGTCAACACATTAGGGACAGAGAAACCCCTCCATCAACACCTCCTAATAGTCATTTCATTCAAAAATTGGGCCTCTCTCACCCTAAATCAGCTCAATAGTTTTTTGCTGGTCCTAGCATTTATGTCATCCATATACCAGCTGCTCAAGCTAATCCTTTACCTCCACAAAACACTATCATGGCAGCATGGTACGCTCCCTTGGTGTTACCACAGCCTTTGGCTCCACTACCCAATGATTATCAGTCAAAAATCCCTCATTTCACTGGGAAAGAATCTACTACAGCTCAACACCACGTAGATAAGATGGAAGATGCCTTTGACTATATGGAAATAGAGGATGAAACAATTAAAATGAGAATCTTCGCTCAGAGTTTAGGAGGAGAAGTGAAGAAGTGATTTAAAAGCTTACCTCCCAATAGCATCCATGACCTTCCCTCTTTACAACAAACTTTTATAAACAAATGGGAGTTAAAAAGAAACCCTCTCCAAATCTTGGCAGAATACAAGAATCTCAAGAGAAATCAGGGAGAGAGTGTCCATGACTAATCTACTATATTTAACAGTGTCTACAACTCCCTTCCACCACACATGAAACCTCCCCAAGGAATGGCCTTAGTGAAATACCCTGAATGTTTTGATGCTGACATGGCCTATTAGCTTAGGGAGAGAAATTATGACACATTAGAAGACATGCAGAAAGGAGTAGTGAGTGTAGAAGCAAACTTGATTGAAAAAAGAGCTAGAATGAGGGCTGAGAAGAAGGTAACCTATAGGGATGACAACATAGCCTCTTCATCTGATCCCGAATATGATAGTCTAGCCAAAAATTGTTGATCAACGGTTGTCATTAATGTCAACCCAAGTAGCACCAGGGGCTAACCCAATATTACATGGGAATTTTTACCTACCAAATTAATATATTCTGGGTCAATAATTATTTTTATGGTTTCTACTTCTCGAGATGTTTCCGTTGATATATGGCACGCCATGTAATTCTTCACGTTTTGAGAGATATTCATGTTTGAAGTTTGTACCCCTAGTTAGTGGGCTAAAACCCCATGGGGTTGGGGCATGGGTCATTGAAAAGTCATAATTAATATTTTTTAAGCTCCTAAAATCTCTCCCACGTTCACTTGTTGAAGCTCCTCTCAACTTAAGCATTTATATAAATTGTGATCCTCATTTCCTCCTTATGCAAGGGATTCGGCCATCTGAAATAGGTCATCGTGGAATTTTCACTCTAACGTTTTTTCTACGAAGGTTCAGAAGCTGAAATTTTTATGAGGCTAATCTAAAATCCTGAGGAAGCTGCAGTAAAAATTTTAGATCAAGGTGCGCAACATTTTTGGAGATATGATCTGTGGAAGTCAGGGTTTTTGCAGGATCCTGAAATTCATCTCAAAGAAGTGACCTTGGTAAACTCGTCATAACTCTCTCTCTAAGTATCATATTGGAATTTTGTAAAAGGTGGTAGATAGTGCATAGTCTGTACTTTTTTCTGTATCATTTTCAGAGCCAAATAAAAAAATAAAGACACGTGGCATGCCGTACAATTGCGCTCTACTGAAACGGTCCATAATTAGGGAATTGTGAGAGATTGGGCATAAATTTTTATTGAAGAATCCAAATTGGGTCAGATCTGTGGCATTGGAAAGAAGACTCAGAGGAATATTACAAAACCAAAAATCAGATATTGAGGATCTGAAATAACAGAGATACACCAGATTCAATATAGAGCTCCTGGAAGGCAAGAAAAAGCTAGATCATGTGTTGTCAAGGGTTGCAAAGGACCAGACTTTCTATGGTAGCAAAGCAAAGCAAGGTGCAGCAGAGGGTAGCATGATAAGATCAGAAACCAAGGTGCATAACAGCAAAAAGAAGTTCATCATATGAAGTCTTCAAGTGGGAAGCACTACATACAATCATTATAAAGGTATCATTGTACTTAGTGATTGTAAATACATTATTGTACAAATTGTACTAGTATCTAGGTTGAAGAGGCAGTGTTGGGAGGTCTAGGATCATCATTAGGTGGTTGTGTCAAATTTGGGGTTATGGTATATTATATCTTCTTATTCTACATCATTCTATATCATTGTAAAGTGGACCATTTTCCCTAGTACGAGAGTCCATTCTTCTTTTATTCTTCTATAGGGTGGTAGGGTGGTGCTAGGGTGAGTTGTAGCTCATGGGGTGTTGGGGCATCCATGCAGTTGACTACTGAATAATCTCGGGTGTTGGAGCGTCCATCCAATGGGAGCTAGAGAAGAATGCTTTTCTAGATTTTAGGAAGTTGGAGCTTTATTTTCAATTGGAGTTGAATACTAAAGAATTATTAGAAAAGCATTAGGTGGTTTTTGTCCTGGAGTGGGTTTCCACCTTAAAAACTATGTGCATTTTTGTTCCTCTTGTTTGCTACTATCATTGTACAAACATTGATAATAATTGAAGATTAACTAATGCTCTAATTGAAAGGAATACTGATTCATCCCCCCCCCCGTCTAAGTATTTTCAACAATTGGTATCAGAGCTTGGTTCCTTCAATAGCAGTTTAACAGCTGGAAGGAGGCCATGGAGCATACCAAGAATGGTGTACCTCTATTCAATGAAAGAAGATTGCAACATTGCTGTATACTTCCATTACGTTGATGAAATAACCAATACGCTGGAAGGATTAGGAGAGCTAGTTGACGAGAAGACGATTATACGGAAGATTCTTAGAACATTACCAAGGATATTCAACCCAAAGGTATTGGTCTTAGAATACAGTGCAAATCTGGAAAAACTCAGCAAGGAAGAATTATATGGAGTTCTCATAGCATATGAAATGAGACTTGATGAAGAAGAGGGTACTTCGTATCTAGAAACTGCGTTCGTTGCATCTAAGGAAACCAATAAGGATAAACAACCTTCAATTGAAAAGACATGCACCTACAAGTGTGAAGAAAATGGAGATGATGAAGAAGGTATTTCAGATGAAGAATATGCTTACTTCATGAGAAAACTTAAAATTTGTAAGGGACAATTCAAAGGTAAACTTCCATTGATATGTTTCAGCTGTAATGAGGTTGGGAATTTTGCAGCAAAATGTCCAAACAAAATTAATGGCAACTCAAAAGGAAAGAAAGGCTTTAAGAAATTCAACAAGCAAGGATCCAAAAGGAACTTTCTCTCTAAAGAAGATAGCTCATCATCCGATGAAGACAATGACAGTGAAGAAGAAGCCAATGAGAGAGTATTTTTTATGGCCAAGCACAATAAACCCATGCACAATAAGCAAGAGGTATCAAACAGCAAAGAATAAGGATGGACCATAGACGAATTTTATGAGGAAGCAATCAAGCTTATAAAAGATCTCAAGGCGGAGAAGATCCGTTCCAAAACTCTTGAAGAACAAGTTCAAGGTCTCAAAATTGAAATTGAAGAACACAAATGCATTGAAGAGTCACTTCAAAAGAAGTTGGAAGAAAGAAACCAAGAATGGGAAGAATTGGAAGTCGAAGTAGTCTCACTGCGTGAGGAAGTGAAGAAAGGAAAAACTATCCAAAACTATGCCAACAGCTCAAGGGCATTGGAAGAACTCATCAACAATCAACGATCTTACAACGAAAAAACTAGCATCGGTTACAAAGAAGAAGAAGCAGGACCTTATACAACAAAATACAATGAACTTATGAGATCTGACATGCAATTAGACTTCATTGAACAAGATTCACAAGCACATCCTTGGAAGACGATTCCTCGACGAAGATTTTCATCCAGGTACCAACATATTTTTCATGGCTATTGTTATTCATGTGGAAAATTTGGTCATAAAGCTATAGAATGTCGCACATACCCTAGGAACCAATACAATTCCAAGAGATTCTTCAAATATGAACCTCCCAAGGCTCAACGAAACATCAATAGATATGAACATTTAAGAAATAATATGGAATGTTACAAATGTCAAAACTTTGGACACATAGCCAAAGACTGCAGACTTGAAAATCCTCCAGAAGAATCTTCGAAGCCACAAAATGAACGAACATGGAAGAAAAAGAAGACTGATAATTGTGCTCTCGCTCTCAAGGCTCAAAAAAATAAAGATGTGTGGTATGTTGATAGCGGTTGCTCAATGCATATGACTGGAGATAGAAATAAATTTGTATCTCTGAAAGAGAAGAAGGATGGAACTGTGTCCTTTGGAAATGATGGATCTTCAAATGTTATAGGATCAGGTACCGTCACTCTTGGAAGAAAAGATTCTCTAGCCAAGAATGTTCTATTGGTTGAAAACATGAATCACAATCTGCTCAGTGTTGGACAAATGTGTGATCAAGGACACACAATACTATTCAAATCCATGAAATGTGAAATCAGGAAAGGCGTGTATGGTGAAATTGTGGCTACAGCAAGTTGAGCTCCAAACGACATATATGTTCTAGATGAAGCAACCAAAGCATGTCTAATAGCTAAAGAGGATGATACAATAATTGGTAGCAATGATGATCGACTAAGTAAGAAGTTTGCTACAAAGGGGCAAAGTGATTTCAAGATGTCTTTACTTGGTGAGCTGACATACTTCTTAGGGCTTCAAATATCTCAGCAAGAGAAAGGAACATTTATATGTCAAGCCAAGTACATCAAGGAAATGCTCAAGAAATTTAAAATGGAAGATTGCAAACCCATCCTTACTCCAATGGTAACATGTTGCAAATTGAGCATAGACGACTCATCTAAGGATGTGGATCAAAGGTTGTACAGATCTATGATTAGTAGTCTTCTATATGTAACAACCTCCCAACCAGATGTTATGCAAGCAGTTGGACAAGTAGCAAGATTCCAAGCAGCACTAAAAGAATCACATATTAAATATTCACCAACATTGGAATATCTTTACCAGAAGCTTGGGATTCTCCCAAGTTCTCATTAGATTTTCCTTTTTCAGAATATAAAGGGGGAGTGGAAGTAGATTATAGGTCTGTAGGATGGTTGTGTTTCAGGGGGAGTTACCCTTTGCCATTGATGTCAAAGGGGGAGAGAATGTTGTAGGAAGAGGTGTCATGATGGTAGGGGAAGTACTTGTGTTGCCATCAATGCCAAAGGGGGAGATTGTTGATCAGCGGTTGTCATTGATGTCAACCCAAGCAGCACCAAGGGCTAACCCAATATTGCATGGGACTTTTGACCTACCAAATTAATATATTCTGGGTCAGTAATTCTTTTGATGGTTTCTACTTGTCAAGATGTTTCCGTTGATATATGGCACACCATTTAATTCTTCACGGTTTGAGAGATATTCATGTTTGAAGTTTGTACCCCCAGTTAGTGGGCTAAAACCCCATGGGGTTGGGGCATGGGTCATTGAAAAGTCATAATTAATATTTTTTAAGCTCCTAAAATTCCTGCCACATTCACTTGTTGAAGCCCCTCTCAACTTAAGAATTTATATAAATTGTGATCCTCATTTCATCCTTATGCAATGGATTCGACCATCTAAAACAGGTCATCGTGGAATTTTCACTCTAACTTTTTTTCTACGAAGGTTCAGAAGTTGAAATTTTTATGAGGCGAAGCTGAAATCCTGAGGAAGCTGTAGTAAAAATTTTAGATCAAGGTGCGCATTATGTTTGGAGATTTGATCTGTGGAAGTCAGGGTTTTTGCAGGCTCCTGAAATTCATCTCAAAGAAGTGACCTTGGTAAAATCGCCATAACTCTCTCTCTGTGTATCGAATTGGAATTCTGTAAAAAGTGGCAGATATTGCACAGTCTTTACTTTTCACTTTATCAATTTTAGATCCAAATGAAGAAACAATGACACGTGTCATGCCGTACAAATGTGCTCTGCTAAAACAGTCCATAATTAGGGCATTGTGAGAGATTGGGCATAACTCTTTCTTGAAGAGTGAAAATTGGGTCAGACCTGTGGCATTGGAAAGAAGACTTAGAGGACTACTACAGGACCAAAAATCAGATATTGAGGATCTGAAATAATAGAGATACACCAGATTCAATATCGAGCTCCTAGAAGGCAAGAAAAAGCTAGATCATGTGTTGTCAAGGGTTGCAAAGGACCAAAATTTCTACGGTAGCAAAGTAAAGAAAGGTGCAGTAGAGGGTAGCATGACAAGAGAAGCAACCAAAGTGTATAACAACAGCAAGAAGTTCATCATATGAAGTCTTCAAGTGAGCAGCACTGCATACAATGATTATAAAGGTATCATTGTACTTAGTCATTGTAAATACATTATTGTACAAATTGTACTAGTATCTATCTACCAAAGGTTGAAGGAGTAGTGTTGGGAGGTCTAGGATCATCATTAGGTGGTTGTGTCAAAGTTGGGGTTATGGTCTAGTATATGTTCTTCTTCTACATCATTCTATATCATTGTAAAGTGGACCATTTTCCCTAATACGAGAGTCCATTCTTCTTTTATTCTTCTATAGGGTGGTAGGGTGGTGTTAGGATGAGTTGTAGCTTATTGGGTGTTGGTGCATCCATTCAGTTGACTAATGAAGAATATCGGGCGTTGGAGCGTCCATACAATGGGAGGTGGAGAAGAATGCTTTTCTAAATTCTAGGAAGTTGGAGCTTTATTTTCAATTGGATTTGAATATTAAATAATTATTAGAAAAGCATTAGGTGGTTTTTGTCCAGGAGTGGGTTTCCACCTTAATAACTGTGTGCATTTTTGTTCCTCTTGTTTGCTACTATCATTGTACAAACACTGATAATAATTGAAGATTAACTAATGTTCTAATTGAAAGGAATACTGATTCACGCCCCCCTCTCAGTATTTCCAACAAAAACATGGATAGGATGGAGAAAATGATGGAGAAAATGGTGATCCAAGTCAAAAATCATAATAGAAGCCAAAACCAAAATCATAACCAACATTTTAGGAGAAACAACCCCCCAAATAGACAAAGGGACTCTGATCAACAAGTCATACCTCCATTCCAAGAGAACTTCCTTGATGAGGATGAGGGAATAATAGAAGAACCAGAGGGAACTACCATAAACATGGTGGAGGTGGATAATCAAGATCACACCTTTTCTACAGAGGATAATCAGACCTCATACTCACATTGGGATAAGGAAGGGTTAGAATCTGAAGATTATAGGTTGGGATTCAAAAATTCCATCATGCAGGTCCGAGAACAATATGATCTCAGAAGCAAGAAGAACATAGACACTCCCAAAACAAAAGCCTCTAAAATCACCATTAAAAGGAGACCTGAAAAGACTCCTAAAGTGACTGCTGAAAGTAAAAAATCAGCAGCTTAAAGTTCTGGCAAAAGAAAAGAAAGAGACATCCAAACTACTGATAAACCAAGTCAAGAAACTAGCAGCACTAGCATTGCAGCTAATGCTCCTGATAAAACAGCTTCAGACATTGTACATAGTGAGAATCAGCAAGCTGGTTCTGCCAATAAAATAGTGGCCAGCAAAACAGAATTGAACCTTTCAAAAATTCAATCTCCTTTCAATTTGGAAAGTGAGATAGCCAAAATAAAAATTTCCATTCCTCTCACTGAGTTAGCTACTCAGGATGTATATAAAGGTCAAATTTTGAAAGCTTTAAACTTAGGAGAAAATAGTGACACTGTCAATTTAAATGATGATCAACCTGCTCTCTTTTTTGGCCCAAAAATTGAAGGGAAATTTCAGGAAGGGGTAGTACCTCCTTTTTATATCAGCTTCAATATTCATGATAAAATCCTACATAATGCTATGCATGACTTTGGAGCTTCACACAACCTTATTCAAAAAGTGATAATGGAAAAGTTAGGCCTAGAAATAACAATACCTTATAAGGACTTATATTCCTTTGACTCTAGCAGAGTGAAGTGCCTTGGCCTAATCAAATATCTTTATGTGAATTTGACTCAAATCCCATCCAAGTGCATGGTTATGGATGTTATAGTGGCAGATGTACCTCCTAAGTATGGCATGTTGTTGTCAAGGTCATGGGGTGCCAAGCTGCAAGGTACAATGTAGATGGACATGACTTATGCCACAATCCCTATCTTTAGCTAGCTTAGAAGACTATATAGGGAGGCACACATGAAGTTTATGGTTAGTAGCCCAGAGAAACCTGAAAATTCCCCTCTTTACTCTGTCCATACAGATCTGGATTCCTTTATCCTTTACAATGATGAGCTGACTGATGAACAAGAGCTAGGAGACAAATTTAAATAACAGAGTAGAAGCCACAAATTCGAACATAATGGCAGCTCTAGAAATAGAGGAAAACAAGAGAGAAACCCTTGAACAGTGTGCTGAATCAAAAAATCAGAGTGAACGAAACCAAGATTGCAAACAACAAATTACTCATCACTCTGAACTCCATGAGAGTCTTAAAGAACAAAACATAACACTACATAATGGTGAACATAGCATTAGGGATGAAACTGATAACAATTCTGCAAATAATCCCTTATGGAAAATGAACTTTGATGGATCTTGCACTAGAAAGAATGCAGGAGTTGGGGTATGGTTGCAAAATTCCGAAAATAACTATGTTGAGAGCCATGCTTTTAAACTAGATTTTAAGTGCACAAACAACATTGCAGAGTACGAAGCTCTTCTCTTAGGATTGTATTTATTGAAAAAACTAGGAGCTAAGAGAATAGTTGTTCAAGGAGATTCGGAATTAGTCGTCAAACAAATCAACGAAGAGTACACTCCAAAGCATCCTAGATTAAGAGCATATAGGAATGATGCTATGGATCTGTTGAAAACATTTGTAGAGTATGAGCTTGTATTTGTCCCTAGGAGTCAAAAAATTATTGCAAATGGATTGGCCTACGCTGCTAGTTCATATCAGAAATCACATAGTGACAAACATATCATTATTCAAACAAAATATAGACCTGCAGTTCCAGATAATGAGAAATATTGGCAGGTCTTCGAAGGTGACAAACAGATAGAGTATTTATTGCTTTTCAAGAATGAGTTTGAAATTCCTGATTCAGACTCTAAATCTAATGAAAACTATTCAGATAAAGAGCCCCCTGATGAGGAAAAACCATCCCTTAATGCAGAAATAAACATGTTAACCAAAGAATTTGAAAATCAATCAAAATAATACATAAACGCAGAAAAAGAAGACATAGAGGTGCTGCAGTCCAAAGATAAGAACATACACAGAGGATTAGCACCCCTAGAGGACCTTTTTTATTTTAATTATGTGGAAAAGAAACCCACTATAGAACACACTGAATCAGATGTTGAAGAATGCAATATAGGCAGCAAGGATAAGCCTAAGATGATTAAATTGGCCAAAATGTTGCCGGCACACATCAAAAAGAAATACATTGATTTATTTAAAGAGTTTGTTGATGTGTTTTCTTGGAGCTATGAGAACTTAAAAGCCTATGACACAGAGATTATCTAGCACAAAATCCAACTGAAAGAAAACCAAAAACCCTTTAGGCAAAAACTGCGCAGAATTAATCCAGTACAACTACCTCTAGTGGAAAAGGAAATCAAGAAAATTTATGAGGCAGGAATCATAGTGCCTGTGAGGTTTTCTGATTGGGTTTCTAACCTTGTAGCTGTAAGGAAAAAGACGGGAGAAATCAGACTGTGCATTGATTTTAGAAACCTTAGCAGAGCCTCCCTAAAGGACAATTACCCTTTACCCAAGATGGAGCACATCCTACAAAGGGTAGTTGGTGCAAAGAGGATTTCTTTGTTAGATGGATTTTCAGGGTATAACCAGGTCTTAGTACTCCCAGAAGATCAACTAAAAATAGCTTTCACCACTCCATGGTGAACTTTCATGTATGTGAAAATGCCCTTTCGACTAATGAACGCTGGTGCAACCTTCCAAGGAGCTATGGACATCGCATTTTCAGAGGAAATAGGGCACTTCATTGTAATTTATCTTGATGACATAACATTTTATTCGAAAACTGATGAAGAGAACCTTAAGCATCTAAGAAAAGTCTTTGAGAAGTGCAGGAGGTTTGGGCTATCTTTAAATCCCAAAAAGAGAGTATTTGGCCTCCAAGAAGGTAAGCTTCTTGGTCATATTATATTAGAAAAGGGGATTAAAATAGACCCAAAAAGAGTTTAGGGAATACTGCGGATTAGCCACCCAAGAAACATAAAAGAATTGTAGTCCTTTATTGGGAAAATTAACTTCTTGAGGAGGTTTATTCCCAACATAGAAGAACTCCTGAGAAATATGGAAAACATGCTTAAGAAAGAAGTAGGAGTTAAATGGACTCTAGAGGCCAAAAAATCCTTTGAACTAGTAAAACTTGCCCTTACCTGAGCACCGGTTCTAATCAGCCCAGATTTCACAAAATATTTCCTTATATTCTCCTTTGCATCAGAGCATACCGTGGTTGTTGTCTTGTTGCAAAAAAACCCAGAAGGACAGGAGCAACCGATTGCTTTCTTTAGGAATGCACTAAGAGATGCTCCCTTGAAATATAATATAATGGAAAAACAGGCGTATGCTTTGGTAAAGGCCTTAAAATATTTTAGGGTGTATATTCTGCATTCTCACATCATTGCTTATGTGCCTAATATAGTGGTAAAAGACATTTTGTCCCAAGATCCAGATGGAAAGAGGGGCAAATGGATTGCAGTGATACTAGAGTATGACTTGGATATCAAACCCACAAAACTCATCAAGGGTCAAGGCTTGGCACAATTAATGGCTTAGTCTAACTTACAAGCCCTTGACATAAACATGGTAGATGCCTTAGATCAACATGAAGGACTGCCTGCTCCTACTGTTGAAGAAAAATTCCAAAACTCCCCTTGGTATGCTGACATCTTGTATGTACTTACAAATCTTAATGCCCCTCCTGATTTATCAAAGACAAAAGCAAGGTTTTTAAAGTTAAAAGCTAGAAATTATTGCATTTTAAATGAATTTTTATACTGGAAAAATGCAAATGGTTTGTTGCTTAAATTTATGCTTGAAGTCGATGTAGAGAGGGTCAAACATGAGTTCCATGATGGAGAGTGTGGAGGCCATTTATACTGGAAAACCATAGCCAACAAAATCTTTAGAGCTGGCTTTTACTGGCCCACACTCTTCCAAGATGTACATAAAATGATAGTTGCCTGCCATAAGTGCCAAATCTTTGAGGGCAAAAGAAAACCCCCCCCTTTACCATTACAACCCATCACTGTTGAAGCTCCCTTTCAACAGTGGGGCCTAGATTTCATAGGAGAAATCCATCCTGCTTCATATGCCCAACACAAATGGATTCTTACAGCCACAGACTATTTTACAAAATGGATAGAGGCCATACCTTCCAGGAATGCCATAGATGTTGTCATCATAAAATTCCTTGAAGACCATATCCTATCTAGATTTGGCTGCCTTAGGAAGATTATTACTGATAATGCTGTTTCTTTTGGTTCCAAAAATATGATTGATTTTTTTCACAGATATCAGATTGCACTTGGTCATTCTACTTCTTATTACCCTCAGGATAATGGGCTAGCAGAATCATAAAATAAAATTTTGGTGACCATCATCAATAAGTTGCTTGAAGAGAATAAAAAATCATGGCATAACAAGTTGGTGCATGCTCTGTGGGCAGACAGATTGACTACAAAGAAATCCATTGGAATTTCCCCATATCAGTTAGTCTATGGAGCAGATGCAGTGTTCCCTACCAGCCTAGGGGTACCAATGATAAAATTAGTCCAAGAAATACAGTCAGAAGAATACAACATGGTAAGGAGGATCAATCAAACAATACATCTCCAGCAGACAAGGGAAGAGGTCTACAACAGAGCTCAAAAAGTGCAAGAAAGCATCAAAAATTTGTTTGACAAGAAAACAAAGGCTTGTGATTTCAAAATTGGAGACAAGGTGCTCAAGTGGGACTCTAGAAGAGAAGATAAGGGTAAGCATGGCAAATTTGACAGTTTATGGTAGGGCCCTTATGTCATTCAGTCCACCATTGGTCCAAATGCATTTTTTATACAAGAATTAGATGGTACAGATCTATTTGGGGGTCCTGTCAATGGCAGGATGCTCAAACATTATTACTGATGAAGTTCAGAATTTAAAGTTTTCACTTCCATTGTAAATAACATTGCTTTTTTCAATTTCTAAAAAAAAAAAAAAGGAAAAAGGAAAAATACAATAAAAAGAGAAAGGAAAAGGTTCAGACAAGCTCAAAACTTGAACCTTCGAAGCTCCAAAAGAATGGCTCAAATCAGCTCAAAACCTGAGCCAAAGAAAGGGAAAGCTGGTCCTAATATGCTCAAAACCTGAACCAGCAAAGAAAGAAGAAGAATCAGCTCTAACAAACTCAAAACCAGAGCTGGAATGAAGAAGGATCAGCTCTAATAAGCCCAAAACCAGAGCTGAAATGAAGAAGAAAAGTGACTCTAACAAGCTCAAAATCTGAGTCACAAGAGAAAGAATGACGCTCTAAAAGTTTCACAACTGCAAGCCTTCACAATTTTGGTTTCAGTGCCTAGAAAAGTTCAGTTCATGTGCAGCTGTCTTTGTGCCATGGACCCACAACAAACCAGACAGTCTAATCCTGGTTTGACTATTTTTAAATTTATGTTTTAGAATGTAGAGAAAGAAATCTGCTATACAGTTTAATCCTAGCAGATATTAGTGTAGGTAGAGAAGCTATGAGGCCAACTGCTTAATCTGTTCTCATGTAGGAATAAGGGTAGAATTAGATTAGATTTTTCTGCTTTCAATAAAAAAAATGATGAAGAAGGCCTGCAAGTCTAAATGCACCTTGAAGAAAAAATGTTAGGACTGTAGGATGGGTAGGTAGATTGTTTGGGAGAATATTACTGTTGATATGATGTTTTCATGAGTTGTGGCAGCTGATTAAAGAAAGGAAGAGATGTGTCAAGTACCAGGCATTTGGCCTACTTACAAAGATTGTTTTCTAAGATTCTTGACACCTTCAAGAAAATGCCATCCCCATGTGGAGTCACTGTTAGCCACCTATAAATTTTTGACATTGCAAATAGGTGGCTAAAATGTTTCTGAGCCTTCAAGACAAACATTTCCCTTGAAAATATTTCATTCTTGAAGCCTCTATGTGTATTTTTCCTTTGAAGAGATCTTCACTGTTGTTTCCATTAAAAAAGCCTTGCTGTTTTGAGAAAAAAAATGCTTAAAAAAAGGCCCCCATTTTCACCACTTTTTCCCTTTTAAAAATTCCTCTAAAATCCCTTCATTGACCCTCCATCTCATTAAAATTCCCTTTTTAAACCTGATAGCTCCCTTTATTTGGTTTAAAAATGCCCTTTTTTGCCTACCGGAACCCCTTTCTTGGCCTTAAAAACACTGATTTTGGCCTAAAAACACCCTTGTTTACATTTAGGACTTAAGCCCCTTAGCCCCTTTCTTCACATATAACTTGGCGCTCGGACCAGGTGCTATGCCCCGTCATGCAATCGCAATCAAAGCTTTCTTTACCACCTTTTCCTTTGTTTCTTCTATTTTTTCGATGCGATGAACCTTTTCTCTATCGGCCTCAGATTCATCCTCCGCCGTCGATCTTTACAGATCTAACGGCCAGCGCTAAAATTGCATCGCACCCATCACCCCTCTCCATTACCCCTCCGATTGAGTATTGACCATTGATCTTATTCTAGATTGGATGGCTGGTGCTTAATTGCGCATCACAAATCCAAAAGTTCTCCCTTTTTGTTTCTTCTGACGCCGATCCTGCAATTCGATCCTGACCATTGAATCCACAAGAACCAACGGCTAGGATCTAATCACGCTCCGTCATTTCCTTGCCCCTTTTCACTATTTCGCGACTTTCCGATTAGATCTCAGCCATCCATTCTCACAGATCTAATGGTCCTGATTCAATCCCGCACTCCATTTTGACCCCGCAGCTTTCAACACATCGCACTCTTTCTACACCGTCGGATCTGAGGTCCTGGATCCAACAGTCGCTATTACATATCGCGTAAATTTGCACCTGAAGTTTAATGTTTTAATTATGCGATAAAAGCGGTTTTGGGAGGACACGTGTTAAGTGACGAGGCATATCGCGTTTTTTTGGCAAAATTTCAAAACCACTTTGGAGCTGCACGAAACTAGCAGTTTTTTGCTAAAACCACCCCTCCCCAATATAACCCTTCATTTAATCTCGACCGTTCATTTGATCTAGATCAACAGCTCATATTATATCGTGTTCCCATCCATATTACTTTCATCAGACCTTCCAAAGGACTTCATCGGAAGATCTCCACCGTTGATTTCTTCATGATCCGATGGCCCATGTTCAATCTTCCTCCGCCCTCTCGGTCCCACCACCAAATGCGCCCGATCTCCTTTGTTTTAAGCCTTTTTCCTTTGTATTCGCCCAAACATTAAACTTTTGTGTTTGACACTAAAAGTTATTTGTTTCCGTCTAATTCATTCTAACCTCCTAAAAAACTGCACCGGTGAACCCTAACTGTAGATCACCACTGTTCAGTCTAATCGGACAGTCCAGAATCCTCCTCGCACCAGACCTCCATCAGATCATTTTTTCACCATTACACAGCAATTTTCAACCGTTTTTCCACTGCATCCACCAGTTCCACCAATGTTATAACCCAAATTAGTATAAGTTGGATTCGGTTGATATGTATAACCAGATTGCGTTTGTGACATCCCATAAAATGGTACACAAGCTTGTGAATAAATAATTCCTGATACAGGTTGTTGTAAATTAACCAAAGGATTTTGAGTCAGTGGACCCAACATTTGATGATATTGAGTTGAAGAACTCGCCTGATAAGGTTGATGTACAATATTTTGATTCTGTAACAGGCTTATAGATGTATTAACAAGTGGTATTGAAGTGGGTGTAACAGGTTGAATTGGTTGATACGAGTGGACAACCGTTTGTGGTTGGATAGGTAGAGTGGGCTGCCATTGACAAACATTCATGTCAACATTAGTTTGACCAAAATGTGACTGAGTACTATCGTATTGGGTGACCATAGGTTTCCCCCCAACATAAGGAGGATAATAATATGGAAAATATTGTTCTCTGAATGCTGTGAGTCCAGTTGATATGGTACTTAAAGGAATTGACCCATAAGGACTGACATGATATTGCCTTGATGATGGATGTAATGATTCAAGTCGTTCAGTACTGACTATAGGACTACTCGTTAAAACACCAGATGATGACATTGGTAATGACCATGGTCTTGAAGATTGACCAGAGAAAGTGCCAGACAATGATTTGTAGCCTGTTGGGACCGAAGGGCCACTGTGCAAATATGACTCTGGTGAGGTTGTGAACATCGAGGGTAGGAGCTAACGTAATTGGAACAACAGACCCAACTGAAGGTGTTGGTTCAGGTATGGTTGTATGACCAAATGTATACTCTCCTAAATCAATGGGAGATTGAATGGAAATGGGATCAACAAAAGCAGATGGAAATGATTGAGGAAAAGACTGGTACAGGTAAAGGTCTCCCCCAAAATGGGTTTGACTTAAAGGTGTATCGGGTTGTGGGATTTCTTCAATCGTGATTAAACCAAGAGGAATAACTTCATCGTCAGGCCCAAAATATATTTCAGACGGTTGACTGTGTGATATAGGAGTTTCAATGGCTACAGAAATTTGTGGAGTGACCAAGGTAGGAACAACTTCCGGTTGTTCAGGATTCAGATTTGTTGGGAAAGAAGAGATAGGATCTGGATCAATTTGTGAATGAACAACGTCGGGTTGAGGAGGTATGGTCTCAGCGATTGAATGGATCGTGACCACGGGTAGCTATGAAGA
Source organism: Pinus albicaulis (assembly GCA_034641835.2). NCBI lineage: Eukaryota > Viridiplantae > Streptophyta > Pinopsida > Pinales > Pinaceae > Pinus > Pinus albicaulis. Next base: position 909,074,306 of record CM076581.1, read on the forward strand.
CTCCGTTTCGACAATAGTAAACGAACCGGGATGTGTGGAAACAATTTGAGCTAACTTTGGTTTAAATGATGATGTTTCACCAAAGGTATGAATTGTACTTGATTCGGCAGATCATGATCACCTTCGCCTACCAGAAGTAACTTCCAGCGGTAAAGGTGGTTTTAAAGCTAATCTACATGAACAACAGGGGGTAGGATTGTTTTCTTCCATGATTACTGATTTATTTTATCCAAAAACAAATAAACAAAAAGAGGGTAATGCTAGGCAAAAGGGTTTACCAAGAAACTGTGAACTGTAGAATACCTCCTGGTGAACCAAGAAGTACGGGCAGGTAATCTCCCCGAATGTTGTGTTCGATGTATCAAAATTTCAAGGCGGCCGACTCGGTTCACTATGGATGGATAGCACCTAAAATTTGTCCTCCCAAATATACCCGAAGGTACGTGGAGGCCCAATTCCTTATTAGCGCTATCTGATGTGAAACCGCACAGGGAGAGCACCCCTTTATACTTATCGTACTGTAACACCGCCCGATATACTCGAGATTATGTGGACAAGCTATGATATACTTACGTACATGGAGTGAGGTGTCACACTCAGAATGTATCGTAGACAAGTTAATGACAGCTGCTATGTTTTGCAACGCCCGAACACGTCTCTAGCCTAGACCTTCTAAATGTTATCGTTAATGTTCCAATGCGTTGTTAAGTAAATTGAGAATTATTTTATGTTTATTTTGTTTAACAATTTTCCTTTCAGGTTCACCACGATGATGTATATGAAATTACTAAAATGCAGCTACGAATGATAAACAAACTTTCACTTTCAGCTTTTTCAATGAAGAACCTAGCTACTAAGGTAAGAGAATGCTAGTTTTTTGGAAAGAGAGAAAATAATTTGTGAGCAAACAAATCAATGAACAAGAAAAAAATCAATGAATCACAAACTAAATGAAGATTTCCTAATGTTCCTTTTGAAAAAAACACACAATCCTACATGCAAATGCAAGTTTTTCTTTTCAGTTTCCTTAATGTCATGAATGCAGAAAAGAAACTAGGTGCACTAGATCAATAATCGAAATGCTTTTTACTTTCGAGAAACGAAGAATACAAACAACAATTTCTCTTTTGAAGGAAAAACGAGGATTTCAACAACAATTGCTCCTATCAAGGAAATGAAGATTTTACGACAATTTCCTATTTCAAAAGCAAACGATTCTTAATGCGACCATAAAAAGTACTTTGAAATCAACTTGTCAATGATAATGAAATTTTTTTTAAAACAACATTGAACAAATTTTCAGTCAAAGGAGAAGAATTATATAGAGTTACTGGTCAATTGAGCATAAAACTTTTCAGAACACAGTAGCAAACAAAACTGAAGCAAAGTACAAAGTCAGATTCAAGGGAATTTGGTCCCTTTCAGGAGCCAACACAATCTCCAAAGGGAGACAGTGCTCTGCAATGCAGGCTTGGAAGGGAGACAATGCTCTACAAAGCACTGTGCCCTGACTAAGGGTGTGTTAGATGCAGTAAACAAAGAAAAAGCTATTGTTTGGCTCACTAACTTTGAAAATTAAGCTCTGAAAAAGTCTAATCTTTATGTGAAACAACTATTGGTTGGATTTAGAAAGCAAATCAGAGACTAAAACACCTAGAAACAAGAGAAATTCTCCCCAGCGGAGTCGCCAGTTTGTTGGGCCAGAATTGTAATCTACGAATAAATTACGCTTCCCTAGACAAGTGTTAGTCCAGAGCAACAAGTGAAAGACTATACTACTGTTTCTCCTAACTTAGAATAGATACACAGAGAGGATTGGAGGCTTACTTGTTTCAGTCGCTTCCAAATGGCTCCTTTCTGTCGCTTCCACTATAGCTTCAAATTCAACTGGTTTGTGAGCAGAATTCTTCCTGCAAGAAAGAACACTGAAACAGTAGAAGATGCAATAATATAGATATCTATTCAAGCTAGTTAGCTAAATCAGTTAAGCATAAAATACATTCATCAACCAAGGTCTTACAATATGAAAAATCAAAGTTAACATAGATGCATGTAGGGAAAAACAAGAAGTACTCTTTATTGATGATAGAAGGAGAGGTTACAACCTAGTGACTGATTTGGAGTGACCTTCCAGCAAATTTCCCAAGTCTCATCACAACATAAATCTCTCCAATGGCAACTCCACAAATCAAACTCTCAATTGAAAATTCTCCAGCATTTCTCTACTCAAATTCTTCCTCTTCAAACACTTAGATCTATGTTTAATTTATAGATGAACTGTAGGTTGTTTTGAAATCAATAGCATTCCAAAAATAGGCAAGACATGTTTCCAATCATGTAGATGTCAAATGGACACTTGGATCCGAAGCTTGACACATGTGAACCCTTCTAGAAGACACTGGCCAAGTGGAGATTCCGGAACAATGAGAATTTCGCTCCCAATGTGACCAACGCACCTTTGAATGATGAGAAGTGCTTTGCAGAGCGGCCTTGAATGGGGCTACCTGCATATGCAACGCACTTAGGCCCCTTAGAGCCTGCGTTGGTGAGCTCTCATATGTTAAATAATAAGCTTCAAACCATGGAAACCCTTGCTTGATGAAAGTCTTGTTTGATTTATGTTGTTTCTTGTCTTAGGGCATGTAGCAACTGAGATGATAGGCAATGATAGACCCTTGATCATCGGTCCTAGAGATGATGCCCAATTAACCAGGCCATTGGGAATGGTTCCCATAATGACCTATAACAATTAAAATGTGTGATTAGTATCATCTCATGTTAACCACTTGTGAAGGGGTTTATGTGTGTCGTTTCATGTGTTTTTTATGATCAAATTATGAGTTAATTAGATTTTAAAAACTTATATTTAAAAAATTAAATGCAGAAACATAACTCACAAAAATCACATAACACAATGGATGATAATGGAGTTCACCCCTCTTGGGCTACATCTCCATGGACGTGCTTTAACTAGCTAGGCCCTCTTGGTATTATGACTCAAATGTTTGATTACAAGCACCAATATTGCTCCAATGGATTTTAAAGTTGTTCCATTGGCTTCAGAACACTAAAATACCACAAAAATTACTATTCAATCTCTGAATTTGGCTTACAAATGACCTAGGGTTTACCTCCCATCTTGGTGGACATGGGCTTGTTTAATCTCCAAAGTGACAAAAAAACCTTCAGATGTGCTCCAACGCCTTTGAAAACTATACCATTGTGTTCATAAAATCAAATACATCTAAAAATTATTGTTCATTCAGTGTATTTGGCCTTCAACTAATCTGGGCATGGACTTCCCTCTTGGTAGCCCTAGGCTTCAAAATTCTTCAAGTGACCAAAAACACCTGTATATTTGATCCATTGCCTCTGAAAACTATTCCAATGGATTCAGAGCATGCCAATCTGCTAGGAATGAATATTCATGAGTCAAACTTTGTCAAAAATTGCTCAAGATAGGCTTCATTAAAGTTTCCCCTAGATTCTACCTATAAATCTGGAAAACTGCCACATAACCCTGTCAAATTTGAAAGTGGTGCTAAATTTTGGGAATCCGCCAAAAGTGGCACCAAATGTTAACTAGAAGTTTAATTCACTGTTATGTTGGGGAATATGAAGGATAAGTGCACTAATCTGCATTTTGTGTGAGGCTGGGTCATGGTCATGAAGCGTGGTCACATGAGGAGGAGGGTTGATCCGCTCCTTTCCTTCGCCATCAAATCTGCTGCATAACAAATATAATTCAGGAACAAATGTTTTCAAGTTTCATATGAATGTCTCTTTGGTAGAAGGTGGAAGTGTTATGGGTAGGTCATGGGGTCGAGCCCCGACCTCTCCCCTCGTTACATGTTTCTTGGCCAATGTAATTTCAAACCTTTGAAATTGGCACCAACGTAATACACATGCCATCTAAACTTTGTATATAATCCTTCAAACATTAAATTTGAATCGAACTTTGGAAAAGCTTTGTAATATTCACTCCGTATAATTCGTTTGAAATTCCAACCATAGTATTAATCAAACCATAATATATGGCTCCAAACTTTGGTTAATGGTTTAATCCATAGTTTAATGCCACCAAATTAACAAATTCGGACTTTGGAAATAGATATATGCGGAATTAATATATGTAAGTTTGGAATTAGATTATATATATTTGACAAACGTAATTTCAAACCTTTGAAATTGGCACCAACGTAATACACATGCCATCTGAACATACACATGCCATCTAAACTTTGTATATAATCCTTTGACCATTAAATTTGAATCGAACTTTGGAAAAGCTTTGTAATATTCACTCTGTATAATTCGTTTGAAATTCCAACCATAATATTAATCAAACCATAATATATGGCTCCAAACTTTGGTTAATGGTTTAATCCATAGTTTAATGCCACCAAATTAACAAATTCGTACTTTGGAAATAGATATATGCGGAATTAATAATATATGTAAGTTTGGAATATATATATATATATATATATATATATATATATATATATATATATATATATATATATATATATATATATATATATATATATATATATATATATTTTTTTTTTTTTTTCCAAACTTACATATATTATTAATTCCATATATATATATATATCTATATATATTCCAACCTTAATAATTCAAAATAATTCCACCACATGAATTTATCATGAACCCACATTCAAACTTGGAGGAAATTGGGAAATTTTCACCTTCACAAACCAAATTAGTGAATCCAATTGTGACACTTGTCACAATCCCAGTAGAAAAAAACTAAAGAAGATTCCCTTGAATGCTGACTAGGCTTCCATGTCATCACCCTGTATCTGTTCTGCAATTTTTGTTTTTAAATTTTTCTGTTCTGAGCGACGATCAACAAACCATAACTTCTTCATCCGAACTCGGTTTTTGACGAAACGAGTTGTGTTGGATTCCTGGCGAAGGGCCTGTCGCTGTCGTTCTAGTTTGGTGCAATTGAGAGAAATTTAATTTTTGAGCAAATTTTTTCCCCTGATCTAGATTTCGATCGACATTCCACGATTGTTATTTGGGGAAGACATTTAAGATAAAAGGTTAAAAATAGAGCAAACATGCACAACTTATCATTTGACCCTCCTAGTGTCATTTGTTGACGGTGTTGGAAATATTTCAACCAAGGGGGTCTCCCTAATGAAAAGTCTAAATTATGCTTCACACTGTTTGGTGTGAGAGCCCTTCTGGAGCTAAACTCTGACTACCATATATTATATAGATTTTCCTTGGCTACAAATTTCATCACAAGAGAGCAATATACAATTGCTTTCAGATTATCAAGTGATTATGCGTGTGGAATGTTCTTCTACCGAAAGGGGAGACAAAAGTGAGCCTTTTAAGGACAAGTAATAGTAATAATATAGGAAAGACACATGAGAGTGTACATGTAAATGAATCGTTGGACAACTAGTGAAATAATTCACATAGAAGCAAGAATTGTTAAAACATATACAACACACCTACAACAAGATAAGTACCAAAACCATTGAAATAGTTTAATTTCCTTAATACAGATGAAAACAACCGTACATGATAAACATTCAAAGACTATTCTTACAATATTTATGACATACACATGAAAGTGTGTTGGCTCAATGATCTTCTGAATTAGGAAAAAGTTTCAAGATACATCAAGACAATTAACACCACTAGCCCTAATAGTGGAACATTAAAGAAACCACTTGCTCCTCCAAAAGAAATATCTTCCTCTCTAATGCCTGGAAAGAGGATCCAAGGTGAAAAATTCCTTTGCACAAACAATGAGGGTGTATATATAAAAAATGGGGTGATAATTCACCTCCCTTGTGACTCTTGGACTTCCACTTTACATTGCATTTTGTCCTTTTATTATAATATTTACATCATTACATCCACAAGAGATGTGGAAAGACACATGGATACACATGACATTATGGTGACACTTACATAAGTCACAACTTGACAATGATACTATGGACTTCATGATAAGGCGGTAGTGCAAAGATGGTCCTCTTATTGCTTTGTCTTTAATAAGAGATGTACCCAATACTTCATCTTCATGAGACATATGCTTTTTTATTCATATCCACCCTCCAAAGTGTTGTGAATTAGTATGGAGTCTTCATGTAGTCCTCATATTTGGTGTTCTCTTGTAACTTGTTATTCCTTCGTCTTCTCCCCTGATGTTAATCTTATCTCTTCATCTCCATCAACATCCTGTCATGATAATATAGAGTACCTGCAACTGGAATCCATTCATGAAAAGACAACATCAGTCTGGAAAACCCTAATGTAACATGTTTCATGAAATAATTTTATAGGATTAGAATTGGGTGATTGATTGAGTGATTGGATCAAGTATTGTGTAGTTCTATAGGCCATGATTTAGGACTGAGGCCTAATACTGCGCAATGCATAGTTCTAGAAGGCCAGGGCTAAGTGACTACGCAGTTGACGAGCTCATGATTTCAATCTCAAGGCTTGAAGCTTTAGGTTTCCCAATGCTTATTATTGGAAGGACATACTTAAGGAAATGCATATTTGAGGGACTCAGGAGATCAATCTTGAGGCTTGAGCATTCAAATTGGCCAATGCACAATTATGGTAGGACAAAAAGTTGGGAGATTGCGTAGTTGAGGGGTTCAAGGGCTCAAGGTGGAGGCTTGAGTGTTGAAATTTCCCAATGCACAGTTCTATAAGGAGAATCAGTCTCAATGGTTGCACAATTGTGTAGCTAAAGGTGTTAGGCTGAAAGCTTAAGGCTTGACATTGCACAGTGCGGAATTGTGGCTAATGAGGAAGCAAAAATTTCCCAGTTCTAGAGCTAAAGGGTCAAGTCTAGGCACTATGAATCTATAGTGCATGTTCCAAAAGGAAGTTTCATGGCTTGAGGGTTGACACTGTGTAGTGCACAATTTAGGAAGGCTGAGTGAGGTCAAGATGCCTAGGAGTGAAATTTTCTGGACAAGGCTAAGTGTAGGATCAATAAGGCTTAAGTGAATCGAGACAAAACTAGATCATGATCCCAAACTCAAAATAGTCGATGAAAAAACATTTATCACTCAAAAAAAAGAGAAACATGATTCCCTTAATTTGATAGTGATACAACATACCTCTCCAAGTGTAACACAAAAGGTACACTTTGTGATGAAAGTGACGATACTTGTGTGAGAGTGAATAAATCGTTGAGAATGAGTGTAACATGTATCTACTTGACTAGAAGGACTCATCAACACCAAATTTACCCTTGTAAACAATCCAACACTCCACTTTACATGATAAGAAACACTTCCCATTCCAAAAGACGAAATTTCTATATGAAGATAAAATTGCAAACATCACTTGCGATATGCAAATGATAGTGAAAGTGACACTTTTTAAAGAAAATATAACATGAAGACAACTCTTAATTATACAAAGCAAGTGAAAGCTACATTCTAAAACGTGAAAGTGACACTCATGAAAGAAAAGGTGCGTAAAAGAAACAATTTGAAAAAACTCACCAAAAATAAAAGCAAAATCATATTCAAAAGTGAGAGCTTGTCAATGAAAGTGTGCACTAATTGTCGACATACATTGATCATCACACAGGCACTGTCTTGATGAAATGTTCTATGCTTTTTCAAGCTTGCATAAAATAATGTTCTCATGAACTTATTTTAGACTGAGCATGTCTGAGCAGGTAAATTTGACACTTACAATTCAAGAAGGGAGCTCAAAGACTTAACAAAGCATCAACCGACCAAGAGGTGACTACGGAATGACCAATTGCAAGATCCACAATAGTCTCCAAAATTGAGGTGTAGGAAAATTTTTGGAGGGTGTTGTCGCAACAACAACACAATTATCAACACACGTTGGATGCAAAATTAACTTTGACAACCAACGAGTATCCACTCTACATACTTTTGAGTAAGCACATATTGAAAAAAATTGAAAATACATGAAAACACTTTTTGATGTATTTTCAATTTCCTTTGATGTGGGTCTTGTTGAGATTCAACAAGATTAAGGAGTTTTTGGAGTAATAGTTTCCTTCACTATGGGCCCGCGTGTTATTTTTGGCGCAAGTCTATTTTTATACTATGTATATTTTTATACATGATGATCATATTTTAGAAGTTGCAGGATGTTATTTGTGGATGGTTGATCAAGTTGGAAAAATAGATGAAATTATGTTTTTAGAATATTGGGCGAATTCTATTTATAGATCGCCGATCTAAAAATAAATGCATGTCAATTATTATTAGCTCTTAATAATAATCAGACACTAAACAACAAATTATTCTCTTGGAGCACTTTGTTTCAGTGCACAGATGTGGCACATCAGTCACAATGAGGGAATTACACAATTACCAAGGGTTTACTGGAGCTAATGCATGGAGGACTCAGTTAGAACTCAAGTGGCAGAGTTATGACACAGTTGGAAGAAGTAGTTATGGAGTTTTATTTAGTTTAACTCAGTTAGACTCAGTTGAGCTAGTTGTATCTAGTCTAACTGAATGATACACTAGTGAGAGTGGAGTGAATTAATTAGTTAATTAATTCACAAATAATAAATCATTAATCAACTGAACAATACAACATTTAACTATAGTGCATGGTAGTTTCAGTGGAGACCTAGTGGAGAGGTAGGTGAAAGGGAAAGATGGACTATTTTTTGTGACTATAGTGATGCATTGATTGCATCACACACACATTGGAGTTGCCAATGAGGATTGCACGGTCAAGGCAAGAGTAATTCAAATACATTTTAGAGCTATTCTTCAGTAGGTATTGCGCAGTGGAGGCAGGCTAGTAGGAGGAAAAGATCGGTGCATGGATTTGCAAGATTGTTCCTGATTAGTGTATGACGATTGTACTGCACTCAGAGCTTGTGATATGCTTTGTATGATTTGTATGAGATTTTCATATGATCTCCATGTTACATAATATATATTTGGGGTTTTCAGCTTCAGGCTTTCCCGGTTAAAAACTATTTCCGTTAAAAAAATGTGTTATGCGATTGATTATTTTTGTTTATGCTTCACATGTGTGTGCAATTAATTTTTTTCGCAAAAGATTAACAAGTGGAATTGATTCAAACATTTTACAAGGTTAACAGGAGGCCAAGTGAAATCAGACATATGCATGCTTAGTGCATATACTTTCTACATGGTATTGGAGCATTTTTAATTGAATATTGAAATTATAAAGTGAGTTTGTGCTGGTGGAAAATTCGAATTTGCTACAAAAGATTCTTGGTGCAGAAGTTGAGTATACATTGAAATGGCTTTCAATGGGTTACGATTGGAGTATGCCCTTGATGGGAGCCTAAATTACATAGCCTGGAAGTATAGGATGGAGGTAGTGCTGGAGGATAACAGACTGAAGGAGCTCATCGATAGCAATGTTCCTAAGCCGGGATCTAGCGATGTTGCATTACTTGACACATGGCAAAAGAAGACAACAAAGACGAGAAGGATTATATTGGAAGGTGTGAAGGACCATATTGTGTCTAGACTTGATGGGAAAACCACTCCATTCTTAATGTGGAAGGCTTCGATAGACTTGTTCCAAAGCAGAAGTGACCAGAGGAATTTGGCACTTAAATACAAGCTTAGAAAAAAAAAAATGAAGAAAGGCGACAGTATTCCAAAATACCTCACGAAGTTTGTCCACTACAAGGATGAACTAGGAAGTGTGGGGGTTACTGTTGATGATGAAGACCTGGTGAGCTTGGCTCTCCTTGGGCTTCTGAACAGTTGGCATAGCTACGAAGACTCTGTTAATGGACGGGAGAAACTGTCGAGATGGGAGCGACTTTGGTCGAATCTTGTGTAGGAGGAGATAAGCTGGGGTATGAGGGATGGATATTCATCGAAGAATGAAGATGAAGAGAATTTTTATTTGGATGCCAAAGCAAGGAAATGGAAGGGGAATAAACATCCTTCAAAATCTACAATCTTGCCCAGTATCGTGTCCAAAGTGAAGTGTTTTCACTGTCACGAACATGGACATTTCGCCACTAACTGTCCACAGAAGAAGAAGAACAAGAAGGTTGTTGGATCTGCAGTTGGAGAGGCCTTAGCCTCGCAATTTGAACTTGATTTCTCCTTGATCGCATGCTTGGTTTCAAGTTGTATGGGATCGGTGTGGTATCTTGATAGTGGTGTGTCTTTCCATATGACGGGAGACAAAGAGTTGTTTAGTGACTTGGAGGAGAAGGACCTCCAGATGCATATAGAGATGGGCGATGATGGTCGGTACAGTGCGACTGGCATTGGGACCATTACCTTTGAGAGGGAGTTCGGTAATCCATTCTTGTTGAAGAATGTTATGCATGTTCTAGGTCTGAATAAGAACTTGGTCTCAGTCACAATGCTGGAAGACAAGGGTTATGATGTTATTTTCAATGAGGGAAAAGCCTTCCTTCGACATAAAACAATGGGTCAAACCAAGAAGATAGGGGTTTGAATTAAGAATCTATACAAGCTGGAGGTAGATGGCAGTGCTGCAATGGTGGGCAAAGCAGAAGAAGTGGTGAGCCGGGATGAGGGAGAATTATGGCACAGGAGATTGGGCCAACTTCACCATGGCACTTTGAATATTTTGTAACAAATTTCTACTGGACTTCACAAGGGTACTCTTGCACAGTCAGATTAGTGCAAGGGATGTAATATGGGTAAGTTTTTAAAGACCACCTTTCATGAGAAGGAGAGCCGCGCTTTGGTGATCCTGGAGAGAATTCACACAGACGTGTGTGGACCATTCTCGGCTGCTTCAACAACAAAACATAGGTATTATGTGATATGTTTTGATGACTATTCTCATAGATGCTGGATCTTCTTCATGCAGAAGAAGAGTGAAACGTTCTTAAAGTTTTGTGAGTTCAAGGCATTGGTGGAGAAGGAGTCAGGGAAGCAAGTGAAATATCTACGGAGCAATAATGGTGGTGAATACATCTCGAGCGAATTCAAATACTTTTGTAGCAAAAAAGGAATTCGAAGAGAACTCATAGCGCCTCATAACCCACAGTAGAATGGGGTCGCGAAAAGAAAGAACAAAATGATTGTGGGTGATGCACGAGCGATGCTACATGACAAGGGCCTACCGATGCACTTGTGGGTGAAAGCATGCAACACTGAGGTTTATGTGAAAAACCATTGTCCTCATAGAGTACTTGGCATGAGTACGCCCGAAGAAGCTTTTACTGGTAAGAAGCCTGATATTTCTCATTTGAAGATTTTTGGCTCACCTATTTACATTCACGTGACAAAGAACGCTAGGAAGAAGCTAGAGCCGACTGCAGAAGTTGGGATATTTATGGGGTACACAGAAACACCCCATAATTATCACGTGTATTTTTCAGATAGTCGGATGACTGTTGTGCGACGGGATATAAAATTCAATGAGGTGAAAGCCATGAATTTGTCGCTTGAGAGGGAGCTACACTTGTATGTGGAGGAGGAACTTCTTGTTCCCAAAGATGTGCCTTTGGATGTGGATCAGCCACAGGAGGAGATTCATGGAGTGGAGGAGTCCACTCATGCAGAACCAAACATCAGAAAAGGTAGAATGCATACCACAGAAGCTGCGAGACTGAAGCTTGATGCGACACAAAATGTAGGAGTTCCTACATCAAAGTGCAGACAAAGACAATCACCTGACCGATTTACTGGATACATGGCTCTTATGAGCAAGTGTATTGTGACAGAGCCATCTTCTTTCGAAGAAGCAGTGCAGGAGCCCACATGGGTAGATGCCACGGTGGAGGAGTATGACTCCATTGTCAGAAACAGTGCTTGGGAGATTGTTCCAAGGCCGGTGGGAAAATCAGTTGTAGGATCAAGATGGATCTACAAGGTAAAGCAAGCTACTGATGGGAGTGTTGAGAAGTATAAGGAAAGATTTGTTGCTTGAGGATTCTCACAGATTGAGGGGATTGACTATGAAGAAACCTTTGCACCTCTCGCACGGTATTCTTCCATATGGACCATCCTTGCTCTCTCAGCAGAGATGGGTTGGCACATTCATCAGATGGATGTGAAGACTACGTTCCTTAATGGAATCATTGAGGAAGAGGTGTACATTAAGCAGCCTGAAGGATTTGAGATCTTCAGTAGCGAGTCACATGTGTGCAAGCTCAAAAGAGCGCTGTATGGGCTGAAACAAGCACCTCGTGCTTGGTACACTTGGATCGACAGCTATTTCACTAGACTTGGCTTCACCAAGAGTGAGGCAGATGAAAACCTGTACCAGATTGTGGTCGAGGGTAAGGTTTTAATCATTTTACTTTATGTTGATGATTTAATAATAATAGGTGATGAGCAGTTGATACAGTCATGCAAGGCAAATATTGCAAAGGAGTTTGAGATGAAGGATTTGGGCCTCCTTCATTATTTCCTTGGATTGGAAATATGGCAGAAAAAAGGTGAACTATTTGTGTCTCAAGGCAAGTATGCCCGGGAGATACTAGAGAAGTTTCACATGCAAGGCTACAAGCCTATCAACATTCCTCTTCCAGGAAATTGGAAGAAAGAGGATGCTACATCGGTAGAGGTAGTGGATGCCACTGTTTATCGACATTTGGTGGGTTCGCTTATGTATCTATTCAATACAAGACCGAACATATGCTATGCGGTGAACTAGCTTTCACAAGCGATAGTTAAGCCTACCAATCTCTTTTGGAAGGTAGGCAAGCATGTCCTGAGATATCTCAAGGGCGCATCTGAGTATGGTTTATGGTACAGACAGACGAATGAGGTGAATTTTCATGGCTTCACGGATGCAGATTGGGAAGGAAGCCCAACAGAAAGAAAGGTCACATCAGGAGGGATTTTCAGTATCGGATCTACGGCAGTTTCTTGGTACAACAGGAAATAAAGATCCATGGCACTCAGTTCAGCAGAAGTAGAATACATGGCAGCAAGTCAAGCTGCATGTGAGGCTATCTGGATGAGGAAGATTCTGGTTGGTTTGTTCAGTTCACATTTAGATCCCATGGTGATACATTGTGATAATCAGAGTTGCATTAAACTCTCGATTAATCATGTGTTTCATGATAGATCTAAACATATTGATATCTGGTATCATCATATCAGATATTGTGTGCAGTGGAAGGTCATTTTGCTTCAGTACATTCCTGCGGAGGATCAGGATGCAGATATTCTAACGAAGGTGCTCACCAAGAGAAAATTAGAATACCATAGAGGTAGGATCGGGGTGAAGGATAATCCCTATCTTGTTAAGAGGGAGTGTTGAGATTCAACAAGATGATGAGCTTATTGAAAAGATTCTCCTTCACTAAGTGGGCCCGTAGGCTATTTTTTGCGCAAGTCTATTTTTAGACATGATGATCATATTTCAGAAGTTACAAGATGCTATTTGTGGATGATTGATCAAGTTGGAAAAATATATGAAATTATATTTTTAGAATATTGGGAAAAGTCTATTTATAGATCGCTGATCTAAAAATAGATGCATGTCGATTATTATTAGCTCTTAATAATAACCATACACTAAACAACAACTTATTCTCTTGGAGCACTTTATTTCAGTGCACAGATGTGGCACATCAGTGGAATGAGGGAATTACACAATTCCCAAGGGTTTACTAGAGCTAATGCATGGAAGACTCAGTTAGAACTCACGTGGCAAAGTTATGACACAGTTGGAAGAAGTAGTTATGGAGTTGTATTTAGTTTAACTCAGTTAGACTCAATTGAGCTAGTTGTATCTAGTCTAACTGATTGATACACTAATAAGAGTGGAGTGAATTAATTAGTTAATTAATTCACAAATAATAACTCATTAATCAACTAAACAATACAGCAGTTAACTACAGTGCATGGCAATTTCAGTGGAGACCTAGTGGAGAGGTAGGTGACAGGGCAAGATAGACTATCTGTTGTGACTATAGTGATGCATTGATTGAATCACACACACATTGGAGTTTCCAATGAGGATTGTGCATTCAAAGCAAGGGTAATGAAAATTAATTTAGAGCTATTCTTCAGCAAGGATTGCGCAGTGGAGGCAGGCTAGCAGGAGGCAAAGATCGGTGCATGGATTTGCAAGATTGGTCCTTATTAGTGTATGACGATTGTACTGTACTGAGAGCTTGTGATAAGCTTTGTATGAGATTGTCATATGATCTCCATGATACATAATATATAGTTGGGGTTTTAAGCTTTAGGCTTTCATGGTTAAAAACTATGTTCTGTGTGATTGATTATTTTTGTTTATGCTTCACATGTGTGTGCAATTAATTTTTCCGCAAAAGATTAACAAGTGGAATTGATTCAGTATTTTGCATAAAGTTACATAGTGTGAGATCAGGTGAATCAAGGACATATGCATGCTTAGTGCATATAATTTCTACATGGTATCGGAGCATTGTTGATTAAAGATTGCAATTGTGAAGTGAGTTTGTGCTGGTGGACAATTCAAATTTGCTACAGAAGATTCTTGGTGCAGAAGTTGAGTATACATTGAAATGGATTTCAATGGGTTGCGATTGGAGTATGCCCTTGATGGGAGCTCAAATTACATAGCCTGGAAGGACAGGATGGAGGCAGTGCTGGAGGATAATGGGCTGAAGAAGTTCATCGATAGTGATGTTCCTAAGCCGGGATCTAGCGATGCTGCATTACTTGACGCATGGCAAAAGAAGACAAAAAAGATGAGGAGGATTCTATTGGAAGGTGTGAAGTACCATATTGTGTCCAGCCTTCACCGGAAAGCCACTCCATTATTAATGTGGAAGGCTTTGATAGACTTTTTCCAAAGCAGAAGTGACCAGAGGAAGTTGGTGCTTAAAGACAAGCTCAGAAAATAAAAATGGAGAAAGGAAACAATATTCCAAAATACCTCACGAAGTTTGTCCACTGCAAGGATGAACTAGGAAGTGTGGGGTTTATTGTTGATGATGAATACTTGGTGATCTTGGTTCTCCTTGGGCTTCTGAAGAGTTGGCATAGCTACGAAGACTCTGTCAATGGACGGGAGAAACTGCTGGGATGGGAGCGACTTTGGTCGGATCTTGTGCAGGAGGAGATAAGGTGGGGTACTAGGGATGGATATTCATCGAAGAATGAAGATGAAGAGAATTGCGCTTTGGTTACCAAATAAATGAAAGGGAAGGGGAAGAAACATCCTTCAAAATATGTTGCTAAAGGCAAGAAGTAGGATTTGTCCAAAGTGAAGTGTTTTCACTGTCACGAGCATGGACATTTCGCCACTAATTGTCCACAAAAGAAGAAGAAAAAGCAGGCTGTTGGATCTGCAGCTGGAGAGGCCTTAGCCTCGCAATTTAAACTTCATTTCTCCTTGATCGCATGCTTGGTTTCAAGTGGTATGGGATCGGTGTGCTATCTTGATAGTGGTGCGTCTTTCCATATGATGGGAGACAAAGAGTTGTTTAGTGACTTGGAGGAGAAGGACCTCCAAATGCATATAGAGATGGGTGATGATGGTCAGTACAGTGCGAATGGAATTGGGACCATTACCTTTGAGAGGGAGTCCGGTAATCCATTCTTGTTGAAGAATGTTATGCATGTTCCAGGTCTGAAGAAGAACTTGGTCTCAGTCGCAATGCTGGAAGACAAGGGTTATGATCTTGTTTTCAGTGAGGGAAAAGCCTTCCTTCGAAATAAAAAAACGGGTCAAACTAAGAAGATATGGGTTCGAATTACTAATCTCTACAAGCTGGAGGTAGATGGCAGCGCTGCAATGGTGGGAAAAGCAGAAGAAGTGGTGAGCTGGGATGAGGGCGAATTATGGCACAAGCGATTGGGCCATCTTCACCATGGCGCTTTGAAGATTTTGCAGAAAATTTCTACTGGACTTCCCAAGGGTACTCTTGCGTAGTGATATAAGTGCAAGGGATGTACTATGGGTAAGTTTGTGAAGACCACCTTTCATGAGAAGGAGAATCGTGCTTCGGTGATCCTGGAGAGAATTCACACAGACATGTGTGGACCGTTCTTGGTTGCTTCAACAACAAAACATAGGTATTATGTGATATTTGTTGATGACTATTCTTGTAGATGCTGGATCTTCTTCATGCAGAAGAAGAGTGAAACGTTCTCAAAGTTCCGTGAGTTCAAGGCATTGGTGGAGAAGGAATCGGGGAAGAAATTGAAAGCTCTACGGAGTGATAATGGTGGTGAATACATCTCGAGAAAATTCAAAGACTTCTGTAGCAAAGAATGAATTTGAAGAGAACTCATAGCACCTCATAACCCACAGTAGAATGGGGTCGTAGAGAGAAAGAACAGAACGATCGTGCGTGCTACATGAGCGATGCTGCATGACCAGGGCCTACCGATGCACTTGTGGGTAGAAGCATGCAACATTGTGGTTTATGTGAAAAATCGTTGTCCTCATAGAGTACTTGGCATGAGTACACCCGAAGAAGCTTTTACTTGTAAGAAGCCTGATATTTCTCATAGAATGATAGAATACCTATGTCTGCAATCCACTCATGACAAGACAACATTACTTCGATAAACCCATAGTTTCAGATGTTTCATGATTATCCACTAATTGATTTGTGACTGGGCAATAGGCTTAGAAAGGGGCTCATTGACTACGCAATTGAACAACTCAAGAGCTCAAGGACTAGGCTTGAGCCTTGAGACTGTGCATTGCTATTATGCAAGCAACTCACAAAGCAGAAGAAAAGATAGATAAACGACCTAAAAATTATCCACTTCGAGGGGGAAACCTTCTTTACATTACATATATGAACAATTATTAGATGATACAAATGATAAGACCTCCTTGGTATATAAAGGAGTCTAAGGGGTCACAATATAATCAAAGCCTATGTAACAATAATAATTTAAGGGAACAACAATAACAATAGTTGGCTTCTATGGGGCACATCAATAACAACATGGGGGGTACACAGGCATAACAATAACAATAGGGGGATACATTAACAATACCAACAAGGGGAATACAATAGTATTATAGGGGCCTAGCATGCCCCTCTCCTTCAAAAATGCATTGTCCTCAATGTTTAAGTAGTTCCAGATGCTTCTTTATAAAATTCTCATCCTCCCATGTGGAATCTTTAGTGGGTAATTTCTTCCATTTAATGAGATACTATGAAATTAATCAATTATGTAGTTGTCAGGTTTATGTTTTCCATGGCTGCTTCAGGCTCAAATATGATTTCTCCTTCTTTTTCAAGTTTTTTAAACACTGTTTGAACTAGGACATTGTCACTCATAACATTCTTTAAGCATGAAACATAGAAAATTTGTTGTACTCGGGAAGATGCAAGAAGCTCCAATTTGTATGCCATAGTAACAATGTTTTGCAACACCTTGTAAGGACCATAATACCTGGGTGATAATTTACTATCATTCTTAGCTTTATTGAGGGGTAGTTGTTCGAATGGTTGTAGTCGTAAAAATACCTAGTCACCTACATAAAAAATTCTTTCATTGCGATGTTGATCTTCCTATTGTTTCATTCGATTATGCCCCAGAGTTAGTTTATCCTTTAAGGCTTGGAGAAATTGTTTTTGATGTTCGATGTGATCTTCCACTCCTTGAAACTTACGGTTTTCTCTTAAACACGATGTGATGGACGGTAGATGATATCAATAAAGTGCCACAAATGGGGTCATTTTTGCTGCAATATTGAAGGAAGTGTTATACCACCATTCAGCTAGAGGTAACTGCTTGAACCATTGTGTTTTTTTATCAGATACAAATCAACAAAGATATCCTTGAAAACATGTTTTCACTATCTCATTTTTCTTGTCAAATTTAGGATGATAAGATGAGATATAAGCTAGTTGCATACCAAGACAAGAAAATAATTCCGACCAAAAATTTCTTGTGAAAATGGGGTCTTTGTCACTTAAAATAATCTTTGGGTTTCCATGTAGCTTTTGAATTGTTTCCATAAATGCAATAGCAACTGTACTGGATTTAAAACGATGACATCATGCACAAAAGTGTGCATACTTGGTAAGTCTATCAAATACCACCATGATGATACTATTTCCTTCAGACTCAGGTAAACCTATGATAAAATCCATTGAGACCTCCTCCCAAAACTGACCTTGAATTGCTAAAGGTTGTAACAGACATTGGATCTTAATTGTCTCAACTTTATTTTGTTGGAAACTAAACATTCTTACACAAAATTCTGAATATCATATTTAAGGTCATCCCAAAAAAATTCCTTCTTGACCATGTGTTAAGTTTTAAAAAATATTGAGTGCCCTCCTAAGGGGGAGGTGTGGAATTCCAAAAGAATATTTTAATGGAGTTGAAAATTCTTAAAAATATATAAGTGATCTTTGTACCATAATGAATTATTTTTCTAGTTAAATGTATCATATGTACTGGGATCTTACTAAAATTTTTGAATGAGTGTCCACACCTCTTCATCATTCTTCCATTCATCCCTTACTTCAGTTATCCATTCAACTTGTATAATATAAATTCCACAAAGAAATGCTTCCCCATCGTCATCCTTTCTTGAGGGTGCATCTGCAACAACATATTTTCCCCCTTTTTTGTAGGTGATTTCAAAGTCATAAACCAACATCTTTGTGATCTATTTTTGCTGATATTCTGAAGATAATATTTTTTCTGAAAATTATTTAAGACTATCATGATTTTTTTATACTTAGAAGTGACTTTCCATTAGGTAAAGTCTCCAATGCTTTAGTGCATGTAGTATTGCCAACATTTCCTTCTCATAATTTTTTTTGTGTAAAAACTTTCCTTTGATTGGATGACTTTCAAAAGGAATGGGTCTTCCTTCTTTCATTAAAACAACACCAATTCCATTTCCCGAGGGATCACATTCCACAATAAAGGTTTTTTTGAAGTTTGGTGTAGCTAAGACCAGTGCTTGGCACATTGCCTCTTTAATATGTTCAAAGGCCTTAATTGCTTATGGATTCCAAGAAAATGCATCTTTCTTTATTAATGTTGTTAGAGGTGTTGCTATTCTCCCATAATTATTAACAAATTTGCGATAATAACCTATCAACCTGAGAAACCGTTGAATATGTTTTATGGTTGTTGGGATTTTACATTCCCTAATGGATTTAATTTTTTTAGGGTCTACCTAAACACCCTCATGAGATACAATATGACCCAAATATTACACATGTACTCCAAAGAAACATTTGGAGGTTTGTGCATATAATTGTTTCTCCTCCAATAGTTTGAGCACCCTGTCAACATGTTGAAGATGATCCTTTCAAGACTTGTTGTAGATTAGTATATCATCCAAAAATACTACCACAAATGTTATAAGGAAGGGTTTGAAAATGGAATTAATCAAACCTTGAAATGTGGAAAGTGCATTAGTAAGGCCAAAAGGCATGACCAAAAAATCACAATGCCCCTCATGATTGTTTAATGTTGTTTTTAGAATGTCTTCAATCTTCATTCTAATTTGATGATATCCTAAATGAAGATCCATCTTGGCAAAGTAAATTTCTCCATGTAATTCATCCAACTATTCATCCATGATAGGAATGGGAATTTATGTTTAATAGTGAGCTTGTTGAGCTCCCTATAATCTGGAAACATACACCCTGATCCATCCTTCTTGTGCATCAATACTACTGGAGTTGAGAAATAAATTTGACTAGGTTGAATTATACTAGCCACCAA
The DNA here is from genome assembly GCA_034641835.2 of Pinus albicaulis. NCBI lineage: Eukaryota > Viridiplantae > Streptophyta > Pinopsida > Pinales > Pinaceae > Pinus > Pinus albicaulis. The sequence goes on from CM076581.1 coordinate 909,093,955, forward strand.
CATTTCTGCAACCATATGTTCAATTTAACTCTTTTGGGTATAGGGATATCTGTAAGGTCTGGTTTTTGGAGAAACACTTATTGGAATTAAATGAATAGCATGATCATGATAAAAAATAGGTGCGATGCCTTTGGGAGTCTCAAATACCTTGGAATGATTGTCCAAGACTTTTGGATATCTAGATAAATAGATGATTTCAATGTTTGAACCTCTAGTGGGCATGATTGTGCAATTATGCCACATTTTTATTTCTTTAGAAAAAAAATCGTGCCATTAAAATTGATTATATTCATATTTTCCCTACAATACCCCTTAATTCAACTTCCTTTCCTTCCCAAAAAAATTCAAGAAAAGTTCTTGAAAATTAAAAGCTATCTTCCCCAAAGATTGTAACCATTGGATTCACAGTACAACATCAACACCACCCATTGGAATTGAAAGCATTGGACTATTCAATACACATTCCTCCATGTTTAGCTTGATATTATGGCACTTTCTAGAGAAATTTTTAGTTCCTCCATTTGCAACCATCACTTGACACTATGGTGCTGGATATAGGAATCAATTCAATCCCTTTCCTATCTTACAATGAATAAAATTATGGGTACTACCTAAATAAATAAACACTATTAAATTTTTCTCTTGATATATCCTTCTATATTGAGAGTTTGAGGAGTGGTAATTCCTGCCAATGCATTACAAGATATGGTCAGATTCATTTCTTCATTCTCTAGGGTTGGTTCCTGGTGTATATACTCCCCTTTTGATGTTTCTTGTTCCTTTTCTTCCTCCTCTTCACAATCTATGTAGAATAATTTATTCTCACCACACTTAGTGTGGAAGTATAGGAGAAAAAAAACTTCCATATTTATAGTTGTGAGTGGTATACTTCCTTGTTTCCATAAATTTACCTTCAACTTTTCTTGCCACCCTGAATGCCTTCTCCAATGAATCAGGTTCCCAAAGGAAAACCTCATTTTGGATGTTATAGGCTTAAAATTACATATGAATAAATTAATCCTATGCTCCTCTAGAATATGAGTTACCCTAATATTCAATTTTTTTAATTCCTCAATTTGCTTCGCCATTGAACCCTTTTGTTTGAGATTTATCAGTTAGCTAAATAATATGTTTCTCTTTGTATCCTCATAATGTTTTATCATTTAATCTATAAAAATTGACAAACCGAAAAGTGGTTTACGAGAAAAAATCCATAGATATCATACAAACTAATTGGGTTCCAAATATAAATATGTAATGCATACCTTTTGTGTGTGTTGCACATCATGGAGATCAAAATATTGCTCCATTTGTACTATCCATGTTACTAGATCCTTTCCATGAAACTTTGTCATATCGATCTTTGGAATGTGGTGGTTCTTAAATATAACATTGGAGTCTCTAAAATCATAATTCATATTCTTGTTTTCCTCATCACGATTTTCATGGATTACCTTGTCAGCATTGGGAAATATTTCTTCTAGCTTGCCAAACCTTCCTTCAACCCTTCTATCTTGACACTCATAATTTCTTCCATGTATACTTTTAAACCATCATTCAAAACTCCTATGTACCTTTTTATACCATATATATTAACATTAATCATGGCTTCTTATTTATCTTTTGTTAATTTTTGCAAGAGAGAAATTTATGGCACTTGGTCTCGTAATTTTCATATATCATGATTCATTTCTTCCTCTTCTTCATGCGTCATAGAAGAAATTTCTAGTTGCTTACTAGGTGTGTCCATTTTTTTTGTTTCAAGGCCTTTTTGGAATAAAATAATGATACCTATACTCCACTATGCTTTTTGAATCACTTCAATTTTTTTTTTCAAACAAAAGTTATGCAAAATTTTAAAAAATACACACTTTTTTCTTTCTTTTCAGGAGCTCGATATTGAAACTATTGTACCTTTGTAATTTCATATCTCCAGGGTCTAAAATTTCATCTTTTGGTATCCATCCGAGTCTCCTTTTCATCCCCATAAGTTAGACTGAGATCAGATTCTTCAAGAAAGCGTTATGCCCAATATCCCACGATGACCTGATTATAGATTGGTTCAGTAGAGAGAAATTGTATGGAGTCGCACGTGTCAATGTTTCGACCTTCATCCCTGAAAATGATACACGGAAAAATAAATTCCATGCATGTTCAGTCACTCTTTACAAAATTGAATTTTTATGCTTGGAGAGAAATTTATAACAATTATCCCTAGGTCACCTATTTGACATGGAATTATGGAGCCTGAAAAAATGCTAAGTTTCTCGGATCATATATCTGAAACTATAGCAAACAAATATCTGAAATTAGTACACGAAGTTGACCAATATTTGAGCTCCAACATGGTTACAATTTTAGCTTTTGAAGCCTCGTAGAACAAAATTTATAGCGAAAAATCCAAGATGCCCTTTTTGAAGAAGCAAAACCCTAGAATCCAAAACTTTGATACCAAATTTTATGCAACCATCTCACAAAGAAAAAGAAAAGATAGATCAATGACTTAAAAATTAGCCACTTCGAGGGGGAAGCCTCCTTTAAATTACATAAATGAACAATTATTGGATGATACAAATGATAAGACCTCCTTAGTATATATAGGAGTTTAAGGGGTGACAATATAATCAGAGCCTACATAACAATAAAAATGTAAGGGAACACAAATAAAAATAGTGACCTTCTATGGGGAACAACAATAAAAATATGGGGCTACACTAAGAATAAAAATAAGGGGAATACACTAGTACTATATGGACCTAAAAAATGCGCAGTTGAGGCTAGACTAAGCAAGTCAACTACGTAGTTCTGGAGTTGAATGAGGCAGGTTGAGGGGTTGGGTACTATTTCTGCTTACTGGATGGTTTGGAAGGCATAGGAGGCAAGCTAACTACACATTTGTGCATCTCAGAAGCTCAAGCGTTAATATTTAGACTTGAGACTCCACAATGAGCAGTTGAAGCTAGGCTAGAGAGAAAAATGCGAACTTTTGGAGCTCAAGGGCTAGGCTTGAGCACTCTGATTGCATAGTGCATAGTTCTAGGAGGAAGAAACTACACAGTGTGTAGTGCCAAGGGACAAGGTTGTTTCTGTTAAAAAAATGCAGCAAGAAATTCCTGATTTAATTTTCCCTTGAATTAAATTAGCATAAAATAAAAATTTCACATCATAAGACAACTTGAATGAGTTAACTGAGTTTTTATCAATTAGTTATCTTAGTTAATTCAAGTTGTGGGATTAATTTTAGTTGTGTACAATGATTCCAAAATTTGAGGAGCCTAGGTTGAGTTTAATTCCAATTGTAACAATTTAATTCAGTTAAATTGATTTAAGGTCAGTTAAACTAGTTCTAACTGTTGGAGGAACTAGTAGGAGGTCTACAGTGGGGTGAAACTTCAGTGTTCATCCAGTTAATTGATCAATCAGCTAACAGTTAACTCTTTCATGCATGGAATTTGAGTTATCGAGTTTAAGATTGGAGTTAAAGGGCAGTGTATTATCAGTGATATAATTATCCAAGTTTTACAGGCGGTGCATGCAGTCAGAGAAGGGCCTATAGGGATTACAATGTTCTGTACGAGGATTTCCCTAATTAATATGGGGCTAATTCCTTGAGAAATAGTGCAAGGAAATAAGATCTTGGTAGGAAACAAAATTGGCCAAGTGTTATCCAGAGTTAGTCTGTGAGGGAGTGAGATAGATTATACTTGTGTAGAGGTTGTTCAAGCTTGAGAAAGCATTGTATTTATTCTTTATTTTTGGACTAATGCAATACAAATAGGAAGGGGTTTTGAGCATTTTCTTTCCCCTATAGAAATCCTCATGTATGTGTGTTAAATCATTATGCAGGGTTTTCATATATGTTCTCAATCATGAATTTATTTTCACATATGACTATAGTAGATTTGAGTCTTATGTCTTAGAACATTACATGAGCAGTATTGAATCTACAATTAATTTCTACATGGTATCATGGCTAGATTCACAGTAGAGAAGAGAATTCAAAGTTGTATTTGTAGGAGGAACGCGTTTGCAGGATCTATTATTCAAAGCTAGCAAAATGATGTACTATGGTTCAAGGCTCGAGTATACCCTTGAGGGTAGCTTGAATTATATTTCTTGGAAGGACTAGATGGAGGTAGTCATGAAGATAGTGGGCTGAAGGAATTCACTGATAATGATATTCTGAGACCAGCAACAGTTGATGCTCAAAATCTATCAGATTGGAAGAAGAGTGTAGAAAAGGTGAGGATGATTTTATTGGAGGGAGTACGAGACAATATTGTCTTTAATCTTCATGGGAAATAAACTCAGTATGCAATGTGGAAAGCATTGACATAATTGTTCGAGATCAAAAGTGACCACATGAAGCTGGCACTCAAAGAAAAGCTTCAGAATATATAGATGCAAAAGGGAGACAAAATACCACATTACTTGAGCAGGTTCCCACAATGTCGTGATGAACTTGGGAGTGCTGGTGTTACTATTGTAGAAGATGATCCTGTTAGCTTAGCACTTCTATGCCTTCCTAAGAGTTGGCATAGCTACCATGATTCGGTAAATGGGAGGGAGAATATATCAAACTGGGAAATATTATGGTCATATTTGATACAAGAATAGTTCAGGAAGAACAAAAAAGATGATACTTCATCTAAGGTTTAGGATGAGGAGAACTGTGCCTTGGATGGAAAGGCAAAGAAATGGATAGGGAAGAAATCCCAATCCAAAGCAGAATTTGGTCAGGCGGGAAAGAAGAAATACTTGTCGAAAATTAAGTGCTTTCACTATCAGAAGCTAGGAAACTATTCCACGAAGTTTCCACAAAAGAATGCAAGTAAGAATCCCTAAGGAAGAGTGGTAGGTGAAGCTTTGGATTCATTGATTTCACCCTCATCGCTTTTATGGTAATCTTGGTGATGGGTAGTGTGTGGTATCTGGATATTGAAGCCTCATTCCATATGATAGGAAATAGATAATTTTTCAATGACTTGGAGGAGAAGGACCTCTAGATGCACATTGATATGGAAGATATAGTGTGATTAGTATTGATGCAGTTACTTTTTAGAAGGCGTTTGGCTCCCCTCTCAAATTAAAATATGTCATGTATGTTCTAGGTCTGAAGAAGAATCTCGTTTTAGTGGCTATGTTGGAGATCATGGCTACAATTCCATACTTAGAAAAGGGAAGGATTTCCTTGGAAACATCACAATGGGAAAAGTGAAGTAGATTGAGGTTCGAGTGAAAAAAATCTACAAATTGGATGTAGAATATTGTGCATCATTGAACACAAGAGTGGAGAAGGTGAAAATTCGAGACATCCATAACACCCTCCTCCCACGTTTACCCAATTTAACTGGTCCACTAGGGTAAACATATGATGAGAGGCTACTATGATATGATTCAACCTCCTAGGTCACCTTAAGGAAGTGGAACCGACAAAACACAACTAAACTAATCATCCACACTGTTATCACTGGAAAATTGGACAAGCAAAGACGACATTATTAAATGTTATGTAGAAGGATTTACAAGGCTGAGGCACATTAGAGAATCTGAAAATTTTAAAAAATCTCTAAGGTCCAAAGGAAAAATCAAATTGTGCACTCAAGGCACTGGAAGAATGCGCCTTTGCGTGCATTTTTCTTCGATATAAGCACCTTTGCATGATTTTCCCTCAAAAAGTTGTGCACACCTGAGAGTGGCGGAAGTCACTTTTGGGGAACACAAGGCACACTCTAGAAAAATGATCCCACACTTGAGGCTGCCCAAGGACAACTGCCTAAGCCTCCTTGGGACCTCAAGGGAGCACACAATGGAATCAAGTGGCACACAATGGAATCAACCCCCTCTCTTGGGTCACCATCCATCAATGTACCAGGAGAGGGAAGGAGAATTTGAATTTGTCTATAAAAGGCTACCAGGAGATGAACAAAAGGAGAGCACATTGTTATGTTGGCCAATTTTTTTTTGAAGCAATCCAACAGTGTGTAATCTGGAGCAGAAATAGAGAGGGGATTCAGTTGTTGTCCATCCAAAAAATTCAATCCTTTGGAGTAGAGAGAGAGACCTTGCACCGAGAAGCTAGAAGGTTAAAACATCATTGCATCAGTTATCAGATTTGGATCAGGACCTAAGTGATAGCTCAAATTTCAAAGTGTTTGAAAATGTGCCAAACCTGAGTGACCGGATAGATCTCATCTTCCTGATCCTGATGTCGTGAACTTTTCGAAAAACCGACACCGTATAAAGAAGTTATCACATTTTGAAAATTCCAGTAAACTACAAATTTCGATACTTGACCAGGGTTGACTGGTCATTTTTACAGCTGGAAAAAAAACATATTCCAAGGAATATTCCTCAAAATATGCCCTAGAATATTCCTTCCAAGCCAGTCACAAGATGACAAGTGGCAGAATTTCATTTGACAATTTATTGTATGTAGTTTTTTGTGGACCAGTTGGAAGGTGCCAAGTGGCTAGCCCTAAGGCCACCATGTGGCCCTTGAACTGCATAGTAAAATTTTGGTGGAGCAGACAGGAGTTGACCGCATGACCTACCATTGAGCGCACACACAGTTTCACCATCTCTGCTACGATGGTTCTTACAATATATAGGACTTCGGACATATTTTAATGTTATATGTTTTATATGCGGGGGAGCGAAGGGGCCAGCCCCTCCCCCATAGGACCTCACCCTTGACCCAAGGGCTTAACTCCAACAACAAACAATTTTTATATGCCGTCATTTTCAGACCTGGTCACATTGAAAGTTTTTTAAACCTTAACTTTGCAGCTAAAGGCCTAACCTCTGATAGTCTCCCACAATAGTTTTTGTGTTGTTGTGTGTTCACATGCCATGTTAACGACATATCCACTGATAGTTTTGTTTAACACGCAGTTAAAAATCCAGTTTGGAAACCTAATCCCAAGGTCTAAGCAGAGTTCTGCTCAACCGTTGTGGTACTGCGGAACGAGGGTTGGCATGTGGCCACTCCTAAATTCCCATAGCTAATGCTAATGGTTAGACTGGCGAGTTTTTAGAGCACACCCAAAATTGGTGGTAAGTTCCATTTTTAACTCCAACTAAACTGAAGTACTCCACAATTAGTGGAGTTTTCCTAGGGGTTACTAGGAAAAATTGATTATGCTCTATCTTGAGCATTACTCAACCATTATGAGAGTGTGAATAGTCAATTTCAACTTTCTTGGACATTATAGAGCTGTTGGTGACAGTTCCAGAGCCATTAGCGGACTTTTGAGCATGATTTTTCTTCAGAGAAGTTTTAGGGGCCACTAGGGTCACTAAGATCCAATAACATAATGAGGCATAGCCAGGGCAGCTAGAGGCATTACTCAGGAAACCAAAATCTATTTTTGAATTTTTCAGACAGTGTGGAACTATTGGTGAGGTTTTCAGAGCTATCAGGGGACTTCTGAAAGCCAATATGCTTCAGAGAAGTTCCAAGGGACACTAGGGCTAGGAGGGGCCAGCAGGAGAATGAGGCCTATCAAGGGCAGTCACTGACCATTCTCAACAAGAAAATATTTTATTATGACAATATTTAATCTTATAAATCCAATGGAATGATTTTTAGAAGCTTTTGAATAATTTTGAAGGCCAGGATACTATAGAGAAATTTTCATTGAGCTTAGAGCCACAGGGCGCCACCAGGTGTTGGGGGCATAACCAGAGCAACCAGAGGTCTTTTTCAGCAAGTGAATAGTCTATTCTAACTGTTTTGGACATTTTGAATCAAATGGAGGGATTTTCACAACCATTTTGAGATTTATAGAGTTGAAGAAGCCACAGGAAAGTTTCAGGCAGCCTAGGGCCACCATGGGTTGGAGGCCTAGATTGGGGATCCAGAGCTCATTTTGAGAAAATGAAAAACCTATTTTGGATGTATGATATATGTTGGAGATAGTAGAAAAGGTTTCAAAGACATAAAAGGACTTCTAAGGGAGTTTGTGCCACAAAGAAGCTCAGGGAAGTTTAAGTGCACCGACAATACTAGAGGTCAAGTCAAAGGAAGCCTAGGTCCATATTCATAGATATAGCAACCATTCCAGGGATATTATGGTATTATAAACCCATTGTTTTAGTTCAAATAACCGTTGGAGTTGAGTAAGATACTTGTAAAAGAAATTTTCCATCATAATCCCAAAGAGCCAAGTGAATTGACAAAGTCTCAAGGACACGTAGCCCACGACATTCAGGTGAAATCCTTTATTAAATTTGTTGTTATGTGTTGATGATTATTTGCTACACTTTATGGTTGCTGTACATGATTATTATCAGCAAAAAAAATGTTTAATTATTCACACTTTAAACATTAAAACAGTTTAAAACACATACACCTGAATCAAGAATTCAATTTCGCACAGTCAAGTATAAGCAATATCCTAATTTGTTTAACTGAGGAGGAGGTGCTTGCATAGCATAACAAGTAAGCCACCGATTTCAGATCAAGTGGTATCACAACACTAGGTTTCTTGCTTATTAGAGCACTAGGTTGCTTACATATCATAGCACTATGTTGCTTGCTTGACAGAGCACTAGATTTCTTGTTTGTCTTGAAAGGTGATTAACAATGCAAAGAATTTAAATGTTTGAAAATTGACTGATGCTTACAAGTTTGAGTTTTCTATAGGTGAAGGGGAGCTACTATTAGCTAAGTCCAGAAGAAGACAAGAAGGAATAAGGATGAAAGCATTCTCCTTACCCAAAGTACCTTAAGGCAACCCTTGAAGCACAAGAGGGATTGTTTCCAAAAAAGGCTGCTTGAAGAAGAGATACAAGCTGCAGAAAAGAGCTTGAATCTACAACCATATTGTTAAGAAGCTTTGTTAATTGTTTTTGAAGCTTTGAGAATTGTTGTTGAAGTTCTTTAGTTCATTTACATAATGATTACAACTTCTTTAAGTGAGGTTTCTAAATCCTCCTTTACAAGACTCTTTTATGAAGAGATGAAGCGGGACTTCTACATCCTGAAGGATATGGTACAAAGTCTATATGAAGATGCAAGGGAAAGCACTAGACTTCATGAGAAATTGGTTGCTATGAAGAAAGAGAAATAAGGACTTCTTCAAAGAATGCAAGAGATGGAGATGCAACTCCATCATGCCCAAGAGGCCTTAACAAAACACATGCTTCAAGCAGAGGTAACTCACTCAAATTTTTCCTCAAATTCATCTTCAGATAGATGTGTAGGTTCAATTGAAAAGCACACTAGAGGTATAGGGTCCAAGTTGCTGTTTAAAATGGGCTATGAAGGAAAGGGTCTAGGTAAACATGCACAAGGAATGATAGAATCTATTTTGGTTGAGGAAAGGCCTAAGAAGTTTGGTCTAGGCTATGTTCAATCTTATGGCAAAAATGCTATAGCCATGAAGGCATTTGAGACAACTCCAAGAAGAACTTTTGTTGCAAGTTCAAAACCACCAACATGTCGAATTTGTTTTCAAATTGAATGCCATTGTTTGAATCATATGTTGCAACAAGATGTTTGTAGACATGCAGCTTATGGCGAGAAAGAGAGTCTTGACAACTATCAAGACAAGAATACTGATTTTAGTCTTCAAAAGAAAGTTGGAACCTCTTCAAATTCATCTCCTAAAGAAAGTAAAAAAGATGGACATGCAAAGCAACATTTAGGTATCATTCTTCCCATAGTCAAGTTTATTATGTTTATGTTAAGCATGTAAATTCTGCATGCATGAAAGGAAGAAAGAGTTGTTCTTCCTATTGTGGTTTGTGTAACGATGAAGTTTCAAGATGCTGGAAGAGATTGAAGGCATATAGGAAACAATTGAAGCGAAGGAAACTTGCACAAAAGGTGCAAAAGACGTGCACACATTGCCACAAGAGGGGACATTTAATTGCCCAATGTTGGACATTGCATCCAACCAATCATACCATGCATTTGAAGCAAGAGGATAAAAATACTGTCGAAAATGGAACCAAAGATTCCATCATTGATGTGAGACCATATGTTTCACAAGAAGAATATTTTCAGCATGAAAAGTTGCCATGGAAGTGGCTTGGTAAGAAGTGGTTTGACTTCTTGACCTAGTAAGACATACATTCATTTGTACATATGCAAATTCCAGTCATGTATGCATGTATTTCTGTTGAAAACTTACATTTTTTTTACCACCTTTGATCGATGATCAAGGAAGTGATGTTTAGCTACTTTCAATTGAAGCTTTCTCACCAGAAATTTCTGGATGAGCAAGAAGGATACAATTCTTGATAGGAGGAAAAGAGCATCCAAGAAGGGAAGTGCTGACTACCTTCGAGTTGGGATCAAAGGCACTAAGCCAAGCTAGGAAAAGTGTATGGAGGTTGGAAAAGTGAGGGTGTTGTACTTTCATCTACTGAACATATAATCAGTCTTTTGGGGTCCAAAATATTCCCAATGGGGAGGAGTGATCAAATTTGGATCAGGACCTAAGTGATAGCTCAAATTTCAAAGTGTTTGAAAGTGTGCCGAACCTGAGCGACCGAATAGATCTCATCTTCCTAATCTCAACACCACAAACGGTTCAAAAAACCGACACCGTATGAAGAAATTATCGCATTTTGAAAAGTACAATAAACTATAAATTTCGACAATTGACCAGGTTTGACTGGGCATTTGTACAGTAAGAAAAAATATTCCAGGGAACATTTTGGGAATATTCCTAGAATATTCCTTGGAATATTCCTTCCAGGCCAGCCATAAGATGACATGCGGCAGAATTTCGTTTGACAATTGATTGTATGTAGTTTTTGCTGGACCAATTGGAAGGTGCCACGTGGCTAGCCCTGAGGCTACCACGTGGCCCTTGAATTGTGTAGTAAAATTTTGGTGGAGCAGACAAGAGTCGACCCCACAACATATCGCTGAGCGCACACACAGGTTTATCGTCTCCGCTACGATGGTTCTCACAAGCTATAGGGCTTTGGGCATATATAAATGTTATATGTTTTGTATGCGGGGGAGCAGAGGGGCCAACCCCTGCCCTATAGGACCTCGCCCCTAACCCAAGGGCTTAACACCAAAAACAAACGATTTTTATACGCCGCCAGTTTCAGACTTAGTCGCATTGTAAGGTTTTAAAACCTTAACTTCACGGCTAAAGGTGTAACCTCTAACAGTCTCCCGTAACATTTTTTGTGGTGTTGTGTGTTGACATGCCATCTTACCATCATATCCACCGACGGTTTCATTTAACATGCAGTTCTAACTCCAGTTCGGAAACCTAATCCCGAGGTCTAAGCGGAGTTCCGTTGAACTGTTGCGGTACCACGAAACAGGGGTTAGCATGTGGCCACCCATGGCCGCCCATATTTAATGCTAATGGCTAGACTAGGAAGCTTTTAGAGCGTGCCCAAATTTTGCAGCAAGTTCCATTTTTAACTCCAGCTAAACTGAAGTCCTCCACAATTAGTGGAGTTTTCCTAGGCGTTATTGGGAAAAATTGATTATGCTCTATCTTGAGCATTACTCAACCATTCTAAGAGTGTGAATAGTCAATTTCAACTTTCTTGGAAATTTAGGAGCTTTTGTGAGGGTTACAGAGCCATCAAAGGACTTCTAAGTGTGATTTTTCTTCAAAGAATTTCTAGGGGCCACGAGGGTCAATAGGAGCAAACAACAGAATGAGGCCTGGCCAGGGTAGCTAGAGGCCTTACTCAGGAAACCAATAGTAATTTTTGAATGTTTCAAACATTATGGAACCATTGGTGAGGTTTTTAGAGCTAGAAGAGGACTTCTAAAGGCTGATATGCTTCTAAGAAGTTCCAAGGGCCACCAGGGCCAGTAGGAGAATGAGGCCTATCCAGGGCAGTCAGTGACCATTCTTAACAAACCAATATTCTATTCTGACTATATTGAACCTTATGAATCCAATGGAATTATTTTTAGAAGCTTTTGAACACTTCTGAAGGACGAGATGCTATAGAGAAGTTTTCAGTGAGCCTAGAGCCACAAGGTGCCACCAGGTGTTGGGGGCGTAACCCGAGCAGCCAGAGGCATTTTTTAGCAAGTGAATAGTCTATTATGACTATTTTGGACATTATGAAACCAATGGAGGGATTTTTAGAGCCATTTGGAGACTTCTAGAGCTGAATAAGCCACAGGGAAGGTTTGGGCAGCCTAGGGCCACCAGGGGTTGGAGGCCTAGATTGGGGAGCCAGAGCTCATTTTGAGCAAATGAACAACCTATTTTGGATGTCTGATATATGCTGGAGATAGTAGAAAAGGTTTTAGGGACAAAAAATTACTTCTAAGGGATTTTGTGCCACTGAGAAGCTTAGGGAAGATTAAGGGCACCGATAGTAGAGGTCAAGTCAAAGGGAGCCTAGGTCCATCTTCAGAGAAATAACAACCATTCAAGGGGTATGATGGTATTCTAAACCCATTATTTCAGCTCAAATAACCATTGGATTTGATTAAGAAACTTTTAAAATAAATTTTCCATCATAATCCAAAAGAGCCAAGTCTATTGACAAAGGCTCAAGGAGACATAGCCCACGACATTCGAGTGAACTCCTTTATTAAATTTGTTGTTATGTGTTGATGATATTTGCTGCACTTTATGGTTGTTGTAAATTCTTATTATCAACAAAAACAAATTTTTAATTCCTCACACTTTAAGCATTAAAATAGTTTAGAACACATACACCTGAATCAAGAATTCAATTCTGCACAGTCAAGTATAAGAAAGATCTTAATTTTTTTAACTGAGTGAGAGGTGCTTGCATAGCATAACAAGTCAACCACCCATTTCATATCAATTAGAACTCCATAGTTCTAAGGGCCCCTTGGCAAGTTTGTAAATGTACTATATTTCTTTCCTAATAGAAAACAATAAGAGGGGACATTGATGCCACCGTCAGTATTATTGTTTTGTTTGACTCTATATGAGCTTTCATGTTTTTGTTTAGTTTAATATTTTTTTCTCTGTACATATGCATACTATATCATTGCTTAGTGTGTTTAATGTTTTACAACATTTTCACTAACCTGCTAACTCTTTTTTTTTATCTTCCTGTGACCATAAGCTTAAGAGGCAACGACCACTTCTCTTAAGCAAGTGTGGATTGGTACACTTGTGCACCAAATCCACTAACACACACAACCAATAAAACCTCTAGGAGATACCCCACCTTTACAGATGACCAACACCTAAGGAAACGAAACAATTCAAGCTCCTAGAGCCCCAATGTTTCCCTTTCCAAGCCCTCTAAGCGACTATGGGTCCTTGTCTCTCCCATAAACCTACATGAGTGCGACTATGGCCTTTTTCTTCCAATGTTATGCCAGCGAGTGCGAGATTTAAGGCTGAATTCCAAGGATATGACCTAGTCACTACCCATAAATTCATGAAATTTAAAGGAATGAAATGAAAATAGAGACAATGATTCCAATGCCAATTATTGAATAGAGACTTGGCTGGAACCCTACCAAACATGACATGGATTTCGTCAAACATGTCACAAATATGCATTGTATAAGTTTAAACAACATATCTAAACATAGGGGTTTGATACTTATCTGAGAATCGCTAAGAAGTATTGGTGCCTTATCACATTAGCTACATGGGTGAAAATGTGAAGTTGGGAAACACTTTTTGCCCTTTTTTGACGCTGAAAATTGTAATTTTCTATGTTTTTCAACTTCAACTCCACTAAACTCATATTTTTATTGCAAATTATGCTTTGACATAAAAACAAGAATTGTAGAAAATTGTCTTACCTCCATACCCATATTTAAAAAAAAAAATTATTGACATATAGAGGGGTAAATTTCTTGTTTACTAACTGCATATACTTGAAATTTTCAGGCAAACATAAATAGTCACTTTATGATCCTTTACTGTTTTTAGGGAAGGTTATTCATTTTTTGGAAAAAAACCATAGCATCATAATCTACATATATTGCACTAGTGCACAGACTATTTTTTGGTAATTTTAAGATTAAATCACTATTTTTTATTATTTTTTGAAATGGACGAAGACAAAAAAATAGTGATGTTTCAGTACATTTTATGATCCTTTGATTTTCTTTTCAATGTGATCGTCAATAAGAAAAATGAGAGTACCCTTTTGAAGTAGACAGGGAGAGGAAGTGCAATATGAGTTTTTTGAATTTTTTGGTGTCCTCATTTGAAAGTTATTGATTTTTCATTCAATGCAATTTTTCGAACAATGAAATTCCACAGTGACACAGTTTAGTAAAAAATTAATCAAAAAATGAATTTTTTAATGAAACTCAATAATTCTCACATCATCAAAAACTATATTTAGAGATGAATCTAATGGTACTTGGTCCGACATATAAAATTTTGTTTTTGTAGGTGTTCTGTCCCTCCAAAGTTGCAGGTTTCTTAAAACTGCAGAATTTTCTGAGTTTTTCGTTGACCAGAAACTCTCGGCTGAGATAATGTCTTGGACAAGAAATTTAAAACTATTTTAACCCGCCTAAACTTACATTTAACCGCGCGGGCAAACTCTCGGCCAAAAGTTTAAAAAACTCTCGGTCGAGAGTTTGCACCCGAGAGTTTGCCCAATAAAACTCTCGGCCGAGAGTTGATAAAACTCTCGGCCCAGAGTTTTATTGAATGTTATATATAAAATGGAATCTAGGGTATGGCATGAAAATCAAAGTGTGAATAAAGGTATTTGATTTGAAGACTTGGGAAGCCACTTAGTGAACAAATAGTGTGGAAATATCAATTGCTGAGAGTAAGATCACCTATCAATGATGAAAATAGACCTTGGGTACTTCTAAAAGGTAAAATTCTGAGAGCAATTTGTTATAGTAGATAAGAGTTTACTCACTAGTAAGAAAAATGTAGAGCTTTAGAGTCAAGGAGATATGAGAAAGGGACAACACAAGCTAGAAATCCCTTAAACATAAGCATGACAAAAAAGTGACTTGGGAAGCATTGACTCAATAATGACCAATGATAGAAGCTTGTGATGTAGGTGGAATCCACTAACTCTCCATAATTATTGGAAGAGTAACCATATAGGGGAGTAAATACTTAATAAAAATGGCTCAAGTTCCTAGATTCATACTAAAAATCCAAGTTGTTGAGACAAATACTCAAAACTAGTCATTTTTTTAAGCGTGACATTACTCATGATTGTTTCCAAATCAATTAGATAATGCAATTCTTTCCTTTCCCTATTTTTCAATATATTTGATTTTTTTTTCATATCCTAAGGCTTGAAAAATAATAAAATAATGTTATTATACAATGGAGGAAACAAGTGTCATGGGAAAGAAAACTAGTTCCTAGTGTAGGGAACATACCTATTTTCAATTCAAGAGATGTGTGTAGGATAAGGACACTATTAGGAGTGTTTCATCAAGGATAAATGTGTAAATATGCAAAAGAAATAGATACAAGGCTATTAATTGAAGAGAATGCATAAGTGATAGGTTATGAAACATCAAATTGAAGTTGACATCAGGCTCGAAAACACAAGCAGTACAATATAATGTAGTGTTACAACGCAACAATGGGAACCCCATCTAGAAAGGCCAAAAAAAAACATTAAGAGAAATTTATGAGGTTTCATTAAAGGGTCATTTCAAGGGTAAATAGGGCTCCAAATCCTATGAAAAGATTACAACATTGATGCTAAATGGATATCAAGGTACTAATTAGTCCCATAGAAGGTAGGCTCTACGATGAAATTACAACACTTTTAAAAGAAGGAAAGAAGGTGTGTGTCTGAAATTAGTGGGGTATATTCTATGGTAGCAATGCTATTGAATTGATTAATACAGAATGAACTATGGGAAACTATTCCTTGTATTCCAATTTTTGAATAAATTACCTACCACATAATATCTAAAATGGACAAAAGTGATGGAAAAAATTGCAGAAAATCAACTTAGTTTACATCATATCACCTAAAAAACTAAAAACACCACTTAGAAAGCACTTGCTTATAATTAATAAAATTAATAAAAACATAATAAAGTTTTTTAAACATTATAAAAGGGGTAAAATCAACCTAATATAAGTGAATATGATAAGTTTTACCACTTCATTTTCAATTTTACTCCAAATTTGTACATTTTGGTCAAAATATTCTCAAACTTTGAAAAAGGATTTTCAGAGCTATAACCATTGGGTTTTTCTTTCATTAGGACCAAGTGAATCTAAATTTTGTTGTCTTCCATTTTAATGTCCATTTAAATTTTTATTTCTATCATAAAATTGAGTTAAAAGTTATTTATAGAACTTAGGGTGCACATATGAACTCTCCCAGGGCATTTCAACATTATGAACCCCACAATCCTAGCTGACCTAACAATAATAATTCAAGGGCATTGCATCATGAGAGCGTGGGCTTCTGAGGATTGGTGATTGGGCTGAAGCTCTGCAGATCCCTGATCTCAGCTCATCTGCCTTGCCAGCCAATCCATTCAGCGCAAGCCATATCTCTCAGCGGCACTCCACCTGAATCGCCTCATGAACACCTCAGAGGGGGGGGGGGGGGGGGTGTTCGACCCCCCCTGCCTTCAGCCCTTTTATTTTTGGTAGCATTCCCTCTGAGACCTCCAACATCCCATCCAGCTCCAGATCTGGGGGAAACAACAATGCATCAGCGCCATAGGGATCTGCGTCCGCGGGGCATATTCCAAGTCAACACAGAGCGCAAGATCTATCCCCATGCAAGCCCATCTCGGAGAAAATACCCAGATTAATCATTGAAGATCCATGGATCGATTAATACAAATACCACATGAGCAAGCATGCCCTGATCTGTAGATTCATGGGGGTTCGACTTAATGAAAAGGTTGTCTGCTGGTGGATAAACCAGAAATGGAAACCCAAAGGGGACTACGATCTTCAACTTGGATCGAGAAGCTTTTTCACCATCATCTTTGCTCACAGGGATGACAGAGATCGCATCTTCAAAGGCGACCCATACTTTTACAACTATGCAGGACTTTACATAACGTACTGGAGGCCAAACTTCGCTCCAGAACAGGAAGACTTCAAAAAAGTTCTAGTATGGATTTGCCTTCACTCTCTGCCTGTTGATTACTGGAACAAGCGCATCTTGGAAGCCATAGGAAACCAGCTGGGAGCCTTCATCAAAGCCTCAGATCTCACATCGCAAGGTAAGTACACAACCTATGCTAGAATCTGTGTTTACCTGGATATTTCAGGACCCCTCCCAGGCCATATGGAGCTGATCCATAAAGGAGTGCAATGGAAGCAAACCATTGATTACAAAAATATCCCATTCAGATGCCGAACATGCCGACAGCATGGACATATCAGTCATGGCTGCCCTGCTAATCAACCACAGCCTCAGGCCCAACAGGAACAAGGGGCTACTCCAACACTTGGTTTCACCTCCGTCTCAAGAGAGAATAAAGGGAAGAAAGGAAAAAAGCCTCCGAAACCCTCCACCAATACAACCCCCACCAATACTGCCTCCACCCAGCAAAACAAATTTGAAGTTCTGAGCAATCTTGACTCATTGGAGCACCCTATAGTCTCCTAGGCCCCCACTGATCAAGATCCGTCATTATTAAGTCAATATTTGATTACAACCAATGCCCCAAGCACAACCTCGAATTCAATCCACGCCCAGGCACTGCAACACAAACCAGAATCCTCTCCCATTCAGATTAATACCAGCCACACCTCACTGCGAACCCCGCAATTCACAAAAATGAAAACAGACCAGCCATCCTCAACCACTTCAAACAATCCTCTGGAGGAGATCCTAGGCGATCTAGATCTCCAAAAGGTCAATGAGCAATGGTCCAAACTGGGAGTCGATGCCATTCCCCAAGAACACTTGGAGAAGATAGAAATGGCATACCTGCAGCTAGAATACATCAACCAGAATGTAGCCAAAAGGCAATGGGGAAATAGCCGCCAAACGGGCATTCAAGCCAATCTGGATTTGGATCAATACAAGCCACAAGGACCAGGAGGAAAAAGAGGGCGCAAATCCACAAGACAACAAATACAAGAACTAGGCAGACGCCTAATCAATGAAGGAAAAATCAGGGCCTTGGTCCTATCTGCTCCAAAGGTAGCTCAATGAAAATCACAACCTAGAACATCAGGGGGCTCAACGGCACCACCAAAAGAAGGATCCTGAAAAACCGCTTATTCTCACTACACCTAGACATCATACTTCTTCAAGAATCCAAATGCTCTCCCAAAGGCACAGAGATGCTCAAAAAAATCGTTTCCAACAGTCATCACTGCATAAGCATAGATGCTATCGGGCAAGCAGGAGGGTTACTCACGTTCTGGAACAAAAGCAAATTCTTCTTGCAGAATTCTCTATCCACCAAGCACTCGTTATCGGTCATTTTCAACATGCCAGACTCAGGGCAATCGATCTCCATCACCAACGTGTACGGACCCCAATGAATCTAGGAAAAGCTGAAGATGCTGCTAGACCTGGACAAAGTCAGACAACACCATGGGGCAAACCACTGGATTTTAGGCAGAGACTACAACATGATCACCAATCTAGCGGAAAAAAAGGGAGGCTTACGAAGATTGGATAAGGACTCAGAAGCATTCAACACCTTTATTGCTGAATCCAAACTCATTGACATCCCCACAGTCAAAGGTCTGGATACCTGGAATAATAAGCAAGGAGGAAACATGCAGATAGCATCAAGGCTCGATAGGTTCCTCATGTCGGAATCCATTCTGCTGCAAAATATCGACATGGAGGCCAGCATTCTACCTATCGGAGGATCCGATCACTGGCCAGTGCAGATTCACTTCACCAATTTGGATAAGACCCACAACATACCATTCAGATTCGAAGCATTCTGGACAGAGCACCCATCATTCATGCAAAACATACAATGTTGGTGGACTCAAGCCACCATAAGGAGCAACAATATCATGTACATATTCCAGCAGAAGCTCAAAACAATAAAAATCAACCTCAAACGCTGGAACAAAAACACCTTTGGCGACATATTTCAAGCCAAAAAAGAACTCGAGGAAAAAATGGCGAACCTCCAACAAAATTTGATCAAAGAAGGGCCCAATGATGAAAGAATAGCTCAAGAATCAAATCTGCAAAGGCAATGGGAAGAACGGTTAAAACAAGAAGAGCTGCTGTGGAGGCAGAAATCGAGGGTGCAATGGTTAAAACAGGGAGAATGCAACACTATTTTCTTCCATAAGTCAACCATCCAGCATAGAGCACATAATCACATCCTCTCCCTCAAAAAAGCTGATGGCGATCAAGTTTATACAAGGGAGCATTAGGATCTAAACTCAACTCTTTTTTCACTTCTCTTCTCAGCGATCCCATTCAATATAGAACCGAAGCCATCAATGAAATTATCGCTGCCATTCCCAACTTAGTTACAGCGGAGAAAAATGCCCTCCTTCTAAGAGAATTCACTGAGCAGGAGATTGAAGAAACAATCTTCAACATGGCCTCGAACAAGGCTCCCGGACCAGAAGGCTTTACAATCGAATTCTTTAAAGCTTGCTGGCCCATTATTAAGGCTGACCTTCTCAACCTAGTAAGGAAATTTCATAGAACCAAGAAAGTGTTGCCTACCATCAATGCCACATTCCTCACCTTAATTCCCAAATCAGACCAGGCTGACTCCCCCGACAAGTTTCGTCCCATAGCCCTTTGTAATTTCCTTTACAAAATCCTTTCCAAACTGATGGCTAGCAGACTTAAATCCGTCCTCCCCTCAATCATTTCTCAGGAACAAACTAGCTACGTTGAAGGTAGGCAAATCACTGACAGCATAATCCTCACTCAGGAAGTGTTGCATTCTCTCAAAACAAAAAGGACTCCAGGTATGCTTATCCAGCTTGACCTTTCAAAGGCCTTTGATAAAATCAGCTGGCACTATATGAGAGCAATCCTCCAGGCTTTTGGATTTAGTCAGCAATGGACAAATTGGATAATGGAACTGGTCTCAGGTGCTTTCTTTTCAATCCTGCTGAATGGAGGACCCCTTCAACCCTTCATTCCGTCTAGTGGTATAAGGCAAGGAGATCCCCTGTCTCCGTTTCTCTTTGTCATTATGGCAGAAGGGCTAGGAAGATCCTTAGCTAAGGAAAAACAGTAGAATCAACTCAAAGGAATCAAACCAGTACACCAAGGACCCACAGTAACGCATCAACAATTCGTATATGATACAATGCTCATGGGCGCCCCCACAGTGCAGGAAGCTCGAACCATCAGAAAAGTGCTAAAGACTTTCTCGGAGGCCTCAGGTATGGAAATAAATCTCACAAAATCCAAACTATTTTTCTTCAACACATCCATTCCTGTGTAGAGAAATCTCAGCAGAATTCTGAATATTCAAAAGAACTCCCTTCCAACCAAATACCTTGGTATACCACTCTCGGAATATGCCTACAAATCGACCAACTGGGAAGCCCTCCTCAAAAAAATGAGAGCCAGGTTAAGCAGCTGGACCCACCGGGCCTTAAACATGGCCAGCAGACTGATATTGGTCAAGTCCGTCCTTCAAACCATGCTAGCATATATGTTTTCAGCACTTGCAGCCCCTAAGGCAGTTTATAAATCTATCCGAAGCATCCAGCGATCCTTTCTCTGGAATGGAGCCTCTAAGGAATCCAAATGGGCCCTCCTCAAGTGGACAAACATCTTCAAACCAAAAATGGAGGGAGGGTTGGGCCTAAGAGACCCCAAGATATTAAGCAAGGTCGTAGTAGCAAAAATCTGGTGGAGATGGGTAGAAAATCCTAACTCCCTCTGGGGCACCTTGTGGAAAGCGAAGTATACAAATAAAATTAGGGAAAAAGACCTCATCAGGCTTACAGGCACCAGTCAAGGATCCCCCATCTGGAATAAAGCATGGGAAAATCGACATATTGTTTAGCAGCATAGCTTCTGGGAAGTGCACCAAGGCAGCACTGCCCTATTCTGGGAAGATGCCTGGCAGCAGCTCCCACCCTTGGCACACCCAGACTGGAAAAATCTTAAAAGAGCTATGCAGGAGGAAGGCAAGGTTACGGTAGCAGACTACTAGCAACTTGTGAGCGAGGCAACCACATGGAAAAAATGGTTATCCAGAGAACAATGGCATACCCAAGCAGGCCCAATGAATGTAGACCATCTTCTACAGGACTTGGACAAAAGAAGAATCCTAAAGTCTAATAAAGAGGACATCCTGAGATGGGGAAGAAATCCCAAAGGAACGTTCAACCTCAAAGAAGCATATAAGATCTTGGTTGCCTCCTCGAATCCGCAACCAGATCACAAATGGCAAGCCCTTTGGAAAAGAAGAACATGGCCAAAAATCACACTATTCTCCTGGCTGGTCATGCATAACAAGGCATTCACATGGGACAATCTGTAGAAACGAGGCTTCGTAGGCCCTTCACGATGTATGCTCTACGAGAATGGTCCAGAAACTCTCAATCACATCCTCAACACCTGCCCCACGGCTTGCCCTCTGTGGGATGACATGGCCCTGGTCTTCAGACAATCCGACAGAGACAGAAACTCCATCCAACTCTCACTCAGCAAGTGGAGATTTCTATTTTGAATGTCATTTTTAATATAAAGTGAGTATTTCAACTTGTCTCTTAAACATTAACCATCTTTTTTGGTATAGGGTTGTAATTTAAGCATATTGTGTCCAAATATCATCAAATGTTTTCATAGTAAATTCATTTTAAGAACATTAAAAGAGATTTAAAACCGATCAAAACATTACATTAAAAATAAATAAAAAATAAAAAATCTTAAATCCTAAATTGGTATATATATATATATATAATTTATTTATTTATGTTTTAACAATGAATTATTAAAAAAATCTATTGATAATAATCACAATAATAAAAACTTTCAGACGAGAGTTTAAAAACTCTCGTCCGAAAAGTTTTCCCGAGATTTTTTGTGACCACAACTCTCGGACGAGAGTTTTGAAAACTCTCGGCCGAGAAATTTAGTTGACTTTTTTCTCGGCCGAGAAATTAAAAATTTCTCCCGAATTCTAACCATCCACCAAAAAGTGTTTCCCAACTTCGCGATTTCACCCCTAGGCTTTACCACAATCCTCACCAAATCATTATGCCATAAACAAGCATGGATGCCACTGGATCTCTCCACCTAAACCATGAGAAATTTTTCCTTCTCAACCTCTCAGCTTTACCATGTATCCCACCATTACCATTCAAGTGAATCGTAGGCCTACAAGGTCTCCACCCTCTGGTACTTACCGTGTATCCCAACCGGGATTCCTAGCACCGATCAAGGGTAACACCACTGAGCTTTGCCGTGTATCTTGCCATTCACCGGTCAAGGGATTCCTAGGCCTAATTGAGGTGTTCACATATAGGATTTACCGTGTATCCCAAACTGAGATTCCTAGGCCTTGTGAATAATCTTGAGATACCACACTCAACTTTGAGTCCATCCATAAATATATCTCAACCAAATACAAGAGAACCAACCACACCATCGCTATCTAGAAATGGAAAGGCAAGGCTAAAGAGCACTGTCACACTTGGAAAAACCCATGCCAATGAAAACAAGAGAACGAAGAACACATGCATAACCATGCATGCAAAATATAATAAGGAAATCATACATGCAAACCGATACATGAAAGTAAATTTGTTGTAGCCTCTTGATCCTACTCTTCTTTGTTTGATATTTTCTTCCTCTTTTCCTTATTTTCCTTTCTTGATCCAAATCTGAAATGCTCCAAGAAAAATCTAAGTGTCGAAGAGTGTGAGAGATATAATAGAGAGAGGGCTCCAAAACTAAACTGACCAAAAGCCATGAGCTGATCCTCAAAATAATTTTTATCAATGTGGCCTCTATTTTATTCATTTTCCATTATTTTCCTTCAGTTTCCTCCTCACATGAAACCTATGACCTTTCACCTCCCTTTTCTCCTATTTTCCTGGTATTTTCATAAATAAAATGCCAATAATTCCATTTTTCCTTTGCAAAGACTTTTCCATTGTCTTTGTCAATTTCCTTAGCCCTAATAAACCAAATGAACACTTTCACTAGGATGCTTTTTCCCCAATAATTCAACTTGGAACATGTGTCCCATAACCATGGTTATTATTTTTCCTTTATTAAACTTTATCACATGGAATTTCCATGTGGGTTGTTACAACATCGATGAATTATAGCATAGGAGACTTGGCCATTTTCACCATGGAGCTTTGAATATTATGAAATATCTTTCTACGAGACTTCCTAAAGGTGAAGTAGAGCAATGATATACATGAAAAGGGTGTACACTAGGGAAGTACACCAAAGACACCTTTCATGATGATCGGGACAGTAGAGTGTAAGCAATCATCGAAAGAGTTCACTCATATGTGTGTGGACCTTTCTCGACAGCCTCCACGACCAAACCCATGTATTATGTTATATTTGTAGATTATTTCTCACATAAGTTCTAGGTTTTCTTCATGTCAAAGAAATACCAAACATTATCCAAATTTGTTTATTTTAAAGAACTTGTTGAGAAAGAAACTGGCAAGAAAGTGAAGGCTCTTAGGAGCGATAGTGGTGGTGAATATGTGCCAAATGAGTTTAAGAAATTTTGTGCAAAGGAAGGAATTCAATAGGAGTTCACAACAACCCATAACCTAAAATAAAATGGGGTGGCTGAGAAGAAGAATAAAATTATTGTGGGAGCTACATGGGTGATGTTGCATGATCAAGGCCTACCTCTACACTTGTGGGTCGAAGCATGCAACACCATGATATATGTGCAGAATAAGAGTCATCATCGGATTCTTGGGACAAGTGCACCAGAGGAAGATTTTTCAGGGAAGAAACCAGATGTGTCACACTTTCGGATCTTTGTTTCATCAGTTTACTTTCATGTTTCCAAATATTCATGGAAAAAGATAGAGCCAACAGTTGATTTGGGCATATTTGTGGGGTACAAAGATACACCTCACAACTATCGGGTGTACCTGCCATATATCAATATGATAGTTGTTCGTAGAGATGTGAAGTTCGATGAAGATAAGGAAATTAGGTGTTCTCTTTAGAGGGAGATTCAATTGCATGCAAATGAGGATATTTTTCTCTAAAGGAAGAACCTGAGGATGTTGTGGAGCAACCAAAAGTAAAGGAGTAGAGAGTGGAGACACCTACGCATGCAGAGACATCCAGAGAAGGAAGGAAGCATGCCAGGGAAGATGGAAAATTATTGCATGATTATAGAGAGAATGTGGGAACACCCACATCATAACATAGGTAGAGGAGGTCACTGGATCAGTACACTGGGTACATGGCTCTGATGAGTGAGATAGTTGAGACAGAACCATCCTCATTCAAGGAAGCGGTGCAACAACCAGTATGGGTTGATGCCATGGTAGAGGAATATGATTCCATAGTCATAAATAATATTTGGGAAATGGTCCCAAGACCAGAGAACAAGTCATTGATAGGTTTGAGGTGGATCGACAAGGTGAAGCAATCAACAAACTAAAGCATCATGAAACACAAGGCCGAATTTATGGCCAAGGGGTTCTCTTAGGTGGAGGGAATCGATTACGAGGATACCTTTGCTCTAGTAGCAAGGTACACTTCTATCATATCAATTCTAGCACTTGCAACACAGATAGGATGGAATATCCATCAGATGGATGTAAGGAAAACATTCATCAATGGAGTGACTGAGGAGGAGGTGTACATTAAACAACCAGAAGGATTTGAGACCTTTGATAGAGATTTTCATGTGTGCAAACTGAAGCGAGCATTGCATGGATTGAAACAAGCACCCCATGCTTGGTACACCATGATTGACAACTATGTCATGTGGTTGGGCTTCACCAAAAGTGAAGAAAATGCAAACCTTTACCATATTTTTGTTGAAGGTAAATTGTTGATTATAGTATTATGTTGATGATTTGATTTTAACAGGTGATGAGAAGTTGATCAAATTTTACAAAGAGGATCTTATAAGAAAATTTGAGATGAAGGACATGGGAATCATGTATTATTTCATCGGTTTGGAATTATGGCAAGGAAACGGGGAACTATTTGTCTCTCAGGGAAAGTATGCCAACAAGATATTGAAGAAGTTTTGCATGGATAGTAGCAAACCCGTGGACACTCCTCTAGTAGGAAATTGGAGGAAGGAGGATTCCACTTCAGGTGAGGAAGTGGAGGCCACTATTTATAGGTAGCTTGTGGGTTCACTTATTTATTTGGTGAACACACGACCATACATGTGTTATGCAGCTAACCAACTTAGTCAAGCAATGGTTAAGCCAACCAAACTATATTGGAAGGCAGATAAACATGTGTTGAGATACCTCATAGGTGCTACAGTTCAGTATGGTCTTTCATACAGACATACAGAGGGAGTGAAGATGCAATGATTCACAAATGTAGATTGAGTGGGAATTCCATTAGATCAGAAGAACACTTCATGAGGAATTTTCAGTATTGGGTCAGCAACAGTTTCTTGGTACAATAGGAAGCAAAGATAAATTGCACTCAGTTTAGAAGAAGCAAAGTACATGGTTTCCATTCAAGTAACTTGTGAAGCTATCTAGATGAGGAATATTGTTGTTAGGTTATTTGGTCAGATGATGGAGCCAACTGTGATTTAATGTGACATTCAAAGTTGTATCAGACTCTCTCAGAATCTAGTTTTTCATGATCGGTCAAATCATATTGATATCTGGTATCACCATCTATGAGATTATGTGCAGAGGTGGATCATGTTGTTGAAATAAATTCCTATAGAGGAACATGATGGAGAAATTTTGAAAAAGGATTTTTCAAAAGGAATATTCCAGTTCCATAGAGGAAGGATTGGGGTATCTAATAGTCCCTTTCTTGTTGAGAGGGAGTGTTGAAAAAATGCAACAAGAAAATCCTGATTTAATTTTCCCTTGAATTAAATTAGGATAAAATTGAATTTTCACATCAAAAGACAACTTGAATGAGTTAATTGAGTTTTCAACACTTAGTTAGCTTAGTTAATTCAAGGTGTTTACTTAATTGAGTTGTGTACATTGATTCCTAAATTATATGAGTGTAGGTTGAGTTTAGTTTCAATTGTAAAAATTTAATTCAGTTAAATTGAGTTTAAAGGTCAGTTAAATTAGTTATAACTGTTTGGGGAACTAGTAGGGTGTCTATCAATGGGGTGAAACTTCAGTGTTCAATCAGATAAATGATCAATAAGCTAATAATTAACTCATGCATGCATTAAATTCGAGTTACCCAGTTGAGATTGGAGTTCAAGTGAAGTGCACTATGAGTTGTGTAATTATCCAAGTTGTACAAGTGGTGCATGCAGTCAGAGAAGGGCCTATAGGGTTTGCGCAATTCTGGATGGGGATTTCACTAATTAATATGGGGCTAATTCCTTGAGAAACAACGCAAGGAAATAGGAGCTTTTCAAGAATCAAAATTGGCTAAGTGTTGGACAGAGTCAGTCTGTGAGGCAGTGAGATAGATTATACTTGTGCAGAGGTTTCTCAAGCTGGAGCAAGCATTGAATTTATTCTCTATTTTATGACTAATGAAATACAGATAAGAAGGGGTTTTGAGAAGTTTATTTCCCCTATATAAATCCTCGT
Source organism: Pinus albicaulis (assembly GCA_034641835.2). Lineage (NCBI taxonomy): Eukaryota > Viridiplantae > Streptophyta > Pinopsida > Pinales > Pinaceae > Pinus > Pinus albicaulis. The sequence goes on from CM076581.1 coordinate 909,120,528, forward strand.
GTATGTGTGTTAAATCATGATGCATGATTTTGATATACGTTCTCAGTCATGAATTGATTTCTGCAAATGAGTAGAATAGATTTTATTCTTATGTTTTAGAACATTAAATGAGAAATATTAAATCTGTAATTATTTTCTATAGTTGCTTGAGGGTTGAGACTACGTATTTTGCAGTTCAGGCTAGGTAGAAAGAGGCTAAGTGACCTGGTCAGGGAGTTTACCTAGTTTAGACTATGTTCTACATCAGTGAAGAAAAGATGAAAAAAAATAATACTTGAACATGATCATACACTTATATCACTTAACAACATGAAAAGGAACACTTAGAATACATGAACAACATACTTCCCCTCAATGTGACAACTTTGCAACGGATTACACCAAGTGCGATGCCAAAGATACACTTTGTGATGACAGTGATGATGCTTGTGTGACAATGCTTTAAAATTTGGAAATGAGTGCAATGGCATGTTTCCATGAAAATAAAAACTCATTTACAAAAATATTACCAAAAAAAAAACATAACTAGATTATATAAATTTTGCTACACTTAACATGCTAGAAGACGACAATTGCTAAAGTACAAATGACAGTTGTGGTATGCGAACAATAGTGAAAGAAACACATGCCAGAGTGAAGATAACATGAAAATGACACTAATTAGAGTGAAAGCAAGAAGAAGCGAAAATCAAAACCATGAAAATGACACTCACGAAAGAAAAGGTGTGCAAAAGCGACTGTTTGAAAACTCACCGAAATAGAAGTAAAAACGTAGCTAGAAGTGAGAAACTATCGATGCCAGTGCACAATGATTATCGACATGGATTGAAAATTGCAAAAGAACTACCTTGATGGACTGTGTTAGGCCTATTCGAGCTTGCATGAAGGACGGTGCTCATGAATTCATTACAGACTGAGCATGTGTGTGCAGGTGACTTTGACACTTACAATCCAAAAGGGAGCTCAAAACTTAGAAGAGCTAGAAGTGACTACGGAACGCTCGATCACAAGATCCAAAGTAGGCTCCAAAATTCAAGTGTAGGAAAAATTTTGGAGGGTGTTATCCTTAAGTGCAAGGTATCAATCCTTCAGGAAGTATTGGTTCGCCATATGGATTACCTCGACTTTGCCACTTATCCCAGTTAAATATATAGTCCCCTCTATCCTTTTCTTATCTTAAAACACACCAATATAAGACTAGCCATGCTTCAAATACTTCAATAGGGGAGAAGGATAGTAAATATATAAATATTTTAAGCACATTCCATGGTGTTTCTCTACTGCTAGCGAGCCTAAACAGTACCCTGACGGAGTCACATCAAGAGAACACAAGCATTGCTTCGTTGGAAGCAAGCCTAGATAGTACCTTGATGAAGTTTCTTCTTTCACCTATCTACATAAGAATTCTTTTTTTTCTTTCACCCTTGATTCATTTTATTAATAGAAATTTTCTTAGGCAATTATTTATTTACCGGGGCTAAAGAGGGATCCCGATTTATTGAGAGCAGAAGAGGTTGTTCCTTGTTTAAGGGATATGAAAGATAACCAAATTTTTATGCTCATTTTAAAAAAATTCTCCTTTCTCTTCTCTACTCAGTTGATTTGACAGGTTGAAACACCATTCAATACAAGTTGAGTCAAGAATGAAGGTTCTAATAAATATGCAGGCTTCGGATTTTGACCAACATCTTTCTATCAGGAATGAATCATATTTTCTAGTCAGATATCATCAACTTTAAATACATGTAAAATCAAGATAGAGGAGAGGCAATAGATAAGCTGAGCATTATTTGTCATCACAATTGGGATTTTCACATTTTTCCATATTTCCTTTTGAGCCAATAGATCATTTTGATGCAAGGTCTTACAAAATGAAAGAAAAGAAAACAAACAACAACGAAACAAAACCAAAAGCCAAAAAAAAAGGAGGCTAAACCAAAACACGATGCGAAATGAAAATCAGAAATCACAAGACAAACTACAGAAAACGAATGCAAGATGAATGTGTAGGTAAATGAATATGCAACTAGACCTACTCCTAACCTATCGAGCTAGAAGTTTAGGGTCTCGTATAATGAAATTTCCAATGTAGACACCGTAGTTATTCCTGGCCTACTATTACAAAGATAATGATCTATTAAAACTGAGATAAAAAAATGTGAAACAGAAAATATAAGAGCTTGAAAAACTTGCATAACAAAAAGGTATTTCCTATCAGCAGAAAGCTGTGTCACAACCACTACTCCTAACTAGTTCGCATTCTTACCTTTTTGACGAATACTATAGTTAAACAAACCTTGGAAGCTTCTTGCGAACATATCTACATTTTCACTGTACTTATTATCAAGCGTCATGAAATATAGAAAATTTTTATTTATGACGGAGCTTTGCAGCTAAGATTTCTCCAACCATTCAACGATTTGATCATGAAACTTGAAACAATCCTCTTGAGAATCCTGAACTACTTGAAAAGATGAATTTCCATTTTTAAGCGTGGGATGAGGATGAGAATATTGTAAGGTAAAATGGATATGATCATAATAAAAAGGATTGTCAAGATAGTGATGGCCTGAAATAACCATCAGTGGAGGTTGAAGTGACTTAGTTGCATGACAAGTATCTGAATGGTGAGATAAAACATACATATTAATCAATGTAAAACAAATTTCATCAAACATACTTGTGGGAAAATGATAAAATGAATGACAATTAATATTATGATAAATGGACCATTTGTGGAAAGATATTCTTGGTTAGAAGATAACAAAGAAAGACTAGTTTGAACATCTTTACAAATTCCTTGAAAAAATGAATAATATTCATCACCATGAAGAAAAAATTGAATCACACAATAAATCATGCATTCATTAAAACTCAAGAGGATTTCAGGTGCGATGTAGAACAAGATTTGTGATCTAACATTCACAAGAAAACTGAAGGGATGACTATTATTAAATGAATTTGATAGACATGATTGCTTCGGCCAAAGATGATCTTTGAAATGATCAAAATCATAATTCCATGACAATATGAGAGATACACCTTCCAACCCTGAGTTTGATACAATATCCTTGCATCCAGATAAATCATCTGAGATAGAGTCTTGAATCCAATTAGAAACCGAATATTGAAAGTTCAAAATACTATATCTGAAATATCAAACATCTTTCAAGAAGAAATTTTCATCAAGTGAAACCATGCAAAGAGAATGATTTTGTGAGAAAGAACATATCTGACTTAGTTCGGGGAACTTACCAGAGTTGCGAGATCCTGACATAACCATTAACGAAAGTTGAAGTGCCTAAACTTCCTGAAAAGTCTCAAAACTCTCAAGGATTGTAAAATCGCATTTTGAAAATTGAACCAAATCATGCATGGTGTAAGGATATATACTACTGTTAATTTCAATAAGACAATTAATGACCAAATAGAGACCATCTCTTTCATCTATTTGATCATATTTTACAACTTCAAAAACTAAAATAATCAATCTGAAGGATTTTTATGATCGCAAATATGAAGATGTATTGATCGTGGAAATTTCATGAGTAAGCTGACTTGAAGAGTTTCCTTCATGGAAAAAAAGAGCTGATGAGGTATGGAAATAATGCTCAATGATTTGGTTGTTTTCATTTTCATCATGGATGATCTCAACACCTTATGTCAATTGAAAACTTAACTTTTTAGATGAATAATTTGAATAGCATGGAGTATCTTCATTGTAAGTTGATGAATTAAAAATGGTAGGGAACATGGGATAGTGAGATGAAGAGGAAGTTTTGATAAGAAAATATTCTTTGACTGAATAAAATTTTGGATGAGACACCAAAAATATCAACTCGTACACTTTGGAATTCATCATCATATACGTCAATAGAGTCATCATTGTTAGGATTATTGTTTTTCAATATTTGAGATTGATTGAGCAAACATATTTCATTTGATTCACTACCAAGATTAGTGGATTTAAAATCAATGAAGAATGAGGAAGTATCATCTTCGCATAGAGGATTTTGAAAAATAGAAGAAAGATAGAAAGAATCTTTACCTTCCTACTCTACCTGCGAATTGTGACTGCCTTGCACCTATTCACTGCTTGGATTTGGAATAGGTCGATCAAGAAAATCATGGGGCAAGGGATCATGAGAAAAATATGGTAGAGGAGGACAACAGTCCAAATCATATTTTTAATTAGTCTTCACCATAGGCTTCATGATACATTCCAGTATTTCCTCCATTAAATCTAAATCATGAAAATCATAAGGGGACTGAGAAGATGGATTAGGAATTTGATGTGCATATTTCCCAGCTTCATTATCATTGCAAGGAGACACCCTAATCAAGACTAAAAAAGGAGGAGGATAAGGAACAAAAGGAGTAGTATCTTCCACCTTTGAAATTCGAGATGTCTCATGATTTACAAGATTTGGGGAAGTAAAAACATTGGGGGATTCAGATTCACCGTGCAAAGAGATATGAACCAAATTATTAAACTTCTATTTAAAGAAATCAAAATCTCTGTCTTCTCTAGGAAGTTCATACCAAAGGAGAAGGAATCGATTAGAAAAATTCGTAATTGATTCATTAGGCTTCATTCTTAGTTGATTATTTCTTATAAGAACATCCTGGTAATCATATGTATCAAATTATTTATGAATATCCTTAGTAATTTGGTAGAATGAATGGATAGAAGCAATGGGTAATTTATGATACCATCTCTTAACACAACCTTCAAATGTGATGGTGAGAAATCTAGCTAGGACATCCTTGCAATCTATGCCATTAGAAAGACAAAAATGGACAACTTGAAACAAATGTTTTCAAAGAGTGAATTCACCCTCACCATCAAACTTAAGTTGGGGCAGGTTATGAAAAAATTCTGTAGGGATGGTAAGATTAAGATCTTTAGAAAAACATCTTGGTATTATGATTTGGGGAAGATCCATTTTGAATAAGCGATTAAAATTAGAGTCAATGGGAACAACCTATCCTCTATCCCTCATTCTCACACCTATTGTTGATGCTGCTGGAAATCCATCAACCAAGGGGGTTTCCCTGATGTGAAGTCCCAATTAGAACTTATGTAATTTTGAATAGGATCCCCATATGTATTATTGGCCCAATTTCCATGTATTATTATAGATTTTCCTTGGATTTAGCTATCAACAAGAGAGAAGTGTGTATGTGCCATTGCAAAAATAAAGTGTTCCTGGTGAATATTCGGTTGTAGGTGTATCAAGGTTCTTATACTACATATGGAGGAGAAGTGGGCCTCTTAAGAGAGAGGTAATAATACCACCCTATTAGAGATGCACACAAGAGAAAAGAGAATCACCTAACATCAAGCAGAATAGTCCACACAGATGCGATGATTGTTACAACCATTACAACACATTTTCAATAAGATAAGCACTAAAATAATCGTAATTATTCAACTACTTTAGTATAGGTGAAAGAAAAAACGAATCTTAAAATTTCACAGAACGGTCTTAAAAATATCCATAAACCATGCATGAAAATGTGTTAGTCATTAGGCTTCAAGTGTTAAGTAAAAGTCCCAAGATACATGTATACAATGAACAGCAGTAACTCCAATAGTGGAGCATTAGAGCCACGCATTTCTCCAAAAAAGTATTAAATTTGTCTCTCCAATGCATTATGGGAGAAACCAAGGTGAAAAGTCCCTTTCTTGTACAATGAGGGTGTATATATAACAAATGGGTTGATCCTTCACCTCCCTTGTGACTCTTGGACTACCCTCATGACCGCTCGACTTCTCTATGACCTTTTGACTTCCTACCTAACTTTTCACATTACATGAATGACTCTTGGACTTCCACTTTACATTATATTTCTCCAATATTGAATCAAATATTCCAAAAAATGATGTGGCACATGATGACTCATGACATGACATGGTTTGACACTAATGACATGGATTGCATGATAACATGGCAATGTCAATCCAGTCTTTGTTGTTGCTTGCTTTTTGTGTTCTTAAAAATATGGAACATGTTATTCTTCTTCCTCCTCGTCATGAATTGAAGATAAGGAGTCTCCAATGTGGTCTTGGTCCTCAGATGTTGTTGAAAACCAATGTGCCTTTGTGTCCTCTTAATGGATAAACCTGTATTTGTAGCTATAGGGGTATCTTCTAATGTGGTATCCTTATCCATATCCTTCAACACCATCATGTCGAATCGTGATAGAATACCTGTGCCTACAATCCACTCATTACAAGATGCCATCATTTCGATAAAACCCTAGTATGATATGCTGCATGATGATCCAATGACTCAGTTGTCACTGGGTGGAAGGATGATAAAGGGGATTAGTGACTACCTAATTGCGGAACTCAATAACTCAAGGGTAAGAATTGAGCCTTGATACTGTAAAATGCACATTTTAGGTTGGACTGATCCAAATTTATGTACGAACGCAACAAAATACACATATAACCAGAAATACAAAGACACAACGGAAATAACACTTCATTTCATTAATAATAAAGAACTCAAATTTGTTTATAGAAAAAATGGAAATAAACTAGTTAGGGCGTTGGTAGCTTATTGATCCAAGTGGATATTGGTGGCCACCTGCCTATTCCACTTGGGGCCCCACCATTGTTTCTTTCAGTTTTTCAGTTTCCTTAATTATGGCACAGTTTACTATTTTTAGCAGTTATTTAGGTTGTGAACTTCCGGAGCCATTTTGAGGCCCTAAACGATGTTTTTGGGAAAATCGAGAGCAACATGAGACATATATCAATGTTTCTAACTCAAAATTTGTAGTCGGATAGATATTTCTAACAAGGTATGGTGCACATCAAATGAAGATCGTATGCCAAAGTTACGTCCCCGAGAAGTTGACATACCAATTTACCCAAACGGGGCCCATATTTTTGGCGTTTCATCTCCTACGGTGAGGTTTTTTGGTTATTTAGGGTTTTCCATTGTTTCTCAATAATAAATAGGCCCTCAAGCCTCAATGTAACACAATTCAGAGGCCTGTAGCCACCACATGACAAAGATAAGATACCATCTCCCTAGCTAGTTTATTTACATTATGTCTGTAAACAAATTTCAGTTATTTGATATTAATGAAATGAAGTGTTATTTCCATTGCATTTTTGTATTTATGGTTATATGTGTATTTGGTTATGTTCCTTCATAAATCTGGATCAATGGCATCAGAGCAATCTGCTCTTTCTCGATCCTTCTTTGCATGCCCCCAATGAGGTCGGGGTATAAGGAGTTAGGGCTCGATCTAGTTGAACCTTTGAAAGATGAGCCTCGAAAACCTCGATGGCTACCCATGGGAGACGAAAATAAAGATGAGGGAGCAGGAGATCCTATCAAAATATTGCTCAATGAGGCCCTCGAAAAACAAAGGAACGCGATGATGGATAATTTTTCCCAGTTCCTTCAACGACTGGCCACTGGTGGCGCATCTGCATCCAACAACCATTCTAGAGGCACAAATACTTTTAAGGTAAAAGTAAACTTTGACATTTCAATATTTGAGGGCCAAATAGATGCAGACACCGTATATAAATGGTTGAATATATTAGAAGGATATTTCTCAGTCCATGACTTTTACGACAGGGAGAAGATTATTTTTTCAATCCTCAAATCCACCCCACATGTCAAGGAGTGGTGGGAAACCTACTGTGAGAAAAAGGATGAGGGGGAACCCTCTTTGTTCTCAGTTGTACCCACTTGGAATTATTTCTGAGACACCATCAAGGAACAATATTATCCCATGGGGATCTATGAGGACAAGTACATACAATGGACTATGCTGTGGTAGCAAAGGGATCAATATGTGCATGAGCTGGCGAATCTATTCCATACCCTGCGCACAAAGTTGGGTATCAAATATTCGAAGAAAAATTTGGTGCTAAAGTACCGCAGTTGTCTACATAGATACATTCAGGAGGAAATGGAGTTCCTCGACATCTCCTCGCTTGCTATGACATACCGGTATGCTTCCAAGAGAGAGAAGAAATTAAAATAGAAGAAATGAGACTTTGGATCTATGAATCAAAAGCAAGGGAAAGGTGCCCCCAAATTGCAGAAAGAAGGACAAAGCCAAGGCATGGCAGCCCAAGACAACCTACCGAATGCACAAGGAAAAAAAACACCGCAAAGTCGAACAAGGACACGGGAAAGTGGTGTGATTTCCATAAAAGCACAACTCACAACACGAGTGAGTGCCGGGCCAAGAAGTCACTGGTGGCCGAGATGAGGGCTTATGAATCAGATGCATGCTCCGAATCTGAATAAGATTCTGACAAGGGCGATGAAAAAGGGAAGCAGATTATTGATGTGGAGCCCAACACCACTATTTCCACTGTAAAGATCCAAAAGGAGGAACCAGAAGATCTAGAGGAGGATGAGCATCTCTTCCACTCCCAAATGTGGGTAAAGGGTTCCCTACTATAGTTCATTGTCAAAAGTGGGAGCCAAAAGAACCTGATTTTAGCATAGTTCATGAAGTTGTTAGGCTTGCAGACCATAACACACCCATAGTCGTACACATCTGGTCGCTTCACCAAGGACGGGATCTCCGCATTAGCCAACATTGTCTTCTTCCCTACAACATCAAGCCCTTCACAGATGAGGTATTATGTGACATTTCTCCTCTTGATGTTTGTGATGTATTATTAGGCCAACCATACTTGTGGAAGCGACATGATGTGTATGAGTCCCAACCTCATGATGTTATTGTTACTTTGGGCAAAACGTTGTACAAGATACTAGAGGTACCACTGCCTACTGCCATCTTTTTGGCTACTGCAAAACAATGCAATAAGCTCATTTCCAAAATTGGGAAATTTTTTTTCCTGATGATCTACCCCCAAGGCAAGAAGAATACTATGGCCACAACCTCCAGACAGGGCTCCTCCACACGACAACAAAAAATGGACAATGTCATGGAGGAGTACGGGGAAATCTTCACCTCACCCATAAGGGTGCTTCTACACTATCAGGTCAAGTACCCCATCAATTTGACCCTAGGTGCATCACTGCCCAATGGAATGATCTAGCGGAACTGTGTTCTAAAGAACGATCAAATCAAGAGGCAGATTTAGGAGTTGCTACAGAAAGAACATATCTGAACATGTTCATTGCCCTGTGGGAGCCTGATCGTGTTGGTGCAATAGAAGGATGGGAATTGGAGACTCTGTATTGACTATCGAGCGGTCAAAAAGATCACTCTCCGGAATAGGTAACCGATGTTGGAAATATGATGCAATATGTTGTCCTTGATGGCAACCTACTTGATGAAGTTGTCCTTGATGGAAACCTACTTGATGAGTTTCCTTTTGATAAAAAACCTATTTGTTAAAGATGTAAAAATGATGTTTCTACAAGTCAGATGTGACAGAGAAAGGAATCACAGTAAGTGCTAGAGAAATGAAACATGAAATATTTCTCAATGTATATGCAGCTTTGATGAAGGAAACCCACGCATGAAGGCAATGTATACACTACTTGGTATATAGGCAACCCGCGTATACATCCATAATTAGTATGTACATAATTTTTATGAAGAGAAGTCACATATACACGCGAGTATGAAGAATCCAAGTCGCGTATACCTTTTCCACTCTAAAATGATTATACCAAGGGGCATTACCATGCTATTAGCCCACAGTATTGAGCATTGTATCGTCTATTTGATTTCGTCCAGGAATACCATCGACACTTGTGTGGTTTTGGCTCATGGTATTGATAAAGGCTAATCCTATATAAGGAGAGGAAAATCATAGTGCAAGGGTCTACATGTGTAAGGGCTACTACTGAATACTTCTCTCTGAAGTATATCTACATGGGATGAACTCTGTTTTATTGGCATATCCAAATCTATGATGCACCCTTGGATAAAATGATGGATCAGGATCTCTAGACCTGAAATGACTATGTACTTACATGATATAATTATGTTGTGTGTGAATCTGGGACCTGGCGCATGGTTACTGAGGTGAAGTAAATAAATCTGGGTAAGTTTATAGATTTGCATCTTTTTGCAGTAACAACATTTATAGATCTATATGCTAGTTCGTCACAGTGAAAGCACGTATACATGCAAATTTGTCTCAACCAAAGCGTGTATGAAAGTCAGGGTATTTCGAAGCTTGCTCGAGAGGTTATCTATTTATTTACTGTTATATTTCTGTTGTCTGTCAATGAAGTCTTCATGTATATATGGGTTCTTGAATATTGTATATGCTGCTAAGTTGAATATGTATAAATATGATCAATAAGTGAGTAAATATGTTTAATGATGACTGAATGATTAAGAATTCTACAATACTGAAAAGATATCTGACTGAAAGCCTCAGATGTGGTTTTGATACTAATCATATTCTGAAAATTCAGTATTCTAAGTTCTATACGCAGGTTGGTGTGAAGGAAAGTGTGTATACACACGAGATCAATAAAGTGAAATGGCGCATGTATTTTAAGATAATGAATGATCAGGCCACCAAGATACTTTTATGGATGCATTAGAAGAAAATGATTTTCTTGAAGAAACAAATCATCTCAAAATATGTTTGGAAGAAAACAAAATTGCCATAGATACTATAAAGAATCAGCTTATAGAAAAGGAGAAGCATAATGAGAAATTAGAATGTGAAATAGTAAGTCTAAGAAAGGAAATTAAGAAAGTGAACATTTTAAATCTTAGATTTGCTAAAGGATCAGAAACCTTAGATGAAATTATCAAGGTACAACACTATCCTCTTGTAAGGATAGGTCTTGGATATATCGGAGAATCCTTTCAATCTTCAATACCAAGCTATCTAAATGTAGCTAAAGCCAGCCAACAACATTTTGTCACTCGGCAAAAGAACAAAGAGACCACCCATGTAAAGCATGAACACTTCAATTCAAGGAACAAAAATAACATAAATATCAATCAGTAGGTAAACATAAATAGTAGGTTTCATGATCACATAAATTTCTTCTTTAATGGACAATGTTTCTCATGTCATAATTTTGTTCATAAAGCTACTCAATGTGTTACATACAGAACAATCATGACCAGAGAAGCAAGAAAGCAAAGAAATGAGGTTGGAATAAAGAAGAATACTTATAACAACTTTTCTCCTCTTAAAAATGAAATTGAATGTTCTTATTGCAATAACTTTGGACATGAAAAATCTGAATGCAGGAGCAAACTTCAGCCAAAAGAGCATATACCTTCAAATTCCAAGGTATGGAGAAAGAAGGACTTATAGGTTGAAAGCTGTGGCATAACTTTATTTGCAGAAGGGGAAGAAAATAAATGGTACATTGATAGTGGATGCTCAAAACACATTACAGGTGATAAAAATAAACTCCTTTCATACAATGCTCTAGAGAAGGAAAAGAATGTTACCTTTGGAAATGACTCTCTTGTTGTCATTAAAGGAAAAGGTTTTTTTTTTTAAAAGAAAAGGTGAAAGCTAACAATGTTATGTATGTGGATGGATTAAAGCATAACCTTTTGAGTGTGATTCAAATGTGTGATCAAGGAAATGAAGTTGTATTTAGTTCAAAATAATGTGTAGTATGTGAACTTGAAATAGGAAAAACTGTAATAAAAGGAACTAGAACACCAAGAAATCTGTATGTATTGAAAGGTGGCCAAAAGCAATGCTACATAGGTAAATCTTCATAAAATTGGCTATGGCACAGAAGATTGGGACATTTGAGCTTCTCTCAAATAAGCAAATCTAGCAAAATCAAAGTTGTTCATGATCTTCCCAACATCACTCTACCTGAAAGTACCATATGCAAATCATGCTAATTCGGTAAGCAAACTAGGGTGCAATTCAATGCCAAAGAAGGATCAACTAGTAAGCCTCTTGAACCTATACATAATGATTTATGTAAATTTGTAAGGAAAAACTCACCTCGTGGAGAACAATACTATATTCTATTTATTGATGACTTCTATAAAAAGTGTTGGATCGGTTTACTAAAACATAAAGATGAACCATTTGAAAAAATTAAGATCTTCAAAGCTCTGGTTGAAAATGAAGTAGATCTAAAAATCAAATGTCTTATATTTGACCGAGGAGGAGAATATATATCATATGAATTCTTTGATTTCTGTGAACATCATGGAATAGAAAGATATTTTTCTGTAGTTGGAACCCCACAACAAAATGGTGTGGTAGAAAGAATGAATATAACAGTTCAACAGATGCCTCATGCTATGATTAATGAACCTGGAACTCCTGCTATCTTTTGGGGAGAAGCAGCACGCTCCGCAGTAAATATTCTTAACAAGGCTCATGTTCGTGTGAACAGTGATAAAAATCCTTATGAGCTTGGGTATGGTAATATTCCCACTGTAATAATGGCAAAAGTGTCCTCAGACACATAATTTTATTGATATTGGAAAATAAATTACATAAAAAGTTGCAGGAGTTTACAAACGTAAACTTCCACTAAAATTGCAATTAGGAGACTAACTTATTTATAAGCTATATGTCCTAACTTAATTTGGTTATGGATCACTTGAAAAAACAACAAGTGTCCATTTACAATAAATGATCTTCTAGCCAATCTACTAACTTTATTCCTATTTTAGAGCCTAAGATACGACTCAATTCTAGAGTCCTATATTTGCTAACAATATTCTATTTCTAAGTGTCTCTAATATTTATTAAACATTCTAATTTAATAAATATTTTTATCCTAACTTTACATTATTATATTTGGATCATCTAACATTCCCCTCTATGATCCAAATATACATTACAACATATACCAAGTTCATCTCTGAACTTAGTAAATTTTATTCTGCCAAGAGGTTTGGTGAAGATATCGGAGGTCTGATCTTCTGAAGGAAAATAAATCGGCTTGATGACATCATTTGCAATGAGTGATCTAATATGATAATACTTGGTGTCCACATGCTTTGTCTTTGAATGAAAAACTAGATTCTTGGCAAGATTTATTGGTGACTGATTGTCGATGACTAACGAAGTAGCTTTTGCTGGAGGAATACCCAAGTCTTGTAAAACTCTACGTAACCAAACAATCTCACATGCTGCTTCCCATGCTGAAATGTACTTTTCTTCTGCTGAAGAAGTGGCCACTGTAGCTTGCTTCTTGCAACTCTAGGAAACTGTAGCTAACCCCATGTTCATTAAATAACCTGAGGTTGATGCCCTATCATCAATACTGCCAGCAAAGTCGGCATCTGAAAATCCACCAAGTACAAAAATTTTAGTCTTTTTGTAAAGAAGACCAAAATATTTTGTTCCTTGGATATAATGAAGAACTCTTTTAGCTGCATTCCAGTGGTTGTCTCATGGTTCATGCATAAATCAAGAAAGAATAATGATGGCATAAGAAATATCTGGTCGAGTAGTTGTCAGATAAATCATGCTACCAATCAACTGTCGATAAGTAGTGCTATCCACCATTTCCCCCCCTTCAAATTTTGAAAGTTTCAAGTTTTGTTCCATAGGGGTAAGAGCAGGCTTGCAATACTGCATTCCAAATCACTGAAGAATTTCTGCTGCATACTTACTCTGAGAAATGAAGATATGATGTGGAAGTTGGAATACTTCAACTCCAAGAGAGTAGTGAAATGTCCCAAATCTGTCATCTTAAAACCTGCATGTAACTCCTTTTTCACCAGTGCAATATGATCATCATTGTTGCCAAAAATAATCAAATCATCGACATACATAACCAAAATCACCAGATTTTTACCTTGTTAGCGTACATACAAGGTATCATCAGATTCACTTCATTGAAAACCAACTTTCTGAAGGTATTCATCCATTTTAGCATACCAAGCTTGGGGAGCTTGTTTTAACCCATATAAAGCCTTTATCAGTTTGAAGACTTTATTTTTCTGACCTTCAATTTCAAAACCTGGTGGTTGTGTCATGTACACTTCTTCCTGTAAATCACCATTGAGGAAAGCACTTTTTACATCCATTTGATGAACTTTCCATCCTTATTGAGCTGCTAAGGCAAGTGTGAGTCGGATGGTGTTCCATTTAGCTGTAGGAGAAAATGTTTCCTCATAATATGTCCCTTCCTGCTGCGCAAAACCTTTAGCAACAAGTCTTGCTTTATACTTGTCAATTTCACCATTTTGCTTGTACTTAATTCGATAAACCCATTTGCATCCGATGGGTTTAACATTCTGAGGACAATCATCAAGTTTCCAAGTGTAATTGTCTTGAACTGCCTGATATCCATCAACCATAGCCTGTTGACATTCTTTATGTTTTACTGCCTCTCGGTATGTAGAAGGTTCAATAAAAGCATTTGCTATCAAGGCTCCTTCGTTTCTTTGTGATCCCCTTGTTCCTGTTTTATTTTGTTCATTAGGCCTTACATCTTTCAAAAGTTGAACTGCCCATTTTGGAAATTGGTGTTCACCGGTTTGAGATTGTCAAAAATCACCATCATTATAAATAAGATTGATATAAACTAATGCTTGTTGATCAACCGCAAGTTCTTGGGGCGGAGAGTCATTGTCAGAAGAACTGTTGCTGCTAGGATAGTGGGATGAATTGCTAGAAGGCCCAAATGGTGCTGGTGACGAAGACGGACTAGAAGAATCATTTTCAGATGAAGGAAACTCAAGTTCATATCAATTTTGAGAGTTTGGTTGAATTTGTAGATTTCCCTGTCTTTTATCACTTTTTGTTTCTAACTTTTGAAGAATACTTTCAACTTCTTCAGCACTCTTACTTTCATTTTCATCAAAAATCACATCTCTGCTTACAATAAATTTTCCATTCGACAAAATTCGGTACCCTTTCTTCTCATCAGAATACCCAATCATTGTGCACTTCAAGCTTCGTGCATCAAGATTAGTTTGTTTTTCCTTCGGAACTAAGGCATAACAGACTGATCTAAAAAATTTGAGATGTTTTACTCGAGTTTTGAAGCCAAACCATGCTTCATAAGGTGTGATTACATCTAAATAAGCAGTGGGAGATCTGTTCCTCAAGTAGACAGTGGTATGAATTGCTTCATCCCAATATAAAGGCCTTAACTTTTTGAAAGTTAACATAGATCACGCCATTCCTAACAAGGTACGATTCATTCTTTCTACTACTCCATTTTGCTATGGAGTGTAGACATTGGTAAGATGTCGTTTTATGCCATTATCCATGCAATACATTTTGAATTAATTTGAAGTTAATTATCCGCCATTGTCAGTTCTAAGAGTGCCAATCTTCTCCTTTACTTCATTTTCAATAAGCTGACGAAAAGTTTTGTTTTGAACTTTTCAAATGCTTCTGACTTTTTCTTCAAAAAATATACCCAAGTCATCCTGCTAAAATCATCAATAAAGAGTAACAAATATCTGCATCCTCTGAGTGAAGTTGGTAAGGGTCCACAAATATCACTGTGAACCAACTACAAATGCTTGTTTGCCCACCATGAACTTGTAGGAAAATTCTCTCGATGTTGTTTTCCAAAAATGCAAGATTCACAATTTGCATTTCCATTTTTGAATGTTGGAATTCCCTTAACCATTCCCTGTTTAGGTAACCGAGAGAGACTTTCGAAGTTGAGATGGCCATATCTTACATGCCACAATATAATCGGTGAAATGTATGTACTTTATGCTCCTGCAATGTCATAATTTCTTGGAATAATTGTCCCTTTCATCCTTAATAGTTTTCCATCTTCATAACCTATCATTATTGTTTTCATGTTTTGTTTGACTGAGTTAATTTTAACTAAGACATCTTCCAAAATCACCATATGTCCTTCTTGTCAAATTGTGATTAAAGATAACAAATTTTGCTTGAATGTTGGGACATACCATACATTTGAAATCATTCTTTCTCCAATGCCTGGTAAAAAAAATTTAACTATACCTTTGCCTGAAGGAGTATGTTTTGTTTTATCAGCAAGATAGATTGAATTCAGATGGCATTGTTGAAAGCCCCAATATAAATCATTTCGAAAAGTCATGTGTTGAGTTGCGCCTGTATCCATAATCCATGCATCTCCATAATCACTTCTAAGAAAGCTTGAAACCTGTAAAGCTATTGATTACGTGTTGGTGAAAACATATTCGGAACCATCAGGATCATCTTCGTCATTTGAAAACTGTGCAGAGATTGGATGAAACTTGGGAATTTTCTCAATAGAAGTTCTACAATCTGTTGCATAATGTCCAACTTTGTTACATATCCTGCAAACAATTTGACTGAAATCGCTGCCTCTGCCTGGAGACTATCCTCTGCCTTGATACTGTCCTCTGCTTCTACTTTGGCCTCTGTTCTGAGTTTGTCCTCTGCCTGTAATTTGTCCTCTGCCTTGATGATATCCTCTATTTTGATTGTTGCCTCTTCCTTGAAAATTGCTCCTTCCCGAATTTCTGTTGAAATTGTTTCCTCTGCTTTGACTGCGACCATGACCTTGGGCTGCTTGATTTTGATTGAAATTTACTCTTCCTCTATTTCTTGAACTATCATCTGAGGAGTTACTTGAGCTGGCTTTGGTGAAGAAGACATCTTCTCCAATCTATTTCTTCTTCCCAAAGGTTTTATCATGTTGAGCTAACATGTCACTCAATTCATCAAACTTTATCTTCTCTAACTTTCCAGTGACTTGTAAAGTTTCAAAAAAATGTGTATATGATGATGGAAATCAAGCAATTAGAATCATGGTCAAGAAGCTTTCATCAACAGCTTGGAAACCAACATTTATTATTTCTTGCTTGATATTTTTAATTCGTGAAATGTACTCAAGGACATCACCACCTTCAGTTAATTTCTGTTGAAGCAATTTTAATTGAAGATCAACCTTCTTTGATTCAGGTTGTGTATCAAAGAGATCTTTGAATTTATGTAAAGCGGTCCATGCATCTGTGGAATTTTCAATATGTATGTACATTTCATTATTAACTGAAACTTTTATAAGAGCTAATGCTTTTCCATTTTTCACTTCCCATTTTGCAAGTGAAGCTGCATCTGTTGGTTTATTAGGCTTAATGTTGCCATCGCATATGTCATGCCACAATTCATTATAAATGAGAGTGCTTTCAATTAGAAATTTCCACATCTTATAAGATCTCACCCCATCTAGCTTATCAGATTCAGAGAACAGATTAATTAACTTTGACATGATAGTGTTGAAGCAGTGCACCAGAAGAATCAAGCACAAGAAGAAAATGAGCAACTTGTCACATGAAACATCCCATGCAAAGAAAAAATGATCTATCGGGGCTTGGCCTTGACCCTCGTATAGTCGTTGAAAAAAGATAAAAACAACTGAGCTTTGCACTTGGCTCTAGTCAATTTCGTGTTCAGTGTTTACAATGAAATCTTTGCAAAATATGAAAATGCCTTTACAAATTTATTCTTAAAAAAAAAGAAATTCTACCACCCCCCCCCCCCTTCAAAGTAAAAAAGTACTTTGAGTTACAATATCACTCTTGTCACACCATATAAAAAATCACAAATATAATCTCCTTATTACTCCAAAGTAAAAAAAAAAAAAATTCTACTTATTCCTCCAAAAACAAAATTCTACTTCACCTTATTGCTCCAAAAAAAATAATGACAACATTTTCAATTTATTTATTTATTTTTGTTAACTTCACCTTATGACTCCAATTACAAAACCCCAATTTCCAAAACTTATAACTCCAATTTACAAAATTGTCTCCCTTATAACTTCAATTAAAAAAAAAAAAATTATAACTCCAAAAAAAACAGAAAATACCCTTTTGACACATTCTTACTCCCTTACAAAAAGATTCCCTAACTTCAAAAATAAAATAAATTTTTTATAGAATTTAGAGAATCCATGTATGTTATTTCAATTGTATGCATGTAATTGAAAGAGGTCTAGATCAGGGAACGAGTCTCTAGAATATTTTTCTTTTGTGTCGAATTATCACAAGTTAGGGAAACTACTTATCAGCATTACAACCGGTCCTTGTCCTTGCTTAGCAATTTGCATTTTGATACCATTTGTTTCTACGATATTGTGAGTTATTTCATTATTTTACCTCACCTTTCTTTGGCAGCATCCTCCTTCAAAACATGGTTTCTGAATTTCTTCGAAGAGTGTTGAATTCTTCTCTCCACCATAATCTCTTGTTCCTTCAGGTGATGTTGAAGAGTTCTTTTTCCGAATCGAACTCGGTTGGTAGACTGAAATCCAGTTGGGTGTGGATTTCTAGGAGTATTCACCTATGAGCGGAATGGGATCCATCTTCAGTGCTCCTTCTAAGGCACCAGTGTTTCCACGGCTACTATGGAAGATCCTATTTTTTTTTTTTTAAGTACAAAAAGACAGATCTTTTTTCAAGAAGGATAGAAAAATACCTATTCCTGGAGGCTGACAAAAACGGCTTGAGGAGTTGTCATTTCTTCATTAAAAATTGACTTTACTTTATCACCTTTGTAGATCAAATAAGCCATTTAATTTTTTTTTTTAAATATAAAACATCGAATTTCATTTTTATTGCACATACTTGTCATGAATTTGAGATGGCCTGCGTAGCCTAGCCATAGCCAGTTGATTTTTTTTTTTTGCAGAGAAAAGGGCCCATTATGCTTTATCTTCATCCATTTATAATTTGCTCGTCCACCTGCGTTATTCGTTTATGGTCACGACAGAAAGAAATCTGTTCTTCGCAGTTTTTGGATCAAATACCACATCATAAATTGATCCCTCAAAAAAGAAACAATACAAAAAAAACGTAAATAAAAATCCGTTAGAGGGAAAATTAGAAGCAAGGGATGAACTAGTAAATCAGGTGGACATCTTTATGTCTGGAAATCCTGATAATGCGACTTTTGGAATTCTTATGAATTTGCTTAGGAATATTATTAATTATCCCCGTAACGAAAAGTTTTTCAGAATTAGGATTAGTAACCCCAAAATTCAAGAAACTGTTGGCATGTCTGTTGGTGGCATAGACTATTGGAAACTATTGGTTTTAAGTTCCAAGCAAAAGGAGAACATGTGTGGGGTATTATGGAAATGCTGTCCACAGAGGGATTGAGTGTCATTACTCGTGCTATTGCACTTTTGGAACATCACGTTCTCAGTCCCCAATGTAAATTTCAAGAAAAAATATAATGATAAATTTCTATTTTTTTATTATTATTTTTTTTTTTATAAATATGAAATTAAACTAAAATTTATTTTCCCTAAAAAACCTGAACAATTTTCATACCAATCATTTGCTGGTCAATTCAATGGAGTTTTCCAAGAACTTGTAGAGCTGGAATCTCCTCCTCATATCCATTGCATTACTGGAGCTTTGATACCATAATAGTGGTAGAAGTGTCCTCAGACACGTAATTTTATTGATATTGGAAAAGAAATTACATAAAAAGTTGCAGGAGTTTACAAACGTAAACTTCCACTAAAATTCAAATTAGGAGACTAAACTATTTATAATCTATATGTCCTAACTTAATTTAGTTATGGATCACTTGAAAAAATAACAAGTGTCCATTTACAATAAATGATCTTCTATCCAATCTACTAACTTTATTCATATTTTAGAGCCTAAGATACGACTCAATTATAGAGTCATATCTTTGCTAACAATATTCTATTTCTAAGTGTCTATAATATTTATTAAATATTCTAATTTAATAAATATTTTTATCCTAACTTTACATTATTATATTTGGATCATCTAACATGTAAAGCATTTTAGATTTTTTGGAAGCAAATGTTTTATCAAGAACAATGATGAAAAACTTGGTAAGTTTGAGCCTAAAGCATATGAAGGAATATTTATTGGTTACTCTTATATAAGTAAAACATACAAATGTTACAATAAAATACTTCGGAAGATTGTTGAATGTATTGATGTTGTTATTGACGAGTCTCTCACAGCTCCTAAAAGGGAAATAACAACAACAAGTGAAGATGATGATGATGTATGTTTTCCCTAATCAAATAACAACAATATAGTAGGAGAACCCAATGAAGCACCAGAAGAAAATATATCTGAAAAAAATCCATTCAGGTATGTTCAAAATAATCATCCAGAATCCCAAATTCTGGGAGAAAAGGGATCAGGTGTCCAAACAAGAGAACTCTTGTAGGATCCCCTAGCTATCTGGAATTTTTATCCACTATTGAAACATGGAATGTAAATCAAGCTAATAAAGCTGAATGTTGGATTCAAGCCATGAATGAATAACTCGATCAAATTGAAAAGGATCATACTTGGGAATTGGTTCCAAGACCTCATGGTAAAAATGTTATTGGAAAAAAATGGATATTCGAAAACAAGTTAAACGAAAATGGAGATATTATTAGAAACAAAGCTAGACTTGTTTGTAAAGGGTATGATCAACAAGAAGGTATAGATTTTGAAGAAACATTTTCTCTTGTAGCCATACTTGAAGCCATAAGAATGTTTCTTGCTTTTTCAAGTTTTCATTCAAAGTTTATCAAATGGACATAAAATCTGTTGTCCTC
This sequence comes from Pinus albicaulis, assembly GCA_034641835.2. Taxonomy (NCBI): domain Eukaryota; kingdom Viridiplantae; phylum Streptophyta; class Pinopsida; order Pinales; family Pinaceae; genus Pinus; species Pinus albicaulis. The sequence continues at coordinate 909,140,972 of CM076581.1, forward strand.
AACGGTGATCTAGAAGAAGTTTATATAGAACAACCAAAAGGATTCATTATGGGAAATGATGAAAAAATTGTTTGTAAACTCAAAAAGGCTTTATATGGTCTCAAACAAGCTCCTCGAGCATGGTACTATCATCTTGAAAAATATCTTCAACAATAAGGTTTCATAAAGGGATCTGCTGATAGAAACTTATACACAAAAATTGAAAATGATAAACTATTGATTATTTTTGTGTATGTTGATGACATCATTTTTGGAAGTAATGAAGAGTCCATGAGTTAGAAATCTTCTTCTATTATGCAGCAAGAATTTGAAATGTCATTACTTGGGGAACTAACATATTTTATTGGCTTACAAGTGCAGCAAGTAACAAATGGCATATTTCTATCACAAGCAAAATATCTTAAGCACATTCTGAAGAAGTATGGGATGAAAGAATGCAAACTTCTGAGTACTCCAATGGTAACTGGATGTAACCTCAGTTCTCATGATGATTCTCTCATGGTGAATCAACCAGATTATAGATGCATGATTGGAAGTTTTCTTTATCTAATCGGGACAAGACCAGACATTATGCACGCAGTTGGGATTGTTGGACAATTCCAAGCTAGTCTAAAAGAGTCTCATCTTCAGGATGTAAAAATAATATTCAAATATCTACAAGGGACTCAAGACTTTGGTCTATGGTATCCAAATAATTTTGATCTTACTCTTCATGATTACACAGATGCGGATTGGGTTGGAAATGTTGATGATCGAAAAAAAAATAGTGGTGGTGCATTCTATATGGGGCCCCAATTAGTATCTTGGTTCAAAAAAAATAAAAAATTCTATTGCCTTATCTACAACAAAAGCAGAATATGTGGCTGCCGCATCATGTTGCACACAACTTATTTGGATGATGCAAACATTACAATATAATCAAATGTTCACCTCCCATCTCCATTGTATGTTATAATATAAGTGCCATTAGTATCTCAAAAAATCTTGTTATGCATTCTAAGACCAAAAAAATTCCTATCACGTATCATTTCCTATGTGAATAAGTGCTTGAACAAAAGGTTAAATTGGAGTATGTTCCCTCCAAAGAACAAGTCGCAGATATAATTACTAAACCTCTTCCCAAGGAAGCATTCGAATATCTCAGACAAAAGCTGGGAGTTGTCTCTGCCTCTCTTATCAAATATTCTTAATTTCAAAAGATTAAATTCGGTATGATGGTTTCTTAAAGGCGAATCGCGTATATATGCAAGTTTCTGTGCATAAAACCGCATATGGTTTTTGCTGACAAAAATACTTTGGGTCATATTTCATAACATTTTGTGGTGATGTTGGGTAATATTTGTTGTTGTTCCAGTATTCATTTTACTGTACCTTTCTTTGATATTTATCTCCTTGATGAATATACTTTGATGAATTGGTTGTTGAAGGTGTTTAGGATGCACAAGCTTAGGGGGAGCACCTGCCTTGTTGAAAAGGATGCATTGTTGGCATTTTGATTGGTTTATGATTTATGATCTCTCTCTTGAGATCTTTTGGTCCTGGATATAAAAAGTCATATCTGTAATTTGATGAAAAGGTCATGTTGAGACCTATGATGTAAAATTGTTATATTCAGTCATGTAAGGACTTGTTCAAATTTGTAAACCCACTTGGTTGGGTAGACAAGTCAAATATGTACTTCCACTTGGTTGGATCATTGATGTAAGTATGAGTCCTTGGTGAGAGGAAAGGTCATACTTGGTTGAGTTATAGAGTCATGTACTTCATTAAAAAATCTATGTGAAGATTCAGCATGAACTCAGGGGGAGCATGGTCAATATAGTGCACATCAGATCTGCAAAGCTCTTCTTTCTACAAGGAAAGAGAAACCTTGTTTCGAGATTGATACACCCTTTTCCCTTGATGTCAAAGGGGGAGACTATTTTGGTGTTTGAATAATGGTTATGATTAATGTATCTATCTGTTGTGGCGATCAAACACCATCATGGTTTCCATCAATTCCGATGGGGGAGATTGTTGGAAATATGATGCAATATGTTGTCCTTGATGGAAATCTACTTGATGAAGTTGTCCTTGATGTAAACCTACTTGATGAGTCTCCTTTTGATAAGCAACCTATTTGTTAAAGATGTAAAACTGATGTTTCTACAGGTTAGTTCAGATGTGACAGAGAAAGGAATTCCAGTAAGTGCCAGAGAAATGAAACATAAAATATTTCTCAATGTATAAGTAGGTTTGATGAAGACAACCCGCGTATGAAGGCAATGTATACACTACTTGGTATACAGGCAACTTGCGTATACATCCAAATTAGTATATATGCAGTTTTTATGATGAGAAGTCACGTATACATGCAGGCATGAATAATCCAAGTCACATATACCTTTTGTACTCTAAAATTATGATACCAAGGGGAATTACCATGGTTAATACCCCACAGTATTGAGCATTGTATCGTCTATTTGATTTCATCTAGGAATACCATCGACACATGTGGTTTTGGCTCATGGTATTGATAAAGGCTAATCCTATATAAGTAGAGGAAGATCATAGTGCAAGGGTGTGCATGTGTAAGGTTTGTTACAAAATAGTTCTCTCTAAAGTATATCTGCTTGGGATGACCTTTGTTTTATTAGTAGATTTGAATCTATGATGCACTCTTGGATACAATGATGGATCAGGATCTCTAGACCTGAAATGACTATGTACTTGCATGATCTAATTATGTGATGTGTGAATCTGGGACCTGACGCATGGTTACTGAAGTGAAGTAAAGAAATCTGGGTAATTTTATAGATCTGCATCTTTTTACAATAACAAAATTTATAGATCTATATGTTAGTTCATCACAATGAAAGCTTGTATACACACACCTTTGTCTCAGCCAAAGCGTGTATGGAAGTCAGAGTTTTTTGAAGCTTGCTGGAGAGGTTATCTGTTTATTTACTAATGTATTTTTGTTGTCTGTCAATGAAGTCTTCATGTAGATCTGGGTTTATTGAATATTTTATATGCTGCTAAGTTAAATATGTACAAATTTGATGAATAAGTGAGTAAATATGTTTAATGATGATTGACTGATTAAGGTTCTGCAATACTGAAAGGATATCTGACTGAAAGCCTCATATTTGGTTCTCAGACTGATCATATCTGAAAATTCAGTATTCTCAGATCTATACACAGGTTGGTGTGAAGGAAAGCCCGTATACACGCATGATCAGTAAAGTGAAGTTGCATATGTATTTTAAGATAATGAATTATCAGGGTTGAGATTGATTCTGCATACTGATTCTAATATCTGGGTTTATTACATTGTTCTGTTTCTAGTTATCTCATTGTCCTCATTGAAATTTGGGTTAATTTTATTGGTATTGATCTTTATGAAGTGTTGTGTTTAAGCTGTGGGATCTAGTGTGAAAATTGATGAAACATGGTCTGCAGTGGTTCTGAGGGTTGAAGCCTTTATTATGGAAGTAGAAGCTTCCTGCCAGTAGAATCTTTTGTTCTTCTTAAGGGGTTAAAGTTTCCTTCCAGTAGTGGCTAGTAAACAAGATCAGGGGGTTGGAGCTCCCTTCCAGTAGTAGCTGGAGAGCGAGAGAAGGTTGTCGCCTTCTACAGACAAATGCTTACATACTTATATGAGTCTGCATCAGTAAAATAATGTAAGAAATTTTCCATATAATAAATATTGAAGACAGAGACGACAACAATGGTGGTTTTCTCCTGAATTGGGTTTCCACCTTAAAATCCTGGTGTTCATGTGTATTTCTTATGTGTGATGATTTATTCTGTTCTTACTGCACATGCATTACTACTTACTAAACATCTGATGAATGAATGATGCGATGATTTAAGTAAATAATTATCTTCATAATAAGATCTCTAGTCATACGCAAGTTTGCTTAAGGATATCTGCATGTATATGCTAGTTGGGTTCATTAAAGTTGCGTATAGAAATTAGTAAGGAAATGGTAAAAGTTTCAAGTAAGCTATAAATATTGATTCACACCCCCCATCAATATTTTTCCCAACAATTAGTATCAGAGCAGGTCTTTCTGAAGAAGCTTAATCACTAGAAGGAAGATCAGCTAAGATAAGCAATCAAGATGGGACAACATTTATCAGGCCTCCTCTCTTCAATGAAAACAATTTAATCTTCTGGAAGATAAGGACAAGATCCTATCAGCTTCAGTCTCTTGGAGAAGATGTATGGGCTATAGTTGAAGGAGGTTATCAATATCCATCTTCAGTTCCAACAGATCTAGCCACAAGAAAGAACTATGAAACCAATGCAAAGACAATCAATGCATTATTGGGAAGTTTGAATAAATCAGAATTTGTCAAATTCATGCAGTTGAATACATCAAAGGAGATATGGGACAAAATAATTCTGAGCTATGAAGGTGATGCCAAAGTAAAAAGTGCTAAACTCCAAACTCTCAAAATTCAATATGAAAAACTCAGAATTCATAATGAGAAAAGCATTGCTAGTTTCTTTTTACGTCTAGATGATATTGTAAATCATATGAGAAATCTGGGTGAAACCATAACTGACACTACTCTATTAGAAAATCTTTTAAGATCTCTAACTCTCAAATTCGAGTCAAAAGTGTCTGCTATTGAAGAGAAGCAGGATCTACAAACTCTTACTGTTGTTCAACTTCATGGGATTATGACTGCATGTGAAATGAGGAAAGGAGGTCCATCTGAAGTCAAATAAGTTGTCTTTAGAGCTACTGCAAAAGGAAAGGAAGTAGAAGAACAAGAAGGATCAAGGTATGTTTCAGAAGAAGATGAGATAAATTTTGGTTAGAAGCTATAGCTTGGCACTGGAAGGTTTAGAGGTAAGCTTCCTTTTAAATGTTTTGCTTGTGGAAGAGTTGGTCATTATGCTGCTAAATTTCCCCATAAAGATAACTATGAAAAGTGAAAGGAAGTGGAAAAAGGAAATAAGAAACGGTTTATCAATAGAAAAATCTATTATACTCATGAAGATAGTGATGGTCTATCAAATCGTGAACAAGGAGAATTTGTTCAAGATACTAGACTGCTCATGGCTTTTGAAAAAGACTCTAGTGAGGCTAAAGATACTTTTATGGATGCATTAGAAGAAAATTATTTTCTTGAAGAAATAAATCATCTCAAAATATGTTTGGAAGAAAACAAAATTTCCATAGATACTCTAAAGAATCAACTTATAGAAAAGGAGAAGCATAATGAGAAATTAGAATGTGAAATAGTAAGTCTAAGAAAGGAAATTGAGAAAGTGAAAACTTTAAATCTTAGATTTGATAAAGGATTTGAAACCTTAGATGAAATTATCAAGGTACAACGCTCTCCTCTTGTAAGGACAGGTCTTGGATATATCAAAGAATCCTCTTAGTCTTCAGTACCAAGCTATCTAAATGTAGCTAAGGCCAACCCATAGCATTGTGTCACTTAGGAAGAGAACAAAGAGATCACGCAGGTAAAGCATGACCACTTCAATTCAAGGAAGAAAAATAACATAAATATCAATCAGCAGGTAAACATAAATAGAAGTTTTCATGATCGCACAAATTTCTTCTTTAATGGAAAATGTTTCTCATGTCATAATTTTGGTCATAAAGCTGCTAAATGTGTTGCATAAAAAACCATCATGACCAGAGAAGCAAGAAAGAAAAGACAGTAGACTAGAATAAAGAAGAATACTTATAGCAAATTTCTCCTCTTCAAAATTAAATTGAATGTTCTTATTGCAATAACTTTGGACATGAAGAATATGAATGCAGGAGAAAACTTCAGCCAAAAGAGCATATACCTTCAGATTCCAAGGTATGGAGAAAGAAGGACTTACAGGTTGAAAGCTGTGGCATAAATTTATTTGCAGAAGGGGAAGAAAATAAATGGTACATTGATAGCAGATGCTCAAAACACATGACAATTGATAAGAATAAACTCCTTTCATACAATGCTCTAGAGAAGGAAAAGAATGTTACCTTTGGAAATGACTCTCCTGCTATCATTAAAGGAAAGGGCTCTATTTTTCTAAAAGAAAATATGAAATCTAAAAATGTTATGTATGTGGAAGGATTAAAGCATAACTTTTTGAGTTCGAGTCAAATGTGTGATCAAGGAAATGAAGTTGTCTTTAGTTCAAAATAATGTGTAGTACGTGAACTTGACACAGGAAAAACGGTAATAAAAGGAACTAGAACACCAAGCAATCTGTATGTATTGAAAGGTTTCCAGGAGCAATGCTACTTAGGTAAATATTTTGAAAATTGGCTAGGGCATAGAAGATTGGGACATTTGAGCTTATCTCAAATAAGAAAATCTAGCAGACTCAAAGTTGTTCATGATCTTCCCAGCATCACTGTGCCTAAAAGTACCATATGCAAATCATGCCAATTTGGTAAGCAAACTAGGGTGCAATTCTATGCCAAAGAAGGATCAGCAAGTAAGCCTCTTGAACTTATACACACTGATTAATGTGGAACTGTAAGGAAAAGTCACCTCGTGGAGAAAAATACTATATTCTATTTATTGATGACTTCTCTAGAATGTGTTGGATCGGTTTACTAAAACATAAAGATGAAGCATTTAAAAAATTTAAGATCTTCAAAGCTTTGGTTGAAAATGAACTAGATATAAAATAAAATGTCTTGGATCTGACTGAGGAGGAGAATATATATCAGATGAATCCTTTGATTATGAACATCATGGCATAAAAGACAATTTTCCATAGTTTGAACCCCACAAAAAAATGGCGTGGCAGAAAGAATGAATAGAACAGTTCAACAGATGGCTCGTGCTATGCTTGATGAATCTGGAACTCCTGATACCTTTTGGGGAGAAGCATCACATACCGCAGTAAATATTCTTAACAAGGCTCATGTTCATGTGAACAGTGATAAAAATCCTTATGAGCTCTGGTATGGTAATCTTCCCACTGTAAAGCCTTTTATATTTTTTGGAAGAAAATGTTTTATCAAGAACAATGATGAAAAACTTGGTAAGTTTGAGCCTAGAGCAGATGAAGGAATATTTATTGGTTACTCTTCTATAAGTAAAGCATATAAATGTTACAATAAAATACTTTGGAATTTTTTTGAATGTATTGATGTTGTTATTGATGAGTCTCTCACAACTCCTAAAAGGGAAATAACGACAACAAATGAAGATGATGATGATGTATGTTTTCCCTCATCAAATAACAACAATATAGAAGGATAAACCAATTAAGCACCATAAGAAAATATATCTGAAAAAGCTCCATCCAGGTATGTTCAAAATAATCATCCAGAATCCCAAATTCTGGGAGAAAAGGGATCAGGTGTCCAAACAAGAAGAAATCTTGTAGGATCCCCTAGCTATCTGGAATTTTTATCCACTATTGAACCACAGAATGTAGATCAAGCTAGTAAAGATGAATTTTGGATTCAAGCCATGAATGAAGAACTTGATCAGATTGAAAATAATCATATTTTGGAATTGGTTCCAAGACCTCATGGTAAAAATGTTATTGGAACAAAATGGATATTCAAAAACAAGTTAAATGCAAATGGAGATGTTATTAGAAACAAAGCTAGACTTGTTTGTAAAGGGTATGCTCAACAAGAAGGTATATACTTTGAAGAAACATTTGCTCCTGTAGCCAGAATTGAAGCCATAAGAATGTTTCTTTCTTTTTCAAGTTTTAAAAAATTCAAAAGTTTATCAAATGGATGTAAAATATGCATTGCTCAATGGTGATCTAGAAGAAGAATTTTTTATAGAACAATCAGAAGGATTCATTCAGGGAAATTATGAAAAACTTGTTTGTAAACTCAAAAAGGCTTTATATGGTCTCAAACAGGCTCCTCGGGCATGGTACTATCGTCTTGACAAATATATTCAACAATAATGTTTCACAAAGGGATCTGCTCACGGTAACTTATACACAAAAATTGAAAATGATAAACTATTGATTATTGTTGTGTGTGTTTATGAAATGATTTCTGGAAGTAATGAAGAGTCCATGAGTTAGAAATTTGCTTCTGTTATGCAGCAAGAGTTTGAAATGTCATTACTTTGGGAGCTAACATATTTTCTTCGCTTACAAGTGCAACAAGAAACATATGGCATATTTCTATCACAATAAAAATATCTTAAGAAAATTCTGAAGAAGTATGGGATGGAAGACTGCAAACCTGTGAGTAATCCAATGGTAACTAGATGTAACCTCAGTTCTCATGATGATTCTCCCATGGTGAATCAACCAGATTATAGATCCATGATTGGAATTCTACTTTATCTAACCGGGAAAAGACCAGACATTATGCATGTAGTTGGGATTGTTGGGTGATTCCAAGCTAATCCAAAAGATTATCATCTTCAGGCTATAAAAATAATATTCAAATATCTACAAGGGACTCAAGACTTTGGTCTATGGTATCCAAAGAATGTTGATCTTACTCTTCATGCTTACACAAATGTGGATTGGGCTGGAAATGTTGATGGTTGAAAAATCACTAGTAGTGGTGCATTCTATATGGGGCCTCGATTGGTATCTTGGTTCAACAAGAAACAAAGTTCTATTGCCTTATCTACAACAGAAGAAGAATATGTGGCTGCCGCATCATGTTGCACACAACTTCTTTGGATGATGCAGAAATTACAAGATATTCAAATCAAATGTTCACCTCACATCTCCATTATATGTGATAATACAAGTGCCATTAGTATCTCGAAAATCCTATTATGCATTCCAAGAACAAGAAAATTCCTATCAAGTATCACTTCCTACATGAACAAGTGCTTGAACAAAAGGTTAAATTGGAGTACGTTCCCTCCAAAGAACAAGTTGTAGATATATTTACTAAACCTCTTCCGAGGGAAGCATTCAAATATCTCAGACAGAAGATGGGAGTTGTCTCTGCCTCTCTTATCAAATCTGCTTAATTTCAAAAGATTAAATTTGGTACCCTGGTTCCATAAAGGCGAATCGCATATACACACGAGTTTCTGTACATAAAACTATGTATGGTTTTTGCTGACATAAATTTTTTGGGTCAGCTTTCAGAACAGTCTGTGGTGCAATTGGGTAATCTCTATTGTTGTTCCAGTATTCATCTTACTGTATCTTTCTTTTATATTTATCTCCCTGATGAAGATGGTTTGATGAACTGGTTGTTGAAGGCGTTCAAGATGCACAAGCTTAGGAGGAGCACCTGCCTTGTTGAAAAGGATGCATTGTTGCATTCTGATTGGTTTCTGATTTATGATCTCTCTCTTGAGATCTTTTGGTCCTGGTTATAAAAGGTCATATATGTAATTTGATGAAAAGGTCATGTTCAGACCTATGATGTAAAATTGTTATATTCAGTTATGTAAGGACTTGTTAAAATTTTTAAACCCACTTTTTTGGGTCGTAGAGTCAAATATGTAATTCCACTTGGTTGGATCATTGATGAAAGTATGAGTCCTTGGTGATAGGAAAGGTCATACTCGGTTGAGTTATAGAGTCATGTACTTAATTGAAAAATCTATCTGAAGATTTAGCATGAACTCAGGGGGAGCATGGTCAATATAGTGCACATCAAATCTGCAGATCTCTTCTTTCTACAAGGAAAGAGAAACCTTATTTCGGTATTGTTATGCCCTTTACCCTCGATGTCAAAGGGGGAGGGTATTTTTGTGTTTGAATAATGGTTATGATTAATGTATCTATATGTTGTGGTGATCAAACACCATCATGGTTTCCATCAAGTCCAAAGGGGGAGATTGTTGGCCATATGATGCAATATGTTGTCCTTGATGGCAGCCTACTTGATGAAGCCATCCTTAACGGAAGCCTACTTGATGAGTTTCCTTTTGATAAGCAACCTATTTGTTAAATATGTAAAAATGATGTTTCTACAAGTTAGTTTAGATGTGACAGAGAAAGGAATTCCAGTAAGTGCCAGAGAAATGAAACAGGAAATATTTCTCAATGTATACGTAGGTTTGATGAAGGAAACCCACGTATGAAGGCAATGTATATGCTACTTGGTATACATGCAACCCGCGTATGCATCAAGAATTAGTATATACAAAGTTTTTATGAATAGAAGTCGCGTATACACGCGGGTATGAAGAATTCAAGTCGGGTATACATTTTTCACTCTAAAATTATGATACCAAGGGGAATTACCATGGTATTAGCCCACAATATTGAGCGTTGTGTCGTCTATTTGGTTTTGTCTAGGAATACCATTGACACTTGTGTGGTTTTGGCTCATGGTATTGATAAAGGCTAATCCTATTTATGGAGAGGAAGATCATAGTGCAAGGGTGTGCATATGTAAGGGCTGTTACTGAATACTTTTCTTTGAAGTATATCTGCATGGGATGAACTTTGTTTTATTGGTAGATCTGAATCTATGATGCACCCTTGGATACAATGATGGATCAGGATCTCTAGACCTAAAATGATTATGTACTTGCATGATCTAATTATGTGATGTGTGAATATGGGACTTGGTGCATCGTTGTTGAAGTGAAGTAAAGAAATATGGGTAAGTTTATAGATCTGAATCTTTCTGCAGTAACAACATTTATAGATCTATACGCTACTTTGTCACAGTGAAAGCGAGTATACACTCGGCTTTGTCTCAGCTAAAGCACGTATGGAAGTCAGGGTTTTTTGAATCTTGTTGGAGAGGTTATTTGTTTATTTACTAATGTATTTCTGTTGTCTGTCAATGAAGTCTTCATGTAGATCTGGGTTTCTTGAATACTGTATATGCTGCTAAGTTGAATATGTACAAATATGATCAAGAAGTGAGTAAATATGTTTAATGATGACTGACTGATTAAGGATTCTGCAATACTGAAAAGATATCTGACTGAAAGCCTCATATTTGGTTCTAAGACTGATCATATTCTGAAAATTCAATATTCTCATATCTATACGCAGGTTGGTGTGAAGGAAAAAGCATATACACGCAGGATCACTAAAGTGAAGTGGCGTATGTATTTTAAGATAATGAATTATCAGGGTTGAGATTGATTCTGCATGTTGATTCTGATATCTGGGTTTATTACTATGTTCTAGTTATAGTGATCTCACTGTTCTGATTGAAATTTGGGTTAAGTTTATTGGTGTTGATCTTTATGAAGTGTTGTGTTGAAGCTGTGGGATCCAGTGTGAAAATTGATGAAACGTGGTCTGTGGTGGTTCTGAGGGTTGAAGCCTTTAGTATGGAAGTAGAAGCTTCATGCCAGTAGAAATGGGTGTTCTGCTCAAGGGGTTGAAGCTCCCTTCCAGTAGTGGCTAGTAAACGAGATCAGGGGGTTAGAGCTCCCTTCCAGTAGCAGCTGGAGAATGAGAGAACGTTGCAGCCTTTTGCAGGTAGATGCCTGCGTACTGATATGAGTCTGCACCAATACAATAATGTAAGCAGTTTTCCATATAATAAATATTGAAGACAGAGACGAAAACAACGGTGGTTTTCTCCCGAATTAGGTTTCCACCTTAAAATCCTGGTGTTCATGTGTATTTCTCATGTGTGATGATTTATTCTGTTCTTGCTGCACATGAATTATTGCTTACTAAACATCTGATGAATGAATGATGCGAATATTTAAGTAAATAATTATTTTCATAATAATATCTCTAGTCATATGCAAGTTTGCTTAAGGATATCCGTGTGTATACACTAGTTGGGTTCATTAAAGTCACGTATATAAATTATTAAGGAAAAGGTAAAAGTTTTAAGTAATTTATAAATACTGATTCACCCCCCCCCTTCATTATTTTTCCCAACACCCGATCCCACGGATTCATGACCTTCTGGATCAAATCAAAGGGGTGAAATATTTCAGCAAGATCGACTTGAAGTCTGGGTATCACCACGTACCAATCGAACCCTTCGATTTGTGGAAGACCTTATTCAAAGCCAAGGAGGGCCTTTTTGAATGGCTAGTCATGCCTTTTGGGTTGAGGAATGCTCCCGCAACCTTCATGAGGCTGACGGGCGACATCTTGTGGCCATTCACCAACTCGTTTGTAGTAGTGTACTTGGATGACATCCTGATCTTCAGCCAAACTTGGGAAGAGCACCTCCACCACATCTGATAGGTCCTCCAATTAGTGCGGCAACACAAGTTGTGTGCCAATTTGGAGAAGTGCACTTTTGACATGACCTTGTTTCAGTATTTGTGATACATTATTGATGAATGGGGGGTGCATGTGGATCCAACCAAGATCGAAGTAATTCAAGATTGGCCAGCCCTAACCACTCTAATAGAGCTTCGCAAATTTTTGGGTCTTGCTAATTTATACCACAGGTTCATGTTGGGATTCTCTCATATCATTTGGCCCTTGAGTCAAGTCACCAATGGGGGAGTGAAAGAAATTTCTTTTGGTTGGAATCTCAACAGAAGGTGTTCGTAGAATTGAAACATCGCCTCTGCTCTGCTCCAGTCCTCACATTACCAGACTTTCAACAACCATTTGAGATCGAGACAGATGCATCTGACTATGCTATTTGGGTAGTTCTTACTCAACAGGGGCATCCAATGGCATATCATAGTGAGACATTGTATGACACAGTCCGCAAGTATCCCACTTATGACAAAGAAATGTATTCCATTGTGTAGGCTTTCCCACAATTGAAGCATTACATTTTGGGGAAGGAAACAGTCATCCACACAGACCACTAACCCCTGCAATTCATACAGACACAAGGGAAGTTGCAGAATGATCACCATCAGAAGTGGTCCACATATCTACAACAATTTCATTTGAACATCAAGTACAAGAAGGGAAACACTAATAATGATTCAAACTGCTTAAGCAGACCACCGATCATGGCACTAACCATATTTCTCAACTCTTCTGGGCATGAGACTTCTGGTTGGCCGCTTCTCTACAAGAGTGATCTGGAATTCGGCCACACATACAAGACACTCTTGAAGGGTACACAATGTTGGGAAAAATACTGAGAGGGGGGGGGGGGGTGAATCAGTATTTAGGACTTACTCAAATGTTTTTACTTTTTCATTTACTAAAACCCATACACTACTTTGCTGAACCCAACTCGCGTATACACGTGGATATCCTTCATAAAACTCACGTATACATAGAGATCTTATTATGCAAATAATTCTTAACTTATATATTTGCAACATTCATTCATCTGATGTTTAGTTAATAGTAAGCAAGTGCAATAATAACAGAATAAACCATCACACATAAGCATCACACATGAACACCAGGATTTAAGGTGGAAACCCAAGTCAGGAGAAAACCACCGCTATTGTCGTCTCAGTCTTAAATATTTATTATATAAAGAAAACATGTTACATCCATATACTGGCGCAGACTCATACCAGCACGCAGGCACCCACCCGCAGAAGGCTACAACCTTCTCTCGTTTACCAGCCTCTCCTGGAAGGGAGCTACAACCCCCTGCTCTCGTTTACCAGCCTCTCCTGGAAGGGAGCTACAACCCCCTGCTCTCATTTACCAGCCTCACCTAGAAGGGAGCTACAACCCCCTGACTGAAGGCTACAACCCTCAGCACCACCATGGACCATGTTTCATCAATTTTCACACTGGATCCAACAGCTTCCATACAACATATCTTGTAGGCCACTTTTCATCAGATTTTCAGACTGGACCCACTCCACACATTTAAGCTCAATCATACATCAAATTGATACTTAAAACTTCATCAATTCATTCAATGAACCATCAACGAATCAATCAACAACTTGATCTTTCATCAATATAATCAGCAACATAATCATTATTCAAACAACCTGCATCCGTATGAACATCATTACCGTATAGCAAAGAAATGCTTCTAATAGACTTATATCTCATACTAAACTGAACCCTAGTTTTCGTACGCGCTTTCCTTTCACTGATCCGACGTATATATGCACTTTCATGTATATAAACCCACGTATACATCTGCACATATTAAAAAACTAATTTCACAACCCATACGCGTTTTCTCTTAATCCAACCCGCGTATATACACGCTTACTCTGTTACAAACTTGCGTATAGATCTTCGCGTACATTTTAGGTCGCACAATTTTCCACTGTATGCATAGCTCGTATTTTACCTTCACTTTAGAAACATGTTCACCTCATCTCAGATCTAAACATTCCATACCAGATCTAGGAAGATACATATACATTTCAAATTTAGAGATCCTTCTTCATCATTTTCTTCATAGGTGCATCATAGATTCAAATCGATCATCAAACTGTTACCCTTTCCATTCAGACATACTTCAGATTGAAGTATCCATTCAAACCCAGACTCATCCACACATTGCACAATGAATTTCTTCTCCTTAAATAGATCTAGCCTTTGACAATACCATGAGCCAAAACCACACAACTTCCGATGGTATTCCTGGACGGGATCACATAGACAATCCAGCACTCAATACAATGGGTTAATACCATGGTAAGAACCCCTGGATTTATAACTTTAGAGCGCAATTATGCATACGTGACTTAGCACGTAATTTTCCGCGTGCATACGCTACTTCTCCTAAACAAACCTGCGTATGATTTGTGTTACACAGTTTTCATTATTGTTTTGGCCCTTACTAATATTTATTTCTCTGGTACTTATGAGCTACTTGTAGAACATCAGATTTACATCATTAATAAACTCATCAAGCATCAAAAACAACTTCATTAAGTAGGCTGCCATCATCTTCATCAAGTGGGTTGCCATCAAGGACAACACTCTGCATCATATTGCCAACAATCTCCCCCTTTGGACTTGATGGCAACCACGATGGTGTTTGATCACCACAACAGATAGATACATTAAGCATAATGATATTCTTCCCTTATTCAAACACCATGTCACTCTCCCCCTTTGACATCAAGGGCAAAGGGCAGATCAAAAACCAACACAAGGTTTTTCTCCTCATGTAGAAAGAAGAGCGTTGTAGATCTGATGTGCACTGAAGTTACCATGCTCCCCCTGAGTTCATGTTGAATGTTCAAACATATTTTTCAATGAAGTACATGACTCTATGACCTTCCTATCACCAAGGACTCATACTTACATCAAAGATCCAACCAAGTGGATTTACATATGAGACTCAAATACCCAACCAAGAGGGTTTACACATTTTGACTCAAGTACCCAACCAAGTGGGTTTACACATTTTGACTCAAGTACCCAACCAAGTGGGTTTACACATTTGACCAAGTCCTTACATGACTGAATATTACAATTTTACATCATAGGTCTCAATATGACCTTTCCATCAAATTACAACTATAACTTTTTATGACTTCTACCAAAAATACCTCAAGAAAGAGATCATATTTCAGAACCATCATAATGCCAACAATGCATTATACTCAACAAGGCTAATGCTCCCCCTGAAAATGTGCATCCAAGCATCCTTTCCATATGACCAAGGCTCCTCCTTAGCTTGTGCAACCTGAAACTCTTTCAACAGCAAGTTATCAGCAAAAATCTCTACATGATCTGTCCTTATCTCTGAATCATAAGACTTCCATCTCATCCATGTGTGAAAGCAAAGAATACTTTTCAGCAAAAAACAAACAGGGCTCATCCATAATCTCATCACAAGAAACGATGTTTCATTTCATCATCATTTAGAACTGAGAAATAAGCAGATACAGTGCCAATAATACAATCATTAGTAGTCAGACTGATGCTCCCCCTGAACCTGTGCTCCTGATCTTTAGCTTGTCATACTATTTTTCTTGTCATAAATTCATACGTGACTGTCTCCACTGTAACTCGCGTGTATACATGGCTTTAGTTCACAGAACCCGCGTATGTAAAGTGAAACATTGAAAACTTCACATTCCTTCATCTCCCCCTGAAGTTGTACCACCTGTACCTGTCTTCTTCACATCAGATGCTCTGTCAGAAATAAACATAACCAGAATAACCAAACCAACCATGAGAGTCATCATACATTTCTCCCACTGTGATGATACATTACTGATTCCTATAATGTATCTCACATTACTCCTGCAGTCATTAAGAGAAGTGAGCTTTAGAAGCGGATGACTGCAGTAGGGTCAATATTCCCTACGTTTCTGACCGGTCCTCCTTCTTTTTCCAACTTTGCTTGAACTTTATTATTGTGTGCTGAAAGTTCTCCAATTTCTCAGATCTATTCATCCTGCATTCTTTTTCTACATGTCCATACTTGTTACAAGTATAGCATCTTATGTGACCAGAAAAGTAAGCATAAGGATCATAGTGTGTTTTTCTATTCTTTCTTCTATTGCAATCAACTGCTTTATGACCATACTTGCTGCATGAAAAAAAATATTCCTTAAAGAAACCATAGTACCTTTCTGAGTAGAATCTGTTTGTTTGTGGCTGAAATGATCTGCTTCTGCAATTTGCTGCAACATGCCCATAATTATGACATTTAAAGCATTCAACATTATTGATATTTCTATAGTTGGGAGCGAAAAATTTCCTTTGCGAATTCATAATTGTTGGTTGCCCTTTTTTCTCTTTCACCACTTCAGGTTTTTTATTGATATCCTTTGCATCTTTAGCACTTCCTTGTGAACTAGATTCTCCTTTAACCGTTTCATGAAAACCAAGACCAAGTTTAATAGCAGGAGACCTTTGATTACTAAGAATATTGTCCAGAATCTTAGTACTATCTTGAAACCTCAAGAGTTTGTCCTTTTCTTCTAATTTACCTTTGAGAATGTTTACCTCAACCTCCAAGCCTTGGCATTGCTTCTTCATACTTTCTTCTTTCCTTCTTCCGTCTTCTACTTGATCATTCAGATTTAGAATCTCTTCTTTCAACCCATTTTCTTGTTTTTCAAAAGTTTGTAAGAGTTCTTCATTATTCTTATTCGATGCTTCGAGATCTGCTTTTAGAGAGTTGATTTCTGCTTCAAGTTCTTCATTCTTCTTATTTGATTTTTCCAAATCTTCTTTGAGAGAGATGATTTCAGCTTCAAGTCTTTCATTTTTCTTACTTGATTTTTCAAGATCTTCTTTGAGGGAGACAATTTCTGCTTCAAGTCCTTTACTTTGATTGGTTACATTGTCGTACAACCTTTTCAGTCTAGAGATCATATCTTTGTAGATAGATTCTCTCTTATTAAATAACCTTTGTTGATCTTCAACTTGGATCTTGAGAACTGTTTCTTGATCCACAACATTACTTTCATTATCTTCACCATTGCATGCATAAGACAATAAATCCCAAGGAGAACAATCACTACCTGATTCATCTTCTTCATTTTCTGCTGCACAAGTTTTCTAAGATATCTCCATTCTTTGAGTAGCCTTTTTCTTTTGCTTCTTTCCCATTTTGACAAATCTCCTTCAAGCGATCAAGCTCCTTCAGAAGGACCTGCTCTGAAACCAATTGTTGGGAAAATTACTGAGAGGGGAGGGGGGTGAATTAGTATTTAGGACTTACTCAAATCTTTTCACTTTTTCATTTACTAAAACCCATACGCTACTTTGCTGAACCCAACTTGCGTATACACGCGGATATCCTTCATAAAACTCGCGTATACATAGAGATATTATTATGCAGATAATTCTTAACTTAGATCTTTGCAACATTCATTCATCTGATGTTTAGTTAACAGTAAGCAAGTGCAGTAATAACAGAATAAACCATCACACATAAGCATCACACATGAACACCAGGATTTAAGGTGGAAACCCAAGTCGAGAGAAAACCATCGCTGTCGTCGTCTCAGTCTTCAATATTTATTATATAAAGAAAACATGTTACAACCATGTACTGGCGCAGACTCATACCAAAGCACGCAGCACTAAGGAGATCGGTAAGGCTACAACCTCTCCTCGTTACTAGCCTCTCTCCATGTGGGAGCTACACCGCTCTTGTTAAAGCCTCTCCCGGAAGGGAGATACAACCGTTCGTTTACCAGCCTCACCTGGAAGGGAGCTATGACCCCCTGACTGAAGGCTACAACCCTCAGCACCACCATGGACCACGTTTCATCAATTTTCATACTGGATCCAATAGCTTCCTTTAGAACACAACTTGCAGGCCACTTTTCAGCATATTTTCAGACTGGACCCACTCCACACATTTAAGCTCAATCATACATCAAACTGATACTTATAAATTCATCAATTCATTCATTGAATCATCAACCAAAAAACCAACAACTTGATCTTCAATCAATCATAATCAGCAGCATATTCAACCTTCAAACAACCCAGATCTGTATGAATACATCATTAACAGATAGCAGTAAAACAACAGAACAGATCAGACATCTCATACCACATACTTCAGCGCACCCTAGTTTTCATACGCGCTTTCCTTTCATTGATCCGGCGTATATACGCGCTTTCATGTATATAAACCCGCGTATACATCTGCACATATTACAGAAATAATTTCACAACCCATACGCGCTTTCTCTTAATACAACCCATGTATATACGCGCTTCCTCTGTTACAAACTTGCGTATAGATCTTCAGACATTTTAGGTCAGCACAATTCTTCAGAATAGATGGATAGCTCAGATTTTACCCTTCACTTTAGAAACATGTTCGCCTCATCTCAAATCTAAACATTCCATAAATAGATCTAGAAGATACAAATACATTTCAGATCTAGATTCCCTTCTTCATCATTTTCTTCATAGGTGAATCACAGATTCAGATCTATCATCAAACTGTTTCCCTTTCCATTCAGACATACTTCAGAGTGAAGTATACATTCAAACCCAGACTCATGCACACCCATTGCACAATGAATTTCTTCTCCTTAAATAGATCTAGCCTTTGACAATACCATGAGCCAAAACCACACAACTTCCGATAGTATTCCTGGACGGGATCACATAGACAATCCAGCGCTCAATACAATGGGTCAATACCATGGTACAAACCCCTGGTTTTACCAATTTAGAGCGCAAATAGGCATACGCGACTTGGCACGTACTTTTCCGCGTGTATACGTGACTTCCCCTAAACAAACCCGCGTATTCTTTGTGACACACCTTGTTCGACAATATTCTGGCCCTTACTGATATTTCTTTCTCTGGTACTTTTGAGCTACTTGTAGAACATCAAATTTACATCATTAATAAACTATCAAGCATCAAGAACAACTTCATTAAGTAGGTTTCCATCATCTTCATCAAGTGGGTTGCCATCAAGGACAACACTCTGCATCATATTGCCAACACACAAGTTCCAAATTTTCACCTCCAGGATGCACTCTTATGTCACCTGGGCCACCTTTGTGTTCCTTCAAGCAAGCATGCCAAGATGATTTGGGAAGCACACTATAGTTGAGTAGTTGGGAATTTCTAGGTCGAGAAAATAGTGGAAATACTGTAGAAGTATTTCTATTGTCCTAACCTTCGACAGGATGTTGGGAAGTACATCAGCTCTTGCACTTCTTGTGTCATTTCCAAACCGGCCATCAAGAAGCAAGGCCTTTATAATCCACTACCTACCCCTAGTCGACCTTGGGAATCCATCTCCATGGATTACATGTCAGGACTTCCTTCTAATAATCATGGAAACGACTGTGTTTGCATGGTCGTCAACAAATTCTCGATGATGGCCATTATGTCGACCTACCAGAAGAATATCACAATAAAAACCACTGCTAAACTCTTCTTTGAATGAGTGTGGGTGCACTTCGGATCCCATAGTCTATCATCTCAGACTGGAACAACCCGTTCCTCAACACATTTTGGTCTAGCCTTTGGTCAATGCTGGACACCAACCTCACCAAGTCCAGAGCTTTCTATCCCCAAACTGATGGCCAGATAAAGGTCATCAACATGATGATTGTACACATTATGTGCATGTACAATTCAAAGCATCCACGCACCTGGGATGAGAGTCTTTCCTATGTACAACACAGTTATAACCAGGCTCTCCACAACTCAACCAGACACAGCCCCTTTTAGGTGGGCTTGGGGTTCCAGCCACTATGTCCCATTGACATAGCCATGCCATTTGCGACTACTCAGGCTGATTCAGCTCATTCCATTCTGAAGCTGACAAACTGAAAAACTTCATTGAGCACATTTAGCACATCTCCCAATAGGTTCATGACATATTGGATAGAGCCAATGCCAAGCACAAGCAACGACATGATCAACATCGGGTGCCACACAACTTCCAAGTGGGTGACAAAGTGTGGCTACATTTGCAAAAGGAGCGCCTCACTCGACCCCAGCGCAAGCATCGACCACTACGATATGGGTCGTACACCATCAACAAGGATGTAGGGAACAATGCCTTTGAGCTCAGTATTCCACCATTCCTTGGTTTGCACCGAGTATTCTATGTGGACTGCCTTAGTCCCTACTTCCCACCTCTACTCGACACCTCCGACATCGCAGAACAACTCACACCAATAGAGTTAAACCCAAACTGCATGGAACAACCCACCACAGATTGTATCATGGACATACAAATCAAGAAAAATTGTCAGCAGAAGATCCAACTGTATTGGGTTGTTAAAGCTAGCCAACTCTTGCACCAAGGCAAGTGGTTCACCAGGGATGAAGTTCAACAGGAGTTTCCTCATCTCATGAAGGAACTCAACGCAATGGGGAACATTACTTCCTAAGGTGGGAGGAATGATCCAGGTGGATATTGGTGGTCACCCGCCTATTCCACTTGGTGCTCCATCATTATTTCTTTCAATTTTTTAGTTTCCTTAATTATAACATAGTTTACTATTTTTAGCATTTTTTCAGGTCCTGAACTTCCGGAGCCGTTTTGAGGCCCTAAACTACGTTTTTTTGGAAAATCAGGAGCGACATGGGTTATAGATCAATGTTTCTCAATCAAAAGTTGTAGTCCTCAGATAGATCTATAACAAGGTATGGTGCATGTTAAACGAAGATTGTATGCCAAAGTTACGTCCCCAGGAAGTTGATGTACCAATTTACCCAAACAGGGCCCATAGTTTTGGCGCTTCATCTCCTAGGGTTAGCTTTTTAGATGTTTAGGGTTTTCCATTGTTTCTCAATAATAAATAGGCCTTCAAGCCTCATTGTAACACAGTTCAGAGGCTTGTAGCCACCACATCTCTTCTTAGAGATAAGCTACTAGCACCCTAGCTAGTTTATTTCCATTATGTCTGTAAATTTTCTTTAGTTATTTGATATTAATGAAATGAGTGTTATTTTCGCTGCACTTTTTTATTTATGGTTATATGTATATTATGTTGCGTTCTTGCATAAATCCGGATCACTTATCTCTGAGAAGAGATGTGGCAGCTACAGGCTCATGAACTATGTTACAATGAGGCTCGAGGGCCTATTTATTATTGAGATACAAACGAAAACCCCAAACATCCAAAAACCTAACCCTAGGAGATGAAGCACCAAACTATGGACCCCGTTTGGGTAAATTGGTACATCAACTTCCCAGGGACGTAACTTTGGCATACAATCTTTGTTTTACTCGCACAATACCTTGTTAGAGAGATCTATCTGAGGACTACACCTTTTGATGTGAGAAAAATGAAATGAAATTCCATGTTGCTCCTGGTTTTCCAAAAAAAAACATCGTTTAGGGCCCAAAAATGGCTCCGGAAGTTCAGGACCCAAAAAAATGCTAAAAATAGTAAATTGTGCTACAATTATGGAAATTGGAAAAACTGAAAGAAAAAATGGCGGGGCCCTAAGTGGAATAGGTGGGTGGCCACCAATATCCCTCTGGATCATTCCTCCCCCCTTAGGAAGCAATGGTCCCCATTGTGTTGAGTTCCTCCATTAGATGAGGAAACTTCTACTAAACTTGGTCCCTAGTGAACCACTTGCCTTGGTGTAGGAGTTGTCTGGCTTTGACAACCCGATACAGTTGGATCTTCTGTTCGCGAGTGTTCTTGATTTACATATCCATGATACGATCTGTGGTGGTATTTTCCATGCAGTCTGGGTTTAACTCTGTTGGTGTGAGCTGTTTTGCAATGTCAGATGTGTCCAGTAGAGGTGGGAAGTAGGGCCGAAGGTGGTCCACATTGAACATTGGGTGCAGACCAAGGAATGGTGGAAAAATGAGCTTGAATTTATTGGCCCATGCAACCTTGGTGATGGTGTACGACACATATCAAAGTGAGGAGCCTGTTTGAGAACATATAAAGCCTTTTTGAATTTACAAACAAGCTTTTCATCATTTCCTAGAATGAATCCTTCTGGTTGATCTATATAAACTTCTTCTTCTAGATCACCATTGAGGAAAGTAGATTTTACATCCATTTGATAAAATTTGAATTTTTGAAAACTTGAAAAATAAAATGTAGCCACACTTTGTCACTCACCTGGAAGTTGTGGGGCACCTGATGTTGATCATATTGTTGCTTTTACTTAGAATTGGCTCTGTCCAATATGTCATGAACCTATTGTTGGATGTTCTCAATGAAGTTGTTCACTTTGTCAGCTTCATACTGGACATGAGCCTAATCAACCTGAGTAGCCACAAATGGCATGGTTACATGAATGTGACATAGTGGTTGTAATCCCGAGCCCACCTAAAAGGGGTTGTGGTCAGTTGAGCTGTGGAGAGACCGATTATAATGATGTTGTACATAGGGAAGGATCTCATCCCATGTGCTTGGATGCGTTGAATTTTACCTGTGCAGAATGTGTACGATCATCCTGTTGACGACCTCTGTCTGGCCATCATTTTGGGGATGGAAAGTTATGGACTTGGTGAGATTGGTGTCTAACATTGACCATAGGATGGACCAAAATGTGCTTAGGAACCTGTTGTCCTGATCTAAGATGATATACTATGGCATCCCAAAGTGCACCCACACTCGTTCAAAGAAGATTTTAGCAGTGGCTTCTGCTGTGATATTATTCTTGTAGGCCGCCATAATGGCTATCTTTGAGAATCTATCGACGACCATGAAAACAAAATCATTTCCATGCTTAGTAGAAGGAAGGCCCAACATGTAATCAATGGAGATGGATTTCCAAGGTCGACTAGGGATAGGTAGCAGAGTATAGAGGCCTTGCTTCTTGATGATTGATTTGGAAATGGCACAAGAAGTGCAATATCTGATGTACTTCCCGATGTCTTGTCCAAGGTTTAACCAATAGAAATACTTCTATAGTAATACCATTATTTTCTCGACCCTATAATGCCCAACAACCCGACTGTCATGCACTTCCCAAATCATCTTGGCACGCTCGCTTGAAGGAACAAAAAGGTGTCCCAGGTGACATAGCAATGCATCATAGAGGTGAAAATTTGGAACTTGCGTACCCTCCAAGAGTATCTTTTATGTGGGGCGAAATTCCTAATCACTCTTGTAGAGAAGTGATCAATCAGAAGTCTTGTGCCCAAAAGAGTTGAGAACGGTGGTTAGCACCACGATCGGTGGTCGGCTGAGGCAGTCTGCAACATTATTAATGATGCCCTTCTTGTACTTGATGTTCAAATGAAACTATTGCAAATATGTGGACCAATTCTGATGGTGATCGTTCTGCAACTTCCCTCATGTCTGTATGAACTACAGGGGTGGGTGGTCTATGTGGATGACCGTTTCCCTTCCCTAAAATGTAATTCTTCCATTTCGTCAAGCCTGTGATATGCCATTGGATGCCCCTATTGAGTAAGAACTACCCGAATAGCATAGTCAGAGGCATCCATATCTATCTTAAATGGTTTTTTCAAGTCTGGTAATGTGAGCACTGGGAAAAGTAGAGGGGATGGTTCAATTCTACAAACACCTTTTGTTGAGATTCCGACCAAAATAATTTTGCTTTCGCTCCTCCCTTGGTGGCTTGACTCAAGGGCCAAGTGATATGAGAGAATCCCAACATGAACTTGCGATAGAAATTAGTAACACCCAGAAAGGTACAAAGTTCTGTTAGAGTGGTTGGGACTAGCCAATCCTAAATGACTTGGATCTTTTCTGGATCCACATGCACCCCCGGTCATCTAAAGTATCCTAGATACTAAACCTGGGTCATTCCAAAAGTGAAATTCTCCAAATTGGCACACAACTTGTGTTGCCGCAGTGTTTGGAGGACCTGTGTGGTGGAGGTGCTCTTCCCAAGTCTGGCTAAATATCAAGATTTCATCCAAGTACACTGCTGCAAATTAGTTGTGAATAGTCGCAATATGTTGTCCATTAGCCTCATGAAGGTTGTGGGAGTATTCGTCATCCCAAAAGACATGACCAAATATTCGAAAAGGCCCTCCTTAGATTTGAGGGAAATATTCCACACATCAGAGGGTTTGATTGGTACTTCGTGATACCTAGACTCCAAGTTGATCTTGCTGAAATATTTCACCCCTTTGACTTGATCCAGAAGGTCATCAATCCATGGGATCGGGTACCTATTCCGGACAATGATATTGTTCAATATCTGATAGTCAATATAGAGTCTCCAAGTCCCATCCTTCTTCTGCACCAACACGATCAGGCTCCCACAGGGTGATGAACTTGGATGAATGTGACCCTTCTGTAGCAACTCCTGAATTCACCTCTTGATTTCATCGTTCTCTAGAATAGAGCGCCAATAGATAGCTCCATTAGGCTGTGGTGCACTTGGGATCAGATCGATGGGGTGTATGCCCTGACAGTGCAGAGGCACCCCTGTGGGTGAGGTGAAGATATCCCCATACTCCTCCATGACCTTGTCGATTTGTTGTTGTCATGTGGAGGAGCCCTATCTAGAGGTCATGGCCATAGTCTTCTTCTTTCCCTGAGGGAGGATCATCAGGAAAAAAAATTTCCCGGTTTTGGAAATGAGCTTACTAGATTGCTTTGCATTAATGAAAGAGATAGCAACATGTGGTTGTACCTCTGGTATCCTTTACAACTTATTGGACAAAGTAACACTAACAGTGTGAGGCTAGGACTCATACACAACATGTCACTTCCACAAGTATGGTTGGCCTAATAATACATCACAAACATCAAGAGGAGCAATGTCACATAATACCTCATCCGTGAAGGGCTTGATGTTGTAGGGAAGGCAACATTGCTGGCTAACGTGGAGATCTCATCCTTGGTGAAGCCACCCGATGGTGTACGACTGCGGGTGTGATGTGGTCGAAAGGCCCAAACGCTTCGCCACCTCTAGTTAAATGAGTTTCTTTTGGCTCTCACTGTCAACAATGAACTATAACAGGGAACCCTTTACCCACATATGGGAATGGAAGAGACACTCCTCCTCTGAATCTTCTGGTTCCTCCTTCTAGATCTTCGTGGTGGCAATGGTGGCATTGGGATCTGCATCAATAATATTCTTTCCTTTTTCATTCCCATTTTCGGGCTATGATTTAGAGTTGGAGCATGCATCTGATTCAGAAGCCTTCATCTTGGCCACCAGTGACTTCTTGGTTCGAAACTCTCTTGTGTTGTGAGTGGATCTCTTATGGAACTCACACCACTTTCTCGTGTCCTTCTTCGGCTTTGTAGTGTTGTTCTTTGCTTGCAGCTTTGGCAGGTTGTCATGGGCCACCATGCCTTGGCTTTGTCCTTTTTTCTGCAATTTGGGGACACCATTCCCTTGCTTTTGACTCACATATCCAAAGTCTAGCTTCTTCTGTTTGAATTTCTGCTCAATCTTGGTAGCATACTGGTATGTCGTACCAAGCGAGGAGATGTCGAGGAACCCCATTTCCTCCTGGATGTATATATGTAGGAAAATGCAGTTCTTCAACACCAAAATTTTCTCTGAATATTTGATACGCAATTTTGTGCATAGGGTATGGAACATATTAATTAACTCATGCACATCTTGATCCCTTTGCTGCTGCAACATAGTCCATTGTATGTACTTGTCCTCATAGCTCCCCATGTGATAATTTTGTTCCTTGATGGAATCTAGAGAATAATTCCAAGTGGGTAAAACCAAGAATAGAGAGGGTTCCCCCTCATCCTTTTTCTCACAGTAGGTTTCCCACTAGTCCTTGACATGGGGGATGGCTTTGAGGTGTGCAAAAATAATCTTATCCTGGTCAAAAAAGTAATGAACCGAGAAATATCCTTCTAATAGATTCAACCATCTATCTAGGGCATTTGCATCTATTTGGCCATAAAATATGGGAATGTCAAAATTTACTTGTACCTTAAAAGGAGTTGCACCTCCAGAGGGGCTGCTGGATGCAGATGCATCGCTAGTGGGAGGTCGTTGAAGGATATAGGAAAATTTATCCATCATCACGTTCCTTTGTTTTTTGAGGGCCTCCTCGAGAAATATTTTGATAGGATATCTTGCTCCCTCTTCTTTCTTTTCTTCTCCCATGGGCAGTCGTTGGGGTTTAGTGATGCTAATATTGCAAAGGTTCAACCAGATCGATCCCTAGCTCCTTATACCCCGACCTCGTTGGGGGCATGCAAAGAATGATCGAGAAAGAGAAGACTTCTCTTATACCAATGATCTGAATTTATGTAGGAACACAAAAAAATACACATGTATAACCATAAATACAAATATGCAGCAGAAATAACACTTCATTTCATTAATAATAGAGAACTGAATTCTTTTTATAGACAAAATGGAAATAAACTAGCTAGGGCATTGGTAGCTTATCTCTAAGAAGAGATGTGGCGGGTACAAGCCTCTGAACTGTGTTACAATGAGGCTCAAGTTCCTATTTATTATTGAGAAACAATGTAAAACCATAAACATCCAAAAACCTAACCCTAGGAGATGAAGCGCCAAAACTATGGGCCCTGTTTGGGTAAATTGGTACAACAACTTCCCTGGGACGTAACTTTGGCATACAATCTCTGTTTGACTTGCACAATACCGTATTAGAAATATATATCTAAGGCCTAAAAATTTTTGTGTGATAAAAATGAAAGGAAATTCCATGTTGCTCCTGATTTTCCCAAAAAACGTTGTTTAGGGCCAAAAAACGACTCTAGAATTTCAGGACCTGAAAAACTACTAAAAATAGTAAATTGTGCTAAAATTAAGGAAACAGAAAAACTGAAAGAAATAATGGTGGGGCCCCAAGTGGAATAGGTGGGTGGCCACCAAAATCCACATGGATCAATTCAATTGTGCAGTTCCTTTTTGACACACCATTTTCTTGTGGTGTTCTTGGAACTATCTTCTCTTTGCGAATTCCATGCTCTGAACAGTACCGATCAAACTTTTTTCTGCAATACTCACCTCCATTGTATAACCTCAGACACTTCAACTTATTTCTTGTCTCAATTTCAACCAAATCTTTCCATTTCTTGAAAGTATCAAATACATCAGATTTATTCCAAATACAATAAATCCAAGTTTTTCTGGCTACATCATCAATAAAAGTAACATAATAACGAGAGCCACCGAGAGATGATACCAGAGCAGGTCCCCATAAATATGTATGCACAAGCTCTAATTTTTCCCTCTTCTTTTCTTTCCCAAATATAAGAAATATGACTCTCTTTTGTTTTCCATAAATACAATTCTCACAGAAATCCAAATCAATATTCTTCAAACCTGACAACAAATTTCTTGAGTGAAGAATTTTCATCCCCTTCTCATTGATGTGTTTGAGCCTATGATGCCATAATGCTGCATCTGCTCCTTTGGAAGTTAAAGCATTAACATAGTTAGAAATACCATTGCATAAATACAAAGTACCAACATTTTTGCCTTTTTCTATTACTAGGGCTCCTTTAGTGACCTTCCAAGTTTTATCTGTGAAAGTTATCACACAACCTTCACCCCCTAACTGCCCTGTTGAAATCATATTTTTATTCAGATATGGAACATGCCTTACATCCTTTAATAACCATTGGTTTCCATTCTGTTATTTGACAAGCACTTTACCCATTCCAACAATTTTACAAGGTTTATCATCACCCAGATGAACCTGTCCACAATATCCTTGAACATAGTCATGAAAATATTTCTTATCAGGTGTGGCATGGAATGAGGCCCCTGAATCTAACACCTAGGAATCAATACATTTTTCTAAAGAAAGAATCAAAGCATTTTGTAACACATCACCTGTCACATTTGCCTCATGATTGTTTTCTTGATCTGTGTCTCCTTCTTTTCCCTTCCGAGATTTATAGTGTTTCTTTAGGTGTCCTTTATTTCTACATTTCTAGAACACTATCCTCGAGCTGGAATTTGATATGCCTTTATTTGATATACTACGATATCCTGAGCTATTTCCTCTTTCCATTTTTCTTCCCCTAGTCTTTGCACTCAAAGCATTACTTGATGTTTCACCAGATATTTTCCATCGCATTTCCTCGCTAAGGATAGCACTGACAACATCATCAAACTTTAAAGTATTAGATCCAGAGATAGAGTTACTAATGGCCATAACTAAACCATTCCAACTTTCTGGCAATGAGCACAGAAATATCAGGTCCCTAACTTCATCATTAAATTTTACCCCTACAGAACTTAATTGACTGGTATTAAAATAATTTAAATGTTCAGCAATAGATCCACCTTTCAACATCTTCATATTAGATAAACGTTTCATAAGAGATAGCTTATTTGAGGCCGATGTTTTTTCATATTTCGCTAATTCCTTAATTAAACCCTTTGTTGTTGTTTCCTTCGAAATATTGAAGGCTACTAACACTGCGAGGCACAACTGTATTGTTCCAAGTGCATTCTATCGAGAATCTCCCATTCTGTGTCTGTCATACTCACCAGCTTCTTTTCTTTTCCGCTTAATGGTAGGTACAAATCTTTCTGATATAGATAATCTTCCATATGCATCTTCCATTGCGGGTAGTTTTGGCCATTAAATTTCTCAACCATAAACTTACCATCTTTCGCCATTACTCTCACTCGAACCAAGAACCCTTCTTTCCTGCGATTTTATCATCCAAATAGACCTTTGACACTGATACCAGTTGTTATAAAATTATATATTACAGAGAAATGGAACATATAAAATATGCGGAAACACCAACACAAAGAACATATAAACAAGAGATATACAGATATACGTGGTTCACCCAATTTTGGGCTACGTCCACCCCAAACAACTAGTACTTCCTTTATATTATCCATAAAAATGAAGAGACACAACCTACAATAGATTCGTTGTAATATCCTTTGTTCTCTCTCACAATCCCCCTTTCTATTTCTTGCTCTGAGAATACACATGAAATGCACAGCCACAATACAATACCCTCATAAAACGGAGGCGTTGCCTTTTAGGGAAAAAAACCATAAATTAAACATAACTTCTACTGTCAGATCATCTGCCTAATGAACAACCTAGATTGACTAGAAATTACAATATTTTACAAGGAAATTTTACATCTGTTTTTAGCTTTGGGGGCGCCGCCCTTGAAACCCCTTGCCAGGGGGGGGGCTCCAAAAAGTCACAACTGCCCCCCCCCCAGATGCCTAGGCAACATTTAAATGATGGGCGGCATTGCCGCCCCATTAAGAACAAGGGTCCAATGTGGTGATACATCTAAAATGAAATATAATTAGGCTCCACACCCAACAAATTGACTTTGTCAAGCCAGAACTCTCTATTCTCATTGATTTCCATGGCTATCCTTTCTTCAAATGTAAACTCTTCAACTGGTGGATTTTGTTCTCTTTCTTTCTAAAGTTCCCTTTGGAGACCCATGGTCCTTGGCCTTTTCCTTGTCACCTTCCCTTCATGCTTATATTAATCTTAAATGTCAACCACTTCTTTGCCTTTTACATATTACATACTAGCTTTCAACTGATTATTGTCTAAAAATAATTGCTTTACTTTCAATTGATTGTTCTCTTGCTCTAGGAAGGAAATTATGAAATTATCCCTTGCCAAATTGTCCTTGAGTTCCATGATCTGAGCATATTTCTCCTTGATGACCTACTCTAGGGTTTCATGCTCTTCATTGGCCTCCAAGTCCACTATATCAGTGTCATGATGGATGGGCACCTCATCATGAAAATATGCCTCATGTTGTGATGGTGATCCATGTTCTACTAATGTAGGCTTGGCCCCCTCCTCTATTTGTGGAGAAAACACAAGCCTTCTGCCTCTCTCATATTTCTGAGTGACCTCAATCTTCCTCTTCAATGAAAATCTGCTAGATGAGCCAACCTCCATATGTTTAGATGGTACTGATGGTGTTGATGGTGAGTTAGGGCTAGTAGGCTAACTATCAGAAGGAAAAAATACATTTGATTGCATGAAAGTTTCCCAAGTGATGTTCTTTTTTTCAAGCTAGTGTAAAACAATGATTTTGATGAGAGCATGGTGAAAGAGGGTGACTTCATGATCACTGTACCTATGCTAAAAAATTTCTGCCATCTTTGCCAAACTTCTCTAGAGGTAGTAAGGAAAATTGAGTGGTTTTACCACGGTGAAATGCATGAGTAGTCTGACATGATACCTATATAGTCTAGAAAATATTCCCTCACTGGTCTATACTTCTCAAGGAGCTGCCCAACATGAAAAACCTTCTTGATGTTGTTTTTATAGTGTCTTTTGAGGTAAGGCTTGTAGTTTTGGACCTCTAAGTCTCGGTTCTTGAACCATTTCTCACCATTATTGAGTATCCTTGTGGCCTTTTCTATTACATCAGTTGATATAGTCAATGTAACTCCTGCAATCATGACCTTGTCCTTCTTGAGATGAGTGGAAAACAATTTTGCCAATTTAGCATGGTATTTGACTCTTTCAACTTCCTCACAAAATGGAAGACACCCTACACTCTAAAAACATTGCTTTTACAATGGTGAATAGATTAGCGCATGAGTGGTTATGGGTTCATATCTTGACATTTGGCCTCCCTTGTTGTAAGGCCTCTTATATCCCTCCATATGTACTTTGCAAGGGGAAAACCCTAATAGTAAAAAACATGGGAAGGGAGAAAGGGATTAGGATGGAGGGGTTAGGAGAGGAAAACATGGATGGTAAATATTATGGAAGTAGGGAAGGTTGTTAGGAAGGTTTAGGAAGTGGAAATGGATGTAATTATGGTAGGATTAGGCCTAGGGAAATTTAATGCAGTCCTAGGTCTAGAAGACTACCAAAAACGCAGCATAGGGATAGTGGTGTGGTGTAGGGGCTGTTAGACTCTTTTAATTAAAAGTATCACAAGGTGAATGATTATTTCTCATATATTTCATATTGAAAAAATATGCCATGGTTATCATTTATTTCCAGAAAAAGAAAGGGAAATCGTGACTGTCAAGAACTTCAAAGGAATCAATCTGTCTTTTCAGTTTAGTGGAAAGAGGAAAGTGTTGCTGATAAGGTCTAATGGTGAAAAAAATTCATTTTTTCCCTCGTTCATTTCATTTTCCCTCTTTTACCCTTCATTTTTCCAAACTCTAAAGTCCCACGCTTCATTTCTTTCAAAACCCCTTTTTTTACTATTAAAATTCGATTTTTATAGTTAAAAAGTAGCTCCGCCCACCCACTAACAACCATATCATATTTCTCGTTTAAGCTTACCATAAATTTCTTTATTCATAGCTCCACCCCTCACATTATTCCGCTTGATATGTTACACATATGTTATAAACCACAGCAACCTTACCTTATCGCAAATTCCACCCGAAACCTTTATCTCATTGACCCCTTCCTTACCTTTTTGCATCGGCATTTCGCAACAATCCTTGCCACATTCATTTGCCACTCCATAAATATTCCTATGTGATATTAAAGGGACCCACCTTTCCCTACCACGTTACTCTTTCCCCACCTCTCATCACACATCACAATCGACATTTTTTATGTTCACACGTTAAGGCATCGCAGCTTAATTGGTTTAATTGCGACGCAATAAGAAGTGGAGTTTCGATGCAATGTGATCGCATAGAGGATCCTTGTTATTTCTATTTGTTAAGATGTGTGACATGCAATAATTTATTCACTGCGATTTGCGGTAAACCCTAAATGTTGCAGTTTATGATAAGCCTTAAATGTTGCAGTGTGCGATAATCCTTAAATGTTGCGGTGTGTAATAAGCCTTAAATGTTGCAGTGTGTGATAAACCTTAAACCTTGTGGTGTGAGATAAGCCTTAAATTTTTTAGTGTGTGATAAGCATTAAATGTTACAATGTGTGATAAACTTTAAATCCTGCGATTTGTGATATTGGTGGGCCCCCATCGCATATCGCACTTCATAAGCTCAAAGGATAAGCTCGAAAAGAAATGTTAAAGACGTCGAAGTGCAAAGTGAGATATTGATGTGGATGGGATGAAGTCCAAAGCTAAAGCCTAAAGGATTTCAAGTCTGGGTGAATGAGGTTTTTATGTTGTTTTGTGAAGAAAGGGCTAAACATGACAGAAGGACTCGGGTAGGATAAGACCCGACAAAGAGAAAAGGGCACAGTAAGTTGAACGTCGCGGTAATAAGGAGATAAACACCACGGTTTGAGTCAGGTAAAGGGTGTTCATACAGAACTATGATGATATAACAACAGGAACGGAAAAAGGGAGCAAACACAGCCAGCACAACAATCAGATCTACTAAACTAGCCAGTGCAACACCAAATACTATTATCCAGCGATGGTTTTCTGAAGAAGTAGGGCAAGATGTCAGATTTGTTTTATCACAACCTCTTTGTGATCCCAACAAACAATTTTTCCTCGCTTTGCAATCAATAACGGGTCGCTAAAGCTAATTCCACAGGCGGTACTTGTCAAATTCATCTCATCTCCACAATTGCATGGCCAGACTTGGCTAATTTTAGCTGGAATGTAATTAATAACAATCATTGTAGTAGATAGAGTAACCGACTTAAGTTTTAGTTAAATACTGCATGCATTAGTAGTATGAGGAGCCTCCGGAAGGGAGAAAACCATTATAGAAGGCTCATCTAGTTGTAAACGCATTTTTTTGGATGAATGAAAGGACATTGTTGTTTCTAGATTCTTGTGTTATGACCTGTGGTGAAGTGTTTTCCATGTAATTTGTCATTCTCTTGTTTCACATATTTTTTTTCTTTCTTTATTGTGGATAAGAAATTTTTGTGTAGGGGTTACCAGCACCCTGCTCAGTCTTGAAACAATAATTTATGTTTTCCTCTGAGATTTGAATGTAGAATTCGAGTAGGGTCTACTCTGCATTCACATTGAACCTTAATATTTTCTCCTTTACAATTTCATAAACTGTAAGGATCCATTGGCATGACTAGCTTGCTTGGTTACACATGATTAAAGTTATTCGTCCATTTAAATATGTTTACACCTGTTAGACTCCATAGCCCAATGGCCTTCTTCTGCTATCCCAACCACAAAATTTCAAACAACCCCTATGCACTAATAGCTAGCCTAAAATTCCCAATCAAAAAATCTATATCCAATAGAGAGATCCCTCTCTGGGTATAGGAGGGCTAGATCCTAGGCTTGAAGCAATTTTGATGTTGGCCCTTTGAAATTATGGGGAGATGACATAATGGTGACCATACTGGGGATGAAATTTATCTTCCTCAGAAAGTACATCAAAGTTCAGATCTGATTACTGATGGTGGACAGTGACTAGACACAAGAAGGCTGAATTATTCACCTGGCAACTTCACCATTCAAAGAACCCAAGTTTTGAGCATTCATGGTGACTCCACAACATGCTGACCAGATTTTCTGTTGAACAAGATGACAAGTTTTGTGGTAGACCTTTTATCTCATGAAGTTTTAATTACATTCAGGAATCAGTTATCAGAATTTCAGCTTGATGGAGATTTTATAGAGGTTGTCTTTCTCATTTTGAAATCAAGAAAATTTGGTCTTGAAGCTAAAACATGTTTTCTGGAGGTAGTTGTTGAACAATACGAAAATAGCATTGAACTTTTGAATTCTCAAATTCAGTCATATAATATCCGAGATCCTAAATAATTCTTGGAAAATCTTCCTTCTCCAAAGCAAGAGGAGATTGTACTACCTTTTGACTTACATATTGAGGATGATTATTCTTTCGAGTACCAAAATAAAGATGTGGTTTCAAGGTTTAATATTGAGGATGCAATTGATCAACTAGTCATTGAAGGCCTAGAATCAAATATCATACTTCATGCTTTTATCGATCCTATAGCAGATTATATGGAGGTTCATTTTAGCTCAAATTTTCAAACATGTATCTTTATAAGGATCAAATACACCAGCAGTTGCCATTACATATTACAACTTTGATTATGTGGACACATAATCAAGTTATACTTCTGATTTTCCTGACAAACAGTCAAGTTGTCCATTTGTAGCTACTTGACTAGCTCCATTGACATTTTTGTATTACCTGATTCAGTAATATTATCAGTATATTAGGATAGGTAGATGAGTGCAAATAAGCTCAGTACTTTGAGCATTTTTCCAGTTTTAGTTTTAGATTTATTTTCAATTTTCAGATCAAGTGTGTTCCAAACTTCAGTTTGCAGAGAGTATTGATTTCAACTTGAAGATTTTCATCCACAGAGTTTGTAGCATAATAGGTTGTAGATTTGGGATCATCCCAATCGATTAGGCTACTGATATATGGTGTTCTTGACACCTCCTGAAGGAGCTACCATCCCCAGATGGAGCCAATGTTAGACTCCTATAGTTCAAAGTATCACAAGGTGACTGATTATTTCTCATATCTTTCATATTGAAAATAATATGCCATGGCCGCCATTGAATTCCAGAAAAAGAAAGGGAAATCCTGACTGTCAATAACTTCAAAGGAATCAATCTGCTTTTTCAATTCCGTGGAAAGAGGAAAGTGTTGTTGATAAGGTCTAGTGGTGAGAAAACTTCATTTTTTCCCTTGTTTATTTCATTTTCCCTCTTTTACCCTTCATTTTTCAAAACTCTAAAGTACCACGCTTCATTTCTTTCAAAACCCCTTTTTTAACTATTAAATTTGATTTTAATAGTTAGAAAATCAGCGCCACCCACCATTAACAACCATATCATATTTCCCGTTTAAACTTACCATACATTTCTTTATTCGTAGCTCCGCCCCCCACATTAGGTCACTTGATATGTTAAACATATGTTATAAACCACATCAACCTTACCTTATAGCAAATTTCACCCGAAATCTTTATCTCATTGACCCCTTCCTTACCTTTTCACATCAACATTTCGTAACAATCCTTGCAACATTCATTTGCCACTCCATAAATCTTCTAATGCGATATTAAAAGGACCAAAATTTTTGTGCCACGTCACCCTTTCCCCACCACCCATCGCACATCACAATCGGCGTTTTTCATGTTTACACGTTAAAACATTGTAGTTTAATTGGTTTAAGTTGCAATGCGATAAGAAGTGGAGTTGTGATGTGATGTGATCACGTAGAGGATCCTTGTTATTGCTATTTTTTATGATGTGTGACATGTGATAAGTTATTCCCTTCGATTTGCTATAAAAATTAAATGTTTCGGTGTGTGATAAGCCTTAAATGTTGTGGTGTGCGATAAGCCTTAAACGTTGCAGTGTGTGATAAACCTTAAATTCTACAGTGTGCGATAAACCTTAAACCTTGCAGTGTGCTATAAGCCTTAAATTTTGTGGTGTGCGATAAGCCTTAAATGTTGCGATGTGTGATAAACTTTAAATCCTGCGATTTGCGATATTGGTGGGCCCCCATCGCATATCGCACTTCACAAGCTCAAGAGGATAAGCGCTAAAAGAAATGTTAAAGATGCCAAAGTGCAAAGTCCGATATTGACGTGGATGCAATGAAGTTAAAAGCTAAAGCCTAAAGGATTTCAAGTCCGGGTGTATGAGGTTTTTACGCTGTTTTGTGAAGAAATGGCTAAACACGGTAGAAGGACTCAAGTAGGATAAGGCCCGACAAAGAGAAAAGGGCATAGTAAGTTGAACGTCATGGTAATAAGGAGATAGAAACCACGTGTCGAGTCGAGTAAAGGGCATTCATACAGAACTATGATGATATAATAACAGTAATGGAAAAAGGCAGTAAACACAGCCAACACAACAATCAGATCTGCTGAACCAGCCAGTCCAGCACCAGATTTAATTATCCATCGATGGTTTTCTGAAGAAGCAGGGCGAGATGTCAGATTTATTTTATCACAACCTCTTCATGATCCCAAGAGACAATTTTTCCTTGCTTTTCAATCAATAACGGATCGCTGAAGCTAATTCCACAGGCGGTGCTTGTCAGATTCATCTCATCACCGCCATTGCATGGCCACACTTGGCTAATTTTAGCTGGAATGTAATTAATAACAATCATTGTAGTAGATAGAGTAACCGACTTAAGTTTTAGTTAAATACTACATGCTTTAGAAATATGAGGAGCCTCTGGAAGGGAGAAAACCATTGTAGAGGGCTCATCTAGTTGTAAACACTCTTTTTTGGATGAATGAAAGGACACTATTGTTTCTAGATTCTTGTGCTATGACCAGTGGTGAAGTTCTCTCCATGTAATTTGTCTTTCTCTTGTTTCACATATTGTTTTCTTTCTTTACTGTAGATAAGAAATTTTTGTGTAGGATTTGCCATCAGGCACCCTGCTCAGTCTTGAAACAGTAATTTATGTTTTCCTTTGAGATTTGAATGTAGAATTCGTATAGGGTCTGATCTGAATTCACATTGAACCTTAATATTTTCTCCTTTCCCATTTCAAAAACTGTAAGGATCCACTGGCATGACTAGCTTGCCTGGTTACACGTGATTTTTGTTATTCATCCATTTAAATATGTTTATACATGTTTGACTCCATAGCCCAATGGCCCTCTTCTGCTATCCCAACCACAAACTTTCAAACAAACCCTATGCACTAATAGCTAGACTAAAATTCCCAATCAACAAAGCTATATCTAACAGAGAGATCCCTCTCTGGGTCTAGGAGGGCTAGATCCTAGGCTTGAAGCGGTTTTGATGTTGGCCCTCCGACAATCTGTCTTTAGCCTTCGAAATTACGGGGAGCTAACAAGGGCTTAGGGAGTCAAAGTGAGGGGTTGTGAGGGATTTAGGGATTTTCTTTGAGTGTGAGGAAAGACAAAATCATTATGGGAAAGTTAATTTGACTTGCAAATTTGAAAAGAGAAGCTCTCCCACAAAACACAACGTGGGGCTTTATGAAGGAGTTACACCATGAAATCAAGGAAAAAAAACTGAAAGGGAGGTTGAAAAGGCTTAAACTTAGTTGTAGAACCCTGAAGAACACTTGGATATACTTTGAAAAGCCTTGGAAAATTAATTTTATCCTCTTGTAAATAAAACACAACGTAGGAGGGAAAACACAACGTGGTAGCTTGTGGTCACTTGTTTAGGGTATTCTTGGATGGTGATGTGCTAAGGTTGCCTTGGTAGGTGAGTGAGGGCTCTTATTCAATAGGATGAATGAGAAAAATGAATGAAATGGTCTTTTATATCTTGTAAGAGTTAATTTTCTTCATAGTCGTGTGTTGGCCCACCACATGCTTTTCTCTTTGTGTTTTGAACAATATGTAGCTTTAGAACTTTTTGTACAGCTTACATTTAGGACTTATTACATATTATCAAACATAAATTACATACTTTGAAAAAAAATTTATTGAGAAAAAATCCTATTACTACTTCATTAGCCGGATTTATTGGTGAAATGATTGATTTTGGTGACCTAAACCCTAATGACCTAATGAAGACACTGAGCTAAATGAAGACTATGATGGCATGACTGAAATGAATATGGATACTTTGAAATTATGACTCATCCAACTGAGAGATGGTAATGACCAACAGGTGAAATGTTTTTGGAAGGAGCAGTAATAGTCCTAGGCACAGTAGCCAGTGACCAAATTTTTATTTGAAGTCTTATTGAAACCACAAAAATTTGACTGGACACTCTAAAAAAATTCGAAAGAGTTCATTTGATCACTGGTGACAGGAAAAACTGACTGATACTAACAAAGTCATCTATGAATGTCAAGAAATAATAACTTCCACCAATTGATGGTGATGGTGTATGCATTCTTCCACACAAATCTGAATGGACGATCTCCAAAGGCTCCTTTGCCCTTATAAAGTTTCCTATTGAAAATGATTCTATATGTTTTTTTCCCAAGATGCATCCTTCACATAATCTCTCTAGCTTTTCTGTAAGTTCGAAACCCTTTACCAAGCATTTCCTATGCGGTAAGCTTGTACCTTCAAAGTTAATATGTCCAAATATTAGATGTCATAACCAATTTTCATCTTTTATTTATGCTTTAAAGGTTGTTTGTGTGACCACTGCAATTTTGCCTTCATATTATTGAGGGTTCTATTGAGGGTTCAATGAGAATTGTCCTTGAGTAGGCTCTGACTTCAAATATGGCTTTATCCTTAGGCGAAACATTATGTTTCTTGTAATTTGGATTTTTTCAATGAGCTATTTACATGGAAATTTATCTAGGATTTACATTCTCCATTTAAAAAAATACTTTATACACCTTTTATCTAAATTGTGCAATACTTATTAGATTTTTTTTTCAACCAGGAACAAAATACACATATGAAATACACTTTTTCTCCCCCTTCTTGGTCAGAATATTGGCATTTACTTTACCCATGCTTGACACTTTTTTATTAGTCCCATATGTAACTTTTGATTTTACACTTTCGTTCAAATTGGAAAACATTTCTTTGTTCCCTATCATGTGATTGTTTCAACCTAAGTCTAAAAACCATACATACTTTTGCTTTTATTTTGCTACATTTCAAGTTTAAAACATATTGTCTTATTTTTTATTTTCCTTTCTAAAATTTGCAACTTTTTTATTAGTCCCATATGTAACTTTTGATTTTACACTTTCGTTCAAATTGGAAAACATTTCTTTGTTCCCTATCATGTGATTGTTTCAACCTAAGTCTAAAAACCATACATACTTTTGCTTTTATTTTGCTACATTTCAAGTTTAAAACATATTGTCTTATTTTTTATTTTCCTTTCTAAAATTTGCATTTGATTTAGTAAAATCATATGTTCTTTATACTTTCATTTGAATAACTCCCATTCTTCTTGACATAATGACATTCAACTTGAGACTTCTCATACCTTTGACCTTGTGTTTAGTTTTGGCTTGGAAATTGGCTTGTATTTTGAGTGTTTCCTCTTTCACTTAAGCTTGTAGAGTTACTTATTCCACCTTTGTATGGACATTTTCCTTTACCTCTCGAATTTCATCTTTCTGTGCCTCTACCATGATCAACTGATACTTGTGTCTTGAAATCACATTTCAATGAAGAATTTACAGACCTATTCAACTTATGTTCATGAGAAATCAGTAATGCATGGATCTCATCCAGTGAGAATTGTGAAAGATCCTTTATCTCATCTATAGCCACAACAATAGAATCAAACCTTGCTGGTAAAACTCTTAGAATATTTTCAAACACTCTCCTTTCTTTAAATGTTTCACTATGAGATCTTATTTTACTTATCAGTCCAATAATTTGTGTAAAAAATGAGTCTACTATCTCAGAATCACATTGTTTATATACATTTTTTTAAAATCCCTTCTTAGCATTTGCAACTTTGTTGTTTTCACCTTTTCCATGCCTTGATTTTTTGCTTGAGAATGTTCCATTCTTTCTTTGACTTTGTTGTTACTACAATCCTTGGAAAAACTATCATGCACTACTCATATTAAAGAGAAAGATTTGGAATCCTGCTTCATTTTATATCTCAACAAATATATTTCTAGTTGTGTTAATGCATTGTATGTTGACACATTAGTTGGTTCTTAGAACCCATTCTTTACTGATATATCTTGAGAACAAAACAATGCCTTCACTGTCATTTCCCAATAATCATATTCTTTTCCATTAAACTAAGAAATATGTGGATTTGTAAAGCTTTTGCGTCATGCTGCCATTGCTCACTGATATAAACCATATCCTTTTCCAGTTCTGATAAATATGCTTTGATGCCACATGAAAAACAAAAACAAAAATAGACAAAAAAACAGAATATTACATAGATGTAAACTAGAAATTAGAATTCACAACAAAGCGCACAACATAATATATTTTTATTTTTATTTTAAAAAGTGAAAATACATTTGTGAAAAAAAATAAAATTGATTTTTCCTTTTCCCCACAATAAAATCAACATTTTTACAAATATCTTTCATACACTCAGTAAAAAATTTGATTTACAGACACGGTGAAAAAGCTCCAGACCAAGGGCAAAAACTCACTCAAAAATTATATATAAACACACGATTTCACATCTTTTATATATCTCAAAAAATAAACTTAATAAAATATTTAATATATAGTTGAGCATTTTTCATATTAATTATGCACATCACCAATTCATCTTATACAATTCAACCAATTAATTAATGAACATTCCAACTATGCATTAATATTTCTTATGGTTTTGATTCACATATGTTGAGTGCATGCCATGGATATCTTGCAGGAGAATGAAAAAAACCACTAGTAAAATATCCAATTAAGTCTTCGAAAAAATGCAGTTGGGACTTTTATGAGATTTGTCTGGTACTCCGAGGATGGAAAAGATATAAACATTGAATGGGATAGTTGATATATTTCCAACAATAAATAATAACTGAATTAACTCCTAATATTCCATATTTAACAAGAAATAATAAGCCTATTAATCTCCCCACACAAGAAAAAGTTTATTGACATAGGTATTCCAAAAATTTATTCTCTTTATGTTTTCTTGTATATCTACTTTACCGTATGTAACTTCTTAAAAAAAACACATGTTCTTTTATTTATACTAAAGACGCTACAAAACTTAAAATTGAATGATAAAATTATAAACCATCAAAGGCACAACCACCATAATATTTCTTAAGAAATTATAAACAAATTAACTGTCCACATAAGAAAATGTCAATCCCCATGCCCACTAAAAGGAAAATGGAAAAGGTAAATGACAAAGAATATTATGATATATTAGAAAAAATAGGTTATGTTCGAGTCTCCCGCAAATAATGGGAAGAGAGGATTGTGAGGAGGGTAATCATTTCCCAAACTTAAGATACACTAATGGACAAGGACTTGACCAACAAGAGCCACAATAGTGGCGGAAGTCCCTGATGAAAATTATCGATTTGATATGGAATTCTAAGGAAAAAAAAAAATTGTTTCTAACACACAACATGGAGTAAATGTTGCAAATCCATCCATGGATTTTTTGCAATTTCTAGTGTAGTCCTTATGACATATATGTTAAATATGTATGACTTATGGTAAGTGGGTCATTGTTATTTTTCAAGTAACATTGGTGCATTAGATACATTCAAAGTTTGGGTAGTAACCTTATATACCAAGGGATTTTTTCCATGTTTAAAAGGTGAGACTATTTAATAGTTTTGAATAAGAAAAATGTTTTAGTAAAGTTGATTAATTCTATGTAGGGTTATCCCACAACATCTATTTTGAATTTTGTATGGCTGAAATAAAATTGAATACAGGTTAATATAGGCGAGTGACTATTAATTGGATACATTAAGAGAATTTTGTTTGGGAGAAATATTGGTATTCGCTCGCGTAAAATTGGTTGATCTTGCACCACAAAGTAGTGCACAGTGAAACAAAACATTGATGACTTTGACCACAGGCACCTCGTCGAATTCAAAAAAGAAATATTTTTTATCCCATCTGCAACTATCCTAGTTAAAACGATTCCTACAGATGAATTTTCGTTCCATGTCAATTTATTCCATAAATTTCATAATAGAAAAGGGAGCTCTTTCTGAAGAAGCTCAACAACATTTAGTATCAAATAAACATGACCATGACCATGAAGTCATACTTTTTTCACAAGTGGTAGTGCAATCTCTTTGGATGTATTTGGCTTGCAACTTGGTTGTACCAAATAAGAAGAAAAAAAAACTAAAGGTGTTAGTGGGAAAATAGAAACAAGTAAGTTGCCAGGGTCTTTGCAAAAGGAGAGAGTCATAGGAATTAGTGACCTGGAAGAGAATAGAGCTTTAGATATTGCAGATGAAAAATCAGGAGATGAGACTTCAACACTCCCTATGGTGTGGTCATTAAATTCTCATTTGAGATAGATTTCAGATGATCTGCAAAGTTTAGGTTTAACTGTTGAACAATCAGGGGAGTTGCCTTCTCATGTCTTATATGTTTTTCCTAGGATAGGGCAACAATTTCGTTCAGAATATAAGAATTTCGAACAGGTGATCTTTTCTTGAATTGAAACAAAGAAGAGAAATAATGAAACTACACCTTCCATACCTCCAGAAAATAGTGTTTCTGCATTTAGAGTTGTATCTATAAGTATGAGAAAGCACACCTTTTTTGGAATCGAAACACAGAACAACAAGAGTGAAACTACATTTGTAATACCTCCAACAAATAGTGTTTCTGCATTTAGAGTTATAAGTATGAGAAAGCCAAATTTTCCCCTATGAGATGTGACATGCATTAAGAAAGATCTGCCTCTTTTGTCAAACAAAGTTGATTGCCATGGCACACCACTAAATTTCAAAAAACGACAAAGTACTTCAGAGATAACAACTAACAAGTTTATTCATGGCCCAAAATCTGATAAAGAGGTATGTGAAAATAGTGAAAATAGAGGAGATTCATATTCATTTTAAAATAAAACAAATAATAAAGGTCTACGTGGATAATTAACAGTTGATTTTGAAATGTTTCATAAGGTAGCAAGTGCACCTACCAATCCTGCCATGGAGCATGAAACAACATCGGAAGATATTCAATCAACCTATCCAGAATCCAGTATACAAGGAAATCCATCATATCACTAAGTCTTCTTGGCATTCATAAATGATATAATGAGCAAATCTACAGGCAGGTGAGCAATCAACGAAAGTGATAGAAAAATAAATTCAAGTTTAAGTGACGAAGGGAAAAAATTTCAGCATCCAACATGTGGTATGACAGGTTAATTTCATCTTCAAAGTTTCTTTGAAAAAGAGGGTAAACGCATTGGGAATTTACTCTTGGTGAATCACTATGGAATAATAATTGTAATGCTCTGCAGGTCTGTAAAGAAACCTCAAAAAAAGAGCGAGGTCTTTTTCACCAACCACTGCTCCCATTCTTGAATCCGATATCACTCGAAATCTCTTTATTGGAAAAATGCGAACACAAAATGTCCAGCTAGGATTAAACCATCACATGGAAGTAACTAATCATCCAAAATTCAATTGTTTGCACCTCTAAAAATTGCATTCCTTAAATTATAAGCAAATGTTTTAGTAGAAGAAGAAAAAGGACAATAAGATACATTCCAACTCTTTTTCTAGATCTATAGGGAAATCACATGATGACTAGAGTGATGTCCGAAAATTCCACAATGTAGAATAATTAAACAATACCTATGTCCGAAAATTCCACAATGTAGAATAATTAAACAATACCTATGTTTAATATTGTTTGTATCATTACCACATTAATAAGGTTACAATTGTTTTAATAATATTTTGGACTCTGGATTTTGGAGAACAAACATGTTAATCATTAATTCCATTGGATCTAAAATATTACAGAACAAGTGCAGTAACTCTTTCAAACCATTACATAATGTAAAGAAATATAACATCAACAATTTGGGGATGCAAAACTGATCAATTTCCAACATTAAAAGAAGATGACAAATGTGAAACTCTGTAATGAGGTTCCTAGTTCAAGCTTTATTTTTAATATTGTTGTGTTATTCCCAAATTAATGGGGGTTACAACTATTTAATAATATATTTTGTACTTTCAAGCATCCCAATAATTATGAAGGTTTTGTTGGTTCCTAGTGATGTGCCCTTTCTTGCCCTTTTCCGTGAGGTGCTTTATACCTTACCGATTATTAAATAGAAATTCCAAGTATATATTTTAGAAATGATAAAAATGATGCATCAATGATATCAATGAATAAAAAGCATTCCTCCCATATCGAAAAAGACAAGAAACCTTTTCTATTGGCCTCATTAGAAATGAGAAGAAACATCAATAATGTACAATATGTCCTACCAAATTGCAAAATCGAAAGACTTCAAGCACTCTTCAAATATGCTAATACATACCCTGCATTGTGGGCATATATAAGAATAGGATATCGGAAAATATGGATGCAGTTTACTAAGTAGTAAGGAGGAGATGGTTTTCCCCTTGCATTTTCAAGTGCTTTACAATCATCAACAGTGCAAAAGAAAAAAAAAAAAAACAATGAAAATATGGATCTCAACATAAATAGAATCATCTTTGATTTCAAGCTGACATATCTAACATAGCTTTTCCAACATTTCTTTCAAGGGCATGTGCTGGCATGACATTTGGTAATTATGGTTCAGCATTATGATCCATGCAAGGATAACTAGAAAACCTTGTTGACATAGATTCATTTCTTTGGACAATTGACCAGACAGAACTTCCCTTCAGTAAGTTTGTTGCGTGAATATTTCCATTAAAATTTTCATTAACCATGTCAGCAAAATTTTCAAGCAATGCCCTACCTTCCAGAGGAACACCTTTCGTGTTGAAGAATCTAATTCCAACCACCTGCTAGGTGTCGAAACCGTCTGTCCAAGTGTCCCAGTTCAGTTTCATTTAGTTCAGTTTAGTCGAGTTACACTACAATAATTTATTGTTGATGTTCCCAACGTAAGCTTATTTAACTGATTCGTAATACTGAGAAGAGAAATCCTATGCTCCACTTATTTTCAGTTTTCAATTCTTGTCATGGTATTAGAGCTAGTTTGCATAAGACTCTGGAGAGAGCAGCAATGATAACAAAGTTGGAGTGGCAGAGAGGAGAGGCAAGCTTGCATAAGACTCTTTGACAAAGTAGCAGAAGTTTGAAGAAGCCTTGTGCGAAGAAGCAACACTGAACAAAAAAGTCAGC
Source organism: Pinus albicaulis (assembly GCA_034641835.2). Taxonomy (NCBI): domain Eukaryota; kingdom Viridiplantae; phylum Streptophyta; class Pinopsida; order Pinales; family Pinaceae; genus Pinus; species Pinus albicaulis. Next base: position 909,185,657 of record CM076581.1, read on the forward strand.
TACCACGGCAAAGCCAATGAAGCCGTCGACGAAACGAATTGAAGAAATTTAGTTCGAGAAAAAAGTCGAGATTTAAAAAAAGAGAGGCTGAAATGCATGCATCCAAAGTAACGCACCTGAGTCGTTGAGAAATTGCGTTATTAACGCAACCCATCAAGTTAAAAGTTGCGTTAAGCGTTACTAATGCATAAAAGGAGTTGTAAAGGCCGTGTCTTTTTCGAATACTTACGCTGATTCTTCACCCACGCGGATCCGGAGTTGAAGCACTGCGTTAATGTGATTCACGCAAAGAAAATTAATGTGATGATGCATGAAGATTCAAAGACAGCCAAAGAGGCTTGGGATACCCTGTAAAGGTGTTTTGGTGCAAGGGGGAGCATGAAGTTGAAGATGAAGGTAGATCTATAGCAGAATATTTACAACGAGATGAAAAGACGTAGCCACAAGTGGATGATGTTTGTGAAGAAATTTCAGAAGCAGCAGAGAAGCATCACACAGATGCTCGAGAACCCCCTTGGGCATAGCCACAAGTGGACGAAGAATTGATGAATCTAGCAACAACAGAGCTTGCTGATGGAAATTTGATGATTCTAGCAACATAGCTTGTTGATGATGATTTGGTGATTCCAACAACAGAACTTGCTGATGAAAATTTGATGATTCCAGCAATAGAGCTTGCTGATGATGATATGGTGAATCCAACAACTGAGATTTCTGATGAGAGTAAAAATACTATGGTAAATCCAGTGACTAATATTGTTGATGTAAATTTTGATAGAGAATTTTTGGCTAATGATGACTGGTTGCAGATGATGCGACAGAAACATCATATAGACATGATGTTATTCAGTGATGAAATCCCACTTGATTTAGTGGAAGACAACTTGTTTGCAGTAGCACATGTTAGTGAATAAGAGACAGAGACAGAGATAGAGATAAAGACAAAGATAGAAGTCGAGATAAAGACAGATGCAAAGAAAGAAGTCTGCAAAAGGAAAGAAGAAATAAAGATAGAGGCAGAAGCAGAGAAGGAAGCACACCAGGAGAAATCTCTCATTGTAGAACAGAAAGACCAGATCCAATGTCGTTCTGAAAATATTTTTAATTCTAACTTTGATTTCCAGTGTGTAGGTACACATGATGATTATGAAAACGAGTTGAATTTTCTTGAAACATGGCTTGCAACACCATGTCTTGATGAGGTCTACACAGAGGTTGTAGATATGAAAGTTGAAGACAACATGCATGATGAAAATGTCAATGAAATTTTTAGGTATTGGAGCTTTGAAGTGATAAAATATTATCTTATGTTGCAGCATATTGATGATGAAAAATGCACTATGAAAGACAATATGTGGCAACAACCCACATACAATTCATTTCTTGAAGAAGTATAGGAAATGCTTAGATAGTCTAGAACAATAGAAGACATGCACCAACAAATGAAGAATCTGAGGTTTGAAGAATACAACAAGAAGAAAATGTTGAAACAATTTAGAGGCTCCAGGATTTGGAAGAAGAGAAGAAGAAAACTAAATCTAGTTGAAGTCATTTTTTAAAATTGTAAGCCTTGCTGAGACATAGACCAACAGGTATCTTAATTAAATTTTTATGTGGCTGTAATTAAGGGGGAGTGTTGGAGAATCTAATTCCAATCAACTGCTAGGTGTCGAAACCATCTATCCAAGTGTCCCATTTCAGTTTCAGTTAGTACAGTTTAAGTCAAGTTTCACTCCAGTTATTTATTAGTGATGTTTCCAATGTAATCCTATTCAACTGATTCGTAATACTGAGAAGAGCAATCCTCTACTCCACTTCTTTTCAATTTTCAATTCTTGTTATTTCCTCCCATGCATTATCTTCCTTAGTTTATAATTAGTATGATTGGAAGTGAGGACATCTGCTACACTTGAGTCTCCCTTGCTTGAAGCATCAAACTTGTTGCTTTCACATTTTTTGTCGCCATGCCCTTCCACAATTGAATATTCAGTGGAATATTGCTGCTGCAAATTCCTGAAATGCTTTCTTGGTGAAGTAAAAAGATTGAAACCCTCAATTTTCAATGGAGATGTCAACATCTAAAAACATGGACATCATTAGAAATTAAATTCTCCAAAATAAATTTTTTATTAAAAATAGTACCAATGCCACAAAACAAATGAATCCAAAAGAAATGCCTCAATGAAAAATAGAAAAGGACCATATTGAACCTTTAAAGCTAAAGAACTTTAACCATTGGGGCCAATGACATACCTGACTTGTAAAAGATTCTTGCAAGGGAGTGTATTGAGTGTTTCCATGGAAATTGGAGGTGTTTGGAGAATATTTCACTTGTCTCGCATTCTCTTCTCCAGCTTCATTTTAGGAAGAAAATAATCCCTTATCGTAAAGTATGATAGGCCTCCAAATTTTGTTTGCAACTTCATTTTCATTCACAGTGATAAATTGTGTGAATCCATGAAAATCATCTGACCTAATTATTTTTTATTCTTTTAGACTACCTTCTTGACCCTGATCAGGATGAATATGTGACCATATCCTTTTGGATTCTCCATTTCTTCCATGGGTGTCAGATTTTTTTACATTCATAGAGAGTATACCATCCATCATTGAAATATCTACACCTCCATTCTAAAACTACATTTGTTTCCACACATAAGAGATGCTATAATTTTTCACTCTATGAAACTCATTATGTGCATCAGACTTAACAGATAGAGAAACAAGAGAAGCATAAGAAACAAATGGGGTATAGGAGACAACATATAATTATTGTGACCCAAACTCTGGAGTTCTCGAGGAACTATAAGATATCTCACCCCGGAAACTTCTTCTTCTTCTTTGGGATTTATGGTTGGGAGATAACTCCATGCAAGGAATTCGTTCTTCTTTGCCATAGATAATAGTAGTTAAACTTTCTCTGAAGTTATTTTATCAATAGTTCAAAGATATTTTTCAATTGCATCCCTAACCGATGGCTCCCTCTCCAAACGACACCTCTCTAAATTATCAACTAAATTAGGAATTTAAGCGCTTAAAATTTTATTATCCACAAATTTCAACAAATTTTTAATCATTTGTACACCAATTACCCATGGACACAAGTTCCCATTAGCAACTTCATCTTCCAATATATGTACCCTTTCTTTAATCAATGACCTCCCATATGGTTCAAGAATTTGATAGTTCAATTCAACAAGAGAACAAACTAGACTCACGTGGGAAATATTTTGTGTTAGTTTCTCTTCCAGTGCAATTTTTACTCTCAGGCGAACCTCAATAACAATATCTACTGAAGAAAATTCACAATATCTACTGAAGAAAATTTACAATATCTACTGAATAAAATTTCCAACTGTCAAAGTCTACAAGAGCTTGCAAACATAGTGTTGTGCCTGCTACAAATGGATCCACTTTTCCTATTAGTACATCAAGAAAGGATGTACATATGTATGTTATAACTCCTTCGTGTTGGAACTTCATGCTAAAATTATCATTGTGATACATGGCCATGTCTACAACAACTCTTGTGCAATCTTGTTGCGGAGGCAATGACCATGCACTTGAAGATCGAGTATTCACAACAGTGGCCATAATTTTTCTTGTGTGGGGAATAATATTTTTTCCCTGCAATTTCAAGTGATCAATTGGTAATGAGGAGATTAGATAATATGTCATGTGATATGGCTCATCGTAAAGGTTGTCCAAACCTTCTTTCGAAATCTAGTCTTCAACAAGCATAATAAAATTCTAGTATTGAATGATATGAATGTGATTTTAAGAGTTGTCACATAGATGGATGAGTTGGAAAAGTGGATGCATACATATTAAAAAATAATTATAACCATATTGAGATTGAAATTATCAATTCATGTTCTAAACACAAATGTTTTTTTATGTTTATTTCAGGTGGTTTTTTGGGAAATTTTGTGCATTTTTTAAAATTAAGTTAAATCATTGGATACAGGCACTATTCAAGGTTATGAATTGGAGATTCCTAAGATTCCTTTGGGGATATTATAGTGATTCATATGATGCACTTTTGAAAATTCAAGCTAGCTAGCACTCATTAAATATGGTATATGCAGGCACAATCCTTGGATCAGACATAGAGGTAACTTCATCTCACCTAACATTTTTCCAGTCATACATCAGGTTAATGAGCATAAATTAAGCATAATTAGGAGCATGAATTAATATCATTGATTTGTACCCAGACCAACACAGCTCTGTTTTCTGAGGCTTGTAGAAATATATTGTAAGAGCAATGTGCCCCCCCTCTCTCTTATAGATACATGTCTTCCCTAAAAAAATTTCATTTATCTATCTATTTTCCTGGAAATGTTCTTCCTTGTTCGCGTGGTGGTTTACAATATATTTGTAAAATATTTACAATCAATTATTAATTGTCCCTACTAGATTATTATAAGTGTGAACCTTATTTTCTTGCAGGGGTTCCCTTGATACCATTTGGTCACAGGTTTGTTTCATTAGTAAGAACAAATAAAAAAAACTATTACAATTTTTTCATATTGTTGTTGTTTGTATAAATACAAACAAATTTTTAATAAATATAGCGTTTCATTATGTGTGTGTAATGGATGACCTTAGAGAAAACACATAATGTGTTGTTTATAGTGTAGTATCTCCTGTTATCCAATGTGTTAGGGAATTTATGAGTATGGACATAAGTATCTTCCCTAGACCTAGTGGACTAGTCTAGAACAATAGAAAGCAAAGAATATAAAGTTTCCCTTAAAGTCATTGAAAAATGGAAAAAGACTTACTTCGAATCTATCGCAAGCTTAGCTCTTGTCTCGGCTTGTAAGCTTCAATCGTAGCTCTAATCTCTATAATTAGAACCTACACATTCAATCAACAGAAGCCAAATATCTACAACATCTATGTAGCATAATCCAATTACTCTATTCAATGGATCAACATGGAATTGAAATATGAATGTAAACATAAGATAACAAATATAGGAAAATAATGTACTCTTTGTATTAATATAAATATAAGAGAGTTTACAACGAATAATAGTGTTGATATTGAGGATATCTCCCCAAGTTGACTTGTCCTTCCCTTCCATATAGCACACCTCTATGTCACCCTAATGCATGAAGATGATGTCTCCCTTATATTGAAGGTAGCAACATGAGGGCATGATTAGTCTCCAAAATCCAACCCCTAGCTTGTTGATGGAAGTAAATATATAGGAGAGGGTGGCAGTTTAGGAATTATTATCCATTTACCAATCTAGGCTTGAGATCCACTTCAGAGGGGAGGATGAGCTCAAGGGATAACAGGTGAAATATCCAAGGTAAGATCAGATAGGATTTGAGCTTCTTGTCCAAGATAAATAGTTGAAACAACTCCCGGAAGCTTCTGGAAAAGGAAGCTTAGGGATCCTTCTTAATTTTCTCGAATATCTAGAATCAGTGCACCCTCAACAAGGGATAGTCTTCTGTTGATTAGCATTGGTCCATAATGGAACAACCTGCTACTAAATGCAAGTCCCTAAAGGGTCAAAGTGCATTGGGCCTTAAAAGCATTCAGATGAATAGTTTAAGCCCAGAAACTTAGGGATTTGGGAGATTCATGCTTATGGATTTGTGTAGGGATGATGACAAGGTGTTCACAGATGTGAATTGATCCAGTTTGATTGCCCCCTAAAGCACAAATGAAAACTTATGACTGAATTGCTTTACATTGTGACAATTTCATATCAAGAACAGTTGGTCTGGATCATCATATGTTACAATAGATTTAAATCATGACATCTTTCCTTGGGAAGGCATACCCATGCTCAACACATAAGCTAACATTACATGTACAATGATCAAAAATTCAAATCCACTGATGACAAACTATGGACTCATGATTGGATGATTGTTTGTATAATCATAGCCATCATACTTTGGAATCTTGTACTAATCCTGAAATTGTAGCTCGAATTGATGGAACTATATATGGATCTTCTATCTCCTTCACACAATTGTTCAATGTACGAGTCTAACCATGTGAATTAATGAGTTGAGGTTCAACGTAGTACAAACCATTTGATTACCATCCAATGATGTAATCCATTAACAGATGAAAGAGAAACCACCAATAATGTTAATGGCTCTCAAGGTACTGCAGTACAATCTGTATGGTGTGAATGAATGAGTTGAATTCAAACGCCATAAGTAATATTTTGGTCGAACACCAATGATGAAAACATGTCGCCATTAGCAAGGAAAATTTCCATTGATGTATGCAAGTCCTAAGGTACCAAAGGTAGTTTATAAGTCAACTTTATGGATAATGAGTTGATGTCGACAAGAAGTGACCCATTGCAGGAGGGCCTTCATGTATCCCCCATCAATGACATGAAATAGGTATCATGATTTGAGACAAAATTCTGCTAATGTGAAATTGGTTCAGGAATTGCAGAAATGGAATGAAGGCTTAAGAGTATCATCGCAGATATCAACTGAATGAATTCGCTTGAACATAATGCCAACAATGAATGGAGTTGGCAGCTATTACCCAAAAATGAAAGTAGAGGCTTTGATAGGTATGATGAACCAAAAGAAAAACATATTTCCCAACCAAACAACCACAAAGATGAAGTAGAAGAGTGTCATGTTCAAGAGCGACTCACTCCCATTAAAAAGTGGAGCACCCTATTTTCCCAATTTCCCCAACCATTGCTGGTTAGTACCTCTTTGTTTTTTAACAAGCTTGAGGAGGATAACATATGCTTGATTTTTAAGTTCATCCTTTGGATGAATCCCTTTGAATATTTTTAACTAACCTTGAGAAGGAGTGGTTTGGTATTGTCATTCTCAACAATTCCATAACTGTTTGAGGTTTTTACGAGTCCAGTGAAGGAAAAATCAACATCTTTTTCATGTTTAGAGAGTTTGAAAAGGAGGCGAAAAAATAAAAATTATAAGGTTAATTTTCATAAAGTTTCCTCTTGAGTACAAAAAGGCAGAAAATGATACTCGGGATAGCCTTTTAGACATGTTCTATTAAGGTATTCATTTTTCGTAAATAGTTTATCTCAGTCCAAAAAATGGTTAAACTTATACTTAGTAGATTTCTTTTCATTTACTCTAACGAGTTCGAAAAGACAAGTGCTCAACAATCTTTTCATGTTTTAGGAGTCTGAAAAGAGATGTTGATCTGCCTGTTGTTTCATTCGATTTTGTGCCAAATTCAGGTTATCCTTTAAGAGTTGGAGAACTTCTCGCTGATGCTCGATGTGATCTTCCACTTCTTGAACCTTCGAATTTTCCCTTAAAGATGATGTGATGGATGGTGGATGATATCCATAAAGTGCCATAATGGGGTCATTTTTGCTGCAGTATGGAAGGAAGTGTTATACCACCATTCAGCGAGAGGTAACCACTTGACCCATTGTGTTTGTTTATCAGATACAAAACAACGAAGATATCCTTTCAAACATTTATTTACTATCTCAGTTTGACCATCAGATTGAGGATGATAAGATGAGCTATGAGCTAATTGAGTACCCAAACAAGAAAATAACTCCATCCAAAAATTTCCCGTAAAAATGGGATCTCTGTCGCTCACAATAACCCTTGGGCTTCCATGTAGCTTTTGAATTCTGTCCATAAATGTAGTAGCAATTGTACTTGCTTTAAATGGATGAGATAATGCACAAAAGTGTGCATACTTGTTAATTCTATCAACTACCACCATGATGACACTCTTTCCTTCGGACTTAGGTAAACCTGTGATAAAATCCATTGAAATCTCCTCCCAACGTTGACTTGGAATGGATAAAGGTTGTAGAAGTCTGGGGTCTTAATTGTTTCCACTTTATTCTGCTGGCAAACCAAACATTCCGCCACAAACTTTCGAATATCAGATTTAAGGCCATCCCAAAAAAATTCTTTCTTCACCCTGTGGTAAGTTTTTAAAAATCCCGAGTGTCCTCCTAAAGGAGAAGTGTGCAATTCCAGAAGAATTTTTTTTTTTAGTTGGGAATTCTTACAAAGATATAAGCGATCTTTGTACCATAAGGAATCATTTTTCCAACTAAATGTATCAGATGTACTAGGATCTTGCTGCAACTTTTGAATGAGTGTCCATACATCTTTGTCCTTCTTCCATTCATCTCATGCTTCTGTTATCCAATCTGGTTGGATAATAGAAATGGCACAAAGCAATGCTTCGACCTCTTCATTCTTTCTTGAGAGTGCATCTGCAACAACATTAAGCTTTCCTTTTTTGTAGATTATTTCAAAGTCATAACCCAACATCTTTGTAACCCATTTTTGCTGCTCTTCTGAAGATAGTCTTTGTTCCAAAAAGTGTTTAAGACTATCATGATCAATTTTTACCTTGAAGTGTCTTCCCATTAGGTAAGTTCGCCATTTCTTTAGTGCTTGCAGTATTGCTAACATTTCCTTCTCATAAATAGGTTTCTGTAAATACTTTCCTTTGATTGGACGACTTTCAAAAGCAATGGGTCTTCCTTCCTGCATTAAAACAACACCAATTCCATTTCCTGAGGCATCACATTCCACAATAAAGGTTTTTGTGAAGTCTGGCGTAGCTAAGACCGGTGCTAGGCACATTGCCTCTTAAGATGTTCAAAGGCCTTAGTTGCTTCAGGAGTCCATGAAAATGCATCTTTCTTCAATAATGTTGTTAGAGGTGCTACTATTCTCCCATAATTCTTAACAAACTTGCGATAATACCCCGTTAACCCGAGAAATCCTCGCAACTACTTTATGGTTGTGGGGACTTTCCATTCCTTAATGGCTTTAATTTTGTTAGGGTCTACTTTAACACCCTCGTGAGATACAATATGACCTAGATATTCCACCTCTTGTACTCCAAAGAAACATTTGGATTTTTTTTCATATAATTGTTTCTCCTGCAATAGCTTGATCACCCTGTCAACATGTTCAACACGATCCTTCCAAGACCTCTTGTAGATTAGTATATCATCAAAAAATACTAGCACAAATTTTCTAAGGAAGGGTTTGAAAATGGACTTCATCAACCCTTGAAATGTAGAAGGTGCATTGGTAAGGCCAAAAGGCATGAACAAAAATTCATAATGACCCTCATGAGTTCGAAACGCTGTTTTTGGAATATCTTCAGTCTTCATTCTAATTTGATGATATCCTGAACGAAGATCCAACTTGGTAAAATAAATTGCTCCATGTAATTCATCCAATAATTCATCAATCACAGGAATGGGAAATTTATCTTGAATGGTGAGCTTATTGAGCTCCCTATAATCCGGACACATTCACCATGATCCATCCTTTTTGTGTACCAATACTACAGGAGCAGAGAAATAACTTTGACTAGGTTGAATTATACCCGCCTCTAACATTTCTGCAATCATACGTTCAATTTCTCTCTTTTGGAAGTAAGGATATCTATAAGGCCTGATGTTTGGAGGAACACTTCCTGGAATCAAATGAATAGCATGATCATGACCACGAATAGGTGGGAGTCCTTTGGGAGTTTCAAACACCTTGGAATGATTGTCCAAGACTTGTTGGAGATCTGCAGAAATAGATGATTTTGATGTTGGAACTTCTAGTGAGCATAATTGTGCAATGACGCCTCGTTGTTCTTTTTTTAGAATATTTGTCATGACATTAGAGCTTATTATCTTTCCCGGCTTCCCCGCAATACCCCATAATTCAACTTCCTTTCCTTCTGAAAAAAATTTCAAGAAAAGTTCTTGAAAATTAAAAGCTACCATCCCCAAAGATTGTAACCATTGTACTCCTAGTACAACATCAACACTTCCCATAGGAATGGAAAGCATTGGAATAGTCAATACATATTCCCCCATGGTTAGCTTGATATTATGGCATTTTCCAGAGCAATTTATAGTTCCTCCATTTGCAACCATCACTTGACATTCTGGTGCTTGGTATAGGAAACAATTTAATTCCTTGGCTACCTTACAATGAATAAAATTATGGGTGCTACCTGAATCAATCAACACTATTACCTTTTTCTTCTTGATTTTTCCTTCTATATTGAGAGTTTGAGGAGTGGTAATTCCTGCCAATGCATTACACGATATGGCTGGATTCATTTCTTCCTCTTCTAGGGCTGGTTCCTGGTGTATATCCTCTTCTTGTTCATTTTCTTCTTCCTCTTCACAATCTATGTAAAATAATTTCTTCTCAGCACACTTATGACCTTTAGTGTATTTGCTATCACAACTGTAGCAAAGCCCTTTTGCTCTTTTTCCTTCCAATTTTTGTGGTGTCAACCTTGTAGGTTGTGGAAATCTAGGCGTAGCAACACTTCCTTCTTTATAGAATTGAGTGGTAGGCTTCCTTGTCGCCATAATTTTACATTCAACTTTTCTTGCCAACCCGAATGCCTTCTCCAATGAATCAGGTTCCAAAACGCGAACTTCATGTTGGATGTTATCCTTTAAAGTGCCTATGAAGAGATCAATCCTGTGTTCCTCTGGAATATCAGTTACCCTTATATTCAATTTTTGCAAGTCCTCAATGTGCTGCCCCACTAAACCCTTTTGTTTGAGATTTATCAATTGGCTAAAGAAGGTGTTGCTCTTTGTATCCTCATAATGTGCTATCATTTCCTCCATAAAAATTGACCAAGCGACAATTTTTTTACAGGAGCAAAGCCATCGATACCATACAAATGTATTTTGTTCTAAATGTAAAGTTGCAATGCGTACCTTTTGTGTGTTTTGCACGTTATGGAGATCAAAATATTGCTCCATCTGTAGTATCCATGTTACAGGATCCTTTCCATCAAAATTCCTCATCTCCATTTTTGGAATATGGTGGTTCTTCCCGCCAACATTAGAGTTTATGAAATCACGATTAACATTTATTTTGTTCTCATCATGAGTTTCTTCTACTATCTTTTCACCATTATGAAACATTTATTGTATCAACTTTGTCAAACCTTCCATGTCTGCTTTTAGATCCTTCTTCATGTTTTCCATGTTGTCTTTCATGTCATCCATCTTAGCTTCCATGCCAGCTTCCATGCCATCCATCTTAGCATCCACACCTTTCTTCAAAACTTCCATTTCATTTTTTGTTGCTCTTTGCGAGAGTGAAATTTGGTGCACTTGCTCTTGTAATTTTGATAGATCATGTTGCAATTCTTCATCTTCATGAGTCATAGTAGAGCCTTCTGAAGGCTTAATGGGTGTTGCATTATTTTTACGGGGCATATTTTAGAATCCAATACTGAAATCTATTCTACAATATTCCCTTGGAATCAATTCAAATTGATTCTTCAAACAAGACTTATGCAATTCGGAAAAGAAAAATACACACCTTTTCTTGCTTTTGAGGGGGTCGATATTGAAATTGGATTATCTATGTGATTGTAGCACTTCAATATTTGAATTTTGGTATCGATGTAGCCCTATGAGTTCTCTTTCAAATGCCACAGGTCTGACTTGATTTGGATTCTCCAAGACAAATTTGTGTCCAATCTCCCACAATGACCTAATTATGGACTGGTTCAGTAGAGCGAAATTTTACAACTTGCCACATGTCACTGTTTCATCCTTCTGCTCTAAAATTTATAGCCAAGAAACTAAAGTTCATGTACTTGTGACCACTTTTTACGGTACTCCAATCCGATGCTCAGAGAGAGAGTTATGGATATTTTCCCATGATCACCTCTTTGAGATGAAATTCGGGAGCCTGAAAAAGCACTATCTTCCACATATCATATCTCTGAAAATGTTGTGAACCAAGCTCTGAAATTTTTAGACATTCTTCCTCAGGATCTCGGCTTTGTACCCTAAAATTTTCAGCTTCTGAAACTCTGTAGAACAAAATTTATAGCGAAAATTCCAAGATGACCTGTTTGGAGCAGCGAAACCCTAGAATCCAAAGCTATGATACCAAATGTTGTGTAACCAGCTCCAGAAATAGAATAAAAGAGATATCAACGCCTTAGAAATAAGCCACTTCGAGGGGGAAACCTCCAATACATTACATAAATGAACAATTCTTGGATGATACAATTTACAAAACATCCTTTCTATATATAGGAGTCCATGTGGCCATAATGTATTCCTAGTGGGCCACAATGTAATCCTAGCCAACCTACAATAATAATTTAAGGGCACAATAATAAAAAAATGGGGGTTACAAGGGTACAATAATAACAATAAGGGGGTTACACTAATAACAATAAGGGACTATACTAGTAATATAGGTACCTAACAAACTCCTCTTGGAGGAACGAGTGGTATAAAGGGTAGCATCTGGTTCTGGTCATGATGGAAGTGCTCAAAACATGCATAGGTCAAGAGGCTAGCTAATAAGATTACTCATCGCAGTTGTTCCTCGGGAAAGGGTAAAACAACCAATTGAAAGTGTATGATCGACCAAGAAGATGGTGATACTGGAATGATAAAACAAAGGCTCATCTTGCAGAAATAGGCTGATAAAATTGGAAATCATGTAGGATAGGATGAAAATAGTTTCATTTTTACAAATGCTTGAACCATGTGGAAACTATATGCTTCAAAATACATAAGGATGGTTTCTTTTTTGCACCATCTTGAAACATGAGAAATAACTATGCTTGAGAGTGGTTTCATTTTTACACAAGCTTGAAACATGGGAAGCTATGCTTGAAAGTAAGAGTGGTTTCATTTTTACACACGCTTGAAATAGAGGAAAACTATGCTTGAAATAATTTTTCATGCCCCTAGCATAATGACTCAATTCTAGGGACATGCCCCCAAGCTTCATTTCATTCACCTAAGTAGACTATTGGTTACTAACAAGTGGATGAAATGAAGGTTCATTTACGAGATCAAGTGAAAGACTCGACTAGGAATTTATGAGATCTAATCAAAGACTTTAATTGGAAGGGGATTTGTTTCATTCTTTAACGAGCTTGATACAGGAAAATAACTATGGTCAAAGGAATTTGTTTCATTTTTTAACAAGGTTGACACAAGAAAAGGAACTGTGCTCTAGGACCTTGTTTCATTTTTTAATGAGCTTGACACAAGAAAAGGAACTTTGCTCAGGATCTTGTTTCATTTTTTATCGAGCTTTACACAGGAAAATTAATTGTGCTCCAAGACCTTGTTTCATTTTTTAATGAGCTTGACATAAGAAAATGCACTCTGCTCAGGGACCATGTTTCATTTTTTAATGAGCTTGACACAAAAAAATAAATATTTGAATTTATGCTTCTGTAATCCATATTATGAATGTTGGGAAATATTTCAGTAATAATCACATCAACAACATTTCATCGATGCATTTCAAAAAATCTAGTGTGGTTCATTATGAGGACAAAATGGATAATCATATCATGGCATCAGATTAAATAGGGATAGCGATGTAGAGAAATATTTTTTTACCATTAGAATATAATGGTCAATTTTGACTAAATATTAATAAATAATTCATTTATTTTTTAAAATGAATTTAACCATTATAAAATAATTTTTAATTGAATCGAAAATTGATAATTAATCAAAAGGAAATTTTTTAATAAATTATAAATTAAATAAAAATGTCTATAAATAAATAAATTAATATTTGGCCAAACTTAAATAATAAAAATAATACATCTAACTAATCTAAAACATTAAAGTCCAAAAATGAATAGACGAATGTCAAATGAACCAAAATAAATAAATAAATACAAAAATAAATAAAAATTATTTATTTTTGACTCGATAAATAAACAAATAATTAATTGACTCATTTTCACTAAATAGATATTTCTTTATTTATTCAATAATTTAAGTTTTGACTAAATGAATAAATAAATAAGGTTTGGCTAAATACATATTTAAATAAATAAATATTTAGAGATTAAAATTAAAGTTAACCTGCTCATAAAAAATAAAAATAAAGTAGTTAATAAATAAATAAATAAATAAGAAATAAAGTAAAATTAAATTAAAAAGAAAAAAGAAAAACTAATGGTTATATTCTAGCGGTCAAGAATTATTTCTCTACATATTTATCTCCATTTAATCCAACGACATGATTTGATTATCCATATTTTCCTAATGATCAACCACACTAGATGGTTTGAAACACGTCACCAAAATGTTCTTGATGTGATTATTACCGAAATATTTCCCAACAAGAAAAGGAAATCTACTAAGGTTCCTTGATCATGGCTTATAAAGGGCCATGGCTTCAAGAGGTTATCTTCAGATGGGAGAACAAAACTCTAGAAGGTATCAAAGGATCCAATGGAAAGATCAGACTCTAATTCCCCCAAGTAAATGATGTACTATATCACCTACTAGATCTATGTCAAAGCAAGTTGAGCAAGCAGTGAAAGGCTTATCTTCATTAGTAGGTATGGGCATGGGACGAGTTGCCCCATAATTAATCTGTGGTGAGGAATATACGACTTGCATATAATGACCATTTAGGGAATCTGGTCGATTGGGAGTTATATTAGGGCCAAAAAATGAAAGTTGGTCAATGGCCACGATTCTTCCTTCATGTGGGAAACAAATCACAAAAAAGAGTGAAGAGATAATAGTTCCCATAACATAAATATATTCATGCCCAAGGAGTAAATTAAAATCCAAAGGGCCTTGGACTATCATCACATCAATATAGGTTGTATTTCCTCCCAAAGTAATAGGTAACTAAGGAAGGATCCCTAACGGTTGATTGGTTCCTTTGTTAAAATACAACAGATTCTGGGTAACGAACATAAGATGTGAAGAACATCAATATTTCCAAGTAGTTAAGGATATAATGCTAACAAATGCACCTTATTCTATGATTTTTCTAGGTACGGGCATGCTATAAGCCTTTATTATGATATGGAAGCAAACGTAAGTAGGAAGATGATATCCTGCTAATCGACTCCAATGAAAGGAAGTGACCATACTACTTGGAGGGGGTGTCGTAGGAACGTGAGAACTTCCCCCTTGTGTTATGGGAATAGGATAACTCCTCCCATATGTTTTAGGAAGGGGGGAATTTCCTCCATGTAACATGGGAATGGGAGAAATATCCCCCAATGTCATGGGAGTGGGATGATTCCCTCCCAGTTCATTGGAACCTAAAAAAATGAGAAGAACCTAAGCAGTATGAGATTCACTCTCTATGAGAAAAGTATGATCAACTAAAGATGAAATGGAGTCAACCATTTTCTCAACCAATGGTTTATCAGGAACACACTCATGAGATTCACGTTCAAAGAGAGTGGGATTGATTGGATATGGATTCTGATCAATATCTTCATCAACTATTCGAGGATTGGGAGAAAGCTTCTGGTAACCAATTGGAGCTCATTGTTGAGAAGTTGTAAATTTTTCCAACACTTTTGAGGCTTCATCCATATAAGGACAATGGTGAATATGATGATTCCATTCACATAACGTACATGGAAAATTTTAACTTTACCCCTTTTCCCATGGACTATATTATCACTAGGTAATAGTTTATCACGATCATGATCTCTATAGGATTATGATAAAGGATAATGTGATCCTGTGGAACACACTTCTAATACCTTGGGAATAACAGGACAATCTCTAAGAAGGTGGTCACCATTACATAACATGTAAGGGAATTTAAATTTTCAGTGATTATTAGAATATTTGTCCATATTAGCTGCATTAGTAGCAATGATTTTTTGGTTTCCCCCCTATTTATTTCAATTCTTCTTCTTCATCCTTTTATTCTTCTTCTTATCTTCTTGTTTACTATAATCAATAATTTCACCTAGCAAGGAGGAAGAAAGGGATGAAGAAACAACAGGTGGAGAAGGCAAAGGGTCAAATTTAGGATCAACTTGAGCTTGATGTTGTTCAGGTGGAGGACTAGGTGGTCGAGAAGAAATTTGGACATTCAGAACAAAAGAGGTCAATAATAACCAAAATGGTAAACCAATGGTAAATCTTGAAAGTGACAACATTTCCATATAAGGAGCACCAACATTTCCAAAAGAAGTAAAAGGATCAGGATACCCATCAAAGGGGTTTCCTGGATTGTTAGACTCCAGAACTGTTTCCATTAGTCTCAACCTAAGATCCAATAAGGAGGTGCCCCATGGTAAAGATGTTGTTTCGTGGTTAATTAATTTATTTTAGAAATTAAATACACAAGATAAAACAAAGGGGTAACTAGGATAAAAGGATTACCAAGTCACTGTGAACTACAATATACCACCTTGGTAAAACAAGGATTTACATATGGGCAGGAAATCTCCTCAAATGTTGTGTTTAGTGTAGCATAGTGTACAAGGTGGCCGACTCAGTTACCTATGGTGGGATAGAAACCTAGTGGAGAATTCAAAAATATATCGGGAGCCATGTGGAAGAACAGTCTGTAGTAGTGTTTTATAATGTGAAAATGTACGATGAGAGTGTTCCCATATACTTTTCATGCATGGAGCTCCATCTGATATACTTGAACGTATGTGAAGAATGATATGATACACTTATATACATGGAACAAGATATCAACCCCGTAATGCAACACTAGAAAAAAAGACATCTCCCACATTAAAGACATCAGGTCATGTCTTTAGCCTAAATCGTTATTTGTGTCGTTAAATTTCAAATGCTTCTTAGGTTAATTGAGATGAATTTTAGAGTTGATCTTGAATTACGTTTCAATTTCACGGCTCAAAACTCGATGTCACCTGAACATGCCTATGATGTAAATAATATGAAAAAAAAATTATTTTCATTTTCCTTTTAACAATGAAAGGCCTAACTAAGTAGGGGAAGAATAAATGAATAAATAATGCAACAAACAAGTGATGCGACAATTGATCTCCTCAACTTCACTATTCCAATAAAATTCAAAGCCATATATGCAATGCAAAGAGATTTTTCTTTTTGATCCACTAATTTTTCAAATGAAAAGAAAACTAAGATGCAGCAAGATCATTGATAAGAGATATCACAGAGAAAATGACTGTAATATAAATTTATTCAATTCAATCAACAATCAAGCTCAGTGTTTACAAATTACCTAATTTATAAGAATAAGAAAAAAAAAAAAATTTCTTACCAAAGAGAAATAAAACAAAATCCAAACATTAAGATGGCTTTTGAGAGACACTAACAAACTCAAAAAACTTAAGAAAACATTATGGACCAAAGAAGACCAAAGAGAATGAAAATTTTTGCATCCTACAAGATCAATGCAGGTGCATAAGGCACACCAATGCACTGCAACATAGGTACAACATAGGAGACGGTGTGATGCAGTGCAGGAATAGAGGAATCAACACATGTGTAGCATAGGAGAAGGTGCATTGTAGTTCAATCAATATAGGTGAAAGTACAACACAGGAGAAGGTGTGTTGCAGTGTAGGAATAGAGGAATCAATGCAGATGCAACATAGGAGAAGGTGTCATGTCGTGCAATCAATGCTGGTGAAATAGAGGAGAAGATGTGCTATAGTACAGGTAGGAAAATTATCCAAGGTGCACTGGGGCGCCTTGTCTCATAATATAGAAATGCACTGGGGAATTTTCGTTAAAAAAACGACACAAGAAACCCAACCAAGCTCAAGAATATGTTTTCTTAAGGTCAATCAATGTTTGAGTGAATCAATCAAGGTCATTTAAAGAGGTGAAAAAAGGTGTTAGGGTCAAGGAAACCACTAAGGTAAGAATCATTTTCCCAGTGGAGTTTCCAATTTTTTATGTGGAGTTTACTACTATGGACAAAAGTATCTTCCCTAGACTTAGTGGAATGGTCTAGAAAAACATAAAGCAAAGAATATAAAGCTTCCATTAACGTATTTGAAGAATGGAAAGAGCCTTACTTGGAATCTGTCGTAGTATTCACTCTCCTCTTGATTTGTAATATCGAATCATAGCTCTGATCGCTATAATTAGAACTTGCACATTCAATCAACACAATCCAAAGATCTATGCCATCTATGTAGCATAATACAATTACTCTATATAATGAATCAACAAGGCATTGAAATATATGAATGTAAACATAACATAGCACATATAGGAAAATAATGTACTCTTTGTATTAATATAAATATGATAGAGTTTACAACCAATAATAGTGTTTATCTTGTAGAGATCTCCCCATGTTAACTTATCCTTCCTTGCCAAAAATCACACCTCTATGTCACCCTAAGGCATGAAGATGATGACTCTCTTAGATTCAAGGTAGTAGCATGAGGGCATGATCAGCCTCCAAAATCCAACCCCTAGCTCGTGGATGGCACTAAATATATAGAAGAGGGTGGTATTTTAGGAATTCTTATCCATTTACCAATCTAGGCTTGAGATCCACTTAACAGGGGAGGATGACCTCAAGGGATAAGAGGTAAAATATCAAAGGTAGAATCAGATAGAATTCGAGTTTCTTATCCAAGGTAAATGGTTGAAACAACTCCTGGAAGCTTCTAGAAGAGGAAGCTTCAGGATCCTTTTTAGTTTTCCCGAATTTCTATAATCAGTGCACCCCCAACAAGGGATAACCTATTGTTGATTAGTGTTGGTTCAAAATGGAGCAACCTACTGCTAAACGTAGGTCCCTAAAGGGATAGGGTATATTGAGCCTTAAAATCATTGATATGAAGTAGTTAAGCCCAAAAACTCAGGTATTTTGGAGAATCATTCTTAGGGATTTGTTTAGGGATGGTGACAAGGTGTTATCGATGTGAATCGATCCGATTTGAAGGCCTATTGACAATATTTGACAAAATCGCCTATAACATAATGGTTTTTGGAGGTGGTATAAGGTTTCAATAAAGAAGTCAAATTAAAGCCTATGCATACTGCACTGACACGTCTGAGAACTCAGATTCAAGGATCTAAATATTATAACACAAGAACCGTAAAACTGGTAACATCTTATAATATACATAGAATAATTACAATTGAAAAAAACACACACAAAAAGAAACCTAAATGTACTTGACATCAACATTTCAAAAGAAAGAACTTCATAAACACATTGAATTACAAAAAAAAAAAAAACTATCATGGAATTTAACCAAGCCTAATTTTAAAATCTTAGGAAAAATTAAACGCATATGTCATTAAAAAGTAATCTCAAAGAAAAGAAAAAAATGTATATTTATGAAGTTTAAAACGTGAAAGATTTATAGTTCCCGTTGAAATAATTACCTGAAATCACCTGAAGTAATTACTTGAAATTGAAAACTGCCCCTAGAGAGTGTCAAAGATTTGATAAAGGGAAAAAAAAACATGGCTCTAGCAGTCATATTGAACATTGTTGGGGAAACAAGCGCTTCACTCATGGTCAATCAAAATCCACTAGGAAGTGCCCCGATCCATTTAGCTTAGTGAGCCTCATACGGACAGAAAACACAAAAAAACAACCAGATCACCTTGTTCTTCAAGGTGTTGAATGCAGTAGAAAATATGAAGGCCTGAGTTATAATTGTGGTGGTGAGTCCAAGGAATTCCCACCCCCCTATCCATAGAAGGCTAAGAATGACCCACGCCACAATAGAGATAAAAAAGGAGAGAAATTTGCAGGCCAAAGGAATTAACTCAATCGGTTTAGAGACGAGGTGTCAGACAAATAGAATGATTGATATGGATGCAGTGGTTAGTCGACTGAACTAGGGAACCATTGATTTCCTGAAAAGATGTTGTTATATGGTGAAGGGGATAAAATCAAAATTTTAAAGAAGTGATGACGTTAGACAGTGAAGGGGATGAAATAATAATTTTAAAGATATTTTGAAACCATCGGGATACGATATCAAAGGTTTAATAAAATAAAATGGGTTCAACCCAGAGGAAGCCGAACATTTTAGTGACTGGAACCATTATATGATTTCACATATGTGGGTTCGGTCCATAAATATTGTTTATTATAGGTCTCGTCGCCTTGACCTTCTCATGGCTAATTGATTGAGTATTTAAGTAGGTATTTGATGATTGCTTTTTCTCCTTCGCCCTCCTGATAGAGGTTGTCTGAATAATGACTTGAGCATGGGGCCAGTGGTTATGTAGGTCAACTGGAAAATGGTAGAGTAGGGCGACTTTCGAGTTTTTTATAAACATATTGCTCATGTAGCACAGATTCTTGCTGGATATCTTGCCAGAGATCATAAAGTGGGGCGGCCAGTTTCACCCAGTGCTAATTAATAATAATGACCATTTATTGTTTCCAAAATCTGAGAATCATACATAGAGGGATGGGTGTATGGTGCCCTCTTGAAACCATTTACCTCTCTATCAAAGTAAGTGGCCCTGCTCATGTTGGGTGAGGTCGAATAGAGAAAAATATGGAGTATGTTGGGTGAGGTCGAATAGAGAAAAATATGGAGTGAGAGTGGAATGGGAGGGATGTATCGTCTGTGAAAGGGAATAAAATAAGATTTTAGTTCCACAAGTGAAATGTCCAAGAAATGGAATATTTCCTCTGAAATATTGTTCCCATAGAATGAGTGAGCATTAATTATTCTCACTTATGTAATCGTTTTCTATATATTAGTTTTTCCCTTTTTTTTTTTAGGGTGGGAGTTTTATATATAGCCCATCTATTTGTTCGTTTTCTATATATTAGTTTTTCCCTATTTTGTTTTAGGGTGGGAGTTTTAAATATAGCCCATCTATTTGTTGTTATTATTTTTCTGAGCTCTTTCTGTGTGTTATAATTTGTTTTTATAATTTATTGCCTTCAAATCATTCTTAGGTTACATATTTTTTGTACAATTGGGGAAAGTACAACTAAAAAGAAAATTATTCATTCTCAATTCCATAATGTTCTGTATTATATATTATTTTCCTCTCACCGCTTTTTGTTTTTTCTGCCAGTATGAAAGCTACCCTTGATTTCAAGTATGTGTATCATTATGATAACATCTTCCTTCACTGAGAAATGAGTATGAGAGGCGGTTACAATTCTTGGGGCATCATGATAAGGTTACATGACACTCCTTAAAGGAATATTAGGTAATAGAATTGGGCCAACATATAACAGCTCATGATTTAAATCATGCCATAGATATTTAGTTTTTTTTTCTAATGCAATAAGAATAATATAAAATATGGTGATTAACTTATCTTCCCTATATGTCTTGAGTATAGCTTTTCGATGTCTGATTATTTTCGACATAGTTTGTCAATATCGATTTTGTAATTTCCTACTACAAGTATTGTTTATAACAACATGTGAATGCAGGTAAAATTTCCATTTATAACATCATGTCAATGAAGGTATGGTTTATAATAGCATTTCAATTAACCTTTAGTTAAAGCAACAATAACAATAGAGGTTGTAGAAGCAACAACATAGGTAGCAACTATGTTTAGGGTTGTTGTGGGTTGCCTCTTCATTGAGGTTTCACACAATGGAAGAAATAAAATGGGGATTCCAATAAAGATGCATAGTTTCCTTTCACTTAGTTACTTACTTATGTTTGGTGTTTGGTCGCGTCCATTAGAGAGGTGGTGCAAGGAAGCAATTGAGAGGTGGTGGTAGCTAGTAGCTAAGAGGTGGAAGGGTGTAGCTAGATGGTAGCACAGTTGAAGACAATGGCATATCATGGATATGTACTCGAAATTCAAACCATGGATATCCATAAACTATGGATAAAAGAAGCCATAAGATATGGATAAAAGTAACGAAAAACTTTGGATTGTTAAAATATGGATAAAAGAAGCCAGCGAAGATGGAAAAACTTTGGATAAACTCAACAAGACAAGATGGAAATAAGTGATGGATAAAAGTACCTAAAAATGGAAATAAAAAAAAACAAGCCGACAATAATACCTCAAAACTTATTGACCAATTGTATTTCAAATAAATAATTTTTAATTCAATATATAAATTAGACAAATTATTTCGGTTGGTTAAAACTTTGGAAAATGTATAATGTGTATGGTCAAATCTTAAATTAATAGGCAGTCAACGATTGATCGATTGTTATAGTCCCTGCACTGTCGAAAGTAGGGACTAATAAGAATGCAACATAATAAGATAAAAAATCACAACTTTGATCATTAATAATGCATTCTTATATATCAAAAGAGAATAAATACAATATCCCTATCACCATAAAAGTGTTATCCGATTCTTAATGATAGGAAGAGAGTAATCATAATATTTCATACTATGTGGATAGGTGTCTTAATTTTAGAATAGAGTTTTAATTTTAATTTAATTATTAATAATTATTATGTGGATAACAGAAATCTGTTTTTCATGGAATATTTTATAATATTCATAGTCATATACACAAAGCAAAATTTGAGATTTATTTTCAAAGTAATAATGAAAAATTTCCCCTTTTAATTAAAAAAAAAAATACTATATGAAGTGAGCTATAGTATTTTGGGTTATTGTTGTATTAGTTCATAGTATTTTAACAAAGCCTATTTATAAATTAAAAAAACTCTATAATAAATCAAAAGTAAATCTACATAGTTAAAAATCTTGTTTGATATTTTTTTCATATATATGTTCAACTTATATATTAATTTATTATTATTATTTATTATCTTTAATAATAATTTAAAATAAATTTATATTTTAATTAATATTTAGTAATTTTTATTTTCGCAATGTAGAATATATATTATATAATAAATTTTGTGATATTTAGTAATGAGTAATGCATATCTATATTTACCGAACTATTTAATTTATATTGTTAAACTAATTTAAATATTAGATGAAATTATCCCCCACATAAATGGAAAAAGAATCATATGACTGAAATCTATGCTTTCTTGGAACCTCACAAATAATCTCTTTCTCAAATAATTTAATGATAGAAATCTATGCTTTCCTCGAACCTAGTGCAATAATCTATTTTTTAATTCATCTATTATATCTCGCAAGAGAAGCAATCTTGTAGGGAGGAAATGAACATTCCTCACCTTCTCATTAGTACACTGATCAAGAAGGTTATTGAGCCGAGAGGCTCATTCTACAACCTAGTGTGAAGGCGATCTGTAAGTATGTACATCCTCAACTTGGAGTTGACACATGTCCCTACTAAAATAAAAATAAAATATTCTCTACATAAATCCACTTATGTGAATATCAACTTGATTTATATTTATATATTGAAAAAAATGTTAAAAATATATTTTAATTTTGTATATAATAAAATATGCAATGCAGGTTATGGATAAAATATTTTAATATGAATTAATATTTACGTCTACTTAAAAACATATAGCATTCAATAATATGATTTAAATAATGAAAAATTACACATTTTTTTTTTTACTTTAAAATAAGTTTGCACTTTAATACCATGTGTTTATAACTATGCCTATGTTTATGTTATGGACAAGCGATGTTGAAGGATACATCAATGGAATGAAAGCAATGTGATCTGTGACATGCTAGGATAAGCATGGATAGTGGAAGGAACCACGAACTCGGGAATTGGGTTGTGGATGCACGCAGTAAGGCACGAGAAAGACAATAGAGGCAAGGTTATTTGGTAAAGATGGTGTGGTCTTTGGATGTGCAATACTGCTATTATGTACATGTTGTACATGTGGTGTTGTGTACATGTCATACATTTTGTGTTGTGTATATGTGGTACTCTGTCATGTGTATTGTGTAGTCGTTGTATTGTGACATTTGTATTCGTTGAGGTGTACTATTTGTACGTATATGTATTGTGTTATACACTATGTGTGGGTTTATGTGTTATGATGTACATGGTGTATGTGTACATGTTGTGGATTGGTTCTCAGTATCCGTGGAAGCTACAGATTGTGAAAAGACTATTAGAACCTTGTAACAGATTCTGTTCCCTGGAGGTCATGGGTTGGAGCCCCTGTAATGGCTTGGGTTCCCTGGAGGTTGTGGGTTGATATAGTAGTCCCTGAATCCTTGGATTGTTTGGGATGAGACTAACCTTGAGTTACTGATATTAAGGGTTGATATGGTATAGTCTTTGGATGTCCTCGTTGCTGATACTGCATATGAAAGAGAAGTCAATGGGTGTTGATCGAGTTTGGAAATCGATCTAGTGTGTGTATGTGGTTAGGAGAATAGAAGGCATTAGGTGCTTTTCGAGTTTAGAAATTGATTCAATTTGTGTACAGAAAGAAAAAAAAACCATTGGAAATATAAGTATCAATATTTTATTTCAATTTTAAATTATGCACATAGTCTATTATTTTTATTTATGGCGGTTGAGTTTTGAGTTGACCGAATGTGATATGATGATTTAAACTTGATGATTTGATCAAAGAACTAATTTGACTTGATGTGATAGGAAGTAAACAGAATTATAGGTGTAACTTATTGATGAGCTATCAATGAGGTATGATTTGAATTTATTTCAATTCCTTTTGAATATAGTCGTAATTATGTGCTCGGTACAGGAAGGCATAAAAAATTCCCAGTTTGGGTGGTTAGAACTAGTTGCAAGAGTGTTAGTAGCAATAATAAAAGAGACTGAAATATGTAGCAGTGTGTTGGTAAAGCATTCAAGAGAAGGGTCATTATGGAACACTGGTACCCAATAGTTTCCATTGATTTCCATGAGCATGCTATGACCAATATGATGGTTTTAAGGAAGGGACATGTCTTGGTTTTTGGACCTTTTGATGTAAGGAAACCTTGCCAAGGGATGGATTTCCCCAAGGACTATGTAGCAAAGAAGGGGATGTTAGTGGAACTTGGAAGGTATGTGACTACACGAAACAGGCTAACCAAATTTTCTAAGGGATTTTGTAGCAGAGAAGGGAAGGTCAAAAAATAAAATTGTTTGGTCATTAGCATTTCTAGATGGAATCGGAAGCACGTTAGGAGTGCGCCCTGGAAAAAATGAGTTGGTAAATTTTCACCTAGAGAAAAAGTAGTGCAAGGATAGTAACGCTAGAAATTATATGCAAACTTTGATTTTGGTAGTGGATTCTGGACTTCTTGTGAAGGAGGTGAATCATGGTACTACTATTGATGGTGGAGGTGTGAGGCTCTGGAATCCCTTGTTGCTGATGCATGCTTATTATTTTATTTGTTGGTTGAAGAAAATGTGCATTTGCATATATGTGTGTATATTATTGTAAATATTGCATTGATGTAGGTTTATAAAGCTCCATAGGAAGTATGTATGTCATATTTTCAATAGTTGTTATTTTAAATACTGCATTGAGTTGTGTTTATAAAGCTCCATAAGTAGTATGGTGTTCATGGTTTCAGTATTTTCGTATGATATAAATGTTGCATCGAGTTGTGTTATAAATATCCATGGGAAACATGTTTTTCTAGTTATAAGCATCATAAAACACCAGAGATGGTGTTCCCCCAAGGGGAAGGGGTTTGTAACAACCCCTGGTTGATTTTCCATGTGTTACAGGACAAATGACCTCGTCATCAGCTTAGAGGAGAAGGTAACAAGGAAGGAAGAAAATGACCTAGACAGGACCCATTTTTTCCAAGGTAACGCACCCTAGAAATAGCTAGGCAGAGTTATAACACGCCTAAGCCATGAAAAGGGAGTGTTAATGCCTAAGGTAACACTCTGTCTTTCCCAAGGGGTAGCGATATCCGTGTTTGGATGTGAAAAGGGAAATATCTTGCAGAAAAATGACTGGCATTTCCATATTTTTCTCAAAAGGAATTAGTTCAAAATAGAAAATAAATGGCACAAACATTTTATTAGACATTGCCAAACATAATTGAACTCCTATGGAATGAAAAAGCAAGGAAAAGTGAGGACACATCTAGATCTTTCCTTATTTGAACAGGTTGAAAGAGTTGGCAAGGTTTTTCCTCTCCATATCCTATAAATTGGAGCTGTGGGCTCTTGGTCTAAGGTCAAAGGTTTGATTATATGTAGAGAAAAATTTCATTGTTGTAGTGTGAGGCTTGAAGATCAGCGAAGTTCATTGAGAGCTTTCTGCCTTGAGCATCATCACACTCAAAGATAGAGAAAGGAGAGAGGAATTGGGAGATTGAGGAGGGCTTGGTGCAACCGACAGTTGTAATCCTCCATTTTATAAATCAATAGAACTGTATCTGTTTTTTCCATTCGATGCAACAGTGTCACAACTATTGTTCAATCATCTATGTAGCATGATATGAATGGCTCAGATCTGCATTGTCCTATTTTTCTTATATGCTAGTTTAATTGATAAGAAGCTATATTGTTGTAGAGATTACAAGGGTGCTTTAATTGACTGCAGGATCTGGACTTGGAGCCGGTGAAGAAGGATCTCTACTTCACTGCTTGGCGTTCTCCATAGGATCTGCTATCCATAAAGTGGTAATCTTTCCATCTTGCTTTGTTGATTATATATATTAGTATGAACACGCACGCAACATCTCTAGAACTTTACAGCTAATCTGACAGTCTGCCTTAGGCACCAAAAAGCTCTGAGATGGATACCCAATAACCACCATCCAAGAATATTACCTTATAGCAGAATTGGCGACTCCGCTGGGGATTAAACCCCAAGTTTCCAAGTTGTTCCTATGACTTTAACTTTTTCCTTCTGTTCACAAATCCTTCCGACCATTTTATATGCTCAGTAATCATCTCAAAAGCTCACAGAGTCTAGATTAGACCCTGCTTAGCCATATGTGCAACTTTACCTTGAGTAACGCTTCCTCTGTAAGTGTTGCAGTGCATTATAACACTGCTTTTGCTCAGATATAGTGCGTTAGTCTCAATATTAACTCTCTGTAGTCTCTGCTTGCCAGCGTTACCCAGCCAAAATCTGATGTTTATACCTATGTTATGTTTCCCTTTGGTTGTGGAGTTATTGGCCATAATATTAGTTTCTCTTGCTGGATCCCTGTGCTTGTTTACTAGTTAGCATTTTTGCCTTTAGTTCTTGTTTAAAAAGTTAATGTTAGTCACATCTACTTTTGAAGAAGAATTTTTTTTTTTAGTTTTCTAAACTTAGCTAAATTCATTATGAAAAATTTTAGTTAAAAATTTGTTAAGAGAAGATAGATAGATGTCTGAATCTTTAAAGTTGAACTATGCTATTTGAATGTTTGGTGCACGGATGTTGAAATAATCTCTCCTTGTAGAATAAACTCTTCATTGAATTGAATATTTAGAGCATGTTTCTGCATGGTCTTTGAGTCAGAGTCTCATCACATTTCATACGTCCACTCCCCCTCCGCAAGACTAATAATCAAGTACACTAAGAATCAAGTGATAATAAAATTAATCATATAACTTTTTCTGAGCTCACACCAACAGTAATTCAGGCTAGGATCTTGGGGTAGGAGAAGTGAGAAAATCACCCAAGATCTCAAAACTTGAAACTAGATTCATTAAAAAGTGAAATCCTAATGCACTCATATTATCGGGACCACTCCACTACCATCGGATTTAAGCATGAGACAACACCAGGGTGCATGAGAAGGTAGCCCACCTTCGAGTGGCAGATTTATTCAGCGAGATTATCCTGGTCACACACTATTTCGAATTCATATGCAACACATAACCTCTTCTACTTCAAATCATCACACATGTGGAAATAAAACAAGCGGTATGCGATCATAAGAACATCAAATCATCACACATATAACACAGTATGTATGGGGAAAGACTATAGCTGAAAACCCCCAAATATTTTGTATATTATGATGGAAGAGAACATGTAACAATACATAGCACAATACTCCTCACAAGTACTCAATACTATCTCCACAAGTTACACACAAACTAGCTCAGTTTTGAACAAGTCACGGGTTCAAAACTCCTCCACTATTTTCCTGCCTCTACTGCGCAATCCAAGTTGGTTTGATGAGAGATCCAAGTTCGAATCCCACTGGCTTGATTTGCGCAATCCTCATTGGAAATCTCCTCCAATGCTTGTGCAAATATCATGCACAAATCATGTCGCAACTAATAGCAAACCGGCTCTTTCACCTATCTCCTCCATTGGTCTTCACTGAACTGTACATGCACTGGTGTTAACTTATGTGTTCTTTAGTTGAATAATGAGTTAATAATTAGTGAATTAAATAATATTTTATTCACATCACTCATCTCTAGTGTGTTAGCCAGTTAAACTAAACACAGCTAGTTCAACTAAGTTAAACCGAACACAACTCCATCAACTCCTAAATCAACTCCACCAAAACTCCGTCACATGAGTCTAACTGAAGTCAACATGCAATAGCTCAACCAAACCCCTAGGAATAGTGTAATTTCTTTGTCAGCTGCATGGGCCACATCCGTAGCTCAAACTGAAGTGCGCCAAGAGAATAAGATAATGTTTTTAGTCCAAATATTATTAAGAGAAAATAATATTTGACTCTTTTATTTTTAGCTCGGCAGTCTAAAAATAGAAACCGCCCAATGTCTAAAAATAGAGGTCCATCTATTTTTACCAACTCAACCAATCATCCAAGAATAGCAACCTGAAACTCCTAGACCATGCTCCATATGTCTAAAAATAGACATAGTCTAAAAATAGACTTTGCACCAAAAATAGCCTGCGGGCCCACTTAGTGAAGGTGACTTCATTTCACTAAGCTCCATCATCTTGTTGCATTTTTCAACACTCTCTCAACAAGATATGGATTATCTCAGAACCTCATCCTGGGCTTCGTGGAACTCCGACTTGCTCCCCGGTGCGCCTTCATCAAGATATCAGCATCCTGATCCTCCGTGGGAATATATGAAAGTAACATGATCCTCCGCTGAACACAGTCTCTGATATGATGGTACCTGATGTCGATGTGTTTGGATCTATCATGAAATAATGGATTAACCGAGAGCTTGATGCAGCTCTGTTTATCACAATAAATCACAGTAGGCTCCAAGTGTGACCCGAACAACCCGACCAGGATCTTCCTCATCCATATAGCCTCGCATGCAGCCAAGCTTGCTGCCATGTACTCAGCCTCCGCGGAACTGAGTGCTACGGATCTCTTCTTCTTGCTGTACCAAGAAACTGCTGTCGACCCAATACTAAAGATCCCTCCAGATGTGCTCTTCCAGTCCGTTGGGCTCCCTGCCCAATCTGCATCCGTGAAGCCAGAAAGCCTCACCTCATCCTCCTGTCTGTACCAGAGTCCATATCCTGATGTGCCACTGAGATAACGCAATAAATTCTTTCCTACCTTCCAAAAGAGCTTGGTAGGCTTAACCATAGCTTGCAAAAGCTGGTTAACAACATAGCATAAATCAGGTCGTGTATTGACCAGATACATAAGCGACCCCACCAACTGTCGATAGACAGTGGCATCCACTACCTCTGCTGAAGTAGCATTCTCCTTCCTCCAACCTCCAGGAAGAGGAGTATCAACAGGCTTGCAGCCATGCATGTTGAACCTCTCCAGAATCTCCCGGGCATACTTGCCCTGAGAAACAAACAGTCCACCACTGCGCTGCCAAATCTCCAATCCCAGGAAATAATGAAGGAGGCCCAAGTCCTTCATCTCAAACTCTCTAGCAAGGTCCTCCTTGCATGAAAGTATCAACAGCTCATCACCCATCAAAATCAGATCATCTACATACAGTACGATGATCAGCAACTTCCCCTCCACTACAATCTGGTACAGGTTAGGATCCGCCTCACTCTTGGAGAATCCAAGTTCGGTGAAATAACTGTCTATCTGTGTGTACCAAGCATGAGGTGCTTGCTTCAACCCGTACAGTGCTCTCTTGAGTCGGCACACATGCAACTCACTACTGAAGATCTCAAAACCTTCAGGCTTCTCTATATACACCTCCTCCTCAATGACTCCGTTGAGGAACGCAGTATTCACATCCATCTGATGGATGTGCCATCCCATCTGTGCTGAGAGAGCAAGAATCGTCCATATGGAGGAATACCTTGCGACAGGTGCAAAGTTCTCCTCATAGTTGATCCCCTCGATCTGAGAGAAGCCACGGGCAACAAATCTTGCCTTGTACTTCTCCACACTCCCGTCAGCCACCTGCTTCACTTTGTAGATCCATCGCGAACCCACCACTGATTTCCCCTTCGGTCTTGGGACAATCTCCCATGCACTGTTTTTGATAATCGAGTCATACTCCTCCACCATGGCATCTACCCATGTGGGATCCTCCACAGCTTCCTCGAATGAGGATGGATCTGTCACGACACATTTGCTCACAAGAGCCATGTATCCAGTGTCCCAGTCCGGTGACTGTCTTTGTCTGCGCTGTGCTGTAGGTGGTCCTACAACCCTCTCTGCATCTTGGGCCAGTCGCTCAGCTTCTGTAGTGCGCTTGCGCCCTATGATGGTTGGCGCTGCATGAGTGGTCTCTTCCACTCCATGAACCTCATCTTGTGGCTGA
Source organism: Pinus albicaulis (assembly GCA_034641835.2). Taxonomy (NCBI): domain Eukaryota; kingdom Viridiplantae; phylum Streptophyta; class Pinopsida; order Pinales; family Pinaceae; genus Pinus; species Pinus albicaulis. Next base: position 909,215,861 of record CM076581.1, read on the forward strand.
TCCACATCCTGAGACTCATCCTTGGGAGCTAACAGCTCCTCCTCTGCATGCAAGTGTGGCTCCCTCTCAAGCGAACACTACATCGATTTCTCCTCCTAAAATTTGATATCCCGTTGCACAAGTCTTGCGACTGTCTGGAAAATACACTCGATAGTTGTGGGGCGTATCAGTGTACCCCAAAAATATCCCAACCTCTGCGGTTGCCTCCAGCTTCTTTCTGGCATCCTTTGTGACATGCACATACACAGGTGAACCAAAGATCCTCAAATGGGAAATATCAGGCCTCTTGCCAGAAAATGCCTCCTCAGGTGTACTCATGCCAAGTATCTTGTGAGGACAACGGTTCTGCACATATACTGCAGTATTTCATGCCTCAGCGCACAAATGAAGGGGTATGCCCTGATCGTGCAACATCGGCCGTGCAGCACCCACGATCGTTCTATTCTTCTGCTTAGCAACCCCGTTCTGTTGTGGGTTATGGGGAGCTATGAGCTCTCTTCGAATCCCTTTTGCGCTGTAGAAGTCCTTGAACTCACCAGAGATGAATTCACCACCATTGTCGCTCTTAAGAGCCTTCACCTTCTTCCCTGATTCCTTCTCGACCAATGCTTTGAACTCACAGAACTTAGAGTATGTCTCGCTCTTCTTCTGCATGAAGAAGATCCAGCACTTTCGAGAGAAATCATCAACAAATATCACATAGTACTTGTGCTTTGTTGTCGAAGCTACTGAGAAAGGACCACACACGTCTGTGTGAACTCTGTCAAAGATCGTCGTGGTGCGACTATCCTTCTCGTGAAAGGTGGCTTTCACAAATTTTCCTAAGGTACACCCCTTGCATTGATTTGACTGCACAAGAGAGCCTTTAGGAAGCCCAGTAGAAATCTACTGCAGTATCTTCAAAGCTCCATGGTGAAGGTGGCCCAATCTCTGATGCCACAGTTTGCCCTCATCATCCCGGCTCACCACTTCTCCCGCCTTGCATGCCATTGCTGCGCAGCCATCTACTTGCAATTGATACAGGTTCTTAATTCGAACCCCTATCTTCTGGGTTTCTCCAGTTGTCTTACTGCGCAGGAAAGCCTTTCCTTCACTGAAGACCACATCATACCCCTTGTCTTCCAACATCGCCACAGAGATCAGATTCTTCTTCAATCCTGGAAAATGCATCACATCCTTCAATACAAAGGGTTTACCAGACTCCCTCTCAAAGGAAATGGTACCGATACTGGTCGCACTGTATCTACCATCATCGCCCATCTCGATGTGCACTCCAAGATCTTTTTCATCCAGATTTGAAAACAAATCATGATCTCCAGTCATGTGAAAAGACGCACCACTGTCCAAGAACCATACTGATCCCACCACACTTGAGACCAAGCATGCGATCAGTGAAAAATCTAGCTCAAACTGTGAGGCCAATGCCTCTCCCGCTGCAGATCCAGCAGCATGCTTATTTTTCTTCTTCTGCGGACACTTTGTGGCATAATGTCCGTGTTGGTGATAGTGAAAGCACTTCACCTTGGACATGTCCTGCTGCTTCTTGCCTTTCGCACCGGATTGAGAAGATTTCTTGCTCTTCCCCTTCTTTTCTTTGGCAGCCAAAGCGCAATTTTCTTCATCAGTTGCCTTTGATGAAGCTCCGTCCCTGGTACTCCGCCTTATCTCTTCTTGCATTAGATCCTACCACAGTCGCTCCCATCCTGGAAATTTCTCCCAACCATTAACATAGTCCTGATAGGAATGCCAACTCTTCGGAAGACCAAGAAGAGCCAGTTCCACCAATTCCTCTTCATCGACAGTCATCCCCACACTTCCCATCTCATCCCTACATTGGGTGAACTTCGTGAGGTACTTCGGTATGCTGTCACCTTTCTCCATTTTAATGTTCCTGAGTCTATCCTTGAGCGCCAACTTCCTCTGGTCGCTCTTGCTTTGGAATAGATATGTCAGCGCTTTCCACATCAAGTATGGAGAAGCTTTTCCATGCAGGCTGGATACAATGTGATCCTTCACGCCCTCCAACAGAATCCTTCGACATTTTGCCATCTTCTTTTGCCAAGCATCAACTTGGGCAGCATCTGCAAGCTTTGGAATTTATTTCTCAATGAACTCTAATAGCCCATTGTCATCTAACACCGCCTCCATCCGGTCCTTCCATGCAACATAATTTGAACTGCCTTCAAGAGCATATTCAAGTCGCAATCCGTTGAAAGACATTTTCAGCTACGACACCAAGAAGACAAATTTCTGCAAATTCGAATTCCACCAGCTCAAAACTCAACCGCTCCTGATCTATGAGAACAAATTATTTCTAGCACAGAGATTGACTGCAGGGGCATTTACTGGATATTCACCTCTCTAAGGAAAGGATGGATCCAGAGGCTACCTGGCCTGCTTGCAGACTCTGTCTACCGAAATAGATTTGTAATCACTATGATGATCAATCTTCGCTCTGATACCATGTAGAAATTTGCTGAATAATGAAGATTTATTCACCGATATTATCCTGGTCACACACTATTTCGAATTCATATGCAACACATAACCTCTTCTACTTCAGATCATCACACATGCGGAAATAAAACAAGCGGTATGCGATCATAAGAACATCAAATCATCACACATATAACGCAGTATGTATGGGGAAAGCCTATAGCTGAAAACCCCCAGCTATTTTGTATATTATGATGGAAGAGAACATGTAACAATACATAGCACAATACTCCTCACAAGTACTCAATACTGTCTCCACAAGTTACACACAAACTAGCTCAATTTTGAACAAGTCACGGGTTCAAAACTCCTCCACTATTTGCCTGCCTCTACTGCGCAATCCAATTTGGTTTGATGAGAGATCCAAGTTCAAATCCCACTATCTTGATCTGTGCAATCCTCATTGGAAATTTCCTCCAATGCTTGTGCAAATCTCATGCACAACTCATGTCGCAACTAATAGCAAACCGGCTCTTTCACCTATCTCCTCCACTAGTCTTCACTGAACTGTACATGCACTGGTGTTAACTGATGTGTTCTTTAGTTGAATAATGAGTTAATAATTAGTGAATTAAATAATATTTAATTCACATCACTCATCTCTAGTGTGTTAGCCAGTTAAACTAAACACAACTAGTTCAACTAAGTGAAACCGAACACAACTCCATCAACTCCTAAATCAACTCCACCAAAACTCCGCCACATGAGTCTAATTGAAGTCAACATGCAATAGCTCAACCAAACCCCTAGGAATAGCATAATTCCTTTGTCAGCTACATGGGCCACATATGTAGCTCAAACTGAAGTGTGCCAAGAGAATAAGATAATGTTTTTAGTCCAAATATTATTAAGAGCAAATAATATTTGACTCTTCTATTTTTAGCTCGGCAGTCTAAAAATAGAAACCGCCCAATGTCTAAAAATAGAGGTCCATATATTTTTACCAACTCGACCAATCATCCAAGAATAGCAACCTGCAACTCCTAGACCATGCTCCATATGTCTAAAAATATACATAGTCTAAAAATAGACTTTGCGCCAAAAATAGCCTGCGGGCCCACTTAGTGAAGGCGACTTCATTTCACTAAGCTCCATCATCTTGTTGCATTTTCAACAGTATGCCAAAGAGATTCTGGGTAAGTTTCACATGGAGAGTTGTAAACCCATGGAGACTCTTCTTCCAGGAAATTGGAGGAAAGAGGATGCTACTTTAGGAGAAGTAGTGGATGCTACTATCTACAAGAAGCTAATGGGTTCATTAATGTATTTGGTGAACACTAGACCAGACATTTTCTACACAGTTAACCAGGTGAGTCAAGCCATGGTTAAGCTGACCAAGCCATTTTGGAAGGCAGGGAAGAATGTCTTGAGATATCTCAGGGGCACTACAAAGTATGTATTATGGTACAATAGACAGAGGGAGTGAAGCTTCAAGTCTTCACCGATGCAGATTGGGAAGCCAACTTATCAGACAGAAAGAGCACCTCAAGAGGGATCTTCAACATAGGATCGCCAACAGTTTTATGGTACAATAGGAAGCAGTGATCTGTGGCACTCATTTCATCCGAGGCAGAGTATATGGTAGCAACTCAGGCTACATGTGAGGCCATCTGGATGAGAAAGATCCCGGTTGGTTTGTTTGGTTCTCAGATGGATCCGACGGTGATACATTATGATAACTAGAGTTTCATTAAACTCTCAGTTAATCTGGTATTTCATGATAGGTCCAAGAACATTGAAATCCAGTACCACCATCTTAGAGATTTTGTTCAGAGATGCATTATGTTATTTCAGTACATTCCCATGGAGGATCAAGATGCAGTTATTTTGACGAAGGCGCTTGCCAGGAGAAAATTCGAATACCATAGAGGCAGAATCAGGGTGGCAGATAATCCATTTCTTGTTGATAGGGAGTGTTGAAAGTTATAAAGAAAATACAACACACAAACTAATGTGGGATCGTGGGATCATGGGTCCAAGTGATACATTAGTGTGAAAGCCAATTTAATTAATTAATTGGTGCAGTGTCTAATTTAATTTTCCCTTAATTAAATTGGACAATAAAATGTAATCTTATCTCATAGTCACTTGTAAAAGTTATCTGAGTGTGATAAACTCAGTTATATCATGAATTTTGAGTTGAGGGTGGTTGGTGAGGCATGCAGAGTGATTATATTAGTTATGGAATTCGAATTGAAGTTAGTGCATTAGTTTAATGCATGAGTAATCAGCTAACTCAGTTAGGTGAGTTAAAGTGAGTTGAACTAGTTGTAAATGTTTGTTTCACTAGTGAGAGATCAAGTGAATTAAATCATATTTAATTCACAATAAATGATGTATCATGAAATTGATGATTTACTATTAATAGTTGCATGCATTTCAGTTCCAGTGGAGACCCAGTTGAGACAAAGGTTAAAGGGATGTTAACTATTAGTTGTAGAATTAGTAGGTTGCACACATGCGACCAGACACACATTGGATTGCCTATGATTCTTGCGCAGTTTTGGAAGGCCAAAATTCATAAAGAATAGGGATTTCATTCATCAGGAATTGCACAAGCGAGATAGGTTGATTAGACGTAGGAAATTGGCTAAGTGTTGGTCGATTTTGTCTGGGTCAGTGTGAGACATTTGTAAGAGTGCAGGAGACTCTTGTGAGAAGAGTGCATTGTAATTTTTTGATGATTCCATGTTGAATATACAATAGAAGACAAAGGGGTTTTGAGCAACAATCTTTCCCCGAGAAATTTTATGTGTTGTGGTTTGATTTTCTTCTTTCTTTACTTGTTGTGATTGGGGATCATGTTTATTTTCTGCAGTTTATTTGTAGAAGGATTCATCATATAGCTTTAGTACATTGCTTGATCGGATTGAATCTATTGATATACATATGTTTGTATAATTTCTATATAAAGTCCCCTCGATTCCCTTACGTGGTTAAACACATATCAAGGCATGTCAAATCACAATTGTTTCGATATAGGAAACGGTAATAGGCGCAATGCATTTAATATATTTAGAGTATGAGTTCCATCCGTAGTGTTTCTCTACTGCCATCAAGCCTTTACAGTACCCCGATGGAGTCACTACAAGAGTGCACACATTGTTTCACTTCCAGCGATCCTAGAAAGTACCCCAATGAAGTCACTTGCTTCACCTCCCTGCGCAAGAATCATTTATCTTTATTCACCCTTTATTTATCTAATTAATAGGATTATTCTTCGACACTTATTATTTTCAACGGGAAGAAGGGGGATCCTGACTTATTGAGAGTAGAGGAGGTTGTTACTTCAATTATTTATTGGTATAGCCTCTTATATTGGTTTGATCACTTTAGGTTTTCCCCTTATACTTCTTGACCGGATCAGCAAGAAGAACACTATTTATTTACAATACGGAGTTGAGGAATGAGGATCCTAGAATAGATATAGGATTTATAGTTCGAAAAAAGGAATTGAGTTTAAGTGTATCATATTTTCCATTCATACATCATTGAATTTAAAGATATGTAAACCCAATATAGAGAAGAGGTAATAGATTAGTGAAGCATTGTTCTTTTCAAGTTTTTCTACATGTGTTTTGAGCCAAATAGAAACATCCTTCATGGAAATTATTATTGAACAAAAAAAAAAATACATGAAAAAACAACAACACAAAACCAAAATAATGGAGGTATAACGTAAAAACCACATGCATAATATATAGTAAGAAAACAAACAGATTTAAAGATTCGATGGAGAGTAGGATAGAGGGTGGATGCAATGCAAGGGAAATTAAATGCAACTAAGCATACTCATAACCTACTCAACTATAAGGTCAGGGATAAGTGTAATGATATCTCTAATGAAGCCACCATAATTGGTTCTGACCTACAAACACAAAGATCCGAGCAATGAAAACCAATATATAATAATGTGCAAAAGAAAAGATAAGAAGTTGAAAATATGGTACATATGATATAAGTTCTTTGCTAGATGTAAGATGATGTTCAATCCTTAGCCAATCTGCTACCTTACCTTTTTTATTAAAATCATAATCAAACAAACCTTGATGGTCATTATGAATACGCCTGCACTTATATTGTCTTGCTTAGAAAACATCAAGAGTGATCGAAACTTGTTTCTAGAGAATGGGATTGCTACGTAGGATACCTCTAAATGATTATAGATTGAATCATGATTTTAAAAATTATCCTCTTGAAAAAATTTAAATTCTTGAAAATATAATTTCTCAATTAATGACATTGAATTAGGATCATAATATTGCAAGGGAAAATAAATCTGAGTATGTTCAGGAGGCTTGTCAAGATAATGAAGACTTGGCATAACCAACAACAAAGGTTGAAGTGCCTCAACTACTTGAAAAGTGTCTAAATATTGTGATAATAAACCATAATGATTAATTTATGCAAAATAACCATCATTAGGTACACTAGTGGGGAAATTATCAATTTAATAATAGTTTTTAGAAAAATAACCATGATCATATGGGTTGATTAACGCATAAGATTCTCAGTAAAGAGGAAACAAAGATAGATCAGTTTAAACAACTTTGAAAATGTTTCGAACAAAAGTATCATCTTCCGCATATGTTGAATGTGACACACCATCTACTTGCGACTAGTTACAACCTAGATTCACATCATAATCATTGAAAATGAATTCCAATATGGAAATCACATGAAACAAACCGATATGTAGTGGATGAAAAAGAGTAACTTGATTGAACAAATAATACAAGCATCCATTGACAATAAAGAGGATATATGGTGCCATGAAGAAGATAATTGATATCAGAATATTCACAAGAAGGATTAGGATTTTATCACTTTCAAAAGTATGTGATAGGTATGAATATGCCAGCCAAAGATAATATTTAGCATAATAAAATTCATAGCTTTGCTCATCCATGAAAGGTATACATTCCAAACTTATGTTTGATAAAAGATATTTTCCTGAAGATTAACTAACTGAAACAAAACCTTCAATCCAACCAGAGTCAAATTTTGAAAGTTGAAAGATCCATATTCAAAATAACAAGCATCTTTAAAGAAGGATCTTGCATTCAATGAAACCATGCAAAGGAAATAATTGTGAAAGAAGATCCAAATATAACTTACTTCAATGATCTTACTAGAGTTGCGAGAACTTGACATAACCATAAATGGAAGTTGAAGTTCCTTGACTCCCTCATGAGTCCCAAAACTTACAAGAATTATAGAATTGTAGTTTGAAAATTAAGTCATATCATGCATGGTGTGTCGACAATTATCATGAGTAATTTCAACTAAATCACTACTATCCAGATGGAAACTATATACATCACTAATTTGGTAAAAGCTTAAATCGTCAACAAACATATTACCCAAGTCATAAGGTTCTTATAATTGCACATATAAAGATGGATAAATCAGAAAAATCTCATGAGTAACCTTAATAAAATAATTTTCTTCATGCAGAATTGGAAATGATAAGCAATGGAATGGATACTTGATCATTTTCTTACCTTCTTCTTCAGCATGGATGACATCACTACCTTGTGTCAATTCAAAATCCAACTTATTAGATAATGAATTTGAAGTGCATGGAGTATCTTCTTCACAATTTAATGAATTATAAACAATAGAATGCAAGGGATAGTGAGGTAGAGAGGAAGCTTCCATAAGAACATCTTCTTTAACCATATTAGATTCAAGATCTAAATTTTCTGCAACAAAGTTTTCTTGAGAGACCAAAAGATCAAAAGGTGCACTTGGGAAACAATCATTACATACAATAATGGAATCAAAACCAATAGAACGAAGGTTATCCAAGGCTTCATATTGATTGGGAAAATGAATTCCATTTGACTCATCACCAAGATTCTTAGATTCAAAATCAAGCCAGGATGGAAGAACATCATTTTGACATGGAGGATTTTTAAAAAGAGAAGGATGATCAAAATAATCCTCACTTTCATGTTCCTTTACCATTTAAATCTAACTACCTTTCTCCTAATAACTTTTTTAGTTTGGAAGAGGTTGATCAATCATACCAAGGGGAAAGGGATCACGATAAATAAATAATGGAAGATGTTAGGAATATGATTCAGATTCAAGACTAGAGTTATGAGTGCTAATATAATCTCGGGGAATAGGACGATTAACATTTACATGAGGCTTCATGAACCATTCCAAGGTTTCCTCCATGATATATGAATGATGAAAAGTGGAAGAATATTGAGGAGATGGATCATGAATTTGATTTCTATACTTCCCAACATCAATATTATCACAACGAAGAACCCAAATTGGTATGAAAAAAGGAGGAGGAAAAGGAACAAAAGGAATAGTAGGTTCCTCCTATCAAATTATTGATATATCGTGATTTAAAATATTTTGGGAAATAAGAACATCTGGGGGTTAAGATTCAAACTGATCCAAAGAGATTCAAACCAAATATTCAAACTTTTTCTTTAAAAAATCCCAATCCATATATTCTTCAAGAAACTCAGAACATAAGTGAAGTATTGTGTTAGCAAAATCCTCAACTAATTCATTGGGTTCAATTCTAAGATGATTGTTTCTTTTATAAACATCTTGATAATCATACATGTTAAAATATTGATGAAGCCTCTTGAGGAACTGATCAAAAGAATGGATGGAAGAAGATGGTAAGGTATGACACCATCGATTAACATGACCTTCAAGGGTGAGGAAGAAAAGAATAGAAGCAATATCTTCATATTCGATTTCATGAGATTCAAAAAACTTTTAAAACTAAAATAAATTCTTGATTGTGGATATTTTACCCTCTCCATCGAACTTCAAATGAGACAAGTCGTAAATTTGTTTTGTGGAGATGAAAATTTTACCAGGTGATAGGTTAGACAAACATTGTAAGATTATGGTTTGAGGATAAGCCATTAAAGCTAAGATATTCAACACATAATCAATGGGAGAAACTTGTCATCTGGCCTTCCTTTTAGCGGTATAATGTTGATGGTGTTGGATACTTCCAACATATAGGGGCTATCCCTGATGTGAATTCCCAATTAGACCTCACACAGATTGGAGTATGAGCCCCATCTGGAGTATAGACTCGGCCACCATAACACAAAGGATTTTCTTAGTTTCAATGGATAACATAAGAGATTATATACATAAACCTTGAACAAGCAAGTTTACATTCTAAAACATCGATTGCAATGTATAAAAGGAGACCTTCATGAGGGGAAGGCATAAAGTGAGCTTCTAGAAGGAAGTAATAATACTAACCTAAGAGATACATAATATGAATGAAATATTCATTAGTTATCTAGATAAATAGTTCACATAGACACAATGATCATTAAACCACAAAAAACACACCTTGAACCAAATAAGTATTGAGGCCACCAGAATATATCAATTTCCTTAGTACATATGAATGAAACATATATTGCAAACATCTAAGGAATAGTCTTAAGACATTCACAATACATTCATGAAAATGTGTTGGCTAATTGAGATTCAATTATAAGGTGAAAGGTCAAGGTACACAATTACAATGGTGAGGAAGTAATTCCAATATTGGAACATTAAGTTACTTCTTCCTTCTCCAAAGAAGATTTTTTTCTCCTATACCAAGTAGAGAAGCCAACACTATCTCTCCAAAGCTTAAACCTCCAAAATCTGCTTGTTTGAGTTATGAGGTTGCTCTTATAATAATGGGCATGAACTTTCATATCCTCATGACTCTTGAATTACCCTCATGCCTCTTAGAATTCTAAACAACTCTTGAAGTTCTAATGACTTTTTTACTTCTCCTAAATATATTTTGTCCATAAATGACTAAGTGACTTTTCATATTCCACATATGACTATTGGACTTCCAAAAATTACATATTTTCCTTTTATTGAGAATACATCATTACATTCCACATGATGATGTGGCATGAAACATGGACACATATAGACCATTATGATGACACTTGTACAAATTACAACTTGACAATGATTACATGGTCTTCATGATGAGGTGGCAATGTCAAGCTATCTTCCTTACTGCTTCAACTTGCATTCTTGATGATATATTTGATTTATGATTCATATTATTGAATGAAAAAATTTGTTCTTCTCCTTCATCCTCCCAAGGGTCTTTAATAAATATCGGAATCTCCCGAGTCATCATGTAGCATCTTCTTTCTATCTCAATCCATTGATCTACTTCATGTGTCCATAATGCCTTTATTTTGTTCTTCTTATTCGGAGGTGTTTATTTATGATTTATCCTTTTTATATTCTCTTGATAATCACCTTTTCATGCTAGGAAGGTACTCCTACCAATGAAAACAATTCATGACGAGGAAAAATCAGTCTAAAAACATCTATTTTATCACTGCCTAGCTGATGGAATGATATGCTCGTGATATACCTATGGGAGGGTTAAAACAAGAAGGCTTGATTAGGAGGGCACATTCAAACTCATCAAGGTTCATAAGATGCCTTTAAGGTGTACTTGTGTGCTCAATAAAAGGAGAGAGATCTCAAGGGCGTAGGGCGCAAGTATTAAGCATGAAGGAGAATTAATTTTTGGTTTAGGGTGTGCTCATGCACTCAAGAGAAAAAACGGAGGGTGTTGGAATATATATATCACTTATTAAATGACTGAAAAACACACATTTAATTATCAATCCATGGACGTCTGTTTATTCCAATGAGAGTTTCACTATCTGTGCCGATACACCAACCATAAGTAATTTCAAAGAAGAGAAATAATTGTTGAAGTAAATGTTGGAAATAAATCACTCATGCAGAAATAAAAGAATCCACAAGATTGAAATCACACTTCAATTGATATGTCTAGCTTGCCACACAATAATTACCCAACTAGTATTTCTATTATCAAATGTGTAACAACATATAAAATACTGAAATCGAAGCAAATATATTCTCAGCTGAATAGCAGCAATAGCACTCTAATGATACATAAACTGAAATAAAATTACATACACACAACTACTTTAATCACTGTAATCCCTAATAAGGAGGGTCCTTCCTCCCTAGCATGGTGTGGGTAGAGAATGAACTTATGGAAGCTAAATAGAATCACACATGTAACAGCAATAACAGGATGTTCTCTATTAATCTTAACATAATTACAGAGCCAAAAAAATGTTATTCTCCACTAACCTCTCGACCTTTAGGGCCGAGAGCTATATCGTGGTTACATCAGAAAATCCAGGGATAGATCAGTCATGAGAATCTTATACAGTGGTTACGATTCTCATGCTGATCGAAATAGAACTCATATAGTTATAACCACTTCCTAATAAATTTCTGACTAAAAGATAAAAGATTACAATCGGAACTACCCTTAGGTTGTTATCCCAAAATACAACGCTAACAACTCCTACAACAATCATAATGGAAAAAAAGTTGTAGTGCAACCGTAAGAGGATAGATCAACAATAATATAGACAAGATCAGTCAATGCTACAACTATATCAACATTTTGCCAATGAGTCTGTAACAGCAGAGTGTAATAGCAGTTTGTCGGTGGGTTTGTAACAGCAAGGTGTAATAGCATCGCTTTGCTATAGCAGCACTATCCGACCTGCTCCTGTGAACTCCGTGTCTGGGATCTTCGGTGCTACAAATGACATATGAAAATACAACACAAAGACCATCGACCTTCTCCAAACATTCACCATAAATTATTCATAACAATATATAATAGATCATAATAATTGGTGAATTGGCGAAGTAACGAAAGCAAGGTGAAACAGCACAATTCAGGGTCAAAAGGTAGGAAAAAGGGGTAAAGATACTCCCATTGGTTATGGTTATGAGGCAAAATAAGGAATATGTGTGTAGGAAAAATGTACAAAACCAACACCCAACATATCCCCCCAATTGAAATACTTGCATGTCCTCATGCAAATTCATCTTTCATGGGAATTCCTTTAGTGCAGGTTGGTAAGATCATAAGCACCAGCTGTGTCCTTGCCTACAGACCTATATCCCTGATTGGCCATCAACTGTTGTACCCAGGATTCTGACTCATACTTACTTTATTCGTAATTGGTTTGGTAATCCTCAATGGGAAACCAAATCAAAGGAAACTTGAACTTCAGTCCCAACCACAAAGCACCAAGGGATTCTACAATCTGTGCATAGGGTGGTACATGTGTAACAGCCACCACGAAATTCTACAATGAGAATGGATCTCCCTTCAATAGCTCAGCACTGCTTTCTTCCGTGTGTTTTAAACACCCTGTCAAAGCTCGGCTCTTCATCATTGTGAAGTGATTGAGGTAGAAATCCACAATTCTTCTTATATAAGTGGTAGTTGGTTCTTTAAACCTAGGGGTACTCATCATTCTCCTAAATTCTTGTCTCAACTTAGCAGCCCGTCCTAGTTCTGCCCGAACCCACAATGTTGTCTTCTCCTCGTTAATCTCCATATATTTAATGGCCAGATGCCATTCAATATGATTCCTCATGAAGGATACAAAAGCCCTTAATTGAAGATCTCCCATATAAGAGAATATTTTCACAATCATATACATACTCACATGTTCACAAATAATGTTGTGTAAAAATAATTCACACATCAAACTTTTCTCATCAAAATCCGAGGCATGGAAAACATCCAAAAACGTATGAGTGGAGGAACATAAAAAAGGTTTGTCTTCCATAATGGCTTTCAATTGAAACAAGAAGTAACGTTCCCATAGAAAAATAGGATAGGATGGAGAAGGTCGCCTACAACCTAGCAAGTTGAGGGCGAGGTCATGAAGTCTCTACTTATCTATGGAGAGGTCTCGAATCTGCTCCTGTAATAGTAGCAGTTTTTCTTCTTGTTTCTTCAGAGCTTCTTTCTTCTTGTAACTCTCCCACCCTTTCTTCAACTCTGCTTCCATCCATCTTTCATATAAAGTGTCTATTTCTATCTGATGTTCCTTTAGCGAAATCATCCCATCATGAAGGGAGATTTCTTCTTGTTTCCATTTTTGTAACTCAAAAATTAACATGAGTTTCTCAGAGTTTAATCCCAAGATGGGACTCGGCGTTCTCCTAAATTCAATACCTTCATAAACAATAGGTGTACCAGCCTCTGATTCATGGGGTTGTTCCACCTCTACTGCTGGTTCTTGTGTAACAAGAGCCTCTTTGGTGGGTTCTTGTGTGTCATCCCCTTTGTTTTTACCTATATTTGCCTCTGTGTCCATTGATGTTTCTTCTAGAAATCATACAAAAGAGCACAATCTCCTTTCTGGAATTTTTTCTTCTTAATAAACCCATCATGCCATTTGGCTCTTTGTTGTTGGATGATTTCTGTCTATTGAATGGTAGCCAACCATTTCTCTTCCAACTCATTGAGATGGTTCAATCTTTCAGTGTGTGCTATACTCAAATCCAGACTGACCTGCAATGTTGTTCTTAATGTCTTTATTTCAAATTCTATGGGGAATAAGGGAGTCTTACCATACACCAGTTCATATGGTGAGAATCCTGTAGTATTCCTACATGTTTTCCTATAAGACCACAATACCTCTGGAAGTTTCTCAGCCCAGTTTCTTTGGTGGCTGAATACTGTCTTTGTCAAGATTTCCTTAATGACTTTACTGGTGCTTTCTACTTGACCATTTTCTTGTGGATGATTGGGTGTGGTGATTCTATGATGGATTCCATAATTTTAAGCCAAATTCTTGATAAAATTAGATGTGAACTGAGGACCCCCATCTATCATTATCTCTCTGGGTATCCCAAAGTGAACAAAAATATCTTGAAACAGGAAGTCTGAAACAACCTGCTATGTTTCTCTAGTTAGTGCCCTTGCTTCGACCCATTTTGTGCATAATCGGTGCAGACCAATATCTATGCTTTTTGCTATGATGAAGGATTAATTGGCCCCACAAATTCTAGGGCCCATTTCTCGAATGGTTCTATTACTATCTGAGGTTGTAACGGCATCTCATCTGATTTTAGAGGTTGGCCCATCCTTTGGAAACTATCACATCCTTTCATAAACTTCTTGGCATCCTGGAATATAGTTCGCCAGTAGTACCCTGTTGAGAGTACTTTATGTCCTATCCTCTTGTCAGCAAAGTTTCCTCCACAAGGTTCCTCATGACAAGCCTTTAGGATCTCAAATACCTCATCTTCTCTAACACATCGCCTAATCTGGAAATCTGGCCTGGTGTGATAGAGATTACCTTCTATCCAGGAGTAGGTAGCACTCTGTTGTATAATCTTCCTTCTTTCCTTGGAAGACAATTGGTGTGGGAATTTTCCTGTAGTAAGGTAATTGGCTATATTTTCATAACATGGTGAGTGAGAAATGCAAAAAGATACTCATTTGGAAAATAATCCTCAGTAGCAGTGCAGTCATCACTGATAGTTAATCTAGAAAGGAAATCAACAACTACATTATCTTTTCCGGGTTTATCTAAATAGTAATGTCAAATTCTTGTAACATCAATAACCATCGTGTAACTCTACCATTAGTAACAGGCTTGTTCATTAAAAATCGAATTGCAGCATGGTCAGTATGTACAAATACTTGGTACTCGTTGATGTAGTGCTGGAATTTATTGATAGCATGCACAACTGTTAGGAATTATTTCTTAGTAATAGTGTAGTTAAGTTCTGCTGGAGTTAATTTCTTGCTGATGTAATAAATGGAATAAGGCTTCTTATCCTCCAACTACCCCAAAACCACACCCATAGCCATGTTAGATGCGTCTGTAGTAATATGAAATCAAAATTCCTAGTTTGGTCCTCGTAAAACAGGTGTTGCTATTACACAATTCCTCAACTTTAAAAAGGCCTGCTCACACTTTTCTATCCACACAAATTCCACATATTTCATTAGTAATGAAAATAGAGGAGATGAAATCTTTGAAAAATTCTCTATAAACCTCCTATATTATCCTGCATGTCCCAAAAAACTACGTACCTCTTTCGGATTCTTAGGGGTCGGGATTTTCAAGATTACCTCAATTTTTGCAGGATCTACCTTGATTCCATCTGCTAAAATGAAATGTCCCAGCACAATTCCCTCAATCATCATCATGTGGCATTTTTTCATTCCCAGAGTAGCATTAGTTTGTTCACAATGTTCCAGCACTTTTTCCAAGTTAGCTAATGCTATCTCAAAGGCATCCCCTTAGGGTGTAAAATCATCCATAAATATTTCAAGACAATCATTCAAAAGATCATAAAAAAAATACCTAATATTTTTCTTTGAAAGGTTGCTGGTGCATTGCAGAGACCAAAGGCAAGGACTCTGTATGCAAAAGTACCCCATGGACAAGTAAAGGTTGTATTGTCTTGATCTTCTGGAGAAATTTGTATTTGATTATAGCCACTAAACCCATCTAGAAATGAAAAGATTATTTTTCCAGAAAGAGTGTCCAAGACCTGATCAATAAATGGTAAGGGAAAATGATCTTTTTGAGTGGCCTTGTTAACTTCTCTATAGTCAACACAGACCCTCCATTTTCCATTCTTCTTCGGAACTATGACAAGTGGAGACACCCACTGACTGTCAGAAATAGGGTAGATTAAATTAGCATTAAGGAGTTTCTGCAATTCTTCTTTTACTATCTCCTTAAGTGTGGGGTTCATTCAGTGCTGAGGTAGTATAACAGATTTGCAATCTTCTTTAAGGTAAATGCGGTGAGTGCATAGGGTAGGATGGATTCCTTTCATATCAGTATAGTCCCACACAAATGCCTTTTTGTATTTCTGTAACAGTTGTATCAACAATCTATTTTATTCAGCAGTTAGGTAAGGAATGATGTTTAAACATTTTCCAGGTTCGATTTCAACAGGACTGCTGATAGTAAGTGGAGTTTTTTTCAAATGTTCAATAATTACATCATCTTCCTCACCTTCTTCTCCCAAATCTCTAATGGAGGCAAAAAGGTGTGTATTATTGATAAAACCATTAATAATATCATCCTCTGTTTCATCCTTAAAGTATTGTGCTTTTCCAAGCGTGAGAAGGGGTAGGGAAAGATCAGATTTAGGTGCAAATTCGTCCCACCAGGGATTATTTGAATCCATATGAGGTTTTGATGGGGGATAAAGATTAAGGTTCTGAGTGGCCTGTCCATCAGAGATCACCATAGATCCAAACCTACATCCGATATATGCATCTACAGTGGCTAGCCACAACCTTCCTAAGATTAAAGGATAACCCCCCATATTGGATTTGGTTTGTAAAATGAGAAATTCAGCCGAATAGTTCCAGGAGGCTACATTGATAACCACATCTTCAATCATTTCTTCGGGCTTAACATGAGACCTATCTGCTATTTCAAGCACTGTAGGTGTAGGTCTAAGTCCATGAAGTCCTAGAGAGATGAATAGGTCTTTAGTCATAACGTTAATAGCTACCCCTAGATCAATCAAGGTATTGGTTATAGGATGATTGTCAATATGGACAGTCACTGTGGGGTTCCCTATGTCATTATATTTGGTCAACAAAGGTTGATCAATCATAAGATTGGACAATTTTCCCATGACATGAATAGTAGCAGGGTCTTTAGGTTTCCTCCCAGGTCTTTTGATGCATAGATCCCTCATTGTTTTAGCATAGATAGGCACTTATGTAAGAGCTTGTAACAGCAGAATCTGTACATATAAATTTTGCAACTCCTTAAGAAATTCGGATTCAGGTTGTAAGACCAGCCCAATTTCAGTTAATCGTTGAGGGTATGGGGGATTCTGAATGCCAACAGCTGAGTCAGCTACCATAGATGTACCAGCCTTACTCGGATTGGTTTTTGTAGGAACAACAGACCTTCCCAATCCAACTATTACAAATGTAACAGCAAGTGTTGTATCAGTTGTTACATGTGTAACAACTACCTCAGAATCGTCCATATCCTTCCTAGGTCATTCACTTTCTTTGATAATAATGGGAGTGTGTTCAGATCTGATTACTTTCCCTGACCGAAGTTGAACCTCATTAAGTCCAATAAGAGTAATAAGATAAGTCTGGAGAGTAACCGGAGCATCCATGCTCTGGGCTGCCTTATTATTTGGATTGGGGTTAGGTTGTACAGGTAATTGGGGTCAAACAGAAGGTGTAGGATTTTGAATAGAAGGTAGTTTTAAATGTTGTTGTTGCATTGGTATTGGAGGGGGCACTAGACCTTGGCCATTGCCTCTCCAGTTCTGACCCCAAGGATTAGGTTGTGATGGAAGATAATGCATTGGTGGAGGAGATGGCCACTGGTTCCATGGTGAAGGAAATTGTGTTGAGGAAGGAGTAGGATACTGCCATCGGTATTGTGGACTATTATAAATATTATTCTAAGGAAAAAAGAAGAAAAAACTAAAGGCATGACTCGAGGTCGCAGCTGCCATGGTCTCTTTGATTCGATAAAATAAGAATATTGATGTCCTCGCTTGATTCTTGGAGTACTGCCTTAAGTCTGGAAAACTCAAGACATTGATTTGTAGAGTGCGCCAACTCACATATGTTGCACAGGCTGACACTATTCAGTTCGCATTCTCTTTCCAAATGTTTCTTTTTGCATCGAGGACAGAATATTGCTAAGGCTACTTCAAATTTTTCTTATGCCTTCTTGAATTGTACCGTAGTGATCTAGGTAGAGAGAGTGTTAAGGAGATCAGTTTTTAAATCCTTGAATAAGTTCCCGATCTCTGCTCTGGTTACTCCTCCACTTGTGGACTTCTATATCTAAAGTGAAGGGTTACGAACTGAAACTTTTCCCTTGACCGATCTTCTTGAGCTACGTAGGCAAAGCTACATTATCTCATAAAACGTTTCTTGCGATATGTCTCCTGTCCCTATTATGTTCAGATGTTCCAGAGAATCATCTCTTAAACCTCTTCAGAATATTGGCTTTAGAATCTTTGGATCTAAGTTACTGAACTTAGACCTCTATAAATTATAGTGTAATTTCTCCAGATATTCTTGCAGGCTTTCCTCCTCCTTATGTGCAATTCTAAAAAGTTCGTCCTTCAAATCCTTGGTTTAGCAGTAGTCCTGATACTTAAAGAGAAAGGCTTTTATCATATCATTCCATGTTCGAATTATGCCAGCACCCAATCTCATGAACCATCTTAATGCTGCTCCTTTCAGAGTAGCAGGGAATAATTTCAACTTCTACGCATCTGAAGTATAGTCATAACCTCTGCAAAACACATCGAATTTGAAAATAAAGGTATCATGATCCTCAACAGCCATCCCTTGGAAGGATGGTAGGGATGATAAAGGGATGTTCTTCATAGGAGCCTCTTCCCGTGTTACTATTACTATTGGGAATTCAAAAGGAATAGAGATATATTTTTTAACATTATTGTCCCCCATGGCGGATTCTTCTTGATAGGATGAACTAGCCTCGGAGTGCATTGGAGATTGAAAAATAGAAGGATCAGGTTTCTCCAGGATCAATTTTTTAACAACACTAGTCCAATTGATGATCAACTGACTGTTGTTCCTCAGGTTCCTGATGATCCCCACTGGTCTCTCCGTGTCCTTCAATTCTCAGACCATGATCAATAATTCTCCATTGCTATTTTGAATATGGATTTTTGATATCAGGAGTGGATATGTTGTTCGAAGGATGGTGAGGTCTAGCCACTGAAGACACCGATGGTCCAAGCCTTGATATGGTAGCTGCTTTATGTGGTCCTGTCTTCGTATTATCTCTATATGACATCAACTGTTCCTTTTTTTCCCTTGAAATCAGATCTCCAAAGAATGTTTTTCTTCCCAAATCTGCGCTCTTCTTTTCCCTCTTACGTCCCATATTTCCTATAGTTAGTAGAGTGGGGGGGGGGGGTGTTTGTAGATGTTGATGTTGTCCTACCGACACACATGGGCCCTGTGCATATCAATTCATCCTATAAGTGCTTTAGTTTTTATGGCAGTGAGCCTGCTCAAGCTTGTTAGAGCGATGCGCAGGTTCTTACCTCTCGTCTTACCACCCAATGACTGTATAGCTGAAGGCACCCTAAAAAAAAACACCCAAAATTCAATTCCTAAGTGTCCCAGCAAGACATTGGCAAGCCCACTCAAGCCTGTTAGAGCGTTGCGTAGGTTCTTACCTCTCATCTTACTTCCCAGAAATTGTGTTGTTGGAGACACTCTATGAAAACACATGAAAATTGCACTTCTTGGAAACAACTCTGATTGATTGAATCATCACTTCCATCCCTGGTAACGACGCCAAAATGTTGGAATATATAGATCACTTATTAAATGACTAAACATCACACATTTAATTATCAATCTAAGGTCGTCTATTTATTCCAATGACAGTTGCACTGTTTGTGCCTATATACCATCCAGAAGTAATTTCAAAGAAGAGACACTGTTGCTGAAGTAAATGCTGGAAATTAATCACTCATGCAGAAATAAAAGAATCCAAAAGATTGAAATCACACTTCAATTGATATTTCTAGCTCACCACACAATAAGTACCAAGCTGGTATTTCTATTATCACATGTAATAGCATATAAAATATTGAAATCGAAGCAGATATATTCTCAGCTGAACAACAACAACAACACTCTAATGATACATAAACTAAAATACAATTACATACACACAACTAATTTAATCACTACAATCCCTACTAAGAAGGAGGGCCCTTCGTCCCTAGCAGGGTGCAGGTAGAGAAAGAACTTTAATGGAAACTAAATAGAATCACACATGTAACAGCAATAACATGATGATCTGTATTAATCTGAGCACAATTATAGAGCCAAAACAACATTGTTCTCTGCTAACCTCTCGACCTCTAGGACCGAAAGCTATATAGTGGTTACATCATAAAATCTAGGGATAGATAAGTCATGAGAATCTTACGATTCTCATGCTGATTAAAATAGAACTCATATAGTTATAACCACTTCCTAATAAATTTCTGACTAAAATATAAAAGATTACAATCAGAACTGCCCTTAAGCTGTTATCCCAAAAATACAACGCTAACAACTCCTACAACTATCATAATGGAAACACAGTTGTAGTGAAACTGCCAAAGGGCAGATCAGCAAAAATATAGACAAGATCAGTCAACGGTACTGTTGGTCACTTTAATTGTTTATTAATTTAAACAATTCAAGTGCTACATAAATTGTCAACCCAAGGAAGTCTATTTATTTCAAAGGCAATCACACACTGTATATGCCCAATCTCAAAAGCAAAGAAATGTTGTAGTAAAAATCACACTAATCACACCTTCCCTTAACAAAACTGAAGTCTACTTGAGTTACAGTAAATACAATCCTTCTATTGTAGACTTTCATTAAAAGAATCCTGGATTACATTAAAAAGACAATGAAAGGAAATCAATCTGCAGAAAGGAAGATCAATTATACTATAACAGAGAATAGGACCCTATTCCCCAAGTAGGAATCTTCAGCACCTGTTTTTTGATTACCAAGCTTTCACACACTCATTCCATAAACAGGATTGCTAATTAAAATAACTCATAATTTCTCAAGAATGAATTGTATGAAATCAATGCAGCAAGTAATGAAAACAGAGCTTTAGCAATCAACAACGGAATTCCAATATTGCATAAATAACTTCAGTAAACAGGGTTTAATCAAGGCATGAATAAAACAACAATTAACAAACTACAGGAACAAATGGGTGAATCTTGTGAAGAAGGCATGCCCTTTCCTTCTCACAAGATTCCCCAGAAGAAGGAATTAAATTGAAGTGCTCAAAACAAACTTTTAGTCATCTTTCGAAAGCAACATATGACAAAAGAGTCACGTTCCTTCTCTGTTCAGAAAATGAACCTCTCGTAGTCTCTAACTATCTTCTAATGCTGATGTCTCCTCTTTTTAAAGAGGAGACATCTATTACAATTGATTTTTATTATAGAAATCCTATTTTTAACCCAATCTGATCTTCTGTTATGAAATAGGGCCTTTTTGTTCTTCCATAGTAAAATGTTGTTACGATGGTTACAATGGTACTAGCTTCAGGGTGGTCCGTGTAACAGCTTCCTTTACTTTTCTTTTCTTGTTGTCGTCATGCTTGAAATGCTACTTCAAAATCGCAAATCACAGGTTGTTTCAGCAACGGGATTTGCGTACCATGTTGATTGTTTCAGCAACGCAATCTTCAGATAGTCATAATAGATTATCTGCGATCTTCAAACTATCTCAACAACTATATATCTTCGATTAATGATTAAATATAAAATTAATGTAGAATTATATGAAAAACAAATTAAACATATAGTAAAGAGAATAATATTATATACCTTTGAAAAAATGGATGAAAGTGATAGTGTAAGCTTTAAATATGGACTGAAAAAGAGTAGAATGATAACAAAATGTATGGTCAAATGGCACATTATGAGGTCCTAACATCCCCCCCAAATGAAAGGGTTGCATGTCCTCAAGCAACTTTAGTCTGAGTCAGGGTTTGGATACTGGCTTTTAGCATGCAAATTACTTAGGCAATAGCTATGGAAGGTGCTATATGTTAAAGCTCTGAATCCTTGCACATTTTGCAATCTCTGCCATGCTGCTGCTTCATCCTTGTTAGCCAACCTATAATGAGCATGATATTGTTCTGCTGGCATCCATAAAATAGGAAAGTGAATGTGGTACCCTATCAAATTTTCAGCACATTGCTGAACACATCTGATGTAGTTAGGTACTCTAGAAAATGCAGTTTCAAGGTTAGTAGGGCTAAAAGGATTATACTCCTGTCTCTCCTTAGAGGATTGTTGCCACAACATGTTGTTTGCTATTAGAGCAACAGTTTCTTTGGCCCTAATGAATTGGTGACAATCATGGAGTACTGAAGCCTGCAATTGCTGTATATGTTCAATCATTCCTAGCTTTTGCAAAAACTGATGATATTCTGCCACAAAAATGGCAGGGTTCTGAGGCTCTGGCCTTATCCAGAGAAGGCGGTTGTCTTTATTGTGCCTAATTGCAAGAAAAGCGGTCTGCCATGTAATTTGATTAGCAAGGAAGGAAGAAAATGCCCTGATCTGAATATCACCAACAAGAGGGTTGAGATTGATCTATCTGTTTTCAGGCATAACTTCATTGTGAAGGTACAAGTCACATAGTAGGTGCTAATCACTGGTGGAAGCTTCTGCAAATGTTTTCACAAACTATTCAGCTGTAAGCACCTCGTGAGGTCTTCCGTCTTTGACTACTTTCAACTGAAAATAAACAAGACGTTCTGAAAGAAACAAAGAATAGTTCATGGATGGTTTCCTAGTGGCCAATAATTTTTGTACCAGTTGAAACATTAGGAGCATTTTTCCTTTTAGTTCTTCATTCTCTTTCTTGTAAACTCTAAATTGCTGGAGTGTCTGCTCCCAAGTCTCCCAATTAGAATAGATATGATTCTGCCAAACCAATTTATGCTGCTGTAAAGTTTTATCTTGGGCAATAGCATACTATTTCCTCCACTTGTTCATTATTTCCATCTCTTTCCATGGTTCAGTTTGTGTTCCGGCATTGTAAGTAATGGGTTGAGGAATAGTCTGAGTAGCAGAATCAGTTACAATAGGGCAGGATACTTGTACCTTCATTTTTTTTCCTAAATTTTTTGAAGGCCCTACTAGTTCTTGTGTAATAGTAGGGCATTCTTCTTTGACTATAGATGATGTATATGCTCCCATTGGAACTTGAACTATCTTATATCCTGCTTCCTGATAGATTTTTCCACATTGATGGTACATATATTCTTTATATGGATCGTTCTCTGTATGTTTAGCTGCCATGGATGCTATATGGGCCAGGGTATAAAAATTTAGCTCCTTGTCAAAGGCTTCCCTTGCCATTACCAATTCTCTTTTGTAAGCTTCTAATTCTGACTTTAAAAACTCATTTTCCTATAAAAGGGAGGCCATGGTGACTAGACCTTGTGTATCAGTTGCTTTCTCTGAAGTTGATTGTTGCTTTTCAACTGTAGCTGGTTCTTGTGTGACAGCTAGAGTTGGTTCCTTTGTAGTAGCTACTAGATGAGTAGCCTCTTGGATGTCTAATTTTCGCACATTAGAAACTGGTTCTTGTGTTTCAGCTGCTGACTGAGTAGCTAGTTATTTTGGAGTAGCTACTGACTGAGTAGCTGGTTCTTGTGGAGCAGCTATTGGTTCTGTAGAAAATGATGTCATATTACCCTGGGCATCTGGTTCTTGTGTTTTAGCGCCACAAGATGAGACAGGTAATAATTCCAGGGTTTGGAAGGGTGGTGATGAATGGAGTTTTAACAAAATGGCTGCGGGTTCAGGGGTAATAGGAATGGTTTCTGGTTCAATAGACGTCTTCATTCGTCTCCTAGGTAGGAAAGCAGAAAAAGCAGTAGTTTGATTTTTATTTTTATGAGAAGATTTTTCCCTAGGAGAAGGGCTATCAGAGGAGGTGGTTGCTTTAGTTACAGCCCTTGTTTGTCTTTTTGATACAGAGGCGGTTGTAATTCTCCTTTTTCTTTTATGAATAGGGGAAGATGGTGGTGTTTCGACCTGAGAGTCATCACTGGGAATGTGGATGGTAGGATGAGATGACTCTGCTAAGTGAGATGGACTTGAGGACAGGTTAACTGGATTAGCTAGTTTTGTGGATGGAATCGATGGAGGGTCAGGGATATTCTCTGATTGCTGCTCGTAGGAACTTTCAAGGATTTCTTGGGGTTTTTTAGCAGCTTCTTGGGGAATTTCAACAACTTTTTTAGGAGGTAAAGGTAAATTGTTTAGAGGAGGGTTTTGTTGAGAAAAACCCCTCTGAACCAGTAGTTGACAAAGGCGATGATGGGTGAGGGAAAGGAGTGGAAATTTTACCCGTCTACAATAATATGAAATATTTCTAATACATCCAAGCAAATAGTAAGGAATGTTTACTAGTCTACCATGTCGTAATTGACTCATTAAGACAAAGTCGTGCTGATAGACTACCTGATAGCGACCTTCAAAAGTTAAATAATGTTTGAAAAATTCAGCAACCTTCAGCCACAGAGGAGGAAATGAGTGAAGTCCCACACCTCAGCCTTTAATCTCAATGTGTTCATCAGGGTGAAGAAAATCTTGTTGTGCATTTAGAATGGCGTGCTTCCAACTAAACCACCAAGCACCAGTGACTGGAAAACCTGAGACTTGTGCTATATCGCCCTCTAAAACCGGAATTCCGACTCCCTGGACACTAGAATGGTCTTCCTGAAGATTTTGTGAAAATTCCAGGACCTGTTGTGGGTCGAAATCTTGAAGTCTCTCAAAATATCCCACCCAACCTGCCTGTTGGAAAACATGATACGTGTCTGGAAACAATTCAAGCAGATCTATTGAGCCGGGCTCATGTCTAATAGCCAGTCCTCCCATAGTTACTAGCTTGGGTAAAATGCAGAGGCAAAGAGAAGAATTACCGGACTTCGAACAGAGTAAACATTGTGACTGAGAACATGGAGTATTGGTGAAGGGGCGAAGTAATGGGTATCAAGGATGACGCTATTTGGCATGCTGGGAAATGATGGCATATAATTTTGAAATTCCCCCCCAACTATGGTGAAATTATGTTTTTGAGTGTGCGGAGATTGTAGTCATGATGAAAAAAATCTTCTCTTTAAACTATCGTTTAATTGTATTACATAAAATTCACATACCTTATATTTACCTTTGCTTTGTAATTCGAAAAATATAGTGCTTGTTTATAATAGCTCAATAATCATTGAAGAACTTTATAACTCCTTGAAACATAAGGGAGATCATATTAGAGTCTTCTTGATCATGAGAAAGAGGCAGTGAATGGACAGTATTCACACAAGGAGTAAGAGAAGTGAAAATGAAGGACTGAAAGAGTTGCATAGTCATGTTTTTGGAGAAAGAAATGGCGTTTAGGCAATGGAAAAATGAATGAAATACTGCTGAAAGTGGTGTTTCAGCAATGGAAAAATAAGGAGAATGTTGCTAAGAAGTAATAATTTAGTAGTGGGAAAATGGGGGAAATATTTGCTGAGAAATGGTATTTCAGCAGTGAAAAATAGGGAAAATATTTGCTGAAGAATGGTGTTTCAGCTATGGGAAAAATGGGAAAAATAGGAAAAATGATATGAAAAGGGAAAAAGGAATGAAGGGAATGAATGATGAAATATTATTGGGAGATGGGGAAATGAATTTGAGTGAGGGAAGCAAAGCTTCTCAAAATGAAGCTTGGATCTTCTTGTGGTGAAATTTTCCTTCCTTGGTAATCCTTCCTTAATCAAGAATCTGCAAAATAATCAATTGTAACATGCCAACCCTTGACAGGGATTATTATTTTAAGAAATCTAATCTAATACAAAAAAAACAGTGCAGAAAACAATTAAATGCAGCGAGGAGTAGAAGACTCCCCTAGAAAAAGATAATGTGCATTTGCCATGCAAGTGGCCTTAAAATCTTCTTTAGAAATAGGGCATTGGTACAAACGAAGCCAATGACCATTTACTAGTAGATGTGTTTTAGAGTCATCAATTGTTAAGAGCCTTACTGTTCCATTGGGAAAAACAACATCTACTTCATAGGGTCCCAACCATCTTGTACATAGCTTCCCTTGAAATTTTTCGAACCGAGAATCATACAATAAATCCCAATTACCTTTTTGGAACTGCTTTTGTTTGATGATTTTATCATGTCACTTTGTTCTTTGTTGTTGGATCATAGTTGTTTGATGAATGGCATCTAATCTTTTTTCATCTAGTTCAAGAATCTACTGCAACCCAACTATCTGCACATCAGTCAAATCAAGGTTAACAGCTAAAGCAGTCCTTAAAGTTTTAATTTCAAATTCCACAGGAAAAGAAACACTTTTACCATAGACCGATTCATAGGGAAAAAATCCTGTAGTATTTTTCCAGGTTGTTCTATAAGCCCATAGTGCTTCAGGGAGCTTTTGAGACCAATTCTTCCAGTTATCCTTCACTGTTTTGGTTAGAATGGCTTCTATTACTTTATTTGTACTTTCCACCTGCCCATTGGCTTGGGGGTGGTATGGTGCAGTCATTCTATGATGAATATGATATTTCTAAAGGGTGGCTTTGAAACCATGAGAATTGAAAGGAGGTCCTCCATCTGTAACTAGCTCTCTAGGGATTCCAAATCTAACAAATATTTCTTCAAATAGGAAAGCTAGGACAACTTCTTCATTAGATCTAAGAAGTGCTTTGGCCTCCACCCATTTAGTCATATAATCTGTACAGACTAATATATAAACTCTTTGGTTGGATGGAGGATTAATGGGTCTTATGAAATCTAAGGCCAATCTTTCAAATGGTTCAAGTATTACCTGGGGGTTCAATGGCTTTTTAACTCTATGATTAGGTTGACCTATTCTCAGACAACTATCACAAGCCTGAACATATTTCTTTGCATCCTTAAACAGCGAGGGCCAATAATAACCCATCCTAAGAATTTTATGTGTCGTTCTTTTAACAGCAAAATTCCCTCCACAAGGGCCATCATGACAAGCTTTTAGTATATCATACACCTCATCCTCTCTAATGCATCTCCGAATTTCATGATCAAGTCCTATGTAGAAAAGACACCCACTTATCCATCTATACCAAGCACTTTGCTAAATGATTTTTATCTTCTCTCAATGTGACAGGTGTGATGGTAACTTTCCTGCAACCAGATAATTGGCAATGTCTGCATACCAAAGTGAGTGAGCAGATACTGCAAATAAATACTCATCAGGAAAGGAATCATCTATTGGAATATTATTATCAGTTTTTAACCATGAAAGGAAATCAGCAACAACATTTTCTTTACCTGGTCGATCTACAATTGTAATATCAAACTCTTGTAGTAACAATAACCATCTGGTAACTCGAGCATTTGTGACAAACTTGTTCATTAAATACCTAATAGCCGAGTGATCAATATGGACAAAAGTAGAATAACCAGTAATGTAATGTCGAAATTTATTAATGGCATAAATTACTGCTAAAAATTCTTTTTCGGTAACTATATAATTAAGCTCAACAGGGGTCATATTCTTACTGATAAAGTAGATAGCATAAGGAAGATGGTTCTCCTCTTGTCCCAAGACAGCTCCAATTGCAGTATCTGAAGCATCAGAAGATATATGAAAGGGAAGTGCCCAATCAGGTCCTCTCAAAATAGGAGCTATGGATAACTGATGTTTGAGTTCTACAAAAGCCTCCTGGCAAAGATTAGTCCACTTAAATTCAACATTTTTCATAAGTAGCACAAATAAAGGAGAAGCTATTTTGGAATTTTTTTTAATAAATCTCCTGTAATATCCAGCATGTACTAGAAAACTTCTCACATCAGTTTGTGTTTTAGGAACAGGAAGATTATGAATGACTTGTATTTTGGATGGATCTACCTGAATTCCTTGAGATGAGATAAAATGTCCAAGCACTACTCCTTCACTCATCATCATATGACATTTTTTAGTGCTTAAGGAGAGGTGAGCTTCTATACAACGTTTGAGTACCTTCTTAAGATTCTGTAATGCATCTTCAAAAGACACACCATAAGGGGTAAAGTCATCCATAAATATTTCCATGGAGTCATTCAGCATATAGAAAAAGATTCCTATAACAGCCCTTTGAAAAGTTGTTGGTGCGTTACATAGTCCAAATGGAAGAAATCTATAGGCAAAAGTTCCCCAAGGGCTAGCAAAAGTGGTCTTATCTTGGTCTTGGGGTGCAATTCTAATTTGATTATACCCACTAAATCCATCTAAAAAGGAGAAGAATTTCTTCCCTGACAAACTATCCAACACCTGATCAATGAACGGTAAAGGAAAGTGATCCTTTTGAGTGGCTTTATTTAAGGCTTTATAATCTACACACACTCTCCATTTCCCGTTTTTCTTAGGAACTATTACCAATGGGGAAACCCATTCGTTGTCAGATATAGGGTATATAAATCCTGCATTAAGCAATTTCTGAAGTTCCTCTTTAACAATTTCTCTTAAATTAGGGTTCATTCGTCTTTGGGGTTTAAAAACTGGTCGACAACCTTCCTTAATATAAATCTGGTGAGTACATAATTCAGGAGTGATTCCCTTCATATCTGTATGGTCCCATGTGAATGCTTCCTTATTTTCAAGAAATAACTTCATTAACTACTATGTTTCAGCAACTGTCATATCAGGATTTATGTTCAGTGTTTTGCCAGGTTCGATTTCTACTGTTATTCTTTTAGAAGAGATGGTGGTTGATGTTTGAGGTAGATCTTCAGATTTAAGCTTTTCCTAGGTATCTGTTTCCAAAAGTGCAGCCAGTTGATTATGTGTTTCAGAAGTCTTGGAGGAGGGTTCACAAATGAAATTATTAATTACTTCATCCTCAGTGGTATCTTTAAGGTTTAAATCTTGTCCGATAGTCAAAATAGGTTGAATAGCATTATCATCATAATCCATCCACATAGAATTCTCATTGTTAAGAATGGGTGTAGCATGAGGGTAGAGAGTAAGCTGTTTAGTTTCATATCCATTGGAAATTGTCATTGAACCATATCTGCAGCTGATAAAGGCATCAGCTGTGGCTAGCCAAGGCCTTCCCAGAATTAGAGGATGTCCCCCCAACTTTGTTTTAGTTTGTAACACCACAAAGTCAGCTGGGTAATTCTAGGATTCAACTGAGATGACTAAGTCTTCAACAACTCCTTCTGGTTTGATTATAGAATAGTCAGCTAACTCTAGAATGGTTGGTGTATCTCTAATTGTGTTCTTTAGCTATAACAATTGTGAAGTTTCAAGAGTCATAATGTTTATACCAGCACCTAAATCTACCAGAACTTGAGGGATTATTGTTTTACCAATTTGGACTGTCATAGTAGGATGGCTGGGATCACCATATTTAATTGGAGGAGTTTTACCGGACATTAATGCAGATAGATCACCCATAACATGAACTATAAGGGGTTCTTTAGCTTTCCTACTAGGTTTATTAACACAAATATCGCTCATGGTTATGGCATAAATTGGTACATCTCTTAGTGCCTATAAAAGTGGAATTTTAACATACAGATTCTGCAATTCCCCTAGAAGATTAAAAACAGGTGGCTTAGGCGTTCTAGTTAAAACTAAACACTCAGGGAATGGTGGTTCTGCTGTTTCAGCACCCTTATTAGAGGGTGGTTGTACCTCTTTGTGTGAATCATGTTTCTCAGTTTCTTCTTTATCAGAATCGGAAGAGGTAACATCATCAATGATGGGTTCAACTATTTTCCCAAATCTTAAATGAATGTCATTACATTGTGCAGGGAAAACAAAAAATGTAGGCTGGTTCTGAATATCAATAACTTGCACAGTTTTATTATTGGGGTTAGGATTTGGTTGTACAGGTAGCTGGGGTCTCATTTGATTATTTGGTGGAGCACCTGATGGTAGAGGAAGTGGCTGTTGAAATTGAGGAAATTGATTTGGAAATGGGAGTTGTTGGCCCCTCCAATTTGAATTCCATTGATTAAAATAAGATGGTTGTTTTGGAGGCCAAGGAGTCCACATTGCAGGATCTACAAAGGGATGGTTTGTTTGTTGCATGGGTGGGTAATTCATTTTATTAAAAGGTGGGTATTGCATTTGGTTGAATGGAGGGTAATTTGTTTGAATAAAAGAAGGATAATTGTTCCAACAATTAGAAGATGTAAATGGCATATTAGAGTTCATACCTTATCCTCATGCTTGCCATTTTCTTCTCTGTGTCAGCAGATAGACTGCTTCAGCTTCTTCTTCGGTTGGTTGCAATGCTGCCTTTATTCCTGGTAAAGAAGGGCATTGTTGTGTTTCATGATCTTTCTCACAAATGGTGCAAATTGGTATCTTGTCCAATGGGCATTCCCTTAGTGGGTGTTTATCTTTGCATTTGGGGCAAAAGACAACCAAGGATGCTTCTGCTTCAGCCTGTTTCTTTTTAACCTACAAAGTGTCAATCTTTGAAGCAAAAGATCTTAACATTTCAGTTTTAAATTCTTCGAGTAAATTACCTATTTCGGCTCTTGTTGCTCCTCCACTAGCTGATTTCGGAACTCTTGAATATGTGGCATCTCTACTATTTGACCTGTTCCTTGCAGCTCCTCTTGTACATCTTTTATAGAGATCAACAATTTCATCATATGATTCTTTAGATATATCCCCTTTACCAAGCATATTTAGCATGTCTAAACAATCATCCCTCCCCCTTTTAGTAATATTGTTTTAAGAATATCCTTACTTACATCAAGATGATTGGATCTCTGCAGATTGTACTGTAGTCTTTCCACAAAGTCCTCCAAATTCTCATCCTCCTTTTGTACCATCTTGAATAGTTCCTCCCTCTTTTCTCTTGTCCAGCAGTAGTCTTGATATTTAAGCAGAAATTTTTGTTTCATATGTTCCCATGTTGTGATTACATGGCCTCCAAGACTCATGAACCACCTTAGTGCATTTCCTTTTAGTGTTGTTGGGAACAGCTTCAACTTCTGAGCATTAGTAACATAATCATAACTTCTGCATAATATATCAAATTCAAAAAGAAATTCGTCAGGATCTTCGAAAGATAAACCATGGAAGTCAGGTAAGGCTGAAAGTGGGATATTCTTCATGGGAGTTGCTCCTCTAGGGAGATCACTAATAGGAAATCCCAAGGTAGAGAGAGAATTCTCATATTTCCCTTCTCCTTCAGGATCTACTTGTCCTCCGCCAAAGAATCCTTCATTGTTTCCTTCCATTGTTTGATCTCCTACTGCACTTGCTCAATCCTCAAAATTTTCTACTGGCTCCTCAATGTTTTCCACTAGTTTTTCAATGTTTCCTGCTGATTCCTTAACGTTCTCTGTTGGTTCTTCAATGCTTTCTACTGGTTCTTCAATGTTCTCAGGGCTCACAACTTCTTTTGTTTCATAATTCGATTGAGGGGAGCATTGAGGCTTTGGCCTTCGAGAGCTTAATCTCTGAGAAGATTTAGCTTTTGATACAATCTCGTCAATAAAAGTCTTTCTTCCTCCCCTTCCTTTTCCCTTGCCACCTGTAAGGTTAGTTTTCTTATGGGTTCCATGTCCTCTCATGAAATATGCACATCTGGAAGAAAAACATCAATGCTTTTGAAATCTATAATTGCCTTCCCCGGCAACGGTGCCAAAATGTTGGTCACTTTAATTATTTATTAATTTAAACAATTCAAGTGCTACATAAATTGTCAACCCAGGGAAGTCTGTTTATTTCAAAGGCAATCACACACTATATATGCTCAATCTCAAAAGCAAAGAAATGTTGTATTAAAAATCACAATAATCACACCTTGCCTTAACAAAACTGAAGTCTACTTGAGTTACAGTAAAGACAATCCTTCTATTTCAGACTTTCATTAAAAGAATCCTAGATTACATTAAAAAGACAATGAAAGGAAATCAATCTGCAGAAAGGAAGATCAATTATACTATAACAGAGAACAGGACCCTCTTCCCCAAGTATGAATCTTCAGCACCTGTTTGCTGATTACCAAGATTTCACACACTCATTCCATAAACAGGATTTCTAATTAAAATAACTCAGAATTTATCAAGAATGAATTGTATGAAATCAATGCAGCAAGTAATGAAAACAGAGCTTTTGCAATCAACAACAGAATTCCAATATTGCATAAATAACTTCAGTAAATAGGGTTTAATCAAGGCATGAATAAAATGAACAATTAACAAACTACAGGAACAAATGGGTGAATCTTGTGAAGAAGGCGAGCCCTTTCCTTCTCACAAGATTCCCCAGAAGAAGGAATTAAATTGAAGTGCTCAAAACAAACTTTTATTCATCTGTCGAAAGCAACATATGACAAAAGAGTCACGTTCCTTCTCTGTTCAGAAAATGAACCTCCCATAGTCTCTAACTATCTTCTAATTCTGATGTCTCCACTTTTTAAAGAGGAGACATCTATTACAATTGATTTTCATTGTAGAAATACTATTTTTAACCCAATCTGATCTTCTGTTCTGAAATAGGGCCTTTCTGTTCTTCCATAGTAAAATGTTGTTACGATGGTTACAGTGGTACTAGCTTCAGGGTGGTTTGTGTAACAACTTCCTTTACTTGTCTTTTCTTGTTGCCATCATACTTGAAACGCTGTTTCAAAATTGCAAATCACGGGTTGTTTCAGCAACGAGATTTGCGTACCATGTTGACTATTTCAGCAACGCAATCTTCAGACAGCCATAATAGATTATCCGTGGTCTTAAAACTATCTCAGCAACTATATATCTTCGATTAATGATTAAATATAAAAGTAATGTAGAATTATATGCAAAACAAATTAAACATATAGTAAAGAGAAGAATATTATATACCTTTGGAAAAATGGATGAA
Organism: Pinus albicaulis; assembly: GCA_034641835.2. NCBI lineage: Eukaryota > Viridiplantae > Streptophyta > Pinopsida > Pinales > Pinaceae > Pinus > Pinus albicaulis. The sequence continues at coordinate 909,248,628 of CM076581.1, forward strand.
AGTGATAGTGTAAGCTTTAAATATGGACTGAAAAAGAGTAGAATGATAAAAAAATGTATGGCCAAAATGGTACATTATGAGGTCCTAACAGGTACAACTGTATCAGCAGTTCACCAATGAGTCTGTAACAGCAGTTTGTCGGCGGGTCTGTAACAGCAAGGTGTAACAGCATCTCTTTGATGTAACAGAATTATCCGAACTGCTCCTATGAACTCCGTGTCCAGGATATTTGGTGCTACAAATGACATCTAAAAAGACAACACAAAGACCATTGACCTTCTCCAAACATTCACTATCAATTAGTCATAAAAATGTATAATAGATCATAATGATTGGTGAATTAGCGATGTAATGAAAGCAAGGTGAAACAACACAATTTAGGGTAAAAAGGTAGGGAAAAGGGGTAAAGATACTCCCATTGGTTATGGTTATGAGGAAAAATAAGGAAGACGAGTGTAAGAAAAATGTCCAAAACCAGCACCCAACAAAGGGCACAAGGGAACACATTGGAGGGATGAAGGGGTCAGGACTCGAGCCTTCATAGTGCACTTGTGCACTCAAGAGGAACTTGGAAGGAAAAAGGGTACACACCAAAGATTTGAAGGGGTTAAGCTTCAAGCCTTCCAAGTGCACTCATGTGCTCAAGAGGAACAAGGAGGGCACGATTCTTCGATTCAAAGGAGTGCGCTCAAATGAGGTCTTCAAGCTTTGTGACTACACCATGCACTCTATAGAAAGAATGAAGGATACATCCTTCAAGAGTGTGCCATGCACTTAAATTCTCTAGGCTTCATGAGTGCACCATGCACTCAAAATATTTGTGCGTCAAGAGTGCACCGTGCACTCAAAGGCTTTAGGCTTCATGAGTGCGCCATGTGATTTTTAAGAGATTAGATCCTTCATCATTTTGAAGCACACTTCATTTTTTTCAAGTGCACTTTTTTGTTTCGAAGTGCACTTCATTATTTTGAAGTGTGCTTGGTTGTTATGAAATGCGCTTGAACGGTCCTTATTATTATGAAGTGCAATTTTTACCAAGTGTTTAAAGTTTGACTCATTGTTTCGAAGTGAGATTCATCGTTTCAAAGTGTGCATAGTCTTAGGAGGGTGAAGGTCTCTCTAACAATGTCTACTTGTTCATCTAGAATGTGCTTTTCACTGAGGGAGGCAAAAAAAGGCTAGGTGACTTATCCTTAGCAAGTAATAATGCATTGTAAGAGGGAGGAGACCTTAGAAAAGACTTAGTGCATGATTAAGGGAGGAAAGATATGTAAATGAGGGTCACGAATAATTTTCACTCACCACCTAGTAAGAGGGTTAATGCCTTTAGAAATTGCATTGGGATGAAGGATGAAGAAGAGCTCTCAAAATGGTTAAGTGTGGGACCAAAAAAGTTGGAGAAAGAAATGCATCCTAACATGACTCAAACATGGATTGCACACATAAATGCCATCAATCTAAGCCAACATAATGCACATGACTCATGAACAATAATCACACCTTAAAACAATAGTAAAGCGACACCTATTTCTAAGTGTAGCAATTGAAATGATACATTACAACACTTAGAACACAAGCTACGATAGAAGTGACGATTGTGGCCAAAAGGTGCACTAAGCTATAGGAATGTGTCTAGTGGATATTAAAAAGATATGTTAGACCATATAATATAGAAGAGTGCACTAGAAATAACTTCGGTGATATGAAAAGGTGTGACACATGCAGGAGTGAAAACACAAAAGCGACACCTACGATAGGAGGAAAACATGAAGACGACGCTTGCAAAATGAAAATGAACTTAAAATAAAAACCTGCCAAAGCAAAGATAGCATGAAAATGGAACTTATTAAATTAAAAGAAATTCAAAATGACATCCACCGATTTGAAAGATACACTTGTGAAAGAAAAATTGTGCAAGAGACGAAAGTTAAGAAAACTCAACAAAACAAAGTACAAATGCAATAACATGAGGGGGAATGTTAAAAAAAGTGTGCACAAACTATCAACATGAGTTAAAAATTGTATAGGCACTAACTTGATGGAAGGTGCTATGCCTATCCAAGATTGCACAAAGGAAGTGTTCTCATGAACTCATCGAAGACTGAGCATGTGTGTGCAAGTGACTTGACAATTTAAAACTAGGAAAAAGACTTAAATTATTTACAAAACATAAAATGACCTTAGAGTAACCATAGGATGACAAATTGTAAGTTAATAATTATGCTCCAAAATTCAAGTGTGTGGAAAACTTTGGAGGGTGTTGATCGCAACAACAATGCCAGGATATTATAAGACTATTATAGTGGTTAAAAAGCAATATTTTTGGCATGGGTTAATGAAGGACATTGAAAAGTACATACCTAGTTGTTTGGAGTGACATGGATTTTAGGCCAAGCACAAGCACCTAATAGGATTGTTACAACCCATACCCATTCCTAAGTGGAAGTGGGATGTGGTGTTTATGGATTTTATTAATAAATTTCCCAGGACATATAAAATGCACAAGGCAATTACGATATTGGTTAATACGCTTACAAAATGTACTCATTTTATACTTGTGAAATCAACACATAAAGCAACTAATATAGCTGATATTTTAATGATAGAAATTGTTAGGTTGCACACTATGCTTAGGGTGACTATTTCAGACAAAGATTTGAAGTTCACATCTAATTTTTTGATAAGATTATTTAAGGGGTTGGATACCAATTTTAATTTTAGTATTTCATATCACCCTAAGTCTAATGGATAGATTGAGTGTGTTAATCAGGTGATTAAAGATATGTTATGAATGTATGTCATGGATAAACCATCCAAATGAGAGAGTACCTACATCCAGTATAGTTTTCGTATAATAATATATTTCAAGCTTCATTAAAAATGAGTTTGTTGAAAGAATTATATGGAAGGAGGTGTCATATTCTTATGATTTGGAGGAATCCAGTTGATAGAGTCATGGTCGGTCTAGATTTTCTCAGAGAGATAAAAGAGTGAGTTGTGAAGATTAGGAAATTTTTTAAAGCTTCCTAGAATAGAAAAAAAAGATATGTGAATATGCATAGAGTTCAAAAATAATTTAAAGTTGGAGATCATGTGTTTTTAAAAGTTAGATTTTGGAAGAGCTCATTAAAAATGGGCATTTTTTTCTGAATTAGAAGCATGTTATTGTGGACCATTCGAGATCCTATAAAGGATAGGTTCATAGACATATAGACTTGCTTTACCTGCATCCATGCATGCACATGATGTATTCCATGTATCTTAGGTTAAAAATTATATTCCTCCTACTGATCACATGAATGTTTGGCATATGCTCTAGGTGGAGCTAGAGGGTGATTTCTGGGTATGGTGCATACAAATTTTCGAAAGGAAGGTCAAAGTTCTCTAGAACCGAGCCGACGGGATGGTAAAGGTGCAAAGGAGCCTACTTAATCTTGATGAGGTCACATGGGAGCAAGAATATGTAACGAGGGAAGAGTGCCATCATATTTTTAAATGATGTACTGCATATACATGTATATGTGTGGCACTCACGACATGCATAGAATAAAGCGAGGAGGAATGTGATTCCCCCACTACCCTATGATGTACATATATTTACCTCGATATTAGCATGGTGAGTTAAATTCATTTTTTGGGCCTGTGTGCCTACGTATTTATGTCTTGTATATTTTGATGCTAGTATACCCAAGCTTATTTGTTGGTTTTAGTTATGTGGCCAAAGGGCCAAGATCGTAAATATACTTAAATAATTCAGATATTTTTTCTTATATAATAAAATGATATGAAATATGTTGGTTGTAGAGATCACTCCATGGTAAGAGTATGGGGGGCATGCAATTCCACGGTGTTAAGGGGTAAAGGTGTTGGATGACGAATAGTGCTAATGAGAGAACCTAAAGCCCACGTAGCTTTGGTGTGCCACATGGATAAGAGAGGCCATGCAATTATATATATAGACGCACACACACCCTTTCATGCATGCCTCATTATGATTATTATTATGAGGATTATGATTATGATTCTAACTATTTCTAGATTATAGTTCTCACTAACCAGTTGGTGAATTCTAAGCTTGGGTTTTGGCCCAGTTGGGAGCTATGTTAGTTTATGGCATAGAGGGTGTCTAAAGTACTAGAGAAACATGACTATTGGGTTGGCACCTTATTAGTTGGACTGGATGGTTTTTTGAGCCTTGGAGTGACATGATTGTTAGGTTGGCATCTTAGTCAGAGATATATTGTTTTGTGGCCTAGAGGGTGCATAGAGCCCCGAAGTAGCATAACTATAGGGTTGGAACCTATTGTGATATTAAACCCCCCCCCCCCCCCTCCCTTATTTATATATAGTTACTTTAGGAAATAAATGGGACCCTTTTAATTTTTAATTTATTATAATAAAATGGTTTTTAATTCTTTATAGGATAAAAAAATGATACTCGAAGGATAAGCTCAATTACTATTCCCTGAAGGTCTTAAACAAATAATTAACAAAAAACCCCATCGCATACTACATATCACAATTCCAATTAGCAGCACTAAAATTTCTCTATCGAAAAAATGTGATGCAATGTTGCCCAAATACATAGAGCAATTCACGCAAAAAGACTCGTATAAAATCATAACTAAGGAAAAAGTTTTCTGGTGCTTATTTTAATAAATTCCATTGGTAGGGCCCATATCTATGCAGCGTTATCCTTCGCTACCCCACCATCGTAAATCCATCTTATTGTATTTAGAAAACCCCGCTCTAAAACCTTGATGCGATATATCGCAATCACAATATTGTAAGACCTTTAGTGCATTCACCTATTCTACAAGTTTTGTGATTGTGATACTATTATCGCATTGCAAAACTTAAATCACGTTTGACCCTCCATTCGCCCGATATCTTAACCCGTCGATAAGTGCTTATATTTAATTAACACATGGATTTGATCACATATAGGTAAATAAAATAATATCTTGTGATATGATTTGTGCTCTTAAGGAATTTTACGGTGCGAAATCTTCATTAAAGCGCTGAGTTGTCGGGTAAACCACGTGAACCCACATTTTCAATTATGACTGAGGCATAATGGTATTAATGGTATTGAGAACCCAAATGATTTGATTTATTTTATTTAATGTTTCAGTATTCTCTTCATTTAAAATATATTTGCCATCGCTTCAAGGTTTTGTGTTAATTGCTCCCGCATTCTAAGTGTTCTTCCTCATTATCTGTCTTTATCTTTGTTGTAGGCTAGTCCCGAAATGCAAGAATCTTGCAAAATGTCGAAAGCTGCAAAGAAAATCAAGAAACCCATGGCCACTCCACAGTCAGCTCCTCCTACTACGGAAGTCACAAAGATGCCTCCGTTGTTCTCTGATACAACATGTACGACATACTATTTAACTTCTTCATGGGAGGCAATGTATAAATTGTTTGAGTATGAAGAGCCAAGGGTAATTAAAAGGGTAGCTATAGCTAATAATTCATAATCTTCTGGAACCACTTATATTTATGTCACCAATTATTTCCTCCATCAAATTTCCACTCGCCCTAAAATTCTTCCCTATACAGACATGGTGAAGTGGATAATTGATAATTTAAATATCGCAGAAAGGATATTTCTAACTTCAAGAGAAACAATAATCAGGTCTTTCAAGGCCGAATATTTGTAGAAGATGTATCAAATGCCAAACCCACAAAAGATATATGATAATAAATTCCTCCAAAAGTTCGCAGAAGAAAATAAACTCGAGTCAAAACCGATAAGGAAATGGAGGCGCAACCCCAACCAACATAAACACGATGATAAGGGTATGTACTCTACATCCTCTCTTGATGGTTCGCATTGCTATGTTGCTGGTATGATGTGTAGGCTGTTTGGGTATCCTAATACAAATAAGTTTTCAATTGAGTGTGTTCCTCTCATTGATGTTATATCATATTCATACATTATGGATTGGGCTACTATTATTTCCAATAATGTTTCCTCCTAAATCCTAGAGTATAGAAAAAACCGGAAAGTCACTTCCAAGATAGTTCCCCCCTTTTCTATGAGCGCATATATCATGTATGCGGTATGATTTACTTTCGATTTCCAAACCATGGGATAGAATGGACTATAAAATACCCCACGCCTATCCATATTTACCAAAAAATCCTTTGGGAGTCCAATTTTCAATCTAATTTTTACATAATCTGTCATGGGGTCATACTACCCCTACATCAAGTTGTCTTTGGAGAGAAAGCCCTAAGCTTGTCAAATGAAGCCAGAGATGATTTCACAACTTTAGGAAAATGGTTTGGAGAGGAATTGTTTACATATGCTAGGTTTTTCAATAGTCTAGCCATATCTTGTGTTCTCCCACTTTATGTCTTAGATAAAATCCAATCCAAATAAATTTCCTACCAGAGAGTAGGACATGGACTAACCAAAGTCATGAAAGAAGCCAAAAAGTCTACATGGTCATCATTTCCTATCCATTGTGACGTCTATGCCTTGGATAATTACAAGCATGCTAGGCTTGAAATTAACTGAATTTAGTGTATAAAATTATCTACCATGCCCAACAGACAGTTTGACCCAAAAAAAGTGGCACGAAACTTTACAACCCAACTTAAATTCAGACAATTCATACATGAGCCTGAGATTATGATGATATGTTTGAAGTTATTGAGAGATACCTACATGTAGAAAATCCTGTAGAGATCTGTCTAAATCCTGAACAACTTACTAAGTTTAAAGAATACAGGAATAAGAGGTTGGAAAATTTCCCTCTCAACATGTTTAATTTTTCTCAACCAATTTTGCAGAAAGACCTGGATTTGGAACAGCCCCCAAAGGACAATGAGGTCCTACAGGAAACAGAAGAAACCACATTCACAAAACAACAAACTATTGAAAAATTGCTCAACGGTGATTTCGATAAGGTTTGGGATCAATTTGATAAACATATCAAATAAAATCAAGAGGTAAAGACTTTTGAGCCTAAAGAGATAAGCATCACTCCTCAAGGAAATACACATAGCCCACTAACTGTTGGGGCTTCTGACAAGGTAGTCAGCGTAGATGAAATTGAATTCATCCCAACATTCCCTTGATCAGAAATTATTCTTAAGATTGAATATATCCCTCCTCTTGACATATTTTATAGTGCCAAGCATATGACTATGGCGAATATGCAGAGAAAGAGGAGAAGAGTTGGCCAATCCCAGGCACTAGTCCCTGGAGACATACCAATGGATGCGGTGTGGAAAGATCCACAAAACAATCCTTCTGATGAATTAACAAGACTATCACAGTTTTCAGGTGCCTATGCAATTGCCACTGTTGACAAAACATCATAAGTACAATAATTGGTCAAGGAAAAGGATGATAGAATCCAACAGTTGGAACAAGAGTTGTTAAAAGAAAAGTAGAGTATTGATCAACAGTGGAAAACACATTTTTCACAACTACAACATAGTTTTGATTAGATGAAATTGCAACATCAAACTGATATGAAGTTCAAATATTCTCAAATTCAACAGCTCCAACTCACAATTGAACAACTGAAGGAAAATATGAAAATTGAAGACTTTGTGAAAGAGTGATGGAATTAAACACACTCTTAGCCCAAAAAAAAGTAATATTTTTCCAGGAATTGGCAAACATCAATGATATATGCAAAAAACATGATTCATTATGAATCAATTGTCCGACCTGAGGACGAATTTTGATGACATTGATGAAAATACTTCATAATTCATCACATGGCAAGACAATGCTAAAGGAAGAGCAACAAATCTTCCGAGAAAAGAGGATTCAGAAAATTAAATCCTCTTTACAGATTGGGACATAAAGCTAAGGAAAGCAGAAAGGCCCGAGAAAGGGATGTTGCAAATAATATTACTGAAACTGTCAATAATAATTTGTTTGGTTCCAATCTTATTCAATAATTCCCAGAAGGCTCCCTATCCTATATCAGAGTTTTAATGAAACAATGGCAGGAAAGGTCAAAGAAAAAGGAAGATAACATTAGGAAATTGGAAAAACTTGACTTGGAAAAATATTGACAATATCTTGTGAAGCCACACAACCAATGGCTAATGTTACATTTCCTTGTTGACACACCCTCTCACATGCTCCCTGTGCTTTCAGATGCAGTGTACAATGGAAAGTTGCACATAAGGCTAGATTAGCCTCCTGAATTAATGCTAGATATTTACTAGCTCAAGCAGCGAATGGAAAAAGAGACAACATCTCACTCCTCAGCTTATCAATCAAACATATTCTATTTTAGTCTTGTTATCTCTTAGTTTAAGGAGGTTTGTTCAAACCTCCTCAAAACTTTACGTATTTTCTATTTTTACATTCCTAGTTTAGCTATATAAACCCTTTCATGTCTTGAAGGAAAGGGTTTTGAATTTTTGTCACGAAAACTTGGAAAATTTGCACTACTGTTCTTTTTTAAATCATCTTAATAGAAAGGTTGGACCAAGAATATTTATTTCATGAGCAGAGTTATGATATATCGAGTACTTCTATCTCTATATGGTTGTTGTGTTTACATGTAATTGATAGTCACACTTTTCTTTTAAATTGTTTTTTTATATGTATTCTTTAAATACAATTGAGCATTAACTCACTTTTGAACATGCGAGATTGCTATCTTACAATATATCTACAAGACAATCAGTTATTTGATGTGATATGTGTTTAAAGCATTAATTTTGATTAACTGTTTCATAAAAATGAATTATCTTTACTTGTTTTTACTTTTGTAAGTGTTTGATAATCTACATTCTCATACACTAAGGAAAATATTTGAAATTGCATACAAAAGAGATATAATTTAGTCTCGAGATATAGATAGGTATAAAGATATATTTTAGTTTGTTATCACTCTCAATTATCACTCCCATTTCACTATATTTACCTCACACCCACTTAATTATACTTAAAAGGGAAATTGGTCCCATCATCCCCAGTCAGAGCCACTATTCTAGACAGAAAATGAATGATTTTCAAGTTCCTAACTGGGTGGTTATCCCCAATGTTAACGCAACAATTTTCGAGGCGTCAACAAAAACTTGAAATTGTCCTTGGAGGGTGCTTGGAGCAGCATAAATGTTGGATATGATCCTTGGCTCAGAGGTGACCTATTGTTGAAATCCATGAACTACGTGGTCTACGACAGTGCACCCATAGCTAGTCAATTTTCTTAGCGAGATAACTATTAAATTTTAAGTGTCGGTATGATTATTAATTTTATGTTTAAACCCTAATTTTAGATTTTTGTGATTTAATGACTACACTTTACTTTATATTTTGTTGTGCATATTTATTGGAATGTATTTATTTATATATACTAGTTAGTTAATGTGAAAATGAATTTCTTAAATTGATTAATTGTATTTCCTATGCCATATTATGTGTTTACCCAAGGTTCATGGCCGGTTAATTAAATATTTTTTTCCACTATGTAATGTTCAAATTATAATTTATGTGTTAAAATATTGCACCTTAGACATTGTAAATGCATACATGTAAACTGGAAAATTGCTAGAAACCCCATGGATAGATTAATTCTGGTTAGCTTCCACAATAAGATTATTCTTGTGATTAAATTATATCAATGAGAGCATTGGGACTATGGTAGCATTGCCCAAAAGGTGATATATATAAATTATTCAAAATCAATAGATACACAAATTATGAATGAAAATGTAAATACGTTAAGTTCCTGGACTTATCGGAGGAAAATGTGCAATATAAAAATATAAAACCATAGAAACAGTAATGCGGAGCTAAAAGAATACAAGGAAATGATCGTTTCTCTAGAAAAATCACCATTAACAAATTATCAGGGAAAATATAGATAAATAATATCTCTTCAATAAACCATACCTTTGAATCAAAAACTCTTTTTGAATCTCTAATTTGTCCTGAGGATTTAATGGGTACAATGTCAATATTCAATGCCATCCATCAATGCAGAGATTATGTGTTATTTTATTTCATTTTATGTGTTATTTTATTTCATTTTGTTTCTATTTTTTTAAAACAAATGTCACACCCAATTATAGGGAATTAGTTCAATCAAACATCGTAACCAATTACAAAATAGTTTGATAATAATTCATTTTAATTTATTTTTTTTAAACAAATGCCACATTCATCCACAAATAATTAGTCTATATATATATATATATATATATATAGATATATATATAATAACTTTAATAAAAAATATTACAAAACATTACACAAATAAACTTTTTATGAAAAATAAAAGTCGAATCATTTTGACTGAAAAACCATTTCTATACTCGCTGTTATTCCAGGGACTGATAAAATTGTAAATAATTAAAGCACATTATAAGAAAAGGTATATAAAACTATTAACTCCCCACATAAAGAAAATTTCATTCAGATATAATTTTATGGAATACCTTGGAAAATATTTTATGTTTTCTTTCAAATCTTTGACATTTTCTTTTATATTTACTTTACCATATTTAAATTCTTTGAAAATTCTTCATATGTTTTTATTCACACTAAATACATTACAAAACATAAAATTAATTATAAAATTATAAACAACTAAAAAAAACATCTAGTATATCCCATAAGGCATAGAGTAGATGTTGACAGGACATTTTGTTAAAGCATTGTGTGGTGTAAAGGTCACTAGTTTGAAATATCATCACCTAAAATTCAAAAATGCTAAGGGTTTGTGTAGTCCAAGTCGTGATACTAAGGTGACTTTGATGGCTTACATGCCCCTAGGTCACAACTACTCAAGTCACAAGTTACATGTGTGATTCGTCTCAGGCCTCAGATTACTTAAGAAATAAAGAAAAACATGTCCCCTATAATATTCCCTCATAAATAAAAGAAAATGAAGAGGAACAAAAAGAGACCAAAAAAAGAGTATTTCATAGATGTAAATTTGAAATAAAAATTCAAAACAGAATGCACAACAAAATATATTTTGATTTTGATTTTTAGAAGTGCAAATACATTTGCGAATGAAATTGAAGGTTGTTACTCCTTTTTCCCATAGTAAGGTCAATATTTTTACAGATGTATACCGCGACTTTGTTTCATGCACTCAGTAAGAACTTTGTTTTACAGACACGGTGAAAAACATCTAGACAGATGGGAAAAAACTAAAAAATTATATATAAACACATGCTTTCACACTTTTTATATATCCTGCCAAGCAAACTTAATAAGCTATTTAATATAAAGTGTATAGTTTTCATATTGATTATGAACATCATCAATACATGTTGTGCAGTTCAACTATGCAATTAATGAACATTCCAATTACACATTAATATTTCTTATGGTTTTGATTTGAGAATGGTGACTCTGGTGCAGGGGTAACCCCGCTTCACCCACATTCCCAGTGTCCAATTACTTCCTACTCTGTCTGTGTGTGTAATGTATCCACAATTTCACTTCCCAAAGCTGTGCGCCATCCCGACAATCTCATCACACCCAATTCTCATCCTTTTATTCAGTAAGGGTCCTCTTAATCCTTTCTTCCATTCATTTATCAAATTCCTAGAATTTGATTAATGAATACCTTGATAAATTTCATAGGCCAAAAGGCAACCCTTATATCTCCCTATATAACAACTCTTTTGTCAAAATGGAACCATCGCACTCAACCATCCACAATTCATATGACACCCACATCGCACATTCAACATTATACACACACCATAATATCTCAACATATATAATATATATATGCAATTCGTTCACATGAATGACCCGACATCCGTAAGGGTTGACCGCCAATTACACAAGCTCTGCCAACCAAGACTGCAACTCTTACACAAGCTCTGCCATGCGTTTCTTATATATATACTCTGTCACAAGGTCTCATCCGTATCGAATTCTTCTCTCTCAGAATCGATCGTTATAGTGATCGATTCACCTCGCGTCAATTCTCAGAAGGCGACCAAACCCCGATTTCAAATTACTGACAATGCATTGCGCAGAACTCAATACGATCAAGGAACATACAATTTGGACACAACATCGACAAGAAGTCGATTTCTTCAACTAAATACAGAGCACAATTTATCCCAAATTGCAAAGTACATGTCTACACATACACTCTTCTTCAGGCAGATTCTTAGCTTGATTTACAGAGTCCAGCTACCACAAGAACTTAAGGGAGTTTCACGCAGGAATTTCACCAATAAATTCACAGTTACGAAGGTATTCTCCACACAGAGTTAACCAACAAATGCACAGTTACACTGGGACCATTTCCTCATATGATTCGACCAAGAAGACAATAAATCACACATGGAACTTATACACAATTCTTCATAACCAGATATATGCATATATACAGGTGGTAGATCCCAAAACACATTCTTACAAATTCATAACAGGCTAGATATTCAACTCGGTGACCATTATTCTCCTATTCTATTGCTGAAGAGGTTCTCTACCTCTCTCCAGCTCTCGGGCTCTCTCCTGATCTCAGCTAATCTCTTCAGGGTTATATTATAAACAGTTCAACAACTCTTAGTATTGCAATTCCTAAATCTAGACTCAATAGCTGAATTATTCCTAAACTGACTCTTCGTATTCCTATCTCCACCAACTTCTCAAGTTCTCAAAATGCCTTGAGAACAATTACAATTTCCTACCTAAATATTCAAAATATTAATATTTACAAGAATATTTAAAGAACATGGGACCCCCTATGTCTACTTATGTACAAAGTGACTTTTGAGCCTAATGCTCCTGCATCAGACTCCCAAGCTTCAAATTTTTCATGGTCTCCTGATCATTTGCTCTTTGTCTCTGCCTCCAGGATCCCATACTTGGTTTTGCTGCTATCCATCAGCTGCATCATTCCTCAACGGATCTTCTCCAGACTTCCAGACCTTGTTCTGTAATCTGCCCCTAGCTATGCTTTCACAATCTGCTTTTGTCCTCCCTGTACAAAAATACTTATGTTTCCTTGGCGCTGTCTGCTGCATCGGAGACACCCTCATCATCAGTCTTCTGATGTACTCAATCTCCATGTCCAGCTTATCCTTTGGTTGGAAACTATCTTGCCCTCTGCTGCTGCCTTCAATTTCTGTTAATGTCAATACTGCTGCCACCATGGGTGTTGTTGCTGCCAATGTTGCCTCTGTGCAACCAACCTGAATATCCCTTAGGATATTTCCCTCTGTAGCACCCCTCTTTTGTTCGCCATCTGTAAATTCATTCTCAGGAAACAATCCACTATTTGATCTCCTACCAGCAGTGACACACTCCTCCAGCATACTAGTAAACAGAATTAGATTCTGCAAGCTAGTATCTACTCCTCTCTTCTTCACAGCTTCAGGCATCCTTGCTCCAGGGTCTGCAATCCCTTCCTCTTCTTTAAATGCTCTTAGCAAACAATTTACCCATTTCTCCTGTGCTTGTTTTATATCTTCAACATGCTGGAAGTTAGACTCAACATTTTCTTCTTCTTTGTGGGCAATCTTCAGCAATTGCCTCTCATCCTCCTGATGGATTTTAGAAATCCAATCAAGTTCTCTAAGCTTTTCCTTCTCATATTCTGTCAGCATGGAATGTTGATTCCTCCCCACTTCAGCAGCTTCCAAAATCTGTTCTTCAGGCTGGCTTTGGCCTACCCAACTAGCCAACTCTTCTTTGTCAATGACATTGATAATTACCTGTGTATGAGACATGGTTGTCTCGTCCTCCTTCAGCAACAGTTTTTCTTCTCTCAAGGCAATTTCAAAGGATGAATTGTCTTATGCATCACCTGTACACATAAAAAAACTGTCAGTGTTAAGACCATCAGACCCAATGGTCTCAATTGATGATCTAGTCACCAATTCTTCTCCCGGCATTTCTAAGTCTGGTTCAAGGCTCAGAAATTTTTCATCATCTTTTTCTTCAACTGTCAGAGTCATCTCTACTACTCCAATCATCAAGTCCAGATGCTAGTCCTTCACTATGTTTTCAGCCAACATAGTTTCCTTCTCATTCACCTCTCTGACAACTTTCAACTGCTGTCCTTCCTCTTTCTCTGTATGATCAAAACATGAATCATCAGCAGTAAAGTTCCAATGCTTCTATGCCTTCTTTTTCTCTGACAACACTTCAGTATGTTGTGCAGAACTCCTTTCCAAACCTTCTGGCAGCACCTCTTCCTGAGATCTCACTATCTTAGCATTGATCTGAACAGATTTCAGATTCAATGTCTTCTTCTCATCAACAAACTTTGAAGCTTTTTCATCTTCCCGTGGTGTACCTGCAAACATACACAATCTTTTAGTTTTCAAATCACAAGACTCTTTAGCCTTGGCTACTCCCTCAAGCACTTCTTCTTGAACAGGTCTGCACATGGAATCTTCAATTTCCATCCTTGCCTCAAGAACTCTGGGTTCTTCTTCCTCTGTGGATTCTTTCATCACTTCACATTTGTCAGACTCAAGAACACAAGCCCTCACATCATCTGGACTTGTCCAATAACTCAGGAATTCCCCAATGGTTTCCTCCTTAGCAAGACAAGCTTTTTGCTGCCTCAAGTCTTCATCATGTCTCACAAGACCTCCTGCAGGTCTCCAATCTTCATTTGTGCTCTGTTTTGCTTCACAAGCAGAGATTTCTTCTTTCAACTCAGCTGCTCTGAGTTCTTCCTTCAACAGGGCAATCTTCTTTTGTCTCAACCTCATCTGTAATGGTTGCCATTTCACCTTCTTCTTCATGAACCAACCAACTCTCTGGCTTTCGTCTATCCATCTCCTCAATTCATTGAACTCTTCCCTAATCTCAACAATTTCTTTCTTCCATTCTTCATCTGTAAATTTCTTCTTTATGTCATTTGCTTTGGCATCTTCATTCACTCTTCTGCTGTGGCTTCTCCCAGAACCTCTGCAATCTCTGCAGTCTCTGCCATGGCTCTCAGTAGCCATTTTATTCTCTAGGAGTTCTTCACTCACAAGCTGCACTAAGCCTCTGCAACAACAAGCTCTCTTGCTGCAACTTACCTCACCAAGCTTCTCTCCTGAGCTCTGGCTTTTGGCAAGTACTAGTCCCCTAGGAACCTTCTAGACTTCACTCTGCAACTTTCTCAAGAACACCTCTGCTCTCTGCTCATCCAACCTCTATTGGGAATCTTCCAAGTTCTGCCACACTCTTTCTGCACTCAGAATCCCTTTATAGATTCTTCTATCACTGCTCTCAAAGCTGTGATCTACTTCTGCTGAGATGTACTCGATTGTCTGCATTCTGACTTTTGCAAACAGTCCTTCAACCAGAGTTAAACACTGCTCATTTCTCTAGAGAACACCGCAATTGTCCTCCTTTATCCAACCTCTTAGCTGAATACTAGGCTCACTATCTTTACTATCAAAATCTGTCTTCAATTTCCAGCAACCATAATTCTGCAACTACAAATTCAACCAGATTAAAGTTAATTACCTGCAAGATCATGATCCTGTCCTCCACTCCTCCTGCAAATCTTGTTCACTATGATTCTGTGTATCCTTGCTGCCTGATCTTCCTTCTTCAAGTCTGCAGTCTTCAAAAATTTTGTCCTCTAATTGGACTCTACAACTCTGCAATTGCCTTCACTGTATCCTTGTATGCTGTAATTTTATTAGTTCCCACAAGTCTGGTTTCCAAAACAAACTTTTCAGCGAGCTAACCAAATTCTAGCTCTGATACCACTATGGTGCAGGGGTAACCCCACTTCACCCACATTCCCAGTGTCCAATTACTTCCTACTCTGTCTATGTGTGTAATGTATCCACAATTTCACTTCCCAAAGCTGTGCGCCATCCTGACAATCTCATCACACCCAATTCTCATCCTTTTATTCAATAAGGGTCTTCTTAATCCTTTCTTCCATTCATTTATCAAATTCCTAGAATTTGATTAATGAATACCTTGATAAATTTCATAGGCCAAAAGGCAACCCTTATATCTCCCTATATAACAACTCTTTTGTCAAAATGGAACCATCACACTCAACCATCCACAATTCATATGACACCCACGTCGCACATTCAACATTATACACACACCATAATATCTCAACATATATAATATATATATGCAATTCGTTCACATGAATGACCCGACATCCGTAAGGGTTGACCGCCAATTATATATACAATTAACCTTGATCAAACTCTTTTAACATATTCCATCGGACCTTATATTAAGATTATAATACGTTGAATAACGTTAATAAACCAAATTCATATATATATGGCTCCGCCGGGCCCACAATTCAATCAAACGAACGCATACACCGTACCTTGCTTAACCTCCGGGCTCTTCCATTAAACCTTGGGCAAGTTCAACACGCGATCGCCGTTCGATATCGAGCCTCCAGATCGACGGCTTGTATTAATTCCACTCGGCGTCTTCAGTCAATGTATAACGCGCGAAGGTGCACTTTAAACAGTGGTTTTGCAATGTCGGTCGGGACACATGTCATCAATCCTATGGAATCGCTGCAAATTCTTCAATACCGCCTTCCGTATAATGGTGGTGCGAAGAAAACCGCTGTTCGGTTCCAAACCACTTTCACTATTCCTCCGGTCAAGGTTCCGCCTCTCCAGGTTCCGGTTCTATTCCTTTTGCTCGGTTCTGTCTCTAGTTCAGCCCATTCTATGTAAAAAGGTTCCTTTCACTCCGGCGCAGAGTTCCTACCATACTGAGATCGGCTCACCAACCAAGACTGCAACTCTTACACAAGATCTGTCATGCGTTTCTTATATATATACTTTGTCACAAGGTCTCATCCGTATCAAATTCTTCTCTCTCAGAATCGATCCTTACAGTGATCAATTCACCTCGCGTCAATTCTCAGAAGGCGACCAAACCCTGATTTCAAATTACTGACAGTGCATTGCGCAAACGATCAAGGCACATACAGTTTGGACACAACATCGACAAGAAGTCAATTTCTTCAACTAAATACAGAGCACAATTTATCCCAAATTGCAGAGTACATGTCTACACATACACTCTTCTTCAGGCAGATTCTTAGCTTGATTTACAAAGTCCAGCTACCACAAGAACTTAAGGGAGTTTCACGCAGGAATTTCACCAATAAATTCACAATTATGAAGGTATTCTCCACACAGAGTTAACCAACAAATGCACAGTTACACTAGGACCATTTCCTCATATGATTCGACCAAGAAGACAATAAATCACACATGGAACTTATACACAATTCTTCATAACCAGATATATGTATATATACAGGTGGTAGATCTCAAAACCCATTCTTACAAATTCATAACAGGCCAGATATTCAACTCAGTGGCCATTATTCTCCTATTCTATTGCTGAAGAGGTTCTCTACCTCTCTCCAGCTCTCAGGCTCTCTCCTGCTCTCATCTAATCTCTTCAGGGTTATATTTATACAAACAGTTCAGCAACTCTTAGTATTCCAATTCCTGAATATAGACTCAATAGCTGAATTATTCCTAAACTGACTCTTCGTATTCCTATCTCCACCAACTTCTCAAGTTCTCAAAATGCCTTGAGAACAATTACAATTTCCTACCTAAATATTCAAAATATTAATATTTACAAGAATATTTAAAGAACATGGGACCCCCTATGTCTACTTATGTACAAAGTGACTTTTAAGCCTAATGCTCCTTCATCAGACTGCATGTTATGAATATCTTCTAGGAGAAGGAAAATAGATCGCTGGTCAAAAATCCAATTAATTTGTGTCACTTCAGTATTCAAAAAAATTTGCAATGAGATTTGTCTTGTACTCTAGGAATGGTGTAGATATGGACATTAAATGGGGTAGTTGGGATTATTTCCAACACCCCCTCTTAATCAGAACTAATGAAATTCATGATGCCCAAAAACTCTCATAGATGAATAAAACTTTCCTTCGCCAATGGTTTGGTGAAGATGTCTACATATTGTTCTTAAGACCTGCAATGTTTCAAAAAAATTCTTTGCCATTCATCAGATCTCTGATGAAAAAATACCTTTTGTCAATATGCTTACTTCTTTTGTGAAAAACTGAATTTTTGGATAAAAAAATTGTAGAGTTGTTGTCAAAATATATGTTTGTTGTTTCTTCTTGTTCATGCCTTAAATCTTTTAACATTCTTCTCATCCAAATTACTTGACAAGTTGTCGCTATTGTTGCCACATATTTAGCTTCAGCTATGGAAAGAGAAACAATAATTTGTTTCTTGGGAGCTTGTGAAATGACTCCCAAAATGGAATAAAAAAACATAGCCTGATGTGATATTTATTTTATCTACACTTCCTACCAAATCACTATCAGTACATCCAACTAGTCTAAATTCATTTTTTGTAGTATACAAAATGACATATCCATTGGTTCCATTAACATACCTTACAATTCTTTTAGCTACTAGCAAATGTTTCTACTTTCGTGTATCCATAAATCTAGAGACCAAACTCACTGCATACATTAAATTAGGTATACTTACAATCAAATACATCAAACTTCCAATGATGATTTTGTATGGGATTGGATCTACATTGTTGCTACAATCTTCTTTACTCAATTTGAAACCCATGGATATTAGTGTTGGATCATGCTTGTTACTATGCATTTTAAACCTCTTCAAGATGTATGTTGCATACTTTGTTTGAGAAATAAAAGTTTGATCTTCCATTTTCTTTACTTCTATGCCTATAAAATACCTTAACAATCCAAAATTTGTCATTTCAAGATAATTTTTCATGACCTCTTTAAAATGAGCAATGAGAAGATCATTACTCCTTGTGAAAAATAGACCATCTATATAAAAAGAAAATTAAAATTTAATCATCACTTTCATTGATTTAGAGAGTGGGCTCACCATCACTTTTTCTAAAGCCATTTTTTAGCACATATGAGTCTATTATATTATGTCGTGCCCATGGTGTTTTCTTCAACCCATAAAGAGATTTCATTAGTATATACACTTTGTCTTCTTTCCCTTGAATTTCATAATAGGTGGCTACTCCACATACACTTCACCTTTCAATACTCAATTCAAGAAGGTTTTCCTTGTGGAGTCATCTATGAATGTCAATAAATAATAACTTCCACCAATTGAGGGTGTTTTCATTCGTCGACACAAATCTAAATCTATGATCTCCAAAGGTGCATTTTCCCTTATTGACTTTCCTTCTGGAAATGATTCTCTATTTTTTGTTCCCAAGATGCATCCTTCACATAATCTCTCTAGATTTTTTCTAAGTGGAAAACCCTTTACCTTTCATTTCCTATATGTTAATTTTATACCTTCAAAGTGAATATGTCCAAATCTTAGATGCCATGACCAATTTTCATCTTTTATTTCTGCTTGAAAGGTTGTTTGTGTCAGTGTTTCATTTTTTCCTTCATATTCTTGAGGGTTCATTGAGAGTTGTGCTTGAGCAGCCTCTACCTTCAAATCTAGTTTTATCCTTAATGGAGGGATCTCGCTACTTCCGATTTGGTATTTTTCAGTGAGATATTTACATGGAAATTTATCTAGGATTTTGCATTCTCCATTTTTAAAAAATAATTTATACACCTTTTACCTAAGATGTCCAATACTTATTAGATTTTTTTTAAACTAGGAACAAAATAAACATATGAAATATACATTTTCTCCCCCTTCTTGTTTAGAATATTGGCATTTCCTTTACCCATGCATGCCACTTCATTATTAGTCCCTGATGTAACTTTTGATATTACACTTTCATTCAAATTGGGAAACATTTATATGTTCCCTGTCATGTGATTATTGCAACCTAAGTCCAAAACCCTTACATCCTTTTGATTTTATTTTGATACATTGCAAGTTGAAAACATATTGTCTTAGTATTGAATTTCCTTTGTAAAATTTTCATTTGGTTTAGTAATATCATACATTTTTTCTACATTCATTTGAATAATGCCCATACTTCTTGCAATAATGACATTAAACTTTATACTTGCCATACCGTTGACCTTGTGTTTGGTCTTGGATTGGATATTGACTTGGATTTTGGGTGTTTCGTCTTCCACTTGAGCTTGTAGAGCTACTTCTTCCACCAATGTATTGACTTCTCCCTTTACCTCTAGAATTTGATCCTTCTCTTCCTCTACCATGACCAATTGAGACTTGTGTATTGAAAGCACATTATAATGAAGACTTTGATGCCCTATTCAACCTATGTTCATGAGAAATAAGTGGTGCATGAGTATAATCCAGTGAGAACAATGAAATATCCTTTGTCTCCTCTATTGAAACATCAATAAAATCAAAACTTGCTATTAAACTTCTAAGAATTTTTTCAAACACTCTCCTAATTTGTTTAAATGTCTTGATGTGAGATTTGATTTGACTAATCACTACAATAATTTATGTAAAAAATGAGTTTACTATCTCCGAATCCTTCATATACACTATTTCAAAATCCCTTCTCAACATTTGTAACTTTGTTGCGTTCACCTTTTCCATGCCTATATATTTTTTCTAGAGAACGTTCCATTCTTGATTTGACTTTATTGTTGCTACAATCCTTGGAAAAAATATCATGGACTACTTAGAATATGAAGAAGAGGGTTTTGGATTCTTTATTCATTTTATCTCTCAAAAAATATCTTTCTACTTGTGTTAATGCATTATATGTTGATACATTAGTTTGTTCTTGGAACCCATTCTCTAAAATATATGATATAACATGAGAACATAACAATGCCTTCATTGCGATTTCCCAATAATCATAGTTTTTTCCATTAAACTGAGAAATATGTGGATTTGTAAAGCTTGTACTTGAAGCTACCATTACTCATTGATATAAACCTTCTCCTTCTCTGGTTTTGATAAACCTGCTTTGATGCCACATGAAAAAAAGAGGTAGAAGAACAAAAATAGACTAAAAACTGAGTATTACATATATGTGAACTAGAAATTAGAATTCAAAATAGAGCGCACAACATAGTATATTTGGATTTTTATTTTCAGAAGTGAAAATATATTTGTGAAAGAAAACAAAAGTTGTTGCTCCCCTTTCCCCATAATAAGATCAATATTTTTACAAATATCTATCGTGACTTTGTTTCATACATAATAAAAAATTTGGTTTACAGACATGGTGAAAAATCTCCATACCATAGGCAAAAAATCACTCAAAAATTATATATAAACACTCTATTTCACATATTTTATATATCTCAAAAAAAAAACTTAATAAAATATTTAATATATAGCTGAGAATTTTTCATATTAATTGTGCACATCACCAATTCATATTATGCACCTCAAAAATGTAAATAATGAACATTCCAACTATGCATTAATATTTCTTATTGTTTTGACTCACATATGTTGAGTTCATGCCATGGGTAACTTGCAGGAGGAGGGTAAAAAAGCACTTCTAAAAAATCATATTAATTCGGGTCACTCTAGTCTTTAGGAAAATATGTAATTGACATTAGAAGCTAGATCAATACTAAGCGAGGGTGAATCAGTAGTGATGTAACTTATAAAATTTTCACCAATTAATTAATATTTAAACCATGCATAACTAAAATACATAAGGAGAGATCATAGCATCAAACATAAATAAGAAATCATGAAAACGTTCAAGACAAGTGACACAAGTATTTCTGGTGGAAAACCCTCCCACGGGAAAAAAACCAACCTTATTGTTGTGCTGCTAAAAATATTTTATTATGTTGAGAAAATTCTTTACATAGAGATTCAGTTGGCTACTATCAAATGGAGATATCTTTCTCACATGGATCTACGGACAACCATCTACTGGAAGACACCATGACCAATGATCCTCGCTCAGTTACTCCTGAACTACCATGTGAATCTACAAACTCCTATCTGATGGAAGCCACCATGACCAACAAGCCTCACCCAGTTTCTTCCAAACTATCCAACTAACATTGGATGGAGAAAATTTCTCCCTTTATTGATTTCGTTGGAGTCCTCCAATTCCACTCCTCTATGTGGTTCTTGTTTCATATATTTTTAGATTGGAAATACTAAGAGTGGGGGTGAATCAATATTTCTTATCAATTATCACTTTTAAATAATTTCAGAGAATTAGTTAATCTTCAATTATTCTTGTTGTTTGTCCAATACCAACAGTAAACAATAGAACACAATAGGCACACAAATTTTAGGTGGAAAACCCCCTCCGGGTCAAACCACCAAATGCTTTTCTAATAAATTATTTAATCTTCAGCCCCAAATGAAATGAAAGGTAAAAATTCTTAGAATTATAGAAAAGCATTCCTCTCCAGCTCCCACTGGAAGGATTCCCCAATACCCTGGTTTCTTCAGTCGTCAACTGAATGGATGCCCCAACATCCTAGACCAACCTACCAAGTGTTCACAGGATCCAACCTATAGGTGACTTCATGCACCAACCTAGCACCTCCCTGCCACCCCATAATGATCAGAAATAAGACAAGAGTCTGGACTCCAATACCAGGGACAATGATCCATGATACAATATGATTCATAGTGATTTTCTTGAACTAGACCAATCACCCAATCACACTATGACCTGCAACCCAACCATAACATTATCCAACAATGACACTTATACCTCCCAACAATGCCTCTCCAGCTCTAGGACAAGTGGCTCTTTTACAATAATAAATCTTTTACAATTTTACAATGATGATTTTTACAATACTGACTTTTGACATGACCTTATACTTGACTTGACACAGCTTCTTTGAACACTAGCAGTTGTTGAGGTATTGTTGTGCTTACTTCAAGTAATGGTACTTTAGTGTTGCATTGTCCTTCTAGTATGTGTCTAAGTTGTCCTATTGTGTCCTCTTTCCTGCACGTGCATTAATGAACACGATTCAAACCAATATACAAAAAAAATACTTACATTGTCCTGCAAACCATATTTCAGATAAATATTCAAAATTCAAATGTAAATACATTCAACATTATGAACAAAACCCAATCAAACATACATAAAAAATAATTACACTGTCCTGTAAAAACATATGTCAGAGATATTAAAATTAAAATTCAAACACTAATCATACATACCTTGTTGTAGCAGACTTACCCTTGATTGTTGATGTGTTTTCCTTACTGCAGTGATCCTTGAATGCATACTTTTTCTTTCCTTCTAGAAGCTCGATATTGAATCCGATTTATATATGTAATTTCGGATCTCCAAGGTTTGAAATTTATCCTTGTGGTATCTCTCTTAGTCCTCTTTCCAACCCCAGAGGTCTGATCAATATTGGATTCTTCAAGAAATAGTTATTCCCAATCTCCTACGATGACCTGATTATAGACTGGTTCAGTAGAGCGAACTTGTACGAAGTGCAACGTATCATTATTTTAATCTCTGGTCCTGAAAATGATATTCAACAAACTGAAATCTGTCCTCTTTTCTTCACTTTTTACGAAATTTAAATCCAATGCTCAGAGAGAAATTAATGACAATTTTCCCAAGGTCACCTATTTGACATGAAATTTGGGAGCCTGCAAAAACCCTAACTTCCTCAAATCATATCTCTGAAAATATAGTGAACCAACATCTGAAATTCAAACATGCGCTTCATCCGGATTTCAGCTCAAATGGGTTTTTTTAGCATTGGGAGCTTCGTAGAAAAAAAATTATAGTGAAAATTCCATGATGGTCTGTTTTAAGTAGCGAAATCCTTACATGAGGAGGATATGAGGGTTACAATTCATATAAATTCTTAGGTTGAGAGGGTCTTCAACAAGTGAACGTTGGAGGGATTTTAGGAGCTTAAAAATTAATTAATCATTGACTATTCAATGACCACAATCAATGATTAGTGTCATGCCACAACCCCATGGGGTTTTATCCGACTAATTAGGGTTACTAACATCAAACACAAATATCTCTCAAACCATGAAGAATTACGTGGCATGCCATATATAAACAGAAACATCTCAACAAGTAGAAACCATCCAAAATATTCTTTAATCAAAATAGAGTAAGTTGTCAAGGCAAAATTCCTATGCAAGATCAAGGTAGCCCATGGTGCTTCTTGGGTTGACATCAATGCCAACCATTGATCAACAATATCACCCTTTGGCATTGATGGAAACACAAGTACTCCCCCTACGATCATGACACCTCTTCCTATAACATTCTCTCCCCCTTTGTCATCAATGGAAAATGGTAATTCACCTTGACAAACGTCATCTTGCAGACCTGTAAACACCCCAACTCCCCCTTTTTTTACTTACTTAGATAAGAAAAATACTATAATGAGAACTTCAAAGAATCCCAAGCATTAGGCAAAGATACTCAAATTCTTCACGAGGTAATGACTTGGTAAAGATGTCAATAATTTGTTCCTTTCTGCTAACATATTCAAGCTTGATATTCTTTTTGGTGACCTTCTCTCTAACAAAATGATATTTGATCGGAATGTGATTTGTTTTGGAATTAATCACAGGATTCTTGGAGATACTAATGGCATTGGTGTTATCGCAAAAGATGGGAATAGGCTCATCAAACTTGACTTGAATATCTTGCAAAGTTTGCTTCATCCATATAACTTGTGTTATGAAACCAGCTCCAAAAATAGAATAAAAGAGAGATCAACACCTTAGAAATCAACCACTTCGAGGGGGAAAGCTCCAATACATTACATGAAAAATTCTTGGATGATACAAATGACCAAAACATACTTCTATATATAGGATTCCATGGGCCCACAACATAATCCTAGCCAACCTAACAATGTAAGGGCACAATAATAACAATATTGGGGTTACAGGGGTACAACAATAACAATAAGGGGGCAACACTAATAACAATAAGGGACTAAACTAGTAATATACGGACCTAACATGCCCCTCTCCTTCAAAAAAATCTTTTCCTAAACGCTTGAGTAGCTCTGTGTGCTTCTGTATAAAATTCCCATCCTCCCATGTAGAATCTTCAGTGGGTAATTTCTTCCACTTGATGAGATACTCTGAAATTGATCTATTTCGTAGCTGTCAAGTTCTTGTTTCCGTGACCGCTTTAGGTTCCAATATGATTTTTCCTTCCTCATCAAGTTCTGGCAATATTTTTTGAACTGGAAGATTTTCACCTATAATCTTCTTTAAGCATGAAACATGGAAAACTGGATGCACTCGCGAAGAAGCAGGAAGCTCCAATTTGTATGCCATATTACCAATATTTTGCAACACCTTGTAAGGACCATAGTACTTTGGTGATAATTTATTCTAATTCTTAGCTTGCTTGAGGCACATTTGTTTGTATGGTTGTAGCCGTAAAAATACCCAGTCTACTACATCAAAACTTCTCTCGCTGTGATGTTGATCTGCATGTTGTTTCATTTGATTCTGTGCCAAATTTAGGTTATCCTTTAAGAGTTGGAGAACTTCTTGTTGATGCTTGATGTGATCTTCCACTCCTTGAACCTTAGAATTTTCTCTTAAATATGATGTGATGGACGGTGGATGATATCCATAAAGTGCCATAAATGGGGTCATTTTTGCTGCAATATGGAAGGAAGTGTTATACCACCATTCAGCGAGAGGTAACCACTTGACCCATTGTGTTTGTTTATCAGATAAAAAAATACGAAGATATCCTTCCAAACATTTATTCACTATCTCAGTTTGGCCATCGGATTGAGGATGATAAGATGATCTATGAGCTAATTGAGTACCCAAACAAGAAAATAACTTCGTCCAAAAATTTCCAGTAAAAATAGGATCTCTGTCACTCACAATAACATTTGGGTTTCCTTGTAGCTTTTGAATTATGTCCATAAATGTAGTAGCAACTGTACTTGCTTTAAATGGATGAGATAATGCACAAAAGTGTGCATACTTGGTAATTCTATTAACTACCACCATGATGACACTCTTTCCTTCGGACTTAGGTAAACCTATGATAAAATCCATTGAAATCTCCTCCTAATGTTGACTTGAAATGGATAAAGGTTGTAGAAGACCGGGGGTCTTAATTGTCTCAAATTTATTTTGTTGGCAAACCAAACATTCCGCCACAAACTTTTGAATATCAGATTTAAGGCCATTCCAAAAAAAATGTTTCTTCACCCTGTAGTACGTTTTTAAAAATCCTGAGTGTCCTCCTAAAGGAGAAGTGTGCAATTCCGAAAGAATCTTTTATTTTAGTTGGGAATTATTACAAAGACATAAGCGATCTTTGTACCATAAGGAATCATTTTTCCAACTAAGTGTATCAAACGTACTAGGATATTGCTGCAACTTTTGAATGAGTGTCCACACTTCTTCGTCCTTCTTCCATTCATCCCTTGCTCTAGTTATCCAATCTGGTTGGATAATAGAAATGGCACAAAGCAATGCTTCCACCTCTTCATTCTTTCTTGAGAGTGCATCTGCAACAACATTAAGCTTTCCTTTTTTGTTGATTATTTCAAAGTCATAACCCAACATCTTTGTGACCCATTTTTGCTGCTCTTCTGAAGATAGTCTTTGTTCCAAAAAGTGTTTAAGACTATCATGATCAAGCATCTCAAGTGTCTTCCCATTAGGCTCATTTTTAGTGCATGGTTATCGCTAACATTTCTTCTCATAAATAGATTTCTCAGAACATTTTACTTTGATTAGAAGAATTTCAAAAGTAATGGGTCTTCCTTCCTGCATTAAAACAACACCAATTCCATTTGTTGAGGCATCACATTCCACAATAAAGGTTTTTGTGAAGTCTGGCGTAGCTAAGACCGGTGCTAGGCACATTGCCTCTTTAAGATGTTCAAAGGCCTTAGTTGCTTCAGGAGTCCATGAAAATGCATATTTCTTCAATAATGTTGTTAGAGGTGCTGCTATTCTCCCATAATTCCTAACAAACTTGTGATAGTACCCTGTTAACCTGAGAAATCCTTGCAACTACTTTATGGTTTTGGGGACTTTCCATTCCTTAATGGCTTTAATTTTGTTAGGGTCTACCTTAACACCCTTGTGAGATAAAATATGACCCAGATATTCTACCTCTTGTACTCCAAAGAAACATTTGGATGTTTTTGCATATAATTGTTTCTCATGTAATAGTTTGAGCACCCTGTCAACATGTTGAACATGATCCTTCCAAGACTTGTTGTAGATTAGTATATCATCAAAAAATACTAGCAAAACATTTCTAAGGAAGGATTTGAAAATGGAATTCATCAACCCTTGAAATGTCAAAGGTGCATTGGTAAGGCCAAAAGGCATGACCAAAAATTCATAATGACCCTCATGAGTTTGAAAATTTGTTTTCGGAATATCTTCAGTCTTCATTCTAATTTGATGATATCCTGAACGAAGATCCAACTTGGTAAAATAAATTGCTCCATGTAATTCATCCAATAATTCATCAATCATAGGAATGGGAAATTTATCTTTAATGGTGAGCTTATTGAGCTCCCTATAATCCGAACACATGCACCATGATCCACCCTTCTTGTGCACCAATACTACTGGAGAAGAGAAAGAACTTTGACTTGGTGGGATTATACCAACCTCTAACATTTCTGCAATCATACGTTCAATTTCGCTCTTTTGTACATAAGGATATCTATAAGGCCTGATGTTTGGAGTAACACTTCCTGAAATAAAATGAATAGAATGATCATGGTCATGAATAGGTGGGAGTCCTTTGGGAGTTTCAAACACCTTGGAATGATTGTCCAAGACTTTTTGGAGATCTTTAAAATAGATGATTTTAATGTTGGAACTTCTAGTGAGCATAATTGTGCAATTACACCTCGTTGTTATTTCTTCAGAAGCTTTGTCATGACATTAGAGCTTATTATCTTTCCCGGCTTCCCTGTGATACCCCGTAATTTGACTTCCTTTCCTTCTCAAAAAAATTTCAAGAAAAGTCTTGTTAGCCACCTATGAATTTTTTGTCAAGAAAACAGGTGGCTAAATATTTTTCTGAGCCCTCAAGAGATACATTTCCTATGGAAATTTCTCATTCTTGAAGCTTCTGTGTGTCCTTTTCCTTTGAAAAGATCTTCACTACTGTTTCCATCAAAAAATCCTCACTGTCCGTGAAAAAAATATGCTCAGAAAGGCCTCCATTTGCCCTTTGTATCCTTGCAAATTCCCCATTTTAACCCTTTTTTTCCCTTTCTCAAATTTCCCCTTTGACTCCCAAAATCCCTTCCTAAGTCTTCTAAATTTCCCCTTTAACCTTACAAACACCCTTTGTTTGGCTTAAAAATCCTTTTTTCCCTCTACCGAAAACCTCTTCTAAGCCTTAAAACTCTGTTTTAAGGCCAAAAAACCCATTTTTTACATATAACAGGCTTATCCCCTTTCAGCCAACCCCTTAACCACTTCCCCTCCATGAAAATAAGCGTTAAGACCAAACGCTAAAGCATATGGTGCTTATCGGAATCGGAAGACGTCTGGGAGCGCATTTTCTTTGTTAAAGTGAAAATCCCCGATGCGATGGTGTTTTAGTCTATTGGACTCGGGAGCAATATCAACCGTAGATCTATACAGATCTGACGGTCCACGCAAAACCTACCACACCCCCATAACATTGCTTTGTAACCCCTCCAATGATAATCTCCGCCATTGATTCACAATTAGATCCAACGACCATCGCAGCGCCGCTTCCATCTCCAATCGGAAGTTTTAAAAATGCGCACTTTCTGTCTCCCCTATTGGTCAATCCCAGATTGGATCCTGGTCATTGAATCCAAAAGAACCAACGGCCAGGATTTGATCTTGTTCTACCCTGTGTTTCCCCGATTGGTCACCCCCAACCCAATCACAGCCGTTGATCTGTAGCTAATCCAACGGTCCAGATGCAATCGCATCATCACACCATCGGAGTTCTTGGCCCTTCCATCGCTCTTCCTCCGATTGGATCGTAGTCGTCCATTGCTTTCAATATGACGGTCATCCTTTCTCCTGCGCATTCCCTTAGCCCTTTGGCCTCCGCTTCCTCCTTAAATCTCCACCACTGATCCCAAGGATCCAACGGCCCGAATTCCTTCCAACCACTAACCAACTCCCCTGCCTTTGTTTCTCCTTGGTAGATCTCAGCCGTCCATCACACTGATCAGACAGTTCACAATGAAACCGCCTTTCGTTTGACCCCACCTTAATGATCACACACGTTCCTATATCACGCTCCATCTCCCACTGTCGGATCTCATGATCCTAGATCCAACGGCTAGCATCAATATCATACATTTTTTGTGTCTGGGCTTTAACAGTTAGAATTTGCGTGATATAGGCGTTTTTTAAAGGCCACGTGTTAGCCAGGGACATATATCACGTTCGAAAAGTGAAATTTGCCTTCCTCCTTCTTCATCGTGCGAAAACAACAATTTTTATCCTAAAAACCACTTCCCCACTATTGTTCCCGAAGGTCCATCTATAGATCTCAACTATTGATCTGTACAGATCAACGACCCTCATTTCATCTCGCATTCCATTCAAATTTTCTCATTGCGCGACCTTAGAACTTCATCGCGTCATCTCAACCGTCGATCTCCTCCTGAGATCTGATGGTCCATATTAAATTGCCCTCTGCCCATGCCAGGTCCCACCATTCAAGCCTCGTTTCATTACATTTCCATACATTCCCTGTGTATTTCGTTCAAAGGTCCAAACCTTATGTTTTGCATTAAACATCATTTCTTCCACCCACATCAAAAAATTTTAATGTTTTACATTAAAAGGTTATATCATTCTGCCTAACATCATGACTTTAATGTTTTACATTAAAGTTCATTGCATATCGTCCAACCTTCCAAAGTCATTCCATTAGTTAATCTGCACCGTCGATCATCGCCTTTAGATCTGATCGAACAGTCCACGTCCTTTTTTCCACCAAACCTCCATCAGAGCAGATTTTCACCATTACACTGCATTTTTCCACCTTTTTCCATTGCATCCACCACATTCACCTCTGCTGCGCTGCCATTCTCACAGTCCTCCACAGCATTCATCCCCCTCCTGCATGGATTTCTTAACATTGTTTGTGTGTTTTTGCGGGAATACTGACAGTGAAAACCATTTTGTTCTACACGGTCACTGTCATAGTGGCACAGAGCGTAGAGAAGGCCATTTTCAGAGCCTAATATTACAGGGAAACACCTGGGAAGGTGTTTAGAAAAAAATATTTTCATCAGAAGAACAGTGTTTTACTCTGTAAAACCTCTAGGGCCAGTAAAATTACATTTCCACAGACATAGACAGTCATGAAGCGGCAAAGAGTATCAGTACAGGATTAAATAGTTTTAAAGCCTCTAATTGAATATTTTAAGCTTTAATTAACTGTTCAAAGGGCGAATGCACCAGATTGAATACCTTGTGATTAACACAAAAGGCCTAATGAGGCCTAACACATAGAAAACAATATTATCTGTGTTTCTCATCAGCAGAAGTTTCCCTCCCGAGAAAGGACAAAGTACCCATACTGTTTTTATTCTACATCATGTTCCTGAGAAGATTGCCACCCTGACAGAAGTCCTAATTCTACCAGAGAATTTGTTATGCAATATGGAAGACCTAAAAAAAAATTATTTTCCTTTTATTATCACCAAAGTACTATAGAATTACTGCAGCTGAAAGTACATCAAAGAACATACCCAGAGTAACTATCAGCCTGTCGAAGACCACTCTTTCACCCAAAAGAGTACTGAAGATTAATGTATAGATATTAAGACAGAATGGGCCTCGAGTCCTCTTCTTGTACGTCTATTTTAATGTTTCATTTAGTGTTTCATCTACCTCCTCTGCCTCTCTTTCAGCTATAAGAACTCAGGAAAAACACATTATAAAGGTGGTTGTTGATTATTGATCGGATAACTGTGAATTGTAAGTTGTTTCTCTTGAGATATAGTTCTCTGTGTAAAATTGTAAAATAGGCTGAGGAAGATGTTTTCAGACTAAATATCAAGCTGTTGGAAAATGTTGTACATGATTGGTGTTGCTCTTTAATATGAAAAGCACATTTCTTTTGATCCTGATTTAAAGCAGCGGTGATGTGTTCTACCTTTGTCTCTGTTTTCCTTTTGTAATTCATTACATTTCATTTCTCTGGTAAGAATCAGAAACCTGGCTTATGATATACCCTTGCATGCTACCCTAATGCTCCTACTCTTCTTATCTTTGATGTTTTCTACTGAATGTGTTATCTAAGAACTAATTCAATATAATTTAACCAGTGTAGTAGTTGTTTTTCACTGCTAGCTGATGTATGAATTTATGAATATGTTCTTGGATGTTCTTGTTGGGTTTTAATTTAAAGAATTGGGATACTGGGAGTTTAGAATGCTGAATTATGTCTCACTAGGGTCTTTTTTTAATCAATTGAACCTTTCTAAGTTCCCTTACGTTGAATGTTGAAGCATTGAAAGTTCAAAGCCTTTATCTGATCTCAGGCCTTCACCTTTGTGTTTAAATATTTAATGTTTCCTTTGTCTGAAGAGTTAACCTTTTAGGAGTTGGATCATAGGTGTTTAATGGCATGCCCTATCCCTAGATCTGTTTCCTAAGTGGTCACCTCGGAGGTTTCCTTGTCATTCACCTTCATTCCTTATCATTTCATACCACACTATCATCTTTAAGATCCTATGCTTTAGATGACTAGCCCAATTGAAAGCCTTGAAAACTAAATAGCAGGTAAACCCTTTCATGAATCCATTGCCCAATGGTATCGAGTGTTCTCTGAATTATCTTTCCTTTGCCTAAAATCCTCTTTTCTCACCCTTGTCTTATATTTAACCCTTCCTTCATTGTTTCCCAACAACCAAACAAACAAAACAAAACAAACCTTGTGCCTTATAACTATCCTAATACCTTCAAATCAAGCTTCAAAGACATATACTTTGCCTTTATAGAGAGATCCCTCTCTGGACCCAAGAGGGCTAGATCCTGAGGTCCCAAAGTGGTTCTGATGTTGTCTCATCTTTTGGTATTGCCAAACTTGCCAAAACATGGGAACCCCAACAAGTCCTTGAAAATTAAAAGCTACCATCCCCAAAGATTGTAACCATTGTACTCCTAGTACAACATCAACACCTCCCATAGGAATGGAAAGCATTGGACTATTCAATACATATTCCCCCATGGTTAGCTTGATATTATGGCATTTTCCAGAGCAATTTATAGTTCCTCCATTTGCAACCATCACTTCACATTCTGGTGCTGGGTATAGGAAACAATTCAATTCCTTGGCTACCTTACAATGAATAAAATTATGGGTACTACCTGAATCAATCAACACTATTACCATTTTCTTCTTGATGTGTCCTTATATCTTGAGAGTTTGAGGAGTGGTAATTCCTGCCAATGCATTACACGATATGGTCAGACTCATTTCCTCCTCTTCTAGGGTTGGTTCCTGGTGTATATCCTCTTCTTTTGAAGATTCTTGTTCAGTTTCTTCTTCCTCTTCACAATCTATGTAAAATAATTTCTTCTCAGCAAACTTATGACCTTTAGTGCATTTTCTATCAAAATTGTAGCAAAGACCTTTTTCTCTTTTTTATTCCAATTGTTGTGGTGTCAACCTTGTAGGTTTTGGAAGTCTAGGAGTAGCAACACTTCCATCTTTATATATGTGAGTGGTAGGCTTCCTTGTTGCGATAATTTTACATTCAATTTTTCTTTCCAACCTGAATGCCTTTTCCAATGAATCAGGTTCCCAAACGCGAACTTCATGTTGGATGTTATCCTTTAAAGTCCCTATGAAGACATCAATCCTGTGTTCCTTTGGAATATTAGTTACCCTTATATTCAATCTTTGGAAGTCCTCAATGTGTTCCACCACTGAACCCTTTTGTTTGAGATTTATCAATTGGCTAAAGAAAGTGTTGATTTTTGTATCCTCATAATGTTCTATCATTTCCTCCATAAAAATTGACCAAGTGACAATTTTTTTACGGGAGCAAAGCCATAGATACCATACAAATGTATTTTGTTCTAAATGTAAAGTTGCAATGCGTACATTTTGTGTGTTTTGCACAATATTGAGATCAAAATATTGCTCCATATGTAGTATCCATGTTACGGGATCTTTGCCATCAAACTTCATCATATCCATCTTTGGAATATGGTGGTTCTTCCATCCAAAATTAGAGTTTATGAAATCACGATTAAAATTTATTTTGTTCTCATCATGAGTTTCCTCTACTATATTTTTGCCATTAAGAAACATTTCTTGTATCAAATTTTCCAAACCTTCGATGTCTACTTTTAGATAATTCTTCATGTTTTCCATGGTGTCTTTCATTTTTCATCGATCTTAGCTTCCATGTCATCCATCTTAGCTTCCATGCCATACATCTTAGCTTCCATGCCCACTTCCATGCCATCCATCTTAGCTTCCAAACCATTCATCTTAGCTTCCATGCCTTTCTTGAAAACTTCCATTTCATTTTTTACTTCTCTTTGTGATAGCGAAATTTGGTGCACTTGCTCTTGTAATTTTGATATCTCATGTTGTGTTTCTTGGTCTTCATGAGTCATAGTAGAGCCTTCTGAAGGCTTAATGGATGTTGAATTCTTTTTAGGGGGAATTTTAGAACCCAATACTAATATATATTCTTCAATATGCCCTTCGAATAAATTCAAACCAATTTTTTTTTTCAAACGAGAATTATGTAATTCGAAAAAAAATACACACATTTTCTTTCTTTTGAGGAGCTCGATATTGAAACTGAATTATCTATGTGATTTCTGATCTTCAATATCTGAAATTCAACCCTGAAGTATCCCTTTGAATCTTCTTTCGAATGCTATGGGTTTGACTTGATTTGGATTCTTCAAGACAAAGTTATACCCAATCTCCCACAATGATCTAATTATGGACTGGTTCAATAGAGTGAACTTGTACAACTTTCCACGTGTCACTATTTCCTCCTTCAGCTCTAAAATTGATATAATGAAAACTAAAGTCCCTATACTTGTGGCCACTTTTTACATAATCCCAATCTGATGCTCAGAGAGGGAGTTATGACGTTTTTCCCATGGTCACCTCTTTGAGATGAAATTTGAGAGCCTGAAACAATCCTAATTTCCACGGATAATATCTCCAAAAATATTGCGAACCAAGATATAAAATTTTTATAGGAGCTTCCTCAAGATTTCAACTTCGTGCTGTACAAATTTCAGCTTCTGAAACTTCGTAGAAAAAAAGTTATTGCAAACATTCCATGATGACCTGTTTGGAGCAACGAAACCCTAGAATCCAAAGCTTTGATACCAAATGTTATGAAACCATCTCCAAAAATAGAAGAAAAGAGAGATCAACACCTTATAAATCAGCCACTTAGAGGGGGAATCCTCCAATACATTACATAAATGAACAGTTTTTGGATGATACAAATGACCAAAACCTCCTTCTATATATAGGAGTCCATGGGCCCACAATATAATCCTAACCGACCTAACAATAACAATGTAAGGGCACAATAATAACAATATTGGGGTTACAGGGGTACAACAATAACAATAAGGGGGCTACACTAATAACAATAAGGGACTAAACTAGTAATATAGGGAACTAACAACTTGAGTACAACAAGCGGCTCTTGCGATATATTCTGCTTCTGATGTGGATAACGAGATTGAAGACTGCTTTTTACTTAACCATGAAACAAGGCAACCACCTAGATAGAATTTTGCTCCACTAGAACTCTTTCGATCATCGAAAATTCCTGCCTAATCTGCATCTGTATAAGCTTGGATAACTAGATTATTTCCTTCAGGATACCATAAACCATATTATGTTGTGCCCTTAAGATATCGAAGAATTATTTTGATGGCAATAATATGAGATTCTTTTAGTGTTGCTTGGAAGCTTGCTACTTGTCCAACTGCTTGCATTACATCTGGCTGAGAAGTTGTCAGATGTAGAAGACTGCCAATCATAGATCTATACAACCTCTTGTCCACATCCTTTGACGAATCATCTAACCTTAACTTGCAACATGTTACCATTGGGGTAGGGACGAGCTTGCAATCTTCCATCTTGAATTTCTTAAGCATTTTATTGATGTACTTGGTTTGATATATAAATATTCTTTTATCCTGCTGAGATATCTGAAGCCCTAAAAAGTATGTCATCTTGCCAAGTAGAGAAATTTCAAACTCACTTTTCATCTTTGTGGCAAATTTTTTACTTAATCTGTCATCATTGCTTCCACAAATTATTTCATCTACATATACCTCGATAATTGTTAGGTCATCTAGATCCACTTTCACATAGAGATTGTTTTCAGTGCTTCCTTTCTTGAATCCTTGTTGATGTAGATATCCATCAAGATGAGCATGCCAAGCTCTAGGAGGTTGCTTGAGACCATATAGTGCCTTATTTAATCTGTAGACATAGTCTTCATTTTCAAAGAGAAGAAAACCTTCGGGTTATTCAATGTAAACTTCTTCTTTCAATTCACCATTTAGAAAGGCCGACTTAACATCCATTTGGTAGACCTTGATTTTTATTGAGCATGAATAAGCGAGAAACATTTTGATAGATTCCATATTGGAAATGGGAGCAAATGTTTCTTCAAAATCAATTCCTTCAACTTGTGCATATCCTTTGTAAACTAATCTTGCCTTATTCCTGGTAACCTGTCCATCCTCATTCAATTTGGTTTTGAAGACCAATTTAGTTCCAATAACATTTTTATCTTTTGGTTGTGGAACCAATTCCAAAGTATCGTTCTTCTCAATTTGATCTAGTTCTTCATTCATAGCTGCTACCCATTTTTCATCTTGACTAGCTTCCTCAAAATTGCTAGGCACAAAAGTTGTTAAGAAAGCAAGGTGGGATTGTTGTGATGAACGAAGTTGTCGACTTCTTTTGGTTCCAATTCCTTCATTTATGTTGCCAATGATTTGATTTGACGAATGATTCTTTTGACACCATTTGGAGAATTTTTCTTGTACATCATGGTGATCATTTCTTATTTCCTCTTGGTTGACTGTTGTTTCCTTATTTGACTAGTCTTGTTCTGGAGCTTCTTCTTCATCCTTCACAGATTCTCTCTCAGATCCCTCAAATTTTCTTGAAGGGACAATCTCATCGTCATCCTTTGTAACACAATCTTCATCAAAAGTAACATTTATGCTATCCACTATTTGTTTTCGCCTCAGATTGTAGCTTCTATAAGCCTTCCTTTTACGTGAATAACCAATGAAAATACCTTCATCGACACGGGAATCAAACTTACCCAATTTTTTATCTTCTCTTTTGATGTAGAATTTTCTTCTAAATATTTTGAATTATTTGACGTTAACCGATATTCCCTTCCATAATTCATATGGAGTCATGTTACAATTGTTCCTTATCAAACTTCTGTTAAAAATGAATACAACTGTATCGATTGCTTGAACCCATAATTTATCATCTAATTTTGAGTCATTTAACATTGTTCTGCCCAATTCTTGTACGATTCTATTTTTCTTTCAGCAACTCCATTTTGCTGTGGTGTTCTGGCTATTGAGAATTGCCTTTTATTCCATCTTCGTCACAGTACTGCTGAAATACCTTGGAAGTGAATTCTCTGCCATTATCTGATATTAGACATTTGATCTTCAAATAAGTTTCATTTTTGACCAATTCCTTGTAGATTCTAAAACATTCGAATGCCTCAGTATTTTTCTTTAAGAATCTGATGACTGTCATTCTGGTGTAATAATCTATCATTAGCATAAAATATAATTCTCCATCTAAACCTTTTTTTCTCATAGGAACACATATATTAGTATGTACTAATTACAATGCATGTGATGCAAAGTGTTCTTTTGTCTTGAACTCAAAATTTTTTCTGCTTACCGTGCCAATAAGATTCACATATTGTATTGGTGGGTTTTGAAATTTTAGGCATTTCTCTGACTTCTTCCTTCTTGCTGATCCTGACTAAATTGTTGAAATTTATATGTCCTATTCGTTTGTGCCGCAACCAACTTTCATCTTCTTTCACCAAAAAACACCCTTTAGGTGTCTCATCCAATATATATATTTCATTTGGAGCTCTGCTTGTTGTAGTCACAATTTTACCGAACTTTCCTTTCCTGATTTCACATTTCTTAGATTTAAATAGCATCATGTGTCCTTGATCGCACATTTGTCCAGCACCGAGCAGATTTTGATTCATATTTTCAACCAACAACACATCTTTCTCTAATTCAGTTTTACTTCCAAATGTGATTATACCTACTCCTATGACGCTTCAAGACCCGTCATTTCCAAAAGACATTGTTCCTTCCTTCTTTTCCTTCAAGGATATGAACTTATTCCTATCTCCAGTCATATGAGTTGAGCAACCACAATCAACATACCAAACATTTATGTTTCTTTGAGCCTTGAGAGTGATAGCACATTTTTCAATCTTCTTTTTCCATATTTTTTCATTCTGATTTTGCAAGAATTCCTTTGAAGAAATTCCAAGTCTGCAATATTTAGCTAGGTGTCCAAAATTGTTACATTTGTAACATTCGACATCATCTCTCAAATGATAAAATACGTTAATATCTGCTGAGTTCCAGAATATCCATTTCCGAAATATCTCCCGAAAGTGTGTTTATTCCAAACATACATGCGATATTCTATAGCTCAATGTCCAAACCTTCCACATGAATAAAAATGACTATAGAAATTAGGTTTATACCTGGGAGGAAATATTCTTCGAAGAATTGTCTTCCATGGTTCTTCCTGCGAGTCCTGATATCTTGAGTTGGCTGGAAGGTCTACCTGCTTGTTAGATTTTTCATATCCATCTTCTTTTGTTGTCATAGACGGACTTGGCTCCTTTTCATATTTTTCTTTGTAACCAAGACCAATCTTGTCACTATTTGATCATTGATTGTTGATGATTTCTTCCAATGCCTTGGAGATGTTGGTGTAGTTTTGAAGATATTTTCCATTTTTTACTTTCTTTCGAAGAGAAACTATTTCAGTTTCCAATGCTTCTCTTTCCTTGTTTCTTTCCTTTAATTCTTCCCTGAGTGATTCTTCAACTCATTTGTATTCTTCAACCTTGATTTTAAGATTTAGGACATGTTCCCTTTCTATCTTTAATTCGTCTTCAAGAGTGTTGACATGCTTCTTCTCGACCTTGAGCTCTTTGATAACCCTGATAACTTCCTTTTGAAATTCAACATTAGTCATCTCTTCTTCTTCATCTCCTTCTTCATTGGATTCTTCTTGCTTATTATGCTTGGCCATAAACAATACTCTTATGTTGATTTCTTCTTCATTATCACTGTCTACATCACATGAGGAGCTATATTATTTGGAGAAGAAACTCTTCTTAAACCATTTCTTCTTTCCTTTCTTGTTGAAATTCCTTAGACCTTTATTTCATTTCTTAACAGACTCATTTTTGTGAGGATACTTGGCTGAAAAATGCCCAACCTCACAACAATCGAAACATATCAATGGAAGTTTACCTTTTAATTTCGCCATACCTGTTCTCATTTTTTGCGTGAAGTAGGAAAATTCTTTATCTGAAAATTCTTCTTCATCTTCATCCTTTTCTTCTTCTTTACAATTACAAGTTTTCACTTTCGGAGTATGCTTGTCCTTACTAGTTTTCTTGGATGTGGTGAATGTTGTTTCTAGGTGATATATGACGTCCTCTTCTTCAATCCTCATTTCATACGCCATAAGCACTCCATGCAATTCATCTTTGTTGAGATTCGCTAGATTCGAACTATATTCCAAGACAAATTCCTTTGGGTTGAATTATGTCGGCAAGTTTCTAAGGATCTTTCGGACAACACTTTTCGTGTCGCCGGGTTCTTCCAAACCTTCCAATGCATTTGTTACTTCATCAACACGTTGTAAGTATGCATCAATATTTTCATCTTCCTTCATTTTGAGTTGCTCAATTTTTTCCTTGTAAATTTAAAGCTTTGTTTCTTTCACATTTGAGTCACCTGCATATATGTTCTCAATCTTTCCCCATACTTCTTTAGCATTTTTGAAATTCAGTACCTTAAGATAGACAGATTCGATAAGCCCACCGATAATGAGATATTTATCCTTTGCATCATATACCATATTTTTCTTACCTTGTTCATCATGGGTCGTTGTAAATAATTTTTCACTAATTTCCCATACTTTATATCCTTGTGCCAACAAATGAACCTGCATTCTTCCACTCCAAAGTGCGTAGTTATTTCCATTGAATAGAGGAACTATATTCTTAGTATACTCCATGATCTCCTTCCAGTTTTTAGACTACTATTGAAGGAACCAAGCTTTGATACCAATTGTTGGAAATACTGAGAGGGGGGTGAATTAGTATTTCTTATCAATTAGCACTTTTAAATCTTTTCATAGCATTAGTTAATCTTCAATTATTCTTGATTTTTATCCAGTAACAACATTAAACAATAGAACAAAATAGGCACATGAATTTTAGGTGGAAAACCCCCTTCGGGTCACGAACCACTGAGCGCTTTTCTAATAAATTCTTTAACCTTCAGCCCCAACTGAAATGAAGGGTATAACTTCCTAGAATTCTAGAAAAGCATTCTTCTCCAACTCCCATTGTAAGGACACCCCAACACCCTGGTTTCTTCAGTATTCAACTGAATGGATGCCCCGACATCCTAGACCAACCTACCACCCTGAAGTGTTCACAGGCTCCAACCTGTAGGTGACTTCATGCACCAACCTAGCACCTCCCTACCATCCTATAATGACTATAAATAAGACAAAAGTGTGGACTCTCGTACCAAGGAGAATGATCCATGATACAATATGATTCACAATGATTTTCTTGAACTAAACCAATCACCCAACCATAACATTATCCAACAATGACACTTATACCTCCCAACAATGCCTCTCCAACTGTAGGAAAATTGACTCTTTTACAATTTTACAATGATGATTTTTACAATATTTACTTTTGACATGACCTAATACTTGACTTGACATTGCTTCTTTGAACACTAGTAGTTGCTGAGGTATTGTTGTGCTTGCTTCAAGTAATTGTACTTTGGCATTGCATTGTCCTTCTAGTATGTGTCTAAGTTTTCATATTGTGTCCTCCTTCCCGCACATGCATTAATGAAAAAGACCCAAACAAATATACAAAAAAAATACTTACATTGTCCTGGAAACCATATGTTAGAGAAATATTCAAAATTCAAATGTAAATACGTTCAACATTTATGAAGAAAACCCAATCAAACATACATAAAAAATACTTACATTGTCCTGTAAAAACACATGTCAGAGATGATATTCAAATTAAAATTCAAACACTAATCATACATACCTTGTTTTAGTAGACTTACCCTTGACCGTTGATGTGTTGTCCTTACTGCAGTGATCCTTGAATTCATACTGTTTCTTTCCTTCTAGAAGCTCGATATTGAATCTGATGTATCTATGTAATTTTAGATGTCCAAGGTCTGAAATTTTTCTCTGTGGTATCCCTCTAAGTCCTCTTTCCAACCCTACAGGTTTGATCAGTATTTGATTCTTCAAGAAATTGTTATTCCCAATCTCCTACAATGACCTAATTATATAT
Source organism: Pinus albicaulis (assembly GCA_034641835.2). Lineage (NCBI taxonomy): Eukaryota > Viridiplantae > Streptophyta > Pinopsida > Pinales > Pinaceae > Pinus > Pinus albicaulis. The sequence goes on from CM076581.1 coordinate 909,289,082, forward strand.
TAGTTCAGTAGAGCGAACTTGTACGAAGTTCCACGTATCACTGTTTCAACCTTTGGTCATGAAAATGATATAAAAAAAACTAAAATCCATCCTCTTTCTATCACTTATTATGAAATTTGAATCCAATGTTCAAAGAGAAAATTGTGATGATTTTCCCAAGGTCACCTGTTTGACATGAAATTCAGGAGCCTACAAAAACCCTAACTTCCTCAGATCATATCTCCAAAAATAGAGTGAACCAATATCAGAAATTTGGACACGCGGTTTGTTATCACTCAGATTGAACCTTAGGCTGAAGAAGGAAATTCTGAGGTAACCTCAAACCATGCTTAGCCAAGTAGCTAGCCCTACTAGGCCAGGAGAGGGTTCTCTCTGTATAGATCATAGCCAAGATGACTGAGGAAAGAAGATTTTAGGCTAGCTATAGTAGCTCAGGGTTTTGATTTTAATTGTGTTATCACTCTAATAATTCTCAAAAGTTGTGAGATTTTTTATTTCAGTTTTAAAGAATATTAGAGGTAATCACAAACCTACTTTTAAGCTTTAGGATATAGCCTTCCTAATGCTCAGAGATGGCTCTCTCTATATGATTTAACTTTGTTGATTTGTATTTGATTTTAGGCTAGTTATGTAGGGTAAATTGGTTTTGGGGTTTTGATTTGATTTGGTGGTGAAATCACTTACTTAGATGGATAGTTATAGATCTGTATCCCATTGGGTAAATGGAGTCAATGTGTCAAGCAGTCATATCAAGATCAAGGTCTAAAGGGAAATGTTTACAGGGCAAGATAGCTGAGTCACTTCATATCTTCAAGGCTGATGGTGAAATGGTTTTGATTGGGATAGAAGAGGAATTAAGGGTTCTTAAATCTGGATTATGAGTGAAAAGGCAGAGGTCAATCGAAACCAGGGAGAAATTAAGGGTTCCATAATCTAGATATCAGTTGAAAACATATAAATGATAATCAGTCCAAACAGAGTGCTTTTAAGATATTCTGAAATAACAATTCCTGATTTATCATTAAGATTTGGAGAACGTTCAAGTATTGATGGAAAACATAAGAAAATTGACAAAGTAACATGTGAAAATACTTCACTGTAGTAGCCCAACACATGAATCCTATAATATTATGCTTTATTTCGTCTAATCCAGTCTGTTGACTTGAAATTGATACAAAAAACCCTTAGGTTCAGAATAGTATAACTACAGAAATGTTTAGCAATTCATCCACCCTCAATACTTCCTAATGAGAACTATTTATACAAAAACTTATACAAAATATCCTAGAATAAACTTAGGAATTATTGATGGAAAAGAAATATCTTCATGCAAGAATATAGTGACAGCTTCCTAACTAATGCTAGTTGTTCCTTTTTTATTGAAATAAAATAGTTTGTTGTCTTGATTTTATCACTACTTTCTCTCTTTGTTTGTTCAACGAATACTGCAGCTAGACAATGAGGTGTCCTTCATGATGGTAGATTCACCTTTGCTCTGATTTTGTATTTAACCTTTCATCTGAGACACTTTATCCTGATACTATTTACTGCAAAATACTGTCAACGCTGGTGTGAAAACAACAAACTCTGTTTTTTACTTTTGCTACTCCGTGCTCACTGTAATCTAATCTTACAGTAGATCAGTCAACTTCTCCCAGAACTTAGCTTTTGGCAATTTTATCTTCATAAGCCTTCTGAAGTTTTCATCAGCTCCAGTATATTTTGAAAATGTTGGTTTGTTCACTAATAAGTGTTTTATTTCATGCTGTAAGTAAAACAAATTTTCAAAATTCTTATATAGCACCTTCCTTGTTGGGATTCCCTGCAAGGCTGATTTTTTCACCTTCTCTTTGGAAGACTCTCTTATCTTTTGTCATAATCCTCCTGCTTCATTAATCTATCATTAATCACTAGAGGATTGGGAATGCCTTTTTTCCTTAGAACATCAAATTTAATCATGAACCTTGTGATTGTAATTTCCATGTTCTGGCACTTTTCTTATAACTGTGTAATCAAGATATTCTTATAGATTACCTTCCTAAATTCTAGGATGGTCTCTGTTCTATCAATAATTCCAATTTCTTCCAGCTCTTGTTTATTTTTGGAATTGAGGAACTTGATTATTTCTAGAGCTTCTTCAGGTTTCTTGCTTAGCTCTTCTTTTGTCTTCTATATTGCTTCTCTTGCTGATTTCAATAAATCTTTCTACTCATAGATGACATGTATGGATGGCCAAATATTATTGACTACTTCAATGATATTGGACCATAATTGTTGCTTAACATGTGCCATTGGTTCCTTCAAAGTTAATTCTTTTTCCAACTTCTTCAGTTGTTCATTAAATCTGTTGGCTTGTTGTTCTTCATTTTTAGCATTTATTTGTGCAATTTTCTTAGCATCTTCAAGATTTTTTAGCTGTTCCTTTAGTCTATTTATCTCATTTGTTTGGATAGACATATCTTGCATTGCCTTTACTAATTTGCTTTCTTCATCTGATTGCTGTGCTGCTGTTGTTGAAGATTCAGTGGCTAAAGTTGTAGATGAAGTAGTTGGAACTGTTGTGGCCATTGGAACATTAGGAGCCAGGTTTTCTACCAAAGTAGATGGTACAACTATTGTAACTATAGGAATCACAGTGGCAGGAACTTCTTGTGCTTTGTTGGCTTATTTCTCTTGTACCAATTTGTCCATTTAAATTTCCATTTCTTTAATCTGAGTTGTTAACTGCAACATGAGACTCATCATCTCATCTTTCTGATTGGATTCCTATAAAACCTCATTTGCTTGAGGATTATCTATAGGGGGAAGCCTCAATTGTTTCTTAAGTGCAGCAATGTCTGCATTCTTCTTTTTTATCAATTCCTTTGCCACTTTTATATTTTGAGGATCATATCCTACTTCAATCATTAGCTCTTACAAGGATTTGATTTTGGTGTCCTTTGCATATGAAGATGCTTTCTCCATTTTGAGATGATCTCTTACATTTATCAAAGTGTTTTGAAGTTTCTATGCACATCATGGCCTTAGTAGTTATTGTGGAATAAATCATCTCTCCTGCCTGCTTATGAAATTAAATTTGAGCCAGAGGATAAATATCCTGGACTAGAACTTCAAATTCAATCTTTTTATAATCAGAGGATGATTTAGGAGTTTGAACTGTGGGCTGAAGAGTTGTCATCAACATATTTTGTTCTTGTAGTCAAAGGTTGAATGTAGCCTATTCTGAATGCTAGGAGTTTTCTTTAGATACTGAGAATATATTTCATTTTTTATTTCTTCATTTTTGGCCTTAATTTCCTTGTATCTTTCTTTGATGTCCATGTCCTTTTATGCTATTTTCTTGGATGAAGACACTTCTATACTGTGTTGTTTCTAAATTATTTGTGTCTTTGAGGTAGTTGGTTTTTGTTCCTCTTTAATTATTTTTGGAGGTACATTATCTTTATCTGGAATTTTTGTGTCAATGACCTCTACTGTCTCCTTTTCTTTAGTGGCAGGATTTAACTTTGGCTTTTTGTTGTATCTTAGTTTCAATTTGGTCTCTCTAGTAGTATCAGCTATATAAGACCCTTCGTCCCTGTTTCTTTTTACACTTCTATCTTCTTAGGTTGGAGTTAGCAAAGTTTGACTAGTATCACTTTGCTTCTCTTCCTCTACCAATGTATTCTCTAACCATTCAAATTGGTTTGAGAATTTCTCAATTTCAGGCTTCTTTTCATGTATGTATGGAGTTAATTTACATTTAACTCTCATTTTACTGATGACACCAAGGGGATCATAATACCAAAGAAAACTAGGATTGAATTTGAACTCCTGCAACACTTTTTCTGCCTCTGGACCCGCTTCTCTATTATTACAGATGAATGGGCCAACCTGGTTCTTCAACTTGAATTGTGTTTTCTTCTTTGCAATTAAGAAATTGACAGCATCTGAATTTAAAATCTGCCTTATATATTTTAGAGAAAATAACCTTATAGGGAGGTATTTTGTCAATTTATAAGGAATAAGGCTTGACCCGTAAACTTTGAGTTCAGTGTGATTTTGGTACAAGTACCAATCACCTGTCCTGTTGCGCTCAGACAATTGTCAAACTTTCCTGATTTAGTTGCTAATTCTGGGTTGCACACTGCTATTTAGCAAATTGACCAAGGGATGGACGAAAGAATCTGTGAAATCTGAATAGGTAAACTCATTTGAATCTTTCCTTATCAAGGAAGTCCAGAATATGATAGATTGTGGATTTCCTTTCACATCATGCTTTTGAAGACCTATAGGAAACTTTTCAGAGTGAAAATAAAGGAACATGTGGAATAGGAATGAAGAATACCTAAAAACACCTTCAGAAGGCATTTTTACTAATTTCTCTTGGATACTGTCAGCAATATATTAGGCAAAGTTAAAGATGACAGCAGGAGGTTGGCCAGGTGCAAAAATAGAAAAGAAAACAAGAACTGAAACATCAACATGTTCATCTGTAAAATAGCCAAGGATGAAAGACAACATGGAAATAATGTGTCTTGTTCTTTCTGAGAATTTAGCAGAGGAGTATGAAGGGTTCAGCTTGGGAATTTCAACATAGGATGGCATGAAGGTTTCAAAAATCTGGAATCTTTTGGGAAAATCCAGATCCAAGTAGAACTTAGTGAGGACTTCAATAGATAAAATAACTTCATTTGGCCCAGGTTGTATCTGAAGCATCTGGTTGATAGACTCAGCTGTAATGGTCAGAAAAAAATCCTTTTTAGGGTTCAAAATGGCTCTTTGATCAGGAGAGTAGCATGATTGGTAGAGTCTAATTACTTCTGGGCATTGGTGAGTATGAGGAACAAAATATTTTGGCAAGTTTTATTCCCAGATAAACACTTCATCAGCTCGATATAGGGATTTTTCTTGGCTCCAGCAGTGGAGCTCAAGAAGGTTGAACTGGAGCTCAAGAAGGTTGAACTCTGTCACAATATCTATAATTTTGAAGTCTACATCTGCCAGGGGAATATGCTCTACATCTACAACAAGGGGTTGTAGAGGTTTGACTACTAGAGTGTTTTTGGAAGCCATTGATTAGTTTTGATTAATCAATTTTATACTCTTTTAACCTTAAAAACATTGATTTATGCCTGAAAAACACCTCTGGAAATTTAAATAGTTTGCAGAAGGACTAGGATAAAACAGGGGTTCTATCTTTTGTCTGTAAAGGAATAATTATGATCAATTAACTTTAAACTGTAATTTCTGTATCAAAAGAGGAACTTTAAGACCTTATAGCTTCAACAAATGATAATTAGGTTTACAGTGCACTTTCTGTGATCAAAACAATCTTAAGACATCAATTTTATGTGAAAAAGGATGCCTAAGTACTATAGGAAAGGGTTGAAGGTATTAGAGACTTTCTCAGGTTTGCATATGGCTAAACTTAATCAAATTTTGTGTTTAAATCAATTCAAGGCTTCAAAATCTGTGAGAAAATTCTCAAGGTTTAAAAAATCAAAAGATTTATGAAGCAACAGGGTTATCTTTAGGTACACAGGCTTCTAAATGGTTCATTTAACTGTATAATTATTTTAGATTGATAAATGAGTGCTTTTCCTCTGAAGAATACCTGGGAAAATTGAAATTTTGTTGTGTAGGAAGGTTTTTGGGGTTAGAAAGCTTTCAGAAGTTTTTTCTGGTCTTTATAGGCACTCGAATGACTTCTACAGTGGTTGTAGCAATCAAATTGATGAGTTTTGTTTCATTCAGGCTAGAAAAAAAAGGCGGCAACAATATTTTTGGTCTACAATACTTCTTCTAGGTGTAAAACGGTAACAAAAGGGTACTAATGAATGCATTCGGGCATTTTTATAAACAATTTCATTGAATAGTAAATGTATTAAATGCAGGGTCAATTCAAACAAATAAGCAGCTTGGGCGTGGGGGAGGTAATAACCACCAAGCTATTTTCACAACATTCATAGGTGGTAAGCATGATTAGAATGATCGGTGCGATCCAATGGAATTAAGATGCGTGGAGGTGAGAGAAACCCCGAAAACTTCGTTTATTGCAAGCTTTGGGTTTGCTTAATATTTGTGCTAAGAAATGTGCAATATGGGATCACCGCCATTGGATCCGGGAGATGACAAGTGAACAGTCGAGATGATGCGATAAAGATGTGAGGTGATATGGCATGGGACCCAGGATTTCTATGCATCGAGAGGTGAAAATGTATTTAAACTTAGGTTTAATACATAGTTTTGGAGTGAAATGTGATAAGTGGATTAATGTTTTATTTAACAAATGGAATGCATATAAGTGTAAATTTATCATTAGCGAGGGTTATTTATAATGGGTTTGAAATAATATGATTAAATAGTTTTAACCTATGGGATGAGCGGGAATATATCTCACATGGGGAAATAAAACATAGGTTAAAATTAAAATATGGGTGAGAAATAATATTTAAAGGAATTAATCTAATACGGGATGAAGGTGAATATAGGAGTTAATATATAAATTAATGTGTTAGTAATGAAATGAGATGAGGGAGGTGAAATACACTAAGCCTAGTGTAAAACATGATATAGGGAAAAATTCCTTTATTGTGGGTCCCGACATAATGTTTTTACACTTAGGACAAAGTATTTTTTGGGTAAAAGGGGAATTAGTTAAAGGGTTTTACTTTTCTTAAGTAAAATAGATTTTGAACTTAAGAAAAGGGAATTTTTGCAAAGAAAAATGGATGATAATGGGAAAAAGGAAAAATGAAGGGGAAAGAATGAAAATGGAGGGGATGAAGTATTTTTACAAGGGGATGATTTTTTTGAAGGAAGTTAGTGACTAAAATGACCAATTTTCTGCTTATCCATGATTGTAAAAACTACTTATGCCTACCCATATGCTACTTTAACATTTTTTCTTCATTTACCTTGGTGCATTTGATCTTGCAAACCCTTGCTCATTTTTCTTTTAAAACAACAAACTAACTAATTCTATCCTTATTTCTTCCAAGGGCTCAGATTAAGTTGTTGAGCTCCTTATTTATTCTCTACCTAACTACTGATCTACCAAGTTTAAACTATTTGGCTAGATCTTTATTCTCTATCTAATAGCATGAAATTTAAAGAATGAGAAGTTAAGATTAATCTGTTTAACCTTCATGAATTGTGGCATTGTGAAAAGTTGCACACAATATTTATTTTGCAGAAAAAGTAAATAGTAGTGGCATTTGGATTTGCATCACTTTCATATTTTATTTTTATCTCTTTTTTGTTGGGGTTCACATTCTATTCTTTTTTATATTTTTTCTTTCAAGTCCTTTGATTTTTCATTTAGGACTTTTACTCTCTTTACATTTTTTATTTTATTTTTCTGATATGGGAAAAAAAATTTCATAAAGAAAAGTATGTACATGTTACAAGACTAATCAAAGTCAATTAAAAAATTATGAATCATATTATTATAGGACCCTAACAGTGGCTCCACATGGGGATGGCATTTCCTAGTGAAATGTCAAGAACTTTGAGACTAGTAACCTTTGAATTTTGATTGTGCTTGCCTTGGAACTATTTTCTGAGCTCTGCATTATTCATACTTATGATATTTTATTCTTCAAATATTAGGGCCTTCTCTCTGGGATTCAACTTTGCTAGAAAAATATCCAATCCAATCTAAAATCTGCAATGTTATGTACAATGAGTAAAGTAAACAAAGTGAACTATTTGTTATTCTGGAAAATAGTAATGCTTCAGCATTCTACCATTGATAGGTCCACCTGGCAGATTTGATCCATCCAAATCCTTCAAAAAGAAAGCATTGTTACCTCTATAACCATAAATAACATAAGTACATTTCCATAAGAAATCAAATTTCCCATGTTTACCTTTCTCTTCCCTCCTTGAATCCCACTTTAGAACTTTGTCACCTATATAAAAATCATCTTCCTTAGTTTTATTCTCAAATATCTTTTTAATATTTTCTTGAACAACTTGAGACTTAAGATAGATCTCTTCCCTGGTTTGCTGCAAGTGTATGGTTTGGTTTATTCTTCTTTGGATATCATTGGTTTCAACTTGCAATTCTTGGATTATCTTCATTACTGGTACTCCTATAGAAGATGGAAAAACAACATCCATCCCATAAACAAGCTGGTAAGGGGATGTACCAATAGATTTCTTTGTGGTAAGTCTATCTGCCTATAAGGCATTCACTAGCCTTTTTTTCCAGGTTTTCTTATTGTCTTCTAGTAGTTTCTTGATGATGTTCACAAGGATTTTATTGGAGGATTCAGCAAGGCCATTACCTTGAGGGTAATAAGCAGTAGAATGAACAAGGGTAATGTGGTATTTATTACAAAATTCAATCATATTTTTGGACTTGAATGTAGCTGCATTATCAGTGATGATCTTTTGGGGGCATCCAAATCTTGAGAGTATGTTATTTTCTAAAAATGAGATTATGACAGTGCCAGTGGCTTGCCTAGAAGGTATGGCTTCTATCCACTTAGTGAAATAGTCTATGGCTGTCAAATCCACTTATGTTGGGTTGAGGATGGGGGGTGAATTTCACCAATGAAGTCAAGACTCTATTACTGAAAATGAATTTCTGTGGAGATGGGTTTTAGGGGCAAAGGTAGCAGCTATTTCTTTCCTTCAAATATTTGGCACTTGCGACAGGTAGTCAAATACTTTTTCACATCTGCAAACAGTGTAGGCCAGTAAAAACCAACTCTCAAGATTTTATCTACAGTAGTCTTCCAGTAAAGATGTCCTCCACAGTCACCAGCATGAAACTGTTCCAAAACTTTATCAGCTTCTTCTTTAAGTAAAAAATTCAATAAAATACCACCATGATCTTTCCAAAACAATGCATTGTCTATGATACAAAACTTCATTGCCTTTAACTTTAAAAATCTATCTTTGGTTCTTGGTAATCTAGGAGGAGCTTGTCAATATAGTAATACAAATATAATATCTTCATACCATGGTGAGTCTGAAAAGGCTTCACTGATCTCTGGAGTCGCCATCTCTTCTTGGTCATCTATTTGGGAAATAAAATTAATATATAAAGCATCACAATTTGATCTAGCCATGATTTTGGCTAAACCTTGACCTTTTATAAGTTTGGTGGGCTTCATTTCTATCATATTCCAAAATGGTGGCAATCCACTTGCCTCTTTTACCATCAGGCCCATTCTTTGTTAGAATGTCCTTTACAACTACATTTGGAGCATAAGTAATGATATGTGAATAAAGGATGTACACTCTAAAGTCTTTGATAGCTTTCACTAAAGCTAGTGCTTGCTTTTCCATTATGTTATACTTTAAAGTGGCATCTCTAAGTGATTTGCTAAAAAAGGCAATGGGCTTCTCATAGCCCTGATCATTTTTCTACAGTAAGACTGCAGCAATAGTATGTTCTGAAGCAAAGGAAAAAATATTGAAATGTTTTCTGAAATCATGACTTATAAGGACTGGTGTTTTTGTCAAGGCTTGTTTAATTGATTCAAATGATTGCTTGGCCTCCACAGTCCATTTAAGTACTGAATATTTTTTCAACATATTGTTAAGTTCTCTAATTATTTCTGCTAGGTTTGAGATGAATCTTCTGAGAAAATTATCCTTTAATATTCCTAGGATGACTAATGTTTAGAATGGCCTCTATTCTAGCTGGGTCTATCCTAATTCCCTCTTTAGATATGATATGTCTTAATAATTTACCTTCTTCCAGCCCAAATAGAGTCTTTTTAGGATTTAGAGAAATGTCAAATTTCCTACATTTGATAAATACTTGTTTGAGATGATCTAGATGTTCATTGTCAGTCTTTGAAAATATGGTAATATCATCTAGATAAATCACAATGAATTCGTGAATTTCTTTAGAAAAAACTATATCCATAGCTCTTTGAAAAGTGGCTCCTGCATTCATTAATCCAAAAGGCATTTTTACATACATGAAAGTTCCCCAAGGAGTAGTAAAAGCAGTCTTAGGTTGGTCTTCTAGTTGAACTAAAATCTGGTTATATCCAGAGAATCCATCAAGTAATGAAATTTTAGAAGAACCAACCACCCTCTGTAAAATATGATCCATCTTGGGGAGAGGGTAGTTATCTTTTAAGGACACTTTATTCAAATTCCGAAAATCAACACACAGTCTAATTTCCCCTGTCTTTTTCCTAGTGGGAACTAGGTTTGAAACCCAATCATAATATCTGATTAGTGCAATTATTTGGGCTTCATACATTCTCTTAACCTCTTTATCAATTAAAGGCATAAAAAATGGATTGATTCTTTTAATTTTCTGTTTGAAATGTTTTTGATCTTCTTTTATGGGTATTTTGTCTTGTATTATACTAGTGTCATAGGATTTTAAGTCCTAATAACTCCATGCAAACACATCCTGAAATTCCTTAAACAGAGCTATGTATTTTAATTTTTCTTCTTGAGGTAAGGCTTTTGAAATTTTTATCATATTAGGCTTTAATTATGTTCCTATATTGCACTCTTCAATATCAAATCTTAATGGTTCCATATTAGGTTTCCTTGCAACATCATTAGAATAAAAAAGATCTTCTAAAGGGGCTAATCCCTTAGGCAAAAAGTTGTTCTTAAGGTTTAAAAAGTCAGAATCATCATCTGCTAACTCTTAAATCTCTACTTTCTCTAAATTATATATTTCTACTTGAATAAATTTAGTGGGTTTAGCAAAATCTAAGTTATTTATATCTACATTGTTTATGTCAATCTCACTATCTAGGTTTTGATCTATTGTACAATCTGTGTCTCTATTACAATTCTAAAATTCTCCTTCATTATTCATGAGATGATAAATATGTTCATCCTGTGAAAATATTTTCCAATATTTAAGATTATCTGGTATTGTAGTCCTGTGTTTAACTTTTTCTATATATTTATGATTTGGTTGAAATGGCAGATTACAGGTGCTAGTAAAAGTTTGTAAGATGTGTGCCTGTATATTCTGTTTTCTATGAATTGCAGCAAAGTCACATTCAAGCAGTTCCTTAATCAGATCTAAACATTATCTCTATATTGGCTTAATCTTGGATTATATATAGAATATTCTCCTGTTATCTGTTTCACAATTAACTTAGATTCTTGCATGATTGACACTCTTTTGGCTGCTAAATTTCTAACAATCTGCAGTCCTAAAATAAGAGCTTCAGCCATGTTATTTGTACATTTTAAATTTAATCTAAAATCATGAACTTCTACATGATTGTTTTCCATATTATGTATCTAAACTCCTCCTCCTGCTCCTAATTTATTAACTGATCCATCAAAATATAGGTGCCACATTGATTCATGAAAAATGTTGTCACTGTCTAGTGCTTTATATTATTGTTTTTAGTTGATGTTGTTCTCAATGCAAGTTTCAGTTGCCAGTTTCAGCATTACATAAAATGAATGAGTCCATATCAGTGGGCGTAGAGTAAATAGGACATTTTCGAGGTATTTCTACTCTACTAACCATGTACTTCATGAATGTTTCTCTATAAATTTTCTTGGGTTGGCCAAAAACTGATATTGTTGCATAATACATATCAAGTTGTAGATATCCTTGTAGTTTAGCTCCCCATGAGCGAGATAACAACATTCCTTACTTAGGAGGGATGTCAGCTACTACAATATCTATGACTATGCTTTTTCCAGGGTATTGAACTAAAGTAACACATAAATCTTTTATCAAGCCTAAACATCTCACTTTACTGGATTCAAATGAGAAGAGATCTTTATAAGGTCTAGTGATGTCTAAATTCAAGGTTTCCATTATTTCTTTTGGCATCAAATTGTGTGAGGCCCCTGAATCTAGCATTGCATTATGTAAAATCTGATCATGAACAATTAAGCTAATGTGAAATGGGGGAACTGCTCCATCTTAGTGTTTTCCATTAACATCAGGACCAAATATTAGTTATGGTTTATCATCACTAAAATTTATAGAATCTTCTCCATCACTCATATTTAAACTCTCAGTAATATGTGTTTTGTATAAGTCAGGTTTTACCAACTATGTCAAAGGAATTGGTATCTTCAATTTGGCAATTTCAGCTTGGATATTAAATGGCACTTGTGATTTTCCTAGCTAAATTATTTCTTCTTTTGTAATTGTAGTTTGGGTGGGTTTGTCTTATTTTTCTACAATTGGTTTATCATTCTCTGTTTGTATTTCCACTATCTTACTGCTTTTAATTTTCTTTTCAGGGACAGTTTGAGATGCAGTGGAAGTCTTTGCATATTTTGTGTTTTCAGTAGCTATTTTAATAGTGGTTGCTTTTGGATCAACTAATTTTGGATCATCAGTAGATGTTTTTAAGTCTGAAATTGTTGTTTTAGCAAAAAATGTTGTCTTGGCAGTAGCATATTTTTGGAGATCTGCTGATGTTTGGACAACAGCATCTATGATGTCAACAATTTTAGGACTAGGTGAAATTTTGGGACTTGAAATTTTCTGAGTTGTACTAGAGTTTTGCTTAGTTTCCCTAGGGAGAATTTGCAGAACTTTATTGGTAGGAGCCTCTACTGTCTTCTTTGTTTGTGTTTGGGCAGTTTTCTTAATAGTAGGCTCTACATTTTTCTTGCTTCTAAGGTTATATTGCTTATAAACTTCATTAATTGCAAACTCATAACCTTGCTTGTAATTAAAACACTCACCAGAATCTAATTGTAGTTGTTGTAATTCATATAACTCTTGTTCTTCTTGTGTAAGAAAAATGGTGTTATCATTATTAATTCCCATTAGATTAATGGTGTCTTCATCATCTTCATTTTGATGAGAAATTTCAACATAGTTCTCTTGGAAAGTTTGTCTTATTGTTTGGTCAGGCGCTAATTCTTTAGATTTTCCAGTGTTGGTGTTTTTCCTGAAATTGGGATTTCTAATTTGAGGTCCTTGTTGTTGGTTATCCAACTATGGCTTCCTTTCCATATTATCTAACCTATCCATCGTTCTCTCTAATTTTTTTGCTAATTGATCTATTTTCAATTCTGAAGTGGATGCTTCCTCTTTTATTGTCACTCTCCTTTCATTTCTTAATCTAGCTTTCTTTGCTAACAAGTTTTCTTCTACACTAACAACATTACTTTGCATCTACTCTAAATTTTCTGGATTTCTCTCTCTTAGTTGATAAGCTATATCTATATCAAATCCATCAAGGAATTTGATAAGGACAAAGTCTGGAGGAGGTTTAAGATTAGCAAGAATTGCATTATAAATACTGTTATATCTAGTACAATAATCTTGGATTGTTTCATTTGGTGCTCTTTTTATGCTTTCAAATTCAGATAATATTTGTAGTGGATTTTTCTTTTTCTCCCATCTATTAAGAAACATTTTATGAAAAACTGCTAAATCAGCAATACTACCAGCATTCAAAGCTTTAAACCATTTTTTCACTTCACCAGCTAGAGTTTGAGCAAAAAGTCTCATTTGGACATCAACATCATCTATTTCATGTAGTTAAAAATAGTCTTTCATCTTATTGACATGTTGTTGTGCAGTATAATGAGTGGTCCCATCAAATTGAGGGATTTTGCTTTGATAATCCTGGGGCATATCATGTAACTGTGATGGTAGGACCAAGGGAGCATATCTGGCAGCCATGGCTTGGATTCTAGCTTGGCTAGGAGGTAAGTTTGAAGTACTTGGTGAAGAACTAGAACTACTTGCTGATGCAGTTAAAGGAATTTCAAATGAGATTGGGATATAAGAAGATTTACTCGAAAATGTGGTTGAGATACTAGAAGATGAAGTTGGGATGCTAGAACAGGTACTTGGAAACGAGAATGATGTATTGGAAAATGCAGCAAAAATACTAGGGGATGAACTTGAGGTGGTGGAAGATGGAAATATAATTCTAGGTTGAAATGGCTTCTTAGGAAAGAATGAATCTGTGGAATGAAGTGTGGTGCAAACAATGGATGAAGTGGTAGTGAATAGGGATGAACCTACAGATTCTAAAAGGTTGGTATCTAAATGGTTGGTAGAAGGCTTAGGGGTATAGGCTGATAAAGCAGTCAATTCAATTGAATGTTGTAAATAAGCTTTATCTATTTCTTTAATCAAATTTGCAGTTATGGCATCAAGCTTATCATATAATTCAAAAATATTTTGATCAGAATCAACTGAAACAGTTTCCTTCTTAGTTTCAATGAATGAAATGAAATCAGGATCTATTACAGTATTATATAAGTGACTTTCTGATTCAGTTCTAAATAAAGATTGTTCAAAATTTAAATAAAATTCAATGTCTTGTAAACTTGATAGTTGTTTGGGAAGGAAATTTGCTTTGACTAATGAAATTTTATTACCTAAATCTTCTACTCTTTTTTTTTTCTTTCCAATTCTCTCAGGATTATCTACTATGACAGCACGTTGTGGATTTGGATTGGACCTGGTATAGTAAACTCTTCTAGAAGCCAGAATTATAGTTTTTTATGAAAATATACTCACAGCTTATTTAGAATAATATTAAGGTGAAAAGATAAATGAAAATATTTCCTCTAAGTTCTATTTAAAAATTGAGGATTGGTTAATTCCCTAGTATGGTCACCAGTATGTTATCACTCTAATAATTCTCAAAAGTTGTGGGATTTTTTATTTTAGTTTTAAAGAATATTAGAGGTAACTACAAACCTACTTTTAAGCTTTAGGATCTAGCCTTCCTAATGCTCAGAGAGGGCTCTCTCTATATGATTTAACTTTCTTGATTTGTATTTGATTTTAGCATATTTATGAAGGGTAAATTGGTTTTGGGGTTTTGATTTGATTTGGTGGTGAAATCACTTACTTAGATGGATAGCTATAGATCTGTATCCCATTGGGTAAATGGATTCAAAGTGTCAAGCAGTCAGATCAGGATCAATGTGTAAAGGGAAATGTTTACAGGTCAAGATAGCTAAGTCACTTCAGATCTTTAAGGCTGGTGGTGAAATGGTTTTGATCGGGATAAAAGAGCAATTAAGGGTTCGTAAATCCGGATTATGAGTGAAAATACAAAGGTCAATCAAAACCAGGGAGAAATTAAGGGTTCCTTAATCTAGATATTAGTTGAAAACATATAAATGATAATCAGTCCAAACAGAGTGCTTTTAACATATTCTGAAATAACAATTCCTGATTTATCATTAAGATTTGGAGAACATTCAAGTATTGATGGAAAACATAAGAAAATTGACAAATTAACATGTGAAAATACTTCACTGTAGTAGCCCAACACATGAATCTTGTAATGGTGCTGTTTTCTATGATCAGATGTGAGCTTCTAGGTGAGTAAAAAAACCATAGATTGAATAGTATCTAATCATGAAGAGGTCATCCACCACATTGATTCCTAATGAGAAGTATTTATACAAAAGCTTATACAAATATCCTAGAATAAACTTATAGATGTCAGTGGAAGAAATATCTTCTTGCAGAAGATAGTGATAACTTCATAACTAATGCTGAGTTGTTACTTTTTTTTTGTTGAAAAGGAAATAAAATAGTTTGTTGTCTTGATTTCATCAATGTTTTCTCTCTTTGTTTGTTCAACGAATGTTGTAGTTGGACAATGAGGTGGCATTTATGCTGGCAGATTCATTTTTTCTTTGATCTTTGTCTTTAACCTTTCATCTAATACACTTTCATCCTGATACTCTTTACTGATACTCTTTTACTGCAGAAAACCGTCAATGTTGGTGTAAAAACAACAAATTCTGTTTTTCACTTTCAATGCTCTGTGTTTACTGTAATCTGAACTTTACAGTAGACTAGTCAAATTCTCCCAGAACTAAGCTTATGGAAATTTTATCTTCATTAGCCTTCTGAAGTTTTCATCAACTTCAATATATTTTGAAAATGTTGGTTTGTTCACAAATAAGTGTTTTACTACATGTTGTAAGTAAAACAAATTTTCAAAATTCTTATATAGCACCTTCCCTGTTGGGATTCCTTGCAAAGCTGATTTGTTCACCTGCTCTTTGGAAAACTCTCTTATCTTTTTGTCATAATCCTCCTGCTTCATTAATCTATCATTAATCACCAGAGGATTGGGAAGGCCTTTTTGCCTTAGAACATCAAATTTGATCATAAACCTTGTAATTGCAATGTCCATGTTCTGGCACTTTTCCTCTAATTGTGTCATCAATTTTTTCTTAGATATTACCTTCCTAACTTCTAGGATGGTCTCTGTTCTATCAGTAATTCATTCTTCCAACTCTTGTTTATTTTTTGGAATTGAGAGGTGATAATTCTAGAGATTCTTGAGGTTTCTTTTCTGCTCTTCTTTTCTCTTACCTTTGCTTCTCTTGTTGATTTCAATAAATCTTCCACCTTGAAGTGAATTCTCCTGGATGGCGAATTCTTGAAGTACTTCAGTGATATTGGACCACCATTCTTCTACTTAACCTCATAGGGAGGTATTTTGGTAATTTATAAGGAATGAGGCTTGACCCATAGACTCCGATTTCAGTGTGATTTTGGTGCAAGTACCAATCACCTAGCCTATTGTGCTCAGACAATTGTAAAACCTTCTTGATTTCATTGCTAATTATGGGCTGCACACTGCTGTTTAGAAAATTGACCAAGGGATGGATGAAAGAATCTGTGAAATCTGAATAGGTAAACTCATTTGAATCTTTCCTTATCAAGTAAGTCCATGATATGATAGATTGTGGATTTCCTTCCACATCAAGCTTTTGAAGACTTATAGGAAATTTTTCAGACTGAAAATAAAGGGACATGTGGAATAGGAATGAAGAATACCTAAAAACACCTTCAGAAGGCAGTTTTACTAATTACTCATGGATATTGTCAACAATATATTGGGAAAAGTTAAATATGACAGTAGGAGGTTGGTTGGGTGCAAAAATAGACAAGAAACCAAGAACTGCAACATCATCATGTTCATCTGTAAAATAGCCAAGGATGAAAGACAACATGGAAATAATATGTCTTGTTCTTTCTAAGAATTTAGCAGAGGAGTATGGAGGGTTCAGCTTGTGAATTTCCAGATAGGATGGCATGAAGGTTTCAAAAATCTGGAATATTTTGGGAAAATCCAGAACCAAGTAGAACTTAGTGAGGGCTTCAATAGATAAAGGAACTTCATTTGGCCCAGGTTGTATCTAAAGCATCTGGTTGATAGACTCAGCTGTAATGGTAAAAAAAAATTCATTTTCAGGGTTCACAATGGCTCTTTGATAAGGAGAGTAGCATGATTGGCAGAGTCTGATTACTTCTAGGCATTGGTGAGTATGAGGAACAACATATTTGGGCAAGTTTGGTTCCCAGATAAACACTTCATCAGCCTGATCTAGGGATTTTTCTTGGCTCTAGCAGTGGAGCTCAAGAAGGTTGAACTCTGTCACAGTATCTGTAATTTTTAAGTCTACATCTACCAGGGGAATATGCTCTACATCTACAACAGGGGGTTGTAGAGGATTGACTACTAGAGTGTTTTTGGAAGCCATTGATTATTTTTTATTAATCAATTTTATACCCTTTTGACCTTAAAAACACTGATTTATGCCTGAAAAACACCTCTGGAAGTTTAAATAGTTTGCAGAAGGACTAGGATAAAACAAGGGTTCTATATTTTGTCTGTAAAGGAATAATCCTAATCAATTAACTTTAAACTATAATTTATGTATCAAAAGAGGAACTTCAAGAACTTATAGCTTCAACAAATGATATCTACGGTTTACAGTGCACTTTCTGTGATAAAAAAAATATTAAGAAATCAATTTTATGAGAAAAAAGATGCCTAAGTACTGTAGGGAAGGGTTTAAGGTCTCAAAGGCTTTCTCAGGTCTGTAGATGGCTAAACTTAATCAAAGTTTGTGTTTAAATCTGTTCAAGTCTTCAAAATCTGTGATAAAATGCTCAGGGTTTACATAATCAAAATATTTATGAAACAACAGGGTTTTCTTTAGGTGCACAGGCTTCTAAATGGTCCATTTAACTGTATAATTCTTTTAGATTGATAAATGAGTGCTTTTCCTATGAAGAATACCTGGGAAAATTGAAATTTTGTTGTGTAGGAAGGTTTCTGGGGTTGGAAATCTTTCAGAAGCTTTTTCTGGTCTTTATAGGCACTCGGATGACTTCTGCAGTGGTTGTAGCAATCAAATTGATGACTTATGTTTCATTCAGGCTAGAAAACAGAGGCGAAAATGGTATTTTTGGTCTGTAATACTTCTTCTACGTGGAAAATGATAACATAAGGGTACTAATGTATGCATTCGGGCATTTTTATAAACAATTTCATTGAACAATAAATGTATTAAATGTAGGTTCAATTCAAACAGATAAGCAGTTTGGGCGTGGGGGAGGGAATAATCGCCTAGCGGTTTTCGCAACGTTCATAGGTGGTAAGTGAGATTAGAATGATCGATGCGATCCAATGGAATTAAGACGCGTGGAGGTGAGAGAAACCCCAAAAACTGCATTTATCGTAAGCTACAGGTTTGTTTAATCTTTGTGCTGAGAAATGTGTGATATGGGATCACTGCCATTGGATTTGGGAGATGAGAAGTGAACGGTCGAGATGATGCGATAAAGCTGCGGGGTGAGATGGCGTGGTGCCTAGGATTTCTATGCATCAGGAGGTGAAAATGCATTTAAAATTAGGTTTAATACATAGTTTTGGAGTGAAATGTGATAGGTGGATTAATGTTTTATTTAACAAATGGAATGCATATAAGTGTAACTTTAGCATTGGCGGGGGTTATTTATAATGAATTTGAAATAATATGATTAAATAGTTTTAACCTATGGGATGAGTGGGAAAATATATCACATGGGGAAATAAAACTTAGGTTAAAATTAAAATATGGATGAGAAATAATATTTAAAGGAATTAATCTAATACGAGCTAAAGGTGAATATTGGAGTTAATATATAAATTAATGTGTTAGTAATGAAATGAGACGAGGGAGGTGAAATACACTAAGCCTAGTCTAAAACATGATATAAGGAAAAATCCTTTGTTGGCTAGTCCCAGGCCATGTTTTACTTAGAGGACAAAATGTTTTCTGGGTTTTGGAGGTATAAAAGGGGAATTAGTTAAAGGGTTTTACTTTTCTTAAGTAAAATAGATTTTGAACTTAGGAAAAGGGAATCTTTGCAAAGAGAAATGGATGATAATGGGAAAAAGGAAAAATGAAGCGGAAAGAATGAAAATGGAGGGGATGAAGTATTTTTACAAGGGGATGATTTTTTTTGAGGAAGTTAGTAACTAGAATGACCGATTTTCTGCTTATCCATGATTGTAAAAACTGCTTCTGCCTACCCATATGCTACCATAACATTTTTTCTTCATTTACCTGCATGCATTTGATCTTACAAACCCTTGTTCATTTTTCTTTTAAAACAAAAAGCTAAGTAATTCTATCCTTATTTCTTCCAAGGGCTCAGATTAAGCTGTTGAGCTCCTTATTTATTCTCTACCTAACTACTGATCTGCCAAGTTTAAATTGTTTGGCTAGATCTTTATTCTCTATCTAATTGCATGAAATTTAAAGCATGAGAGGTTAAGATTAATATATTTAACCTTCATGAATTGTGGCATTGTAACAAGCTGCACACAATCTTTATTTCCAAAAAACGTAAATAGCAGTGGCATTTAGATTTGCATCACTTTCATGTTTTATTTTTATCTCTTTATTGTTGGGGTTCATATTCTATTCTTTTTGATATTTTTTCTTTCAAGTCCTTTGATTTTTCTTTTAGGACTTTTACCCTATTTGCATTTTTTATTTTATTTTTCTGATATGGGAAAACAGTTTTCATAAAGCAAAGTATTTACATATTTCAAGACTAATCAAATTCAATTAAAAAATTATGAATCCTATTATTATAGGACCCTAACCGATTGTATAGGGTTTTGTTTGATTAGGAGGAGTCAAATAGTCATGGCAAGGAAATTACATCAAGATTTGCAAGGTGTTCTATGGGGCAAGGAAGGTACATTGGTTTAGCATTTTAGGATTTTGATTATAGGATGATCAAGATAGGTGAGGAGCTAGAAAGAGCATGGTGAATTCGTGGTTTCTTTCTAAGCTGAAGAAATTATAAATTGTGAATATTTACCCAAAACAGACCATAGAAATTATGGATTTTGTTCATCTAACTTGAAAACATTCACTTAATTGCAATGAAATGATGGATGAAGTAACAAAACATTCTAACATCTGAGCACAAAATAAGAAACTAAAACTAAACACAATACCACATGAATCCCATAAAAATAGCTGCAAATTTGATTAATGTCCAGGCCAAAATTGATACAAAAGTATGTCTCTTGAGAAGCCAAACCTCCGAATGAGTCCAACCATTACAATGACTGAGAAAATACATCATATAGACCTCGAAACCACTCTCCCTAGCCTCAAGGAGTCGAACCCATGAGATAGGAATCAGTTTCACCTACTGCCAAACAAGAAACTAAAGACTAGGAAGACCCAACAATTTGCCTCTAAAAGAGAGGAAACAGATTCATTTGACCTCTAGAGGACTCACCTAATGTACCTACCTTATATGAAAGTCAAAACATGACATTTACATTCATTATGACCATTTACATCAGTAATTTCTTCATTATCCCAAGTAAAAAGTCAAACTGGAGTGAAAATTCAAAATTTGCCGAAGATGGTGAAAATGCAATTTTCCTAGCAAACGCGCAGCGGCCATACAGAAAAATGACCTCTTTTGTAAGCAACTTTTGAGTGCCTTCCCGGTGTCCAAATCAGCTCCCGGATAGCTCATTAGAAAGCTCCCTGAGTCTAGTTTCCAAATATAACTCCATTTTCCAAAATGATGCTCATTTAACCTATCAAAAAATGAATCTCCCAAAACTAGTAAACGAGCAGTGACCAGGTGAAAAAGGAGGCAGAAACATGAAAATTTGGTGGTTTTTTGCACTTTTGAGGGACCATTTCTCCTCCAAAATTTCTGAAAATTTCTAGGGTTGACGTCTTCATCATTTTAAACATGATCGCGTTGGCAATTTTTAAATTGGAGGCCCCAAAAAAGAGCGCAGTGCCGAGGTCGCTACGCGTTTAGCAAATTTTCTAAGTGCAAAAATACTCAAGAACATAGAATTTTCACCTTTTTGAATGCCACATTTGGAGGACTTCCTAGTGTCCAAATTGAGCCCGGGATAGCTCATTCGAAATTTCTCTCTATATAGTTATCATTTACTCATCAATAAAGTGATTTGGACACTCCAGCTATGAGAAAACTTGACTTTCCCAAGGTCAATCGAGAAGTGCAGGAACTCTCCCGTGGCACCTGTATTTTTGAGATTTCTCTAAAACCATGAAAGATATGTAAATAATGAATGTGGTTTTCCTTCCTTGACCTACTATGGACAAAAATCACTCTCACATTTTTCAAATTCATCTCTGTTTCGTCAGAAACACAGCTTGAAAAAACCAACCCTATGAGTGGCAAATGACTTGACTCTTGGAATGAATTTTCAAAAAAGGATAGAGACATGATGTTTATGACCTGAAATGACCTCATACTTACTGATATGATCTACCTTATGGCTCCTCATCTCAAATGTCTCGTTACCATAACAAACCCTAGCTCAGTGGGAGAGGAAATTAGGTTTTGTGAAGCATTCTAACTCTAGTGAAATGCATAAGAAGCCGGATATGATATGAATAGAGTCGAGAAAACCTCCTCTCACAAGTGAAGTATTTCATGATTATTTTCATCATAGGGACATATCGTTCAAGAAGATGAGAGAAAGAGAAAATGGTCTTTTTGTCATCCTTGTATCTAGGTTTAAGATATGGTTCATAGTAGCTCTGATCAAGGTTTCCTTGTTTAAACCATTTCTCTCGCACATTAGGGATCCCTGTAGCAGCTGCAATGATATTAGTGGACATGGTAAAAGTAACCCCAAAAAGAGTGACCTGCCTATCATGAAGCCATGATATGAATATCCTTGTTGGTGATATTGGACCTACTGTACTTTCTCACAAAACTCAAAACAACCAACATGTTTAAAACATGACACAATGAGGGGAGAAGCCATGAGATATTTTGTGGTTGCTGGTTCATATCTGATGATTTTCCCTCCTTTCTTACATGATTTTTTCTTTGGTTATTTTCCTCACTAACACTTTTGTCTTCCTCTTCAGAAATTTTGAATTTGAAACCTTGAAAACCCTAGGGTAAATGGAATGAGATGAAGGGAGTGATAGGTGAAATAAATAGCTTAGGAAAATGGAGGGAGTGAATGTGAATGAAAACCTAGGTCTATGAAAACCCTAGGATTTTAACAATGTTTATGACTGATATGTGTTTAGGGACATGAATATGGATATGATGTATGAAAATAGGAAGGAAATGAAAACAAGGGTTTCATAGCAATAAGCACTTCAAATTTATTATGAAACACCTTATATATTAGAGGAGAGGTGTCTTAGGGTTCACTTCCTGATTTAAGGCCCGTTGAAGAAATTTGTGAGGAAATGAAAGCTTGTTGGAGGTTGTGAAACCATTTGAAACCCTGTTTGAGAAAACACACAACATCCTGGAGGAACATGCAGCGATCGGGAAAATGCGTAGCAACCAAGTGTAAATGCGCAACTTCTATGTTATTTGTTCAACAGTTGTCGGGCAAATGCGCAACGCCTGAGGGTAAACATGCAGCGTCCAGGTGCGCAGTACTTGAGGGAAAATGCGCAGCGACCCTGAAATTTGACTCAAAATGCTTGAAAATTTGAAATTTCTCCTTTGCTGGAAAACTCCTAATGGATGAATGAAGACAATGAATTGCTTTGACTTGTTTTAATGGCTTTATAGCTTTAGTGGTTTTTCATTTTCAATCTAAATTACCCATTTTTCCTATGTTCACTTTTCCCTTTGGACTTTGGCACTGATACTCTTTATCTTTCTGACTTCTTTGGCATTTTGTAGTTTGATCAAGTCATGGAGTTTGGCTTTCTTTGCTCCACTTAGGCTGAAAATGATTGAATTTGACAGCTTGGGATGAATTTATTACATATGATAAAATAAAATTATATTTAGAAAAATATAAATAAATTACATATTGAATTTTATATCAAAATGACATTTTGATATAAAAATCATTAAACTCAAAAAATACAACTCTGAAAATATGAAAATTACACCATGATGATCTTCTATATAGGAAGACAAAATTTCTTATTTAGTCCCTCTCATATATTTGCTGACCTCATTTGAAATGAAAGAATGACCTTGAGAAATAAAAAACCTAATGACCTAATGGGACCTATTTAGACCTGACTTTCATCAATGGGATTTGATTTAAAAGACTTCCTGGTGAAAAGATCATTTCCATAGGTGTTTTTATGCTTAAGGAGACATGAGAATGAGTCAACAATGTGAATCTAGGAGGGAGAGTGAAGTTTATTGAAAAGGACAACCATTAGTGGAACAATTTTATATCATGACCTAATGGAATGATTGAAATTTTCTTTAGAGAGACAACTAAGATGCACATGCAAAATGTGTTTTGATCCCCGATGGAAGTATGAAAATACTGACACTAACATTGGCCCCAGCTGGGGATGGTAGCTTCTTGGAGGTGCCAAGAACACCGTAGACCAAGTGCCTATCCATTGGGCATGGAGTCAACGGCTAAAAACCAAACTGAATACTGAAAAAATTGACTTAATAAACTAACTCAAGACTGACTGAAAAAGATGCTCGGAATAGAGCTTATTCAACAAAGCCTACTCTTACTAATCCATTCATCACTTGATCAAGTGATGTTGTAATGCCAGATTAGACAATCAAACAACTGTAACAATAATGATGTTGGGTAGTGCTTGAAACATAACACAATTGGGCATTCTGACAGCCATACATGCACACAATGTCTCTGCCTTTGTAAAAGACAATCGAGTCTATCATTTAAACTGAAAAAATATTCCATATATGTTGCAATGGGATCATAGAAACCATAATTTGTCTGCTGCCCCAACTCCTCAATACATGCCTCCAGCTGCAAACTGTCAATGAAAACATCCAAGGGCAGCCTTACCTTTCTTTCCTTCTGCTGGAAAAGGTTCCCAAAGAATGGGACCTGACAGTCCATATCACGGGACTGTATTTGGGTCTCCAATTCAGCTAGATATTTTTTTATTTTGATGGCAAACTCTTGAAAAAAATTATGCTTAATTGCATGGCTACATCGATAGGACTTTAGATAAGAAGAAAGAGATAAAGTGAAATTATCATATACCTCATCATATGTGCACATATCTTCCCATTCTCTAAATCCTTGAATAGAGGTCACCTCTATTTCGAATTATTCCTTCTCCATCCATGTTTCCAAAAAGATATGCCACAACTCTACAAATGACTTAATATATCTAAGAGACAAATTTTCAATCCATTGTCTATATTTCCCTTGAAATGAATCATAGAAAAATCTAATGAAGACATTTTCTTGTTTGACTCTAAGAAGTTCAACAAATTTTTTAAAATTTGCTACATGTTTAAGAGTCAAATTCAGTTCTTCTCTGTTAAATATAGGGCCATTGCTCAAAAAATATGCATCTTTCGGTAATTGATTAGGAAAACCAAGAAGATTAGAAAATTCGATACATGAATACCTTGAACAAATAGAAACGACATCTGAGTCCTTCATTTAGCCAGTGGAGCCACCATCAATATTTTGAAACTCGAGATTTCACACAATGGAGTCGCCAGGTGAATGTTTCAGCCTTCATATGTGTCTGACCGCTATTCACCATTAGCAATCCAATCTGCAACTTGAACAATCTTTCCTGGAGAAAAAATGACCTCTTTTGCAAGAAACTTTTTAGTTCCTTCCCAATGTCCAAATAAGATCCATGATAGCTCATTCGAAAGCGCTCTGACTCTATTTTATTAATATACCTCCATTTTCGAAAATTATGCTCATTTTCCCTATCAAAAAGTGAATCTCCCAAGACTGGTAAACGTACATCGACGAGGTCAAAAAGGAGGCAGAAACATGAAAATTTGGTGGTATTTTGCACTTTTGAGGGACCAGTTCTCCTCCAAATTTTCTGAAACTTGCTAGGGTTGATGTCTTCATCATCCTGAACATGATGGTGGTGGCCATTTTTCAATTGGAGGCCCCAATAAAGAACGCAGTGCCCAGGTCGTTGCATGTTTAGCAAATTTTCTGAGTGCAAAAATACTCAAGAACACAAAATTTTCACCTTTTTGAAGACCACATTGGGAGGCCTTCCTGGTGTCCAAATTGAACCCATGATAGCTCATTGGAAATATATTCAAGTCTAATTTCCAAATCTACCTTTAGTTTTCTTATTGGAGTTGATTTTCCTTGCCAAAAGTTGTTTTTCCCAAGACTGGTCAAAAGGTGTTGAATGAGGGTGCAGAAATGTAGAGTGCTGTTGCAGGTAGCTTTTGGAGGTCTTCATCAACGAAAAATTAAGCTCATGATAGCTCAATGGAAATCTCTCCCCGTCTAGTTATCATTTGACTCATCAAGAAAGTCATTTGGACACTCCAGCTATGAGAAAAATTTATTTTCTCAAGGTCACTTTAGAAGTGCAGCAACTCTCTCGTGGTACCTTTTTTTTTAACATTTCTCTAAAAACATGACACCTGTGTAAATAATGAATGATTTTTTCCATCCTTGACCTATTATGGACAAAAACCTCTCTCACTTTTTTCAAATTTGGTGGTTTATTTCACTTTTGAGGGACCAGTTCTCCTCCAAATGTTCTGAAACTTGCTAGGGTTGATGTCTTCATCATTATTAAAACAATGGTGGTGTCCATTTGTCAATTATAGGCCCCAAAAAATAGTGCAGCACCCAGGTCTCTGCACGTTTGACAAATTTTCTGAGTGCAAAAATACTCAAGAACACAGAATTTTCACCTTTTGGAAAGCTATTTAAGTATAATTTCCAAATATACCTTTGTTTTTTTATTGGATTTTATTTTCCTTGTCAATTTTTTTTTTCCCAAGACTGGTTAAAAGGTGCTAAATGAGGGTGTAGAAATGTAGATTGTTGTTGCAGGCAACTTTTGGAGGCCTTCATCAACTCCAAATTGAGCTCATGATAGCTTAGTGGAAATATATCTCTGTATATTTATCATTTGACTCATCAAGAAAGTCATTTGGACACTCCAGCTATGAGAAAACTTGATTTTCCCAAGGTCACTCCAGAAGTGCAGCAACTCTCCCATGGCACCTGTATTTTTTACATTTCTCTAAACCCATGACACCTGTGTAAATAATTAATGATTTTTTCCTTCCTTGACCTATTATGGATAAAACAATCTCTCACTTTTTTCAAATTCATCTCTGTTTGGTCGGAAACACAGTTTGAAAAAACTGACCCTATGAGTGGCAAATGACTTGACTCTTGGAATGAATTTTAAAAAATTGATAGAGACATGATGTTTGTGAGCTGAAATGACCTCATACTTACTGATATGATCTACCCTATGGCTCCTCTACTCAAATGTCTCATTCCCATAGCAAACCCTAGCTCAGTGGGAGAGGAAATTAGGGTTTGTGAAGCATTCTGACTCTAGTGAAATGCATAAGAAGCCAGATATGATATGAATAGAGTCAAGAAAACCTCCCCTCATAGGTGAAGTATTTCATGTTTATTTTCATCATAGGGACATATAGGTTAAGAAGATTAGAGAAAGGGAAAATGGTCTTTTTGTCATCCTTGTATCTAGGTTTAAGTTATGGTTCATAGTAGCTCTAATCAAGGTGCCCTTATTTAAACCATTTCTCTCCCACATTAGGGATCCTTGTAGCAGATAAAATGATATTAGTGGACATGGTAAAAGTATCCCAAGTAAGATTGACCTGCCTATCATGAAGACCTGAGATGAATAGCCTTGTTAACATAGGGTGATATTGGATCTGATGTACTTTCTCACAAAACTCAAAAGAACCAACATGTTTAAAACATGACACAGTGAGGGGAGAAGCCATGAGATCTTTTGTGGTTGTTGGTCCATATCTGATGATTTTCCCTCCTTTCTTAAATGATTTTTTCTTTAGTTTTTGTTCCTCACTGACACTTTTGTCTTCCTCTTCAGACATTTTGAATTTGAAACCTTGAAAACCATAGGGTAAATTGAATGGGATGAAGGGAGTGATAGGTGAAATGAATAGCTTAGGAAAATGGAGGGAGTGAATGTAAATGAAAACCTAGGTCTATGAAATCCCTAGGATTTTAACAATTTTTATGACTAATATGTGTTTAGGGACATGAATATGGATATGATGTATGAAAATAGGAAGGAAATGAAAACTAGGGTTTCATAGAAATAAGCACTTCAAATTTCTTATGAAACACCAAATATATTAGAGGAGAGGTGTCTTAGGGTTCACTTACTGATTTAAGGCCCTTGAGGAAATTTGTGAGGAAATGAAATCTTGCTGGAGGTTGTGAAACCCTTTAAAACCCTGCCTGAGCAAACGCGCATCGCCGAGAAAACACGTAGCAACCAAGGGTAAACATGCAGTGCCTGTGTTATTTGTTCAGCAGTTGTCGGGAAAACGCGCAGCACCTAAGGGTAAACACGTAGCGTCCAGGCAAATGCACAATGACCCTTAAATTTGACTCAAAATTCTTGAAAATTTGAAATTTCTCCTTTGCTGGAAAACTCGTGATGGATGAATCAAGACAATGACTTGCTTTGAGTTGTTTGAATGGCTTTATAGATTTAGTGGATTTGCATTTTCAATTTGAATTACGCACTTTTCCTATGTTCATTTTTCCCTTTGAAATTTGGCACTGATACTCTTTATCTTTCTTACTTCTTTGGCATTTTGCAGTTTGATCAAGTCATGGAGTTTGGCTTTCTTTGCTCCACTTAGGCTGGAAATAATTGCATTTTACAGCTTGGGATGAATTTATTACATATGAGAAAATAAAATTACATTTAGAAAAATATAAATAAATTACATATTCAATTTTATATCAAAATGACATTTTGATATAAAAATCATTAAACTCAAAAAATACAGCTCTGAAAATATGAAAATTACATCATGATGATCTTCTATATAGGAAGACAAAATTTCTTATTCAGTCCCTCTCATATATTTTCTGACCTCAATTGAAATGAAGGAATGAACTTGATAAATAAAAAACCTAATGACCTAATGGGACTTCTTTAGG
Organism: Pinus albicaulis; assembly: GCA_034641835.2. Taxonomy (NCBI): domain Eukaryota; kingdom Viridiplantae; phylum Streptophyta; class Pinopsida; order Pinales; family Pinaceae; genus Pinus; species Pinus albicaulis. Next base: position 909,317,218 of record CM076581.1, read on the forward strand.
CCTGACTTTCATGCATGGGATTTGATTTAAAAGACTTCCTAGTGAAAATAGAATTTCCATAGGTGTTGTTATGCTTAAGGAGACATGAGAATGAGTCAGCAATTTGAATCTCGGAGGGAGAGTGAAGTTTATTGACAAGGACAACCACCAGTGGAACAATTTTATATCATGACTTAATGGAATGATTGAAAATTTCTTTAGAGTGAGACACCTAAGATGCACATGCAAAATGTGTTTTGATCCCTGGTGGAAGTATGCAAATACTGACACTAACATTAGCTCTAGCTAGGGATGGTAGCTTCTTGAAGGTGCCAAGAACATCATAGACCAAGTGCCTATCCATTGGGTATGGATTCAACAACTAAAAACAAAACTAAATACTGAAAACTTGACTTAATAAATTGACTCAAGACTGACTGAAAAAGATGCTCGAAATTGAGCTTATTCAACAAAACCTACTCTAACTGATCCATTCATCAATTGATCAAGTGATGTTGTAATGCCAGATTAGCCAATCAAGCAACTGTAATAATAATGATGTTGGGCAGTGCTTGAACCAGAACACAATTGGGCATTGTGACAGCCATACATGCACATAATGTCTCTGGCTTTGTAAAAGACAATCTGGTCTATCATTTAAACTAAAAAAATATTCCATATATGTTCCAACGGGATCATAGAAACCAAACTCTGTCTGTTGCCCCAACTCCTCAATACATGCCTCCGGCTGCAAACTATCAATGCAAACATCCAAGGGTAGCCTTTCCTTTCTTTCCTTCTGCTGTAAAAGGTTCTAAAAGAATGGAACTTGATAGTCTAGATCCTGGGATTGTATTTGGGTCTCCAATTCAGCTAGATATTTTTTGATTTTGATGGAAAACTCTTGCAAAACATTATTCTTAATTTCATGGCTACAACGATAAGAATTTAGATAAGAAGAAAGAGATGAAGAAAAATTCTCATCTACCTCATCATTTGTGCACATATCTTCCCATTCTCTAAATACTTGAATAGAGGTCACCTGTATTTCGAATTCTTCCTTCTCCATCCATGTTTCCAAAAAGATACACCACAACTCTACAAATGACTTAATAAATCTGACAGACAAATTTTCAATCCATTGTCTACATTTCCCTTGAAATGAATCATAGAACAATATAATGAAGACATCTTCTTGTTTGACTCTAAGAAGTTAACAAATTTTTTAAAATTTTCTACATGTCTAAGAGTCAAAGTCAGATATTCTCAGTTAAATATAAGGCCATTGCTCAAAAAATATGCATTTTTCGGTAATTGATTAAGAAAACCAGGAATATTAGAAAAGTTGATACATGAATACCTTGAACAAATAGAAACGACATCTGAGTCCTTCATTTAGCCAGTGGAGCCACCATCAATATTTCGAAACTTGCGATTTCACACAATGGAGTCCCCAAGTGAATGTTCCAACCTTCATATGTGTCTGACTGTTGTTCACCATCAGTAATCAGATCTGCAACTTGAACAATCTTTCCTGGAGAAGATCTGTCACCTCCTTCCCTAGTATGGTTGCCGAAATGTTATCACTCGGATTGAACCTCAGGCTGAAGAAGGCAATTCTGAGGTAACCTCAAACCACACTTAGCCAAGTAGCTAGCCCTACTAGGCCAAGAGAGGGCTCTCTCCATATATATCATAGCCAAGATGACTGAGGAAAGAATATTTTAGGCTAGGTATAGTAGCTCAGTGTTTTGATTTTTATTGTATAGGGGTTTGCTGGATCAGGAGGAGTCAAACAGTTATGGCAAGGAAATTAGGTCAAGATTTGCACGGTGTTATATGGGGCAAGGTAGGTAGCGTGGTTTAGAATTTTAGGGTTTTGATTATGGGATGATCAAGACATGTGAGGAGCTATAAAGAGCATGGTGAATTCATGGTTTCTTTCTAAACTGAAGAAATTACAAATTGTGAATATTTACCCAAAACAAAGCATAGAAATTATGGATTCTGTTCATCTAACTTGAAAGCATTCACCTAATAGCAATGAAATGATGGATGAAGTAAAAAAACATTCTAACATCTGAGCACAAAATAATAAACTGAAACTAAACACAATACCACATGGATCCCATAAAAATAGCTGCAAATTTGATTAATGTCCAAACCAAAACTGATACAAAAGTATGTCTCTTCATAAGCCAAACCTCCAAATGAGTCCAACGATTACGATGAATGATAAAATACATCAAATAGAACTCAAAACCACTCTCCCTAGCCTCAAGGAGTTGAATCCATGAGATAGGAGTCAGTTTCACCTACTGCCAAACAAGAAACTGAAGACTAGGAAGACCCAACAATTTGCCTCTAAAAGAGAGGAAGCTGATTGATTTGACCTCTAGAAGACTCGCCTAATGTATCTACCTTAGATGAAAGTCAAAACATAACATTTACATTCAATATGACCATTTACATTAGTAATTTCTTCATTTTTCCAAGTAAAAAGTCAAAATGGAGTGAAACTTTAAAATTTGCTGAAGATGGTGAAAATGCAATTTTCCTAGCAAATGCGCAGTGCCCATACAGAAAAATGACCTCTTTTGCAAGCAAATTTTGAGTGCCTTCCCGATGTCCAAATCAGATCTATGATAGCTCATTGGAAATAAATCTGACTATAGTTTCCAAAATGATGCTCATTTTCCCTATCAAAAAGTGAATCTCCCAAGACTGGTAAATGTGCAGCAACCAGGTCAAAAAGGAGGCAGAAACATGAAAATTTGGTGGTTTTTTTCACTTTTGAGGGACCAGATCTCCTCCAAATTTTCTGAAACTTGTTATGGTTGATGTATTAATCATTATGAACATGGTGGTGTTGTCCATTTGTCAATTGGAGGCCCCAAAAAGTGCGCAATGCCCAGGTCGTTGTGTGTTTGGCAAATTTTCTGAGTGCAAAAATACTCAAGAACATAAAATTTTCACCTTTTTGAAGACCACATTGGGAGGCCTTCCTGGTGTCAAAATTGAGCCTAGGATAAAACATTGGAAATATATTCAAGTCTACTCTCCCAATCTACCATTTTTTTTCTTATTGGAATTTATTTTCCTTGTCAAAAGTTATTTTTCCCAAGACTGGTCAAAAGGTGTTGAATGAGGGTGCAAAAATGTAGAGTGTTGTAGTAGGAAGATTTTGGAGACCTTCCTCAACTCCAAATTGAGCTCATGATAGCGTATTGGAAATATATCTCTGTCTAGTTATCATTTGATGCATCAAAAAAGTCATTTGGACACTCCAGCTATGAGAAAACTTGATTTTCCCAAGGTCACTCCAAAAGTGCAGCGACTCTCCCATGGCACCTTTATTTTTGAAATTTATCTAAAACCATGACACCTGTGTAAATAATGAATGATTTTTTTCTTCCTTGACCTATTATGGACAAAAAACTCTCTCACGTTTTTCAAATTCGGTGGTTTTTTGCACTTTTGAGGGACCAGTTCTCCTCCAAATTTTCTGAAACTTCCTAGGGTTGATGTCTTCATCATTCTGAACACAATGGTGGTGGCCATTTTTCAATTAGAGGCCCCAAAAAATAGTGCAGCGCCAAGGTCGCTGCACGTTTGGAAAATTTTCTGAGTGCAAAAATACTCAAGAACACAAAATTTTCACCTTTTTGAAGACCAAATTTGGAGGCCTTTCTCATGCCAAAATTTAGCCTAGGATATTTAACTGGAAATAAATTCAGGTCTACTTCCCAAATATACGTTTGGTTTTCTGATTGGAGTTGATTTTCCTTGTGAATTTTTTTTTTTTCCCAATATTAGTCAAAAGGTGTTGAATGAGGGTGCATAAATGTAGAGTGTTGTTGCAAGTAGCTTTTTGAGGCCTTCCTCAACTCCACATTGAGCTCATGATTTCTCATTGGAAATATCTCTCTGTCTAGTTATCATTTGACTCATCAAGAAAGTAATTTGGACACTCCAGTTATGAGAAAACCTAATTTTCCCAAGGTCACTCCAAAGTGCAGCAAATCTCCCATGGCACCTATGTTTTTTACATTTCTCTAAAACCATGACACCTGTGTAAATAATGAATGATATTTTCCTTCCTTGAAATATTATGGAAAATAATCTCTCTCGCTTTTTTCAAATTCATCTTTGTTTGGTCGAAAACACAGTTTGAAAAAACCAACCCTATGAGTAGCAAATGACTTGACTCTTGGAATGAATTTTCAAAAAATGATAGAGACATGATGTTTATGAGCTGAAATGACCTCATACTTACTGATATGACCTACCTTATGGCTCCTCTGCTCAAATTTCTCGTTCGCATAGCAAACCCTAGCTCAGTGGGAGAGGAAATTAGGGATTGTGAAGCATTCTGACTCTAGTGAAATAAATAGGAAGCTGGATATGATATGAATAGAGTCGAGAAAACCTCCCCTCATAGGTGAAGTATTTCATGATTATTTTCATCATAGGGACATATCATTCAAGAATATTAGAGAAAGAGAAAATGGTCTCTTTTTCATCCTTGTATCTAGGTTTAAGATATGGTTCATAGTAGCTATGATCAAGGTTTCCTTGTTTAAACCATTTCTCTCCCACATTAGGGATACTTGTAGTAGCTGCAATGATATTAGTGGACATGGTAAAAGTAACCCCAACAAGAGTGACCTGCCTATCATGAATACTTGAGATGAATAGCCTTGTTAACATAGGGTGATATTGGATCTGCTGGACTTTCTCACAAAGCTCAAAACAACCAACATGTTTAAAACATGATATAGTGAGGGGAGAAGCCATGAGTTCTTTTGTGGTTGTTGCTTTATATCTAATGATTTTCCCTTCTTTCTTGCATGATTTTTTCTTTGGTGTTTGTTCCTCACTGACACTTTTGTCTTCCTCTTCAGACATTTTGAATTTGAAACTTGAAAACCCAAGGGTAAAAGCAATGAGATGAAGGGAGTGATAGGTGAAATGAATAGCTTAGGAAAATGGAGGGAGTGAATGGAAATGAAAACCTAGGTCTATGAAAACCCTAGGATTTTAACGGTGTTTATGACTGATATGTGTTTAGGGACATGAATATGGATATGATGTATGAAAATGGGAAGGAAATGAAAACTAGGGTTTCATATCAATAAGCACTTCAAATTTCTTATGAAACACCAAATATATTAGAGGAGAGGTGTCTTAAGATTCACTTGCTGATTTAAGGCCCTTTGAATAAATTTGTGAGGAAATGAAAGCTTGTTGGAGGTTGTGAAACCCTTTGAAACCCTGCTTGAGCAAACGCGCAGCAACCGGGCAAACGCACAACAAAAAAGGTTAAATGCGCAGCGCCTGTGTTATTTGTTCAGCAGTTATCAGGTAAACGTGCAGCTCCTGAGTTTAAACACGTAGCGTCCAGGAAAACGTGCAACGCCTGAGGGAAAACACGCATCGACCCTGAAATTTGACTCAAAATGCTTGAAAATTTGAAATTTCTCCTTTGTTGGAAAACTCCTAATGGATGAATGAAGACAATGACTTACTCCACTTAGGCTGGAATTGATTGCATTTGATAGTTTGGGATGTATTTATTACATATGAGAAAATATAATTACATTTAGAAAAATATAAATAAATTACATATTGAATTTTATATCAAAATGACATTTTGATATAAAAATCATTAAACTCAAAAAATACAACTCTGAAAATATGAAAATTACATCATGATGATCTTCTACATAGGAAGACATAATTTCTTATTTAGTCCCTCTCATATATTTTCTGGCCTCATTTGACTCAATGACCTTGAAAAATAAAAAACCTAATGACCTAATGGGACTTCTTTAGACTTGACTTTCATGAATGGGATTTGATTTAAAAGAATTCCTGGTGAAAAAAACATTTCCATAGGTGTTGTTATGCTTAAGGAGACATGAGAATGAGTCAGCAATTTGAATCTCGTAGGGAGAGTGAAGTTTATTGACAAGGAAAACCACTAGTGGAACAATTTTATATCATGACCTAATGGAATGATTGAAAATTTATTTATAGTGAGACACCTAAGATGCACATGAAAAATGTGTTTTAATCCCTGGTGGAAGTATGCAAATACTGACACTAACATGCTTCATCAGTATTTCAGCTCAAATGGGTTTTTTTTCAGCATCTGAAGCTTCATAGAAAAATAAAATAAAATAAAATAAATAAATAAATAAATAAAAATAAAAATTTATAGCAAAAATTCCATGATGACTTGTTTTAAGTAGCAAAATCCTTACATGAGGAGGATATGAGGGTTACAATTTATATAAATGCTTAGGTTGAGAGGGTTTTCAACAAGTGAACATTGGAGGGATTTTAGGAGCTTAAAAAAATATCAATTATTGACTATTCAATCACCACAACCAATGATTAGTGTCATGCCACAACCCCATGGGGTTTTAGCCCACTAACTGTGGTTACTAACATCAAACAAGAATATCTCTCAAACCGTGAATAATTACTTGGCATGCCATATATCAACAAAAACATCTTGACGAGTAGAAACCATCCAAAATATTCTTGACTCGGAATAGAGTAAGTTGTCAAGTCAAAATTCCCTTGCAATATCAGGGTAGTCCTTGGTGTTTCTTGGGTTGACATGAACACCACAACGAAAATCTCTTCCATGAATAAAATAAAAACTCTAAAAATAAAATTAATAAACAAAAAAATGCATAAATTAATATGATAAATTCATCAGCAAAACCCTCTCTGCAATAATAAAACTACTCACAAACAATTCTTGCACACAACCAATAATATCGATAATAAACAAGTTGCTATCAAACACCAAAAGAATTTAGAATCAATTTATACTTCATATCCTCTCTCACTACACAAAATTTTCATTGAAACATACGCCTCCTACCTATTGTTACACCTTTAATCTTCTTCAAAAAATATGCATAATAATCCTCACACAACTTACACACAATCCTCCTCTACCACACCCACTCAACTCAAAATACATACAACCAAAATACTTTTGATCTCTCTCCAATATATAGATGAACTGAGGTGCTCAAATAAAAAATTATCAAGAACTACTAAGCTCCAAAAAATGTATTCATACGCTTGATTTGATCGAGATTCGGCTCCTTGACTTGATCATAGCACTAACTTCACTTCATGAAGGATATTGGCAATGTTAATCGAATTATAGAAGCTCGTTAACCTTTTTTCGACCTTTACATGATGGGTATCGAACAAGAGAATCAGGGAAAAAATAAACACCCGATATACATTAGGAATGCGGAGAAAAACTCACTTTAGGCCTCAACCACACCAACATAACTGCCAGATTTTCGTTGTAGCCACACTCACAAGGCTACCAAATTTCGGTTGGAGCCTTCAACCACACGCATGATCATGTATCCCTACGATTGGGGTAGAGCATAAAGAAAACTCAAAAATTTGAGCTCAGAACCACCTCCAACTTCTAACACTCCCTCATCAACACCTATGGACTCTACAAGGCATCATAGCATGCCCTACAACTGATGACATAGGCCAAGAACCTTTGCAACAAGTTAGTGATCCAGATTTATGCAAGAACGCAATAGAATTAATATCAAAGAACTGAAATTTGCTTACAAATAGAATGGAAATAAACTAGCTAGGGCGCTAGTAGCTATCTCTGAGAAGAGATGTGGCAGCTACAGGCCTCTGAAATGATTACAATGAGGCTCAAGGGCCTATTTATTATTTAGAAACAATGGAAAACCCTAAACATCAAAAACCCTAACCCTAGGAGATGAAGCGCCAAAACTATGGGCCCTATTTGGGTAAATTGGTGTTTCAACTCCCCGGGGGCGTAACTTTGGCATACGATCTCCATTTGACGCGAAACATACCTCGTTAGAAAGATCTATCCAAGAACTACAAATTTTTAGTGAGCAACATCGGTCCATGGACCTGTGTTGCTCCCAGTTTTACCAAAAAACATCGTTTAGGGCCTCGAAATGGCTTCGAAAGTTCAGGACCCAAAAAACTGCTAAAAATAGTAAGTTGTGCTGAAACTGAAAAATTGAAAGAGACAATGGTGGGGCCCCAAGTGGAATAGGTGGGTGACCACCAATATCCACCTGGATCATTCCTCCCCCCTTAGGAAGCAATGGTCCGCATTACGTTAAGTTCCTCCATGAGATGAGGAAATTTCTGCTGAACTTGGTCCCTGGTGAACCACTTTCCTTGGTGTAGGAGTTGGCCAGCTTTGACAACCCGATACAGTTGGATCTGCTATTGGCGAGTGTTCTTGATTTGCATGTCCATGATACAATCTGTGGTGGCCTATTCCATGCAGTCTGGGTTTAACTCTGTTGGTGTGAGTTTTTCTGTAATGTCAGAGGTGTCCAGTAGAGGTCGGAAGTAAGGACGAAGGCGGTCCACATTGAATGCTGGGTGCAGACATAGGGGAGGCTCTCGTCCCATGTGCGTGGATGCTTTGAATTGTACATGCACATAATGTGTATAATCATTCTATTGACGACCTCTGTCTGGCCATCTGTTTGGGGATGGAAATTTGTGGACTTGGTGAGCTTGGTGTGCAACATTGACCAGAGGCTGGACCAAAATGTGCTGAGGAACCTGCTATCCCGATCTGATACGATAGACTATGGAATCCCAAAGTGCACCCACACTTGTTCAAAGAAGAGTTTAGCAATGGCTTTTGCTGTGATATTCTTCTTGCAGGCCGCCATAATGGCCATCTTCGAGAATCTGTCGACGACCACGAAAACACAGCCATTTCCATGCTTAGTAGAAGGTAGGCCCAACATGTAATCCATGGAGATGGATTCCCAAGGTCGACTAGGGGTAGGTAGCGGAGTATATAGGCCTTACTTCTTGATGGTCGATTTGGAAATGGCACAAGCAGTGCAGGATCTGATGTGCTTCCTGACATCCTTTTGAAGGTTCTGCCAATAGAAATACTTCTGCAGCACTGCTACTATTTTCTAGACCCCAAAATGCCCAACGACTCGATTGTAGTGTGCTCCCCATATCATCTTGGCACGCTCGCTTGAAGGAACACAAAGGTGTCATAGGTGACATAAAAGTGCATCTTGGAGGTGAAAATTTGGAACTTGTGTACCCCCCAAGAGTGCCTTGTAATTGTGGCCGAATTCTGGGTCGCTCTTGTAGAGAAGCGGCCAATCAGAAGTCTTGTGCCCACAAGAGTTGAGAATGGTGGTGAGTGCCATGATCGGTGGTTGGCTGAGGCAGTCTGCAACATTATTGGTGCTACCCTTCTTGTACTTGATGTTCAAATGAAACTGTTGCAGATATGTGGACCGCTTCTGATGGCGATCATTCTACAAATTCCCTTGTGTCTGTATGAACTGCAAGGGTCGGTGGTCTGTGTGGATGATTTTTTCCTTCCCCAAAATGTAATGCTTCCATTTTCGACAAGCTTGCACAATGGAATACATTTCTTTTTCATAAGTGAGATACTTGTGAACTGTGTCAGACAATGTCTCACTGTGATATGCTACTGGATGTCCCTGTTGAGTAAGAACTGCCCCAATAACATAGTTAGAGGCATCTATCTCGATCTCAAATGGCTGTTGCAAGTCTAGTAATGTGAGCATTGGGGCAGAATAGAGGCAATTTTTCAATTCTGTGAACACCTTCTGTTGAGGTTTCGACCAAAATAAATTTTCTCTCGCTCCTCCCTTGGTGACTTGACTCAAGGGCCAAGTGATATGAGAGAATCCCAACATGAACCTACAGTAGAAATTAGCAAGACCCAGAAAGCTGCAAAGCTATGTTATAGTGGTTGGGGTTGGCCAATCCTGAATGACTTAGATCTTGGTTGGATCCACATGCACCCCCCTTTCATCAATAATGTATCCTAGATATTGAACCTGGGTCATGCCAAAAGTGCACTTCTCCAAATTGGCACACAACTTGTGTTGTCGTAGTGTTTGGAGGAGTAATCGGATGTGGTGGAGGTGCTCTTCCCAAGCCTAGATGAAGATCAGAATGGCATCCAAGTACACCACTACAAATGAGTTGGTGAATGGCCGCAAGATGTCATCCATCAACCTCATGAAGGTTGCAGGAGAATTCTTCAACCCGAAAGGCATGACCAGCCATTCAAAAAGGCCTTCCTTGGCTTTGAAGGCAGTCTTCCACACATCGGAGGGTTCAATTGGTACTAGGTGATACCTAGACTTCAAGTCGATCTTGCTAAAATATTTTGCACCTTTGAGTTGGTCCAGAAGGTCATCAATACGTGGGATCGGGTACCTATTCCAAACAGTGATCTTGTTCAACGCCCAATAGTCAATACAAAGTCTCCACTTCCAATCCTTCTTCTGTACCAACACGATCGGGCTCCCAAAGGGCAATGAACTTGGTCGGATGTGACCTTTCTGTAGCAACTCCTGAATCTGCCTCTTGATTTCATCGTTCCCCAGAACAGAGCGCCCATAGATTGGTCCATTAGGTAGCGGAGCACTTGGGGTCATATCAATCGAGTGCTTGACCTGGCAGTGCAGAGGAACCCCTGTGGGTGAGGTGAAGATGTCCCCGTAACCCTCCACACCCTTATCCATTTGTTGTTGTCGTGTAGGGGAGCCCTGTCTGGAGGTCGTGGCCACAGTCTTCTTCTTGACCTGGGGGTGGATCATCAGGAACACGAATTTCTTGGTTTTGGAAATGAGCTTACTGCATTGTTTTGCAGTGACCAAAGAGATAGTGGATGGAGGTCGTACCTTTAGTATCCTGTACAACTTATTTCCCAAAGTAACAATAACAACACGAGGCCGAGACTCATACACAACATGACGCTTCCACAAGTATGGTTTTCCTAATAACACATCAGAAACATCAATAGGAGCAACGTCACATAATACCTCATCCGTGAAGGGCTTGATGCTATAGGGAAGGCGACACTGTTGGCTGACGCAGAGATATAGTCCTTGGTGAAGCCACCCGATGGTGTATGGATGTGGGTGAGCTATGGTCGCAAGCCCAACCGCTTCACGACGTCTGCTGAAATGAGGTTCTTTTGGCTCCCATTGTCGACAATGAACTGTACCAGGGATCCCTTTACCCATATCTGGGAGTGGAAGAGACGTTCCTCCTCCTCTGGATCTTCCGGTTCCTCCTTCTGGATCTTCGTAGTGGCAACAGTGGCGTTGGGCTCCACATCAATAATATGTTTCCCTTTTTCATTCCCCTTGTTAGGTTCTGATTCAGAGTAGGAGCATGCATCTGACTCAGAAGTCCTCATCTCGGCCACCAACGACTGCTTGGCCCAACACTCACTTGTGTTGTGAGTGGAGCTCTTATGGAACTCACACCACTTCCCCATGTCCTTCTTTGGCTTTGCAATGTTGTTATTTGCTTATGGATTCGATAGGTTGTCTTGAGTCACCATGCCTTGGCTCTGTCCTTTGTTCCACTATTTGGGAGCACCTTTCCCTTGCATTTGATTCACAGATCCAAAGTCTCGCTTCTTCTTTTTGAATTTCTGCTCAATCTTGGCAACATACCGGTATGTCATACCGAGCGAGGAGACATCGAGGAATTTTCCTCCTGAATGTATCTGTGCAGACAACTACGATACTTTAGCACCATATGTTTCTCTGAATCTTTGATACCCAACTTTGTGCACAGGGTATGGAACAGATTCGTCAGCTCATGCACATCTTGATCCCTTTGTTGTCGCAGCGTGGTCCATTGTATGTACTTTTCCTCATAGCTCCCCATGGGATAATATTGTTCCTTTATGGCGTCTCAGAAATAATTTCAAGTGGCTAAGGTCGAGAACAGAGAGGGTTCTGTCTCATCCTTTTTCTCACACTGGGTTTCCCACCAGTCCTTGATATGGGGGGCAGCTTTGAGGAGTGCAAAAATAATCTTCTCCCGGTCGGAAAAGTCATGAATTGAGAAATATCCTTCTAATAGATTCAACCATCTATCTACGGCATCTACATCTATTTGACCCTCAAATATGGGAATGTAAAAAATTACTTGAACCTTAAAAGGAGTCGCACATCCAGAGTGGCTGCTAGATGCAGATGCGCCGCCGATGGGAAGAAGTTGAAGGATCTGGGCAAAGTTATCCATCATCACATTCCTTTGTTTTTCGAGGGCCTCCTCGAGCAATATTTTGATAGGATCTCCTGCTCCCTCATATTACTTTTCATCCCCCATGGGCGTCCATCGGGGTTTGCGAGGCTGATCTTGCAAAGGTTCCACCAGATCGAGCCCTAACTCCTTATACACCGACCTTGTTGGGGACATGCAAAGGAGGATCGAGAAAAAGCAGATATCTCTAATACCACGGATCCGAATTTATGCAGGAATGCAACAGAATAAACATATAACAAATATGTAGCAAAAATAACACTTCATTTCATTAATATCAAAGAACTGAAATTTGCTTACAGACAGAATGGAAATAAACTAGCTAGGGCACTAGTAGCTATCTCTGAGAAGATTTGTGGCGGCTACAAGCCTCTGAGCTAAGTTAAAATGAGGCTCGAGGGCCTATTTATTATTTAGAAACAATGGAAAACCCTAAACAACCCAAAACCCTAACCCTAGGAGATGAAGCACCAAAACTATGGGCCATGTTTGGGTAAATTGGTGTTTCAACATCCCGGGGGCATAACTTTGGCATATGATCTCCGTTTGATGCGAACCATACCTCGTTAGAAATATCTATCCGAGGACTACAAATTTTGAGTGAGCAACATCAGTCCATGGACACATGTTGCTCTCGGTTTTCCAAAAAAACGTCGTTTAGGGCCTCAAAACAGCTTCGGAAGTTCAGGACCCGAAAAACTGCTAAAAATAGTAAGTTGTGCCGAAACTGAAAAACTGAAAGAGACAATGGTGGAGCCCCAAGTGGAATAGGTGGGTGACCACCAATATCCACTTGGATCAGTTAGAGACATTAAGACCTAGTCTGCCCCTACTCTTCCAAACTCCTCATCAATATCAACACCCCTAACACTTTTAGTTGCATCATCAAGCCATACAACAACCTCCAACACCTATAGAAGCATATCCAACACATGTAGCAACATAAACCTATAATAGGCCATAATAACATGCCCTTAAACCATCTCTACTAAGCCTCTAAAACCCACACTAGGTCATGTCATAACCATGTTGACATCAATGAAAAAAAACAAGATCATCAATTTGATCACTGCAGCAACCCAAACACTCATTAGGAGTACTATTAACATCACAGATGATAGAAATACAGATACTACCACCATCAAGTTGACCTAAGGCATATGATGAACAATACTGACGCCCTGTTGACATCAATTTCAACATTATAATTCCAAAAATTCCCCCCTTTGGAATTGATTTCAACCTCAAATTGATCTCCAGCATCTGAGGTTGATCTCCATACACTCTCCAACTTTGAAGCTGCAATGTTGAAACTGATCTCCATCAGTACAAATTCTCTCCCCCTTTGACATCAATGGAAAATGACCATACCTATAGTGAATAACAATGCCAATAATGTCTCAGATGAGAGAAGTACTCCCCATGTCAAACTCAACACCTGTCGATGCAAACCAAAAATGTCTTTGGACTGCAAGGTAAGCGAGTAAAACATGGGACATGGCTACCAACATGTCTCTAGCCAATTCCATGAAATATCTCATAGTGAAAAAGATCCCCCTAAGCATATAATGAAGTTGCAAACACACTCTCTTTGTTGTTGTAGCAATACATCCACTTGTTGCAATAATCCTCCTTGCCAAGTGCAAGAGACTACCCCTCATGAACCATGAATCAAACTGACTTTGGACAAAGATATCCAATGAAATAAAATACATATACAATGCTTAATGGAGAAAATACATGGCTATGACAAATACATAGAACCAAAAAATGACTCCTCTCACCAACCTTGACTCTATGGACCAAAGTTTACATCATTCACCCAATGTAATAGGGCTACATCAATGGTATACAAAACAAGACATGACGCCCAATAGACCATATATAGTTAATTGACACAATGGGTCACTCCATGACCAATACACCCAAAAGATGAAATAGTAATAATACATGGCTTTCACAACTAGACACAAAAGTGTTCTCCTCTATGCATGCGCAAAATATGAAATAATCATGAGTACTTGGCATTAATGAGCAATGATATATGCTCCATACATGGAACATCCATACATTACATGGAATATCCATCAAATACAAGGCCTCCATGATAAATTACATATGTTTTCTATATGTAGCAACAAAAATAGAAGTATTATCCAAAACATATGATAGTGCATGGTCACTCAACACCTTGGCCATCATCATCCCAATAATGAAAATACCATAGAAAAACTGTGATAACCACTAGAAACCACCATGATCCACATCGGAATTAGCAACAAAATCAACTGACAACAACAACATAGCAATATGTCATAGAGGCAACAACATCTGCATTCTCAATATCAATGAACTAATCATCAATGAAGCTCAACAATAGGAAGCATATTGTATCATCAACTCAAATCCCGAGAAACAAATTAACAAGAGCAACAACATCACTAGTAGCATATGAACTAATATGCATTGTATCGAGGAAGCATCAAAAAAGAACTACACATCAACAACAACAATAAAATATTTGGAAAAAAGCACCAATAGAAATACAAACTCATCTTCTCCTCATGGGAGAAGAAACCAAGCGACAGTAGCATAAACCAACGCATCAGTAACTTGTTCCAAAAACATGTGCAACAAAGTATTATCTCCATGTATGAGCAACAATATAAATCATCATGACTTAACCATATGAATGCATAATATATAGTGCATCAGAGGCAACAACATATTCTATCTCCATGCAACAACAACATCACAAATTAGCGATCCAAATACATATCAAAAGTAGCATGATACATATAGAATAAAAAACATGAGCAATAAATTGCATACTCTAGATGAGCCAACTCAAACACATCAATTTATCTCCATAGCGGAAATACATGCATGGCAATACATGAGATATATATAGAAATATCAATATATGCACTATGTTATGCTACCATATCACCACATCCTACTAGCAACATATATGGTAGCAACATCAAAAAGTAACTCATCATATTTCCTACAACAAACTCATGCCAAGTAAGCACAACAAGCTCATCCATAGTGAGCATAATGCCAACCATCTACAAAACAATTAGGAAGAAAAAATGCTCCCCCTGAATGTGTGATTCTCTATCACATCATAAGCATGTGCATACATCTACTCCAAATTCATCTGTAACAAGTATAGGCTAATAAAACTAATATGAAACATGACTAAGAATAAATCAGTAATAAAAATAACACTTCAAACCTCATAAACTCCCCATAAAAATACACATCTTGTACAATATTTAGATTTTTCTTTATTCACTCTTTTCGATATTGATCTAGACTTATGGAGGAAATAACTATAATATATATATAAACATAAACATAGATATGCAACATAAATAAATCCTCATTTCATTAATATCAAAGAACTGAAATATGCTTACATACGAAATGGAAATAAACTAGCTCAGGCGATGGTAGCTTACCTTTGAGAATATATGTGTCGGCCACATGCATCTAAATTATGTTACAATGAGGCTAAAATGACTAATTACTATTGAGAAACAATGGAAAACCATAAACATCCAAAAAACTAACACTAGGAGATGAAGTGCCAAAATAGTGGGCCCCATTGGGGTAAATTGGTACATGAAATCCCTGGGGTCATAATTTTGGCATACGATATTCGTTTGATGCAAATGATACATTAGAAATATTTATCTAGAGAATTCAATTTTTGACTACAAATTTCATTTAATGACTTACATTTTCCCGTTTTCCAAAAAGACATCGTTCAGGGCCTCACAATGGATTGGAAAGTTTAAGACGTGAAAAACTGCCAAAATAGTAAGTTTTTTTATAATTAAGGAAACTGAAAAACTAAAAGAAACAGTGGTGGGTGTCCAAGTGGAATAGGTGGGTGGACACTATTATCTACATTGATCAGTCCTCCCCCCTTAGGAAGCAATGGTCCCCATTGCGTTGAGTGCCTCCATGAGATGGGAAAACTTTTATTGAAATTGGTCCTTGGTGAGCCACTTGCCTTGGTGCAAGAGTTGGCCAGATTTGACAACATGATACATTTGGATATTCTATTGGTCAGTGTTTTTTATCTAATTGTCCTTGATATAATTATTTGTGGCATGTTCCATTCAATCTGGGTTTAGCTTTTTTGGTGGAAAGTATGGTTGAAAGCAGCCGACATTAAACACTGGGTGCAGGCCAAGGAATGGTGGAATACTGAGCTTGAAATAATTTTCCCCTATAGCCTTAGTGATGGTGTAAGCCACATATCAGAGTGGGTGAAGATTTAGGTTTCCCCCGACGAGGTGCTCCTTCTACAAATGTAACCAAACTTTGTTGCCCACCTGAAACTTGTGTGGCACCCGATGTTGGTCATAAAATTGTTTGTACTTAGCATTTTATTTGTCCAATATTTCATGGACCTACTTGTAGATGTGTTGAATGCACTCATTAAAGTTGTTACCTCTTTCGGCTTCTGAATGGACATAAGCCAAATCTTCCTTAGTAGATGTAAGTGGTATGGCAACATGAATGGGAAACAGTGGTTGGAATCTCAGTCCTACCTGAAAGGGGTTGTGGCCAGTTGACCTATGGATAACTCTGTTGTAGCTGTGTTGAACATAGGGGAGAATTTCGTCCCATGTGTGTGGATGCTTTGATTTTTACATGTGTGGGATGTGCACAATCATCCTATTGTCGACCCTTTTTTGGCCTTTAGTTTGGGGGTGGAAGGTCGTGGATTTAGTGAGTTTGGTATCTAACAACGACCAAAGGCTTGAATAGAATTCACTTAGGAGCTTGTTGTCCAGATCTAAGATAATGGATTGTTAGATCCCAAATTTTACCCACATGCATTCAAAGAAGAGGTTGGAAGTGGCTTATGTTGTGATACTCTTCTTGCAGGTCGCCAGAATTTTCATCTTAGATAATATTTCGACGGCCACGAAAACATAGTCATTTCCATGCTTGGTATAAGGAAGAGGTAGGAGTTGGAAGAGGAGTATACATGCCTTGCTTCTTGATTATGGGTTTGGAAATGATAGAAGAAGTGCATGATCTATTGTACATCCCAACATCTTGTCGAAGGTTTGGAGAATAAAAATACTGCTACAAAATTTCCATTATATTTTCTACCCCAAAATGTCCAGTCACTCGACTGCAGTGCACCTCCCAAATCATCTTGGCACACTTTCTTGAAGGAGCACATAGGTGCCCTAGGTGGCATAATAGTGTGTCCTAGAGGTGAAATTATGGAACTTTTTGACCTTCTAGGTGCATCTGGTATGTGGCATTGAATTCTAGATCACCCTTATATATATGTGGCCATTCCGAAGTTTCATTTCCACAAGAGTTGAGAAGAGTGGTTAGCACCATGACTAGTTGTCGAATTAGGCAAAATACAACATTATTGGTTTTGCCCTTCCTATACTTGATTTTAAAATGGAACTATTGCAGGTATGTGAACCATCTCTAATGGTGATCATTCTACAACTTTCCTTTTGTCTATATGAACTACATGGGTCAGTGGGTTGTGTATATGATCGTTTCCTTCCCCATCATGTAATGCTTCCATTTTCAGCAAGCCTACACAATGGAATACATCTCTTTGTCATAAGTGGGATAATTTCAAAAATTTTCTTAAAGTGTCTCACTATGACATGCCACTAGATTCCCTTGTTGAGTAAGAACTGCACCAATAGCATAATCGGAGGCATCGGTCTCAATCTCAAATGGTTGTTGACGGTATGGTAATATGAACACTGGTGCAGAGAAGAGGTGATGCTTCAACTCGGTAAACACCTTATGTTTGGATTTAGACCAAAAAAAATTTGCTTGCACTCCGCCCTTGGTGAATTGACTCAAAGGCCAATTAATGTTTGAGAAACCCAATACGAACCTATGGTAGAAATTGGCAAGACCCGAAAAGCTACAGAGCTTTGTTAGAGTGGTTAGGTCTGGTCAATCTTGAATAAATTGCATCTTTGCTGGGTCCACATGCACACCCCACTCATCAATAATGTACCCCAGATATTGAACCTTAATCATACCAAAAATCAAATTCTTCAAATTGGCACACAATTTTTGTTTTCTCAAGTTTTGGAGGACCTATTGAATATGGTGTAGGTGTTCTTCCCAACTCTAGATGAAGATCGAAATGTTATCGAAATACACTACCATGAATGAGTTGGTGAAGGGTAGAAATATGTTATCCATCAGCCTCGTGAAGGTTGTGGGGGGATTCGTCAACCTGAAAGGCATGACCAACCATTCAAAAATTCCCTCCTTGGATTTGAAGGAATTCTTCCACACATCAGAGGGTTCAATTGGTACCTAGTGATAATCAAACTTCAAGTATATCTTGCTGAAATATTTAGCCCCCTTGATCTGGTCCAAAAGCTCATTAATCCATGGGATCAGATGTCTATTCCGGACAATGATATTATTTAATGCCAGATAGTAAATACATAGCCTTTAGGTTTCTTCCTTCTTCTATACCAACACGATCGGGCTCCCACATGGTGATAAACTTGGCCTGATGTACCATTTCTACAATAGCTCCTGAATATGCCTCTTTATTTCATCGTTCTCCAGAATAGAGTTTTGGTAGATCGGTCGATTACAGGGAAAATTTGAAGGATGGATGTTTATCTTAAAGTTTAGAAACCTTGGCGAATATTAGTTGTCCCTGATATGTAAATTGTAAAAAATTTGATGTTATTTTTGTAAAAATTATTTTTCTAATCATTTTATATTAGTATATATAATTTTTTGGTGATTTTTAGGGTAAAATAATTTTGAACTATAAAATTTGGGCGAATCAATTTTCAAAAAAATGGAAATTCGCGAATCTTTTTTTTGGAAAAAGCATGGAAAATGAGCCCACCTACGAATATTAGCCCCTAAAATTTTCTCTGGTCCATTAGGTAGCAGTGCACCTAAGGTCATATCGATGGAGTACTTAACCTGAAAGTGTAGGGGTACCCCTATGGGTGAGGTGAAGATCTACATGTACTCATCCACAACCTTGTCCAATTGTTGTCGTCGTGTAGAGGAGCCTTGTCTAGACGTCATGGATGTGGCCATAATAATCTTTTGACCCTAAGGGTGAATCATAAAGAAGAAAAATTTCCCATTCTCGGAAATGATCTTACTACATTGCTTCACAAATGTCAAAGATATGGTGATAGGATGTGTCACCTCTCATGTCTTGTATAAATTATTTCCCAAAGTAATAATCACAGTGTGAGGCCTAGACTCATACACAACATGATGCTTCCACAAGTATGTTTGGCCCAATAATACATCACAAAATTAAAGAGGAATAACTTCACAAAGTGCCTCATCTATGAAGGGATTAATGTTGTAGGTGTTGAAAAGTCAACAAGAAATGTGTGTCTAATTTAATTTTCCCTTAATTAAATTGGACAATAAATTGTAATCTTATCTCAAAATCATTTGTAATAGTTAACTGAGTGTGATAGACTCAGTTAGCTCATGAAATTCGAGTTTAGGGTGGTTGGTGACGCATGTAGAGTGATTCTATTTGTTTTAGAGTCCAAGTTGCAGTTAGTGTATTATTTCAATGCATGAGAAATCAGTTAACTCAATTAAGTGATTTAAAATAAGTCTAACTAGTTGTAACTGATTGTTGTACTAGTGAGAGGTCAAGTGAATTAAATCAGATTTAAGTCACATGCAGCGATTTTTCAAGTGACTGATGATTTACTATTAATAGATGCATGCATGTCAGTTCTGATGAAGACCCAATTGAGACAGAGGTTAAAAGGATGTTATCTATCAGTTGTATTATTAGTAAATGTATGGTGCATAATTAGACAACCATAGGATTGCCCATGATGTATTGTGCATTTTTGGAAGGTTGAATTTCCTAATTAATAGGGATCAATTGTTCTTAGAATTGCGCAAGCAAGGCAGGCTGAGCAGAGGTAAGAAATTGGCTAAGTGTTGGTCGATTTGTTCTAGACCAGTGTGAGACAGTTGGTAGAGTACAACAGACTCTTGTGAGAAGATTTCATTGTAACTGTTTCACAATTCCTTGGTTTTATACAATACAAATAGCAGATTTTTTATCAGATTTCTTTCCCTGGAAAATTTCATGTGTTGTGGATTCGATTCTTTCTTTTACTTGGTGTGATTGTGTGATCGTGTTTAATTTTCGAAAATTAATTGTAGAAGGATTTAGTATCTTGCTCTAGAATATTGCATGATCGGATTGAATCCATTGGTATTGCTAGTATAATTTCTGCATGGTATCAGAGTGCCAAAAATCACTATAGTGGAGAAGAAATTGAGCTTGTACTGAACAACATTCGAACTTGCAAAAATATTATTTGGTGCGACAGTCGGATCAAGACGGCTTTCGATGGATTAAGAATAGAATATGAACTCGAGGGTACTTCTAATTATATTACACGGAAATAAAAAATGGAGGTATTTATGGAGGACAACGGGTTGAAATAATTTATCGACACTGATATTCCAAGGCCCACAGCAGTAGATGACACTCTTCTTGATGCTTGGCAAAAGAAGGTTGCAAAGGCGAGGAGGATCTTATTAGTGGGAGTTCGAGATCACATTGTCTCGAGTCTCCATGGCAAGGCGACTCCATATGAGATGTGGAAGGCCTTGAAAGATCTATTCCAGAACAACACTGACCAAAGAAAATTGGCACTGAAGGACAAGCTCAGGAAAATCAAAATGGAGAAAGGCGACACTATTCCGAAATACTTGACCAAGTTCATCCAATGTCGAGATGAGGTTGGAAGTGTCGGGATTACTGTAGTGAATGATGACTTGGTGAGCCTAGCATTGCTAGGCCTTCCCAAGAGCTAGCATAGTTATCAACACTCTGTCAATGGGAGGGAGAAGCTACCAAATTGGGAGCAACTTTGGTCGGATTTGGTACAAGAAGAATTTAGGTGGAATACCAGGGATGGATCCTCATCCAAGACATATGATGAGGAAAATTTCACCCTAGCTGGTAAGGGAAAGAAATCCTATTCCAAATATGAGATCGGAAAAGAAGACAAGAAGCGTGACATGTCAAGAGTGAAAAAAAAACATGGAAATTATACCACTAATTGTCCACATAAGAATAAGAACAACAAGAAGGCTTCAAGATCTACAGTGGTTGATGTTTTGGCTTCACAGTTCGAGTTGGACTTCTCACTCGTCGCATGCATAATTTCTAGCGCAATGGGATCAATGTGGTATTTGGATAATGGTGCATCTTTCCACATGACGGGAGACAAAGAACTCTTTAGTAGCTTGGAGGAGAAGGATCTTCAGATGCACATCGAGATGGGTGATGACGGGAGGTATAGCGCTACCAGGATTGGTACAGTTACTTTCCAGAGACAGTCAGGTAAATATTTCTTATTAAAATATGTCATGCATGTACCAAGCTTGAAAAATAATTTAGTTTCAGTTGCTATGTTGGAGGATAGAGGATATGATGTGGTTTTCAGTCAAGGGAAAGCATTCGTTCGTCACAAAGCCACAGGACAAGTTAAGAAGATTGGGGTTCGTGTGAAGAACCTCTACAAACTTGATGTAGATGGCTCCACAACATTGATGAGTAAAGCAAATAGAGTAGTGATCTGGGATGAGGGTGAGTTATGGCACAAGAGATTGGGCCATCTACACCATAGTGCTTTGAAGGTCATGCAACAGATTTCTACAGGGCTCCCAAAGGGTACTCTTGCACAGATAGACACATGCAATAGATGTACCATGGGGAAGTATACAAAGGAAAATTTTCACGAGAAGGAGAACCAAGTAGTATAAATCCTTGAGAGAGTTTACTCAGATGTGTTTGGACCATTCTCTACAGCTTCTACAACAAAGCACAGGTATTATGTGATTTTTGTTGATGATTTTTCTAGAAAGTGTTGGATCTACTTCATGTAGAAGAAAGATCAGACGTTCTCAAAATTTTGTGAATTCAAAGAAATGGTTGAGAAAGATACAAGGAAGAAGGTGAAGGCTCTAAGGAGCGACAATGGTGGTGAATACATCTCCAATGAATTCAAGAAATTTTGTGCCAAAGAAGGAATTCAGAGAGAGTTGATTACGCGTCATAGCCCACAACAGAATGGGGTTGCAGAAAGAAAGAACAAAACAATTGTCGGTGCGACACGAGATATGTTACATGATCAGGGCCTACCGTTTCATTTGTGGGCAGAGGCATGCAACACAGCGATATTTGTTCAGAATCATAGTATTCATCGGATACTTGGCATGAGTACACTAGAGGAGGCTTTTTCTAGTAAGAAACCTGATATTTCATATTTCAAATTTTTTGGCTCATCTGTCTATTTCCATGTGACCAAAGATTCTAGAAATAACCTAGAACCAACAATAGATATTGGGATATTTTGGGGTACACTGATACTCCCCACAACTATCGGGTGTATTTTCCAAAAACCAGGATGACAGTTGTCAGACGAGATGTAAAATTTGATGAGGACAAAGCCATGCGATTGTCCCTTAACAGGGAGCTTGATTTGCATGCAGATGAGGAAATCTTGGTTCCAAATGATGAACCTCAAGATGTGGAGCAACCACATGAGGAGGATCATGGAGTGGAATAAAACACTCATGCAGAGCCATCCATCAGACATGGTAGGAGGCACACCACAGAGGTTAACATATTAACTAGACTTGATGCAGCAAAACATGTAGGAGCACCTACATCACAGTGTAGACATAGACAGTCATCGGAAATGTATATTGGATACATGGCTCTTATGAGAAAGTGTATTGTGACATAACCATCATCTTTTGAGGAAGAAGTGCAAAAACCAACTTGGGTTGACACCATGGTTGAGGATTATGACTCCATCTTCAGGAATAGTGCATGGGATGTTGTCCCAAGACCAGTCAGGAAGTCAGTGGTTGGATCTAGATGGATCTATAAGGTGAAGTAGGCAACATATGGGAGTGTGGAGAAGTATAAGGCTAGATTTGTAGCTCAGGGATTCTAACAAGTTGAGTGGATTGACTATGAGGATACTTTTGCACAAGTTGCACGGTACTCATCGATTAGATCTATCCTTGCACTCTTAGTGCAAATGGGTTGGAAGATACATCAGATGGATGTGTGTTACACATCATTTTGTCACCGTCTCTGCAATCCCCATCCCACACATTGGAGGATAATTTCTGTGATCAAAATAAAGTGTCATGCCTTGATAATACCATCATTGCATCCCTTGCCATGAGTCTAACATTCCTTCTGTTGACCATTTCCTGAACAGACCACCAAAACACCTATTTTTTCCTTGGCGCTAGTAGCCAGTTATGCCCTCGTGCCGATGAGGCGGATTAACACTGGCCCCCGTGCCAAATGTTGCTCTATCTCAGTTAGCTGCCCGCACCAATCTGTTTATGGAAAGTCTTTTAAAAATAGAGGCGAAGTTTCGATCATAACAACTTCGTGGATGAGTCATGGGGAGTGGTTTGACTGAATAACCATGGGCTTCCTCCTTTGGCCTCTTGTTTCCACCTTTTGGGGAAGCCTCCCATGAGATAAGGCCTCTCTTCCATCATGGTAGGGATCCCAACCTCCTCCTCTCCCTCTATAAATATAACCATCCTCCATTGATGAAGCTAGCTGAACTGAAGATAATATAGTAGAAACGTTGGAGAGATTTCTATTCAAGATAGAATGGAAGAGTCTCTTATTGAGAGAGCTTAGGCTTGTGCCTTTATCCCATCTGAATTCCCTGAAATTCGTTGAGACACGCTTCAACTGAACCCCATTGAAGGAGGCTGTGACGTCAAGGCTTGGTTGTAACTCTTTCTTCTATTAATACATATGTAAAACTATTGTCTGGTTCCCATTTTGCATTGATGTGTTTTATTTTATATAATATGCTTAACCCTCCTTGACTGGTTATTAATTATGAATGAGATCATTGTTTCGTATGCTGCTCTTGTTTGTTGATCTTGTGGAGGTATCCAAGCATCGTTGCGAAAGGATTGTGACTTGCCGAGATAGGAATCGAGAGGCCACCACTACAACATCCACGACGACAGCATTGTACTCTAGGTAGGTGGATCTACCTCATCTATTTCATTCATTAATTAGGAACCTACACTCTATTTTATCCTTTTGTTACTAGACCCACTCTAGGGCTAGAGGGATCGTCTTTGTCCGCAAAGAGGATTTACCTTCATAAAAAATTAGCGATTCCGCTGGGGATAAGTGTGAGTTTGTCTTTTTTCCCTTGTCAAGTTGACTTTGGTCGTTTGCTTGTTTGTCTATCTTTTCTGGTTTGTTTGCTTGTTTAGAGTCCTCTTGTTCAGCTCTAGAGTGTCAAGACTGACCTCTGCTCATTGGATTTCCCATTCTCCCATAGATATCCAGCTTGGCGTGTTTTTTTCTAAACAGTCACGCCGATTGGCGCATGTTTCTTGTGTTGCACTAGCGCTAACCCTTGTTTGGCACGGATTACAACCTTACAATTGCGCCGAATCCTATGGGGTTTGAACTGAATTTCCTTTTGAATTTTTTGGTCAGTTATTCTTGCCTCTGGGTGGATTTCTGATTTGCAATTGTTTTTTTGAGATTGTTTTGACTGTCATAGGCTTATTCTTCTTAGTTGTATGTATGTTTACTTATCAGTGCATTTTATGGCCTTAGGGTTTCTCAGTGTCTTAGCTCACTGAGCCTTCTGATTGGAAGTCGAATTTTTTTATTCTTGTCAGACACATCTCTTGATCAATTGTGTTTAGTTTTTTTTTATCCTTTAAGCGTTTGTTTTGGTTGAATGATCATTTCAGGTTTCATTTGATTTTTCTTCTTGCTGCTCCAAGCATAGATCACATTGCTTATTTGGATCGTTTTAAAGCTTTCTCTTTGATTGGAAGAATGCATCATTAGTTTGAGTGCATCTTTTTGTTTGTGTTGCTTTCATCAAATCAGTCGATTTAGCTCTTTACATTCACAATCCTCGAACTAGTGTTTGTTTTGTTTTTTTCGTGTGATTAGTGCATTGTGTGCTTCATTTCATTGAAAAAAATAAAAAAATTGCGTTCTTTCGTTTTCATAGAAAAAGAAAAACTCTTTTGCATAACTAGTGCTTGATTAACTAGGAAAGAATTTTTCATTTTTCGCTTGATTGAATTAGATGCATTAGCGGATTTCTTCGTTTGATTTCATTGATCGTTATCTTTTGAAAGATCTCTATCCTTCTCTTAATTAGCATTCATTGAATGGAAAATGGTGTTTGCATATAGTTTGCATTTAGGAAATTTGAGATCGACATTTGGTAGGGCCTTGAAATTGAAACATAATTCAAGATCAACTATAAAATCAATTGAATTAACCTAAGGAAACATTGGAACCTAACGCAAACATTTTTAGCGGTCTAGGCTAGTGATGTGTTCCAGCATCGTTAAACCTAGTAGTTGTCGTTCGCCACCTAGCTTTAGATAGCACTAGTACAGACTTGTGCTCCCCGTACCGCCGCGTATATAAAGGGAAACCCTCATAGGTTGCAATCCTTTATCCATAGGAAGTTGAGTCTGTCGCCCTGTGACCATGCTACACCGAACACATCATTAGGGGAGACTACCTGCACATATGTCAAGTCCTTGGTAATTTCTCTTTCATTTGATCACCAAGGTGTATATGGTAGTTCATGGAAACTTGGTACTCCCTCTTGCCTAGATTACCTGAGTAGTCATTTCGATCTTTTCGTGACTCTTTAAAAAGTGAAAAGATCATCGATGTTTGTCCTTTCATGCTTGTTTCAACCTGATAGTGACAGAGTCACCTTTTGCCTATTTCTCGACTCTTAAAATATGAAACGATAGAGTTTTGTTTCAATGTCTTAAAAAATTAACTACCCAAGAAATATTCCTGGTTAAGGTTATCTTCCTTAGTATTTTGTTTTAAGGTTGTTTCCAATGGCAACATTTCCGGAGTTTACTAACCAAGGAATCCCCTTTGAAGGGAATCCCGGTCCTTTTCCTTCTTTTGGGAATGTTGGTGCTCCTTATATGGCAACATTGTCCCTTCCTGGGTTAACTGTTGGTTTGCCAGTTTGGTTATTTTCGACCTCTGTGGTCTCAAGTGTTCCGCCCACTGTACAACCATCCCCTCCACCTGAACATCACCATGTTGATTCTAAGGTGGGCCTCTCCCCTTCTTCTCCTGTTTCTTCATCCTCCTCCTCTACTTCGCCTGGTGAAAGTCTGGATTCTAGTAACCAGGTGCCTAAGAAGAAGAAAAAGAAGACGAAGAAGAAGAAGAAGTCGGATAAGAGAGAGGCTAGATCTGCGGCTATCGCGCCTCAAACACCTTCCATTGAAAGACCGTCCAACCTTCCACGAAAATTCAAATTCCCCTGCATGTTGTGCAAAGGTGACCATCTTCTTCGAGATTGCCCCGGCATCCTTAAGGTACTTGAAGCATGGTTCGACGGCCGTCCGTCGTTGCCTTTGGCTTCTGGAAGTCATATTGGTGGCACGTCTTCAACTAGTAATGATAAGACTCATAAGAAACAGGGTACGATTACCAATCCCTGTAAGTTGTGTGAAGGGCATCATCCCATTCACCTTTGTCCGTACATGGATGAAGCCACGAGAGTCTTGGACAACCCTAATGTTTCTACACCCTGCCTTCCAGTTGGTTACCAGAAACTTTCTTTGAGTCCTCCGCTAGTTGATTCAACGATTGATCAAAAGTCATTCTTGGTCGATCTCGTTCCTTCGAAAATTAAAATTCAAGAATCCATTCCTAACCAACCATTGGTTGAGGAATCGGTCGACCTCATCCCATCTATGGTTCATCAAGTCTTTTCCGTCGAGAGTGGACCCCATCCCCCTCACGTTCTTCTTGTCTCTTCAAATTCCTCGGACTTGGAGAAAGATTCTCCCGTCCCTATAGTTCAATAATTTGTTCCTCCTACTCCCATGATGGAGGTCCCAGAGGATGCTCCTCTTTCTCTCGTAATGCCAAGGGATTACCATCTCATTTCTATGGTACCCCCTCCAAGTATTTTGGTCGCTTCCTTTGATTGGAGTCGATTTGCGGGATACCGCCTTCCTTCTTATGTGCCTTCTGAGATCACGGTACAGGTATTTGATATGGCCATACCTAGCACAATTATAGATGAAGGCGCATTTATTAGTGTTCTGTCTTTGGCTACTTGGAAATATTTTGGTTCTCCATTGCTTGTGCCTGTTACGCAGAATCATTTTGCGTTTAACAGAAGAACCAGTCAACCGTTAGGGATCCTTCCGAAGTTTCCTATTACTTTGGGAGGGAAAACTGTTTATATAGACGTGATGGTGGTCCAAGGTCCCTTGGATTTCAATTTACTCTTAGGGTGCAATTATGCTTATGCCATGGGTGCACTTGTATCTTCCCTCTTTCGTGTGATCTGTTTTCCACACAAAGTTCGGATCGTGACCATTGATCAACTTTCATTCTTTGGTCCTAATATGGCAGCTGGCCCACCATCGTCTTTGTCAGATCTTTATCCTCTTGTTGTACCTTCCCCGCCGCAGGTTAATTATGTGACTACCTGCCCCATGCCCGCATTTAGTGATAGTGCCATTGTGCATCGTGTGTTGGGGGAATTGGGTCCTGATTTCCAAGATGTTGTTCTCCCATCAGATGAGAACCTCTTGGAATCCATGACTTCTTATTCAACATGATGAGCTCTTCGAAGCATATTTCATTTTCTTGTGTCAATATCCTTAAAAAATGAAACAAGTTCTTCAGAGCATAGCTCTTTTTCTTGTGTCAAGCTCCTTAAAAAATGAAACAAGGTCTTCAGAGCACAGTTCATTTTCTTGTGTTAAGCTCCCTAAAAAATGAAACAAGCTCTTCTGAGGATAGTTCGTTTGCTATGTCAACCTCGTTAAAAAATGAATTAGCTCATGAGGATAGTTCTTTTAATGTGTCAACGTCATTAAAACAATGAAACATGTTCCTGTTCAATTCAAGTCTTTGATACGATCACGTAAAATCCCACTCGAGTCTTTCTCTATACCACTTGTTCCTCCAGGAGGAGTCATCTTTTAGCTCTTTTCTGACTTCTAAAACTGAAAAGATTGCCAAGACTCTTGTCGTTTTGAACTCGTTAAATGGATGTGAAATGATATCTACCCATTATACGTTTACCCCTTTTTTGAGCTGGGATAGATTATTTACAAAAAATTAATACCTTAGCCAATTGCAACTAAGAGGTTCTTTCAGATATTGTTTTCTACCTTTTCGGATCTGAGAGACTACTTACGAAAAAGGACATGCTAGAGTTTTCTTTTCCGCTTCTTTTCAAACTCTCTAAACATGAAAAGACGTCGAGTTCTTCCTTTTTCAGACTCGTTAAACCCTGATGACATCGGACATCATCACCATGACATTCATCGAGTTCCTCCTTCCTAGGGCTCGTAAAATGTACTAGGTTGGATTTGTCCAAAGGAAAAACTTACAGCACAAGCATATGCCATCCCCTTCAAGCTTGTTTTAAAAAATAATTGGGGTACTCGCCAAAAATGGTGGTGTAAAATGGAACCACTTTTTAGTTGTGTTGGTAGTATGTCGCTCTTGAACATGACACTCGTCTGCATTCGTGTCAGGTTGGGAACATCTCATTTTGTCATTTTTTTCCTCCGTGGGTTTGGGTAATTTGTTTAGACCTCTCATCTTCTCTTTTCCATGTCATCATGACCTCAGATCCCTTGATGTCAAATACTTCCAAATCCAGAGTCGTGTCGCTTATATATTCAAGAGAAGTTTTTCCTCTACAGTTTTCAACCTCCCTCTGATTCTCTATTGGTCCTGATTCACTATCATCATGTTCCTCTGTCTTGTGTTGATGATATGGGAAACATTATGGCCCTCCTTAGACCAGGTCACTTCCTGTCAACTTCAGCTCATTATCCAGGAAGTTGCTCTAGAGACTCCCTATCGATACCTTGGAGCCTACATGCCTCAATGGTAGGTTCTTTGCATTCAACGATAAGTCCACATAATCAGCCTTCAATCGAATGATTCTGCGGGTGTTCAATGTGAGCTCACTGTTCACATTCCATGGATTGCACCTACTATACCTTGAGAACCATTGTCATTATTGGTGGTTTCTATTGGACTTGTTAACAACTTTCATCATTGGCTGGTAATCAGGTGATTTTCTTGCATGTTCAACTTCAACTCATATATTCACATGCTTGGATTTGTACTTGTATGAGTTGAGATGGAGCGCAAGACCCTGGATTTTATCTGATAAGATCCAGGCTATGGGATATTATGATTTATCATGACTTTATTACATGTCTCTTTTGATTTGATGGCTGTGACCATACCTGAGTCTTTTTGTTGATCCTTACTGCTGGATGGTTGCGTCCATACCATGGATCTCAGTTTATATGTACTCTATTATGGATGGTTGTGCCCATGCCACATAATCATGTCTCACATATATCTGTTGTACTTGTAATTGCAGGTCTTCCGACAGTGGTGTTTGGTTCGAACGCATTCTCATAAATCATTTCACCCCTTCCTCTCTCTCAGACCTCATGCTATCGGGCATTTGTTATACAGCATTTTTTCACTGTCCCTGAAATCCCCATCCGGCACATTGGAGGCTCATTTTTGTGATCAAAATAAAGTGTCATGCCTTGCTAATACCATCATTTCATCCCTTGCCATGAGTCTAACATTCCTTCTGTTGACCATTTCTTGAATAGACCACCAAAAACACTTGTTTTTGCCTTGGCCCTGGTAGCCAGTTATGCCATTGCGCTAATGAGGTAGATTAACACTGGCCCCCGCGCTAGCTGGCGCTCTGTCTTAGTTAGCTGCCCACGCCAATCTGTTTATGGATTTTTTTTTTAAAAATAGAGGTGAAGTTTCGATCATAACAACTTCGTGGATGAGTCATGGGGAGTGGTTCAACTGAATAACCACGGCCTTCCTCCTTTGGCCTCTTGTTTCCACCTTTTGGGGAAACCTCCCATGAGATAAGGCCTCCCTTCCACCATAGTAGGGATCCCAACCTCCTCCTCTCCCTCTATAAATATAGCCATCCTCTATTGATGAATCTAGTTGAATTGAAGATAATATAGCAGAAATGTTGGAGAGGTTTCTATTCAACATAGAACGGAAGGGTCCCTTATTGATAGAGCTTAGGCTTGTGCCTTTATCCTGTCTAAATTCCCTGACATTATTTGAAATGAACTTCAACTGAACCCCGCTGAAGGAGGTTGCGACGTCAAGGCTTGGTTGTAACTCTTTCTTCTATTAATACATATGTATAACTATTTTATGTTTCCCATTTTGCGTTGATGTGTTTTATTTGATGTAATATGCTTAACCCTCCTTTACTGGTTAGTAATTATGAATGAGATCGTTGTTTCGTATGCTTCTCTTGTTTTTTGATCTTGTGCAGGTATCCAAGCATCACTATTAAAGGATCGTGACTTGCCGAGAAAGGAATTGAGAGGCCACCACTACAACAGCCACGATGACAACATTGGACTCCAGGTAGGTGGATCTACCTTGTCTATCTCATTCATTAATTAGGAACCTACACTCTGGTTTTTCCTTTTGTTACTAGACCCACTCTAGGGCTAGAGGGATCATCTATGTCCGTAGAGAGGATTTACCTTCATAACAAAGTGAAGACTGCATTTCTTAATGGAGTTATTGAGGAAGAAGTGTACATTGAGTAGCCAAAAGGTTTTGAGACCTTTGACAGGGAGTCACATGTGTGTAGACTCAAGAGATCACTATATGGGCTGAAGCAAGCACCTCGTGCTTGGTACACCAGGATTGAAAACTATTTCACCGGGTTGGGCTTCACAAAGAGTGAAGTGGATGCAAACATGTACTAGATTATTGTTGATGGTAAGCTTTTGATTATCATACTTTATGTTGATGATCTTGTTCTGACAGGTGATGAGCAGCTCATAACTTCTTGCAAAGAAGATCTTGCAAGAGATTTTGACATGAAGGACATGGGACTCCTTTACTATTTCCTTGGTTTGGAGATATGGTAGTGGGATGGAGATCTATTTGTTTCTCAAGGCAAGTATGCCAAAGAGATTCTGAGGAAGTTCCACATGGAAATTTGTAAACCCATGGAGACTTCGCTTGTAGGAAACTAGAGGAAGGAGGATGTTACTTCAGGTGAGATAGCGGACGCTACTATTTACAAGCAGCTTGTGGGTTCACTCATGTACTTGGTGAACACACAACCAGACATATGCTACAGAGTTAACCAACTTAGTCAAGATATGGTTAAGAACGACCAAGCTCTTTTGGAAGGTGGGGAAACATGTCTTGAGATATCTCAGGGGCACTACAGAGTATGGATTATGGTACAGATGAACACAAGTGAAGCTTCAAGGCTTCACCGATGCAGATTGGGCAGGCAGTCCATCAGACAAGAAAAGCACATCAAGAGGGATCTTTAGCATAAGATCGACAATAGTTTCATGGTATGGCAGGAAGCAGAGATCAGTTCACTTAGTTCAGATGAGGAAGAGTACATGGCAGCCAGTCAAGCGGCATGTGAGGCCATCTGGATGAGGAAGATACTTGTCAGTTTGTTTGGTCATCAGATGGATCCGACAGTGATACATTCCACCATCTCAGAGATTGTGTTCAGAGTTGCATTATGTTACTTCAGTACATTCCCATGGAGGATCAAGATGTAGATATTCTAACGAAGGCACTCACCAAGAGAAAATTTAAATACCACAGAGACAGGATTGGGGTAGTTGATAATCCCTTTCTTGTTGAGAGGGAGTGTTGAAAAGTCAACAAGAAATGTGTGTCTAATTTAATTTTCCCTTAATTAAATTGGACAATAAATTGTAATCGTATCTCATAATCACTTGTAATAGTTACTTGAGTGTGATAGACTCAGTTAGCTCATAAAATTCGAGTTGAGGGTGGTTTGTGAGGCATGTAGAGTGATTATATATTTTTTAGAGTCCAAGTTGCAGTTAGTGTATTAGTTTAATGCATGAGAAATCAGTTAACTTAGTTAAGTGAGTTAAAATCAATCTAACTAGTTGTAACTAATTGTTGTACTAGTGAGAGGTCAAGTGAATTAACTTAGATTTAAGTCACATGCAGCGATATGTCAAGTGACTGATGATTTACTATTAATAGATGCATGCATGTTAATTATGATGAAGACCCAATTAAGAAAGAGGTTAAAGGGATGTTATCTATCAGTTGTATTATTAGTAAATTGTCGACGCACAATTAGAAAACCATAGGATTGCCCGTGGTGTATTGCAAAGTTTTGGAAGGTTGAATTTCCTAATTAATAGGGATCAATTGTTATTAGAATTGTGCAAGCAAGGCAGGCTAGCAGAGGCAGGAAATTGGCTAAGTGTTGGTCGATTTTGTCTCGATCAATGTGAGACAGTTGGTAGAGTGCAGTAGACTCTTGTGAGAAGAGTGCATTGCAATTTTTTCATGATTCCTTGGTTTTATAAAATACATATAGAGGGGTTTTGAGCAGATTTCTTTCCCCAAAAAATTTCATGTGTTGTGGATTTTATTCTTTCTCTTACTTGGTATGATTGTGCGATCATGTTTAATTTACGCATATTAATTGTAGAAGGATTCAGTATTTTTCTCTAGAATATTGCATGATCGGATTGAATTCATTGGTATACATATTTTTTGTATAATTTCTACAGTAAGGAAGGTGAAATTTTCATCTGATGCATAGATCTCGTCCTTGGTGAAGCCACCTGATGGTGTACGAATGCGGGTGTGGTGTGGTTGGTAGGCCCAAATTCTTCACAACCTCTACTGAAATGAGGTTCTTTTGGCTCCCACTATCAATAATGAACTGCAGCGAGGAACCCTTCACCCACATCTGTGAGTGGAAGAGATGCTCCCCTTCCTCTGGATCTTTGGGGTCAATTTGTTGGACTTTGGTGGTGGAAACAATGGCACTGGGCTCTGCATCAATAATTTTCTTCCCTTTTTCATTCCCTTTATCAGGTTCTGACTCAGAGTCAGAACATGCATTTGACTCTAAATCATTTAGCTTGGCCACTAGTGACTACTTCTCTTGACACTCACTTGTGTTGTGAGTGGGGTTCTTATGGAACTCACACCATTTTCTTGTTTCCGTCTTTTTCTTCGTGGTGTTGTTCTTTGCTTGCGGCTTCAATGGGTTATCCTGGGTCATCCTGCCTTGGATTTTTCCTTTGTTCTACGGTTTGGGGGCACCTTTTCCTTGCTTCATATTCATAGATCCAAAGTCTCGCTTCTTCAGTTTAAATTTATTCTCAATCTTGACAGTGTATCGATAGGTGATGCCAAGCGAGGAGATATCTAGGAACTCCATCTTGTCTTGAATGTGCTTGTGTAGACAGCCACAATACTTAAGTATCATATGCCGCTCAAAATCCTTCATACCTAATTTCCTGCGAAGGGTATGAAAAATATTTGTGAACTTTGGCATGTCTTGGTCCCTTCATTGCCGCAACGTGATCCACTTTATGTATTTATCTTCATAGCACTTGATAGAGTAATATTTCTCCTTGATGGCATCTCGAAAATAATTCCAAGTCGATGTAGCTGAAAATAGGGAGGGTTCCCCCTCTTCCTTTTTCTCACAATAGGTTTCCCACCAATCCTTGATGTGAGGGGCAACATTGAGGAGTGAAAAAGTAATCTTTTCCCTATTGGAAAAGTCATGAATCAAAAAATATCCTTCTAACAAATTTAACCATTTATCTATGGAATCTACATCTATATGGCCTTTAAAAATGGGGATGTCAAAGTTGACTTGTACCTTAAAGGGAGTGGCGCATCCAAAGTGATTGTTGTATGAAGATGTGTAGCCTGTGGGTAGACGAAAAAGGATCTGGGCAAAGTTTTCTGTATTGTGTTCCTTTGTCGCTCGAGGGCTTCTTCAAGCAATATTTTGAAATGATCTCCCACTCCCTCATCTTTCTTTTCTTCTACCATGGGATGTCGTCGAGGTTTGCGATGTTGGTCTTCCAAAGGTTCAACTCGTTCGAGCCTTAACTCCTTATACCCTGACCTCGTTGGGGACATGCAAAGAAAAATAGAGAAGGGGAAGACTCTGATACCACTCATTTGGACTTATGTAGGAACAAAATAGAATATATATATAAACATAAACACATAGATGCAATAGAAATAAATCCTCATTTCATTAACATCAAAGAACTGAAATATGCTTACATACAAAATGGAAATAAACTAGCTCAGGCGATGGTAGCTTATCTCTAAGAAAATATGTGGCAGATACATGCTTCTGAGCTATGTTACAATGAGGCTCAAAGACCGATTTATTATTGAGAAACAATGGAGAACTATAAACATCCAAAAAGCTAACCCTAGGAGATGAAACGCCAAAATTGTGGCCCCATTGGGGTAAATTGGTACCTCAACTTCTCGGGGTCATAAATTTGGCATACAATCTTCATTTGATGCTCACGATGCCTCGTTAGAAATATATATCCAAGGAATACAACTTTAAACTACGAACATGAATCATTTTTTAAGACTCATGTTTTCCCGTTTTCTAAAAAAAACATCATTTAGGGCCTCAAAATGGCTTTGGAAGTTCAGAATCCGAAAAAAGATGCCAAAAATAGTAAATTATGCAACAATTAAAGAAGCTTTAAAATTTAAAGAAACAATGGAGGGGTCCAAGTAGAATATGTGGGTGGAAATCAGTATCCACTTGGATAAGATATGGTTTCACCTCCAAAGACCTACATGCAACTCACTTTGTGACCATATGCTCCCCGTAAGACCATGCATGCCTCAATTTTTTATGGGAGTTCCTTGATGCTCTTTTCTTATTAGGTCCCTATATTACTAGTATAGTGCCTTATTATTGTTAGTGTAACCCCCTTATTGTTATTTTTGTACCACTGTAACCCCCATATTGTTATTATTGTGCCCTTCAATTATTATTGTTAGGTCGGCTAGGATTACATTGTGGCCCCATGGACTCCTATATATAGAAAGGAGGTTTTTTCATTTGTATCATCCAAGAATTGTTCATTCATGTAATGTATTGGAGGTTTGCCCCTCGAAGTGGCTTATTTCTAAGGCGTTGATATCTCTTTTCTTCTATTTTTGGAGCCGGTTTCTCAACATTTGGTATCAGAGCTTTGGATTCCAGGGTTTCGCTGCTCCAAACAAGTCATCGTGGAATTTTCGCTATAACGTTTTTTCTACGAAGGGTTAGATGCTGAAATTTTTAGAGTGTGAAGAAAAAATCCTTAGGAACATCATCACAAAATTTCAGATCTTGGTTCGCAACATTTTCGGAGATATGGTCTGTGGAAGTTAGGTCTTTTGCAGGCTCCCGAATTTCATCTCAAAGAGGTGATCGTCGAAAAATCTTCATAACTCTCTCTCTGAGCATCGGATTAGAATTCTGTAAAAAGTGGCCGCATGTACATGGATTTTAGTTTCTTTTCTATCAATTTCAGAGCTAAAGGAGGAAACAGTGACATGTGGCAAGTCGTACAAGTTTTCTCCACTGAATTAGTCCATAATTAGGTCATCGTAGGATATTAGGCACAAACTCGTCTTCAATAATCCAAATCAGGTTAGACCTATTGCATTTGAACGATAATTTAGAGGGCTACCTCAGTGCAAAATTTCAAATATTGAAGATCCTAAATCACGGAGATAATTCAGTTTCAATATCGAGCTCCTCAAAAGCAAGAAAAAGGTGTGTATTTTTTTCCGAACTACATAATTATTGTGTAAAAAAAATCAGTTTGAAGTGATTCCAAGGGCTTATTGAGCATATATTTCAGTATTTGGTTCTGAAATGCCTCCTAAAAATAATTCAACACCCATTAAGCCCTCAGAGTACTCTACTATGACTCATGAAGTTGAAGAATTGCAACATGATCTATCAAAATTAAAAGAGCAAGTGCACCAAATTTCGCTCTCGCAAAGAGCAACAAAAAATGAAATGGAAGTTTTGAAGAAAGACATGGAAGCGAAGATGGATGGTTTGAAGAAAGGCGTGGAAGCTAAGATGGATGGCATGGAAGCTAAGATGGATGACATGGAAGAAAAAATGAAGGCCAACATGGAAAACATGAAGAATGATCTAAAAGCAGACATGGAAGGTTTGACAAAGTTGATACAAGAAATGTTTCCTAATGGCGAAAATATAGTAGAGGAAACTGATGATGAGAACAAAATAAATGTTAATCGTGATTTCATAAACTCTAATGTTGGATGGAAGAACCACCATATTCCAAATATGTATATGAGGAAGTTTGATGGCAAGGATCCCATAACATGGATACTACAGATGGAGCAATATTTTGATCTCAATGTTAGCCCCCTAATTTACTCTCTTTTTTTTATTTTCCCCTTCCTAAATCATAACCATTTACTATTCTTTTACCTCTTTTATGCACCCTGATCTTGCACCAGTCCAAGCACGGTGACATATTTCGTATAAACTTTATTTTTCATATTTTTAATTCAACTTAGCATTAATTAATTATTTATTACATGATTTCTTACTTTTAATCACTCTTTGTAACTGATCAATATCTCCAATGTTTATTTGGTAGTTAGAGTACTTACCGTGACCGTTGATCCTAGTGCAGGATCAAATCTTGCACCATTGCCAGCACAACAAATCCTTGCAGCAGATCCAAACCTCCTTGATCACCGCCTTGTTCTAAGCAGCTTTAGCCACGATAGCAAGATCAATCCAAAGGCATTCGAGACCAAATCTGTGAAGGATGAAAGTTGGAGATTGGCTACGGCCAGTTTTTCTAACTATCTAATTTTGAAGGCCGAAAAGCTAAATTTTGCGTTTGGTTATGTAATCGGTTGAATGATCTATTTTGGCCTTTGGCCAAAGATCTATATAATGTAGAATATAAATAGGACTAAAAGAAGAATTTTTTGATAGCAGAGGAGAACATAGACATAGCCAAAGAGGCGGTAATAGGTTGTTGTATTTTTTTATTGCCCAAATCTGGGCTAGACGATGTATTAATGTATGTACTTGCCTCAGTGAATTAATAAAAGGGAGCTCCGCCTCATGTTTCAAAAATTTCACTTCTGTATTTGAGTTGATGAATTGATTAAGGTACTGAGCAGCTTTTTTATTTAAAAGGGAAACGTGTTGGTTGGCTACGACCTAGCCAACCAAGCACATTTACCCCATTTCCCATTTTCCTGTAATTTGTGGTTACATTTTCAAGTGTGATTTAATTTCAAGCACATGAATTCCTGTCTGAGTGGAAGAAGATCCATTGTGTGTACTAGATAAATTTCCTTTTCCTACAATTTCCTTTACTGCACTTGATTTCAAATCGGTTTTCCTCTGCCTGGTTCAAGCAGGAGAAATAACCCTGCACCAGTGCACGTTGGTGTGATATCTCCTTTTCTGTAATTCTGTTTGATTGGTTTTCCCTGCCTATTCCAAGCAAGAGAAATGAACCTGCACCAGAGCACATTAGTGTGATGCAGCAAGCCTTCTTAGTCTACTTCCCGCAATCTTATTTCTTTCATTAAATGCTTATGACAGGATAAATGTATATTGATTGTTTCTTTATTCCTGCACTCTATTAAGATCAGAAACATTCACTTTTTATGTGTGCAATTTGATTTAACAGTACAATAGCACTTGCAATAATTAAGCACTCATTTTAAGAATTAAATTCTATGTGCAGGAAGCTCTGATACGGTGCAAGAACTAGTTTCTTGCCACGGGATTTGAGTGCTTTGAACTTGGAAAAGTTAAAGCCCTTGCATGAAGTAAAAATCCTTTAGTAAAGACACCATTTATACCTTCTGCATAAATCTCTGTTCCTGCACTAGTGCAAGCAGATTGCGATAGTGCAGGATAGATTAGCACAAGAAGGAAATCTCTAAAGGAGCAGGTTTAAGGGCCCATCTGATGAGACTGTTAAGTGTCTCTGCTAAAGAAAAACACACACTCAATAGTTAAACAATAATTAGCTAGAATTATTTCCTTTTATCTTTAATTCCCTCTTAAAAATGCATTCTTCCTTGTTCTAGTCTTAGATTATTTTTGTGGTTCAAGTTTCTTTTTTCTCTTTTTAATTTGATTCTACAATCATTCCTTTAAAGAAAGTAGGGATTTATGTTAGGAAGATTCATACCATCTTTGTCATTGCCTGTGCTTCGTCTCTAAGTTTACGGATCCCCCAGGTTGACAAATTAAGTGTTGAGGATTTTGCTTAAGTGTAATTCATGCACCCAATACTCAATAATGTGCAAAACACACAAAAGGTACGCATTGCAACTTTACATTTAGAACAAAATACATTTGTATGGTATCGATGGCTTTCCTCTCGTAAAAAAATTGTCACTTGGTCAATTTTTACGGAGGAAAGGATAGCACATTATAAGGATACAAAGAGCAACACCTTCTTTAGCCAATTGATAAATCTCAAAGAAAAGGGTTCAGTGCCGGAGCACATTGAGGACTTCCAAAAATTGAATATAAGGGTAACTGATGTTCCAGAGGAACACAGGATTGATGTCTTCATAGGGACTTTAAAGGATAACATGCAACATTAAGTCCGCGTTTGGGAACCTGATTCATTGGAGAATGCATTCAGGTTGGCAAGAAAATTTGAATGTAAAATTATGGCAACAAGGAATCCTACCACTCACATATATAAAGATGGAAGTGTTGCTACTCCTAGACTTCCACAACCGACAAGGTTGACACCACAAAAATTGGAAGAAAAAAGAGAAAAAGGGCTTTGCTACAGTTGTGATATCAAATACACTAAAGGTCATAAGTGCACTAAGAAGAAATTATTTTACATAGATTGTGAAGAGGAGGAAGAAAATGAAGAAGAAACTTCAAAAGTAGAGGATATAAACTAGGAAGAAACCCTATAAGAAGAAGAAATGAGTCTAACCATATCATGTAATGCATTGGTAGGAATTACCACTCCTCAAACTCTCAAGATAGAAGGACATATCAAGAAGAAAAAGTTAATAGTGTTGATTAATTCGGGTAGTACCCATAATTTTATTCATTGTAAGGTAGCCAAGGAATTGAATTGTTTCCTATACCCAGCATCAGAATGTCAAGCGATGGTTGCGAATGGAGGAACTATAAATTGCTTTGGAAAATGCCATAATATCAAGCTAGCCATGGGGGAATATGTATTGAATAGTCCAATGCTTTCCATCCCAATGGAAGGTGCTGATATTGTACTAGGAGTACAATGGTTACAATCTTTGGGGACGGTAGCTTTTAATTTTCAAGAAATTTTCTTGAAATTTTTTTCGGAAGGAAAGGAAATCGAATTATGGGGTATCGTAAGGAAGCCAGGAAAGATGATAAGCTCTAATGTAATGACAATGCTTCTGAAGAAAGAATAACGGGGCATAATTGCACAATTATGCTCACTGGAAGTTCCAACATCAAAATCATCTATTTCTCTAGATTTCCAAAAAGTCTTGGACAATCATTCCAAGGTGTTTGATACTCCCAAAGGACTCCCACCTATTCATGATCATGATCATGCTATTCATTTGATTCCATGAAGTGTTCATTCAAACATCAGGCCTTACAGATATCCTTATGTCCAAAAGAGCGAAATTGAACGTATGATTACAGAAATGTTAGAGGCTGGTATAATTCAACCTAGTCGAATTTCTTTCTCTGCTCCAATAGTATTTGTGCACAATAAAGATGGATCATGGCGCATGTGTACGGATTATAGGGAGCTCAATAAGCTCACTATTAAAGATAAATTTCCCATTCCTGTGATTGATGAATTATTGGATGAATTACATGGAGAAATTTATTTTACCAAGTTGGATCTACGTTCAGGATATCATCAAATTAGAATGAAGACTGAAGATATTCCGAAAACAACATTTCGAACTCATGAGGGTCATTATGAATTTTTGGTCATGCCTTTTGACCTTACCAATGCACCTTCTACATTTCAAGGGTTGATGAATTCCATTTTCAAACCCTTCCTTAGAAAATTTGTGCTAGTATTTTTTGATGATATGCTAATCTATAGCAGGTCTTGGAAGGATCATGTTGAACATGTTGACAGGGTGCTCAAACTATTGCAGGAGAAACAATTATATGCAAAAACATCCAAATGTTTCTTTGGAGTAAAAGAGGTGGAATATCTGGGTAATATTGTATCTCACGAGGGTGTTAAAGTAGACCCTAACAAAATTAAAGCCATTAAGGAATGGAAAGTCCCCACAACCATAAAGCAGTTGCGAGGATTTCTTGGGTTAACAAGGTATTATCACAAGTTTGTTAAGAATTATGGGAGAATAGCAGCACCTCTAACAACATTATTGAAGAAAGATGCATTTTCATGGACTCCTGAAGCAACTAAGGCCTTTGAACATCTTAAAGAGGAAATGTGCCTAGCACTAGTCTTAGCTACGCCAGACTTCACAAAAACCTTTATTGTGGAATGTGATGCTTCAAGAAATGGAATTGGTGTTGTTTTAATGCAAGAAGGAAGACCCATTGCTTTTGAAAGTCGTTCAATCAAAGGAAAGTATTTACAAAAGGCTATTTATGAGAAGGAAATGTTGGCAATACTACATGCACTAAAGAAATGGAGACCTTACCTAATGGGAAGACACTTCAAGGTAAAAACTGATCATGGTAGTCTTAAACACTTTTTGGAACAAAGACTATCTTCAGAAGAGCAACAAAAATGGGTCACAAAGATGTTGGGTTATAACTTTGAAATCGTCTACAAAAAAGGGAAGTTAAATGTTGTTGCAGATGCACTCTCAAGAAAGGATGAAGAGGTGGAAGCATTGCTTTGTGCCATTTCAATTATACCACCAGATTGGATAACCAAAGCAAGGGATGAATGGAAGAAGGATGAAGAAGTGTGGACTCTCATTCAAAAGTTGTAGCAAGATCCTAGTACATCTGATACATTTAGTTGGAAAAATGATTCCTTATGGTACAAAGATCACTTATATATTTGCAAGAATTCCCAACTAAAACAAAAGATTCTTTTGGAATTGCACACTTCTCCTTTAGGAGGACACTCGTGATTTTTAAAAACTTACCACAGGGTGAAG
This sequence comes from Pinus albicaulis, assembly GCA_034641835.2. Lineage (NCBI taxonomy): Eukaryota > Viridiplantae > Streptophyta > Pinopsida > Pinales > Pinaceae > Pinus > Pinus albicaulis. The sequence goes on from CM076581.1 coordinate 909,358,427, forward strand.
AAAGAATTTTTTTGGGATGGCCTTAAATCTGATATTCAAAAGTTTGTGGCGAAATTTTTGGTTTTCTAGCAAAATAAAGTTGAGATAATTAAGACCCCAGGTCTTCTACAACCTTTATCCATTCCAAGTCAACATTGGGAGGAGATTTCAATGGATTTTATCATAGGTTTACCTAAGTCCGAAGGAAGGAGTTTCATCATGGTGGTAGTTGATAGACTTACAGTATGCACACTTTTGTGAATTATCTCATCCATTTAAAGCGAGTACAATTGCTACTAAATTTATGGAAAAAATTCAAAAGCTACATGGAAACCCGAAGATTATTGTAAGTAACAGAGATCCCATTTTTACAGGAAATTTTTGGACAAAATTATTTTCTTGTTTGGGTACTCAACTAGCTCATAGCTCATCTTATCATCCTCAATCCGATGGTCAAACAGAGATAGTGAATAAATGTTTGGAAGGATATATTCGTTGTTTTGTATCTGATAAGAAAGCATAATGGGTCAAATGGTTACCTCTCGCTGAATGGTGGTATAACACTTCCTTCCATACTGTAGCAAAAATGACCCCATTTATGGCATTTTATGGATATCATCCACCATCCATCACATCTTCTTTAAGGGAAAATTCTAGGGTTCAAGAAGTGGAGGATCACATCGAGCATCAACAAGAAGTTCTCCAACTCTTAAAGGATAACCTGAATTTGGCACAAAATTGAATGAAACAACAAGCATATCAACATCGCAATGAGAGAAGTTTTGATGTGGGAGACTAGGTATTTTTACGGCTACAACCATACAAAAAAATGTCCCTCAAGCAAGCTAAGAAGGATAATAAATTATCGCCAAAGTACTATGGTCCTTATAAGGTTTTGCAAAAGATTGATACTATGGCATACAAATTGGAGCTTCCTGCTTCTTCGCGAGTGCATCTAGTTTTCCATGTTTCATGCTTAAAAAAGGTTATAGGGGAAAAACTTCCAATTCAAATAATATTTCCAGAACTTGATGAGGAAGGAAAAACCATATTGGAACCTGAAGCAGTCACGGAAACAAGAACTCGACAACTATGAAATCGATCAATTTTAGAGTATCTCATCAAATGGAAGAACTTACCCACTGAAGATTCTACATGGGAGGATGAGAATTTCATACAAAAGCACCTGGAGCTACTCAAGCGTTGAGGACAACACTTTTTTGAAGGAGAGGAGCATGTTAGGTCCCTATATTTCTAGTATAGTCCCTTATTGTTGTTAGTGTAACCCCCTTATTGTTATTGTTGTACCCGTATAACCCCCATATTGTTATTATTGTGCCCTTCAATTATTATTGTTAGGTCGGCTAGGATTACATTGTGGCCCCACTAGGATTACATTGTGGCCCCATGGAATCCTATATATAGAAAGGAGGTTTTTCATTTGTATCATCCAAGAATTGTTCATTCATGTAATGTATTGGAGGTTGCCCCCTCGAAGTGGCTTATTTCTAAGGCATTGATATTTCTTTTCTTCTATTTTTGGAGCTGGTTTCTAAACATTTCTCCTCCATTTTATTGTGTGGTTGGCCTTGCATGTTCTTCTTCCTTTGAGTGGATCTCCTGAAACACATGGGAAACTTGCAATCCTTGGCCTTATGGACAATATTGTGACCAAGGAATTGAGAAATAGATTGATATTTTCTATTGAACTAATTTTTATTCCTTGCATGTGCCCTACAATCAATAGCCCTATAGAAAAAATCATTGTATAAGAAACAATAACCATAAAAAGGAATATTACACTTAACCATTCATGACCTTTGTAATGCGGGTAATCTTCTTTGTATGCATGCATTAGGTTGCTTCTTCTTTGACTACTCCTTTTTATGAGAGGGTATAATCTCTTCACTACTAAAAATTAGTGTTATATGTCCATGTATTCCACAGTTATAACATCTTCTAATTGTATTCCACTTTTAAGGCCTTCTTCGCTTACTCTTCTTCTTCTTGCATGGTTTTTTATTGTCCTTTTTCATGCTACTACTAGTTTCTCCAACAATATATGATTTTCTTGTAGATTCTTGAGCGCTAGATCTGAAACTATCTAATTCTTTTCTTGCAGAAATTTCTTCAGCCTTCCATTTTTTATACTCATCCTCCAATTCCTTGTATTTCTTCCACATTCCAATTTCAATTTTCATTCCTTCTTCCAGTTGAGTTTTCAAATATGAAATTTTTTCTTTGTAAGCAAATTCCTTTTCATCAAAAATTTATAGTAGCACTCATTGATATTTATTTTCAACTATGAGCCTTTAATTTTTTTCTTGTAGGGTCATTACCTTGGATTTCTCATCATTTTTTATGTTGTTCTCTTCGTGTTGTTCCTATTGATTGATGCTAGATCCATCATTGTTATCACTAGGGATTTCATCTCCATATTGTGGGTGATTGGTACTTCCATCTTCTTCTTGTGAAGAGATCTAATTTGTCACCGCAGTAAGAGTAGAATCATTTGCATTATTCTCCATCTTTGAAATGTGAAATTTTCCTCCATAATGCAAAAGTTTGCAATCTGTCCAATATTTATTTTGCAATCTCACACTGTCTTACATAAATAATGTTAGACCTTGAAATCCCATGTAGAACAATCTCTTTAGCCATATCATTAAATTCATCCTTTATTCTATATTCCACTAATAGAAAAATATTTTCATCAAGAGACTATAAGTATATATCTAATTTTGCCTTCCAAGTTGCAAATTTACCTTCATGAAGTACTGGAACTCCTTGTTGATCCATTTTGAAAAAATTTCAAAATTCTACAAAAAGTCCCAGATCCACTGTCCAGTGATCAAGATGCAACTGAGAGCCCCACTCTGATACCATTTGTTGGAAACTAGATCACTACTCAGGGGGGTGAATCATTAGTGATGACACTTACAAAAATTTCACCAATTAATTAATCTTAAATCATGCATAACTTAAACACATAAGGAGAGATCAAACTCCATCAAACATAAATTGGTTGATATGGCATGATTTCATTGTTGGGATTAGGATTTTGATTATTTTTGTTCGAACTGTAGTTTCACTGCACATTACATTTTTTTTATTACATGAAATTTAGGGGATATTCATTCCATTATGAGAATGTTCATTGGAAAATTAGGGAAAATGAATGGCACTTAGGTTTAGAATTTTAGGTTTCCTGAAAATGGTTGATATGGTTGACTTTTACGAGTTTCTATTATCATATACCACATAAAAAATTTGTGATATTCCTATGTTGCAGGGTTGCTTAGGAGTGGAAAAATTTGTAGACTTAGATGGGCCAACTATTTGAGGCCTGATATAAAGTGTGGAAAGTTTTCTTTTGAGGAGGAACTAATAATTATCCAACCCCATGCAATCCTTGGAAACAAGTAATCTTTAAACAAACCTTGATGTCTCTCATGTAATTTTATAAGTTATGATGTTTGAGGTCAATTATCTTGGTGGATTTTTGATATTATATTCAATGTTTAGGTGGTCTGCAATAGTTTCTCATCTGTGAGGGAGAAAAAATAATGAAATTAAGAACTACAGGAACACACATTTGAGAAAACCATGAACAAACCTCTTTGTTTCTTCCCAGATATTTCAGTACTTTGCTTCCCTGACACAGTGAGAGAATGCAATGATGGAGGCTCAAGCATGGTTTCTTAGAGATTATTTGAAGCTTGTTTCATATAGGTATTCATCCAATATGACGAATGCTGATAATGGAAACATGAACCAACTAGACCTAAATCTGCTAAGGTCTGCTGCTCCATGTAGATTTTATGATCCAGTTGTTGCTCTGGGTTCTCATGTTTGGGCTCAACAACAACCTGTATCAGTGCTAGCACTTAATTCTCAAAACATAGATCAACATTTGGTTCAAGGGACAATAAAATACTTTGGGAGCTATAGCGTTCTATACCAATCTAGAAATGTGGATTTACTATCACTGCACTAAGAGCATGAGGGTTTTTTTACTCAATTTTTAGATAACATGTGCTCCTCAGCCCTTCGTTTTGCGTACTCTACCCCTAATTTGCAGTTGGGTCAAGGTGCCATTGCACCTTCAAGCGATTCATGCATAACTAATGATGCTTGGAAGGAAACAAGTAATGTTTTCAATGGTGTAAACAATCTAAAATTGAAAGAGACCAAGAAAATGAAAATGAATTCATAGCAAGATGAATATGTCCATAATTTGCTGCCCTTCACAGTGCAAGGACCCATGCTTAATATAAAAGAAGAAATGTATGATCATAACATTAATTTCCTATGGCCATACCACAAGTTCGATTCAATTCCAGCTTTGATAACAGCCTGTGGCTCTCCCAGATCAAATATTTTCAATGGCCCTAGTGACCTAGGTTCTAATGAAAGTAGTTCTTCAATGATCAACAAAAACAATGGTAATTGTGGAGGATCATTGTTTCCACATAAGATCTTGCTATTCTTTACAAAAATTTCAACTACAGCCAAGCCAAATGCTGCCTTTGGATTTTCAACAGGCAACGCCCATCTTTGGTTGGATTTGAATATTGAAGATGGAAGAGATTACTGGATAAATATGCTAAAATTAGTGGATACTATTCCTGCAGACCTCAAGCATATCATCAGACTAGTACAGTTAGAATAGGTTCAATTCTTTTCGTATGATTCATTTGTTGTAGGAAAACTATGTCATACTTGAAGTGTTGTGCCATATTTTTGTAGTTTTTCTGATTTCCACAACATATTCTAAATGGTATATTCTATGACTTGTTTGCAGTATATGAACGTCATGGGTGCCTGATCTTCGTGGGATCTCTGATAAAAAAATATGGTTGTCAAATATATACAGGATGATAAATACATGATGTCCTTCTTGAACATATCATATTTAATTACTTCTAGCATGAATTTGTATATGTTTACTAGCTACCAAAGATGTAATTAGTTTTATTTTCCATTCAACTACAGATTTCTTTCGAAAAAAAAAAAAAAAAATTGTCCAATCTTTCAATTCGTTATATTATATTAGTGTTTTTATTTAAATAATTTTTCCATTAAATTTATATTAAAATCTTGCTTTTTTAAAATTATTTTAATATTTTAAAATAAAAAATAATTTTGGTTTCATGTAGTTTATGCTTACATTTCTCTACATTTATCTACACTTTTATAGGAACCCCTAACCCAATGTTCAATCCTAATTTTTATTGTGTTGAAACCCAAAACCCAATGTTCTATCCTAATTTTAACTGCGTTGAAAAAAATATCCCATGTATAACATAAACTAATACACCGAGTAGTGATATAATAATTGAATGAATTATAATTCACACTCTTACTATAACTATTCAAACAATATATTTACTCTTTCTATAAAACTGATCTTGAATGAAATTAGTTCAAATAAATACTTGAACCATTTTTTTAAGTTTCAATCATTTTCAAAAATATATGAATTATTTTGTTAAAATGTGGAATTATAAGATTTTTCTTAATTTTAGTTACTTTATTTTCCTGTAAAATTAATATTAATTACTCTACTTATATGAATATTAAAATATTTTACTTATGGTTAAGAGTGATAGTGAAATAATTTTACATCTCTTTCACATCAAACATATTTATTTTTTCTCTTCTCTCCTTGATTCCATCTTGTGTTGTGTCTAGTTTTTTTCTTCTAAACACTAGAAGAATAACAATATCAATGTGTGGTTGTCTTGATATTTGTTTTTTTTCCTGAATTTATTAAATGTTATTTTTAAAAAACTTAAATAAATTAAACTTCTTTGGCATGTATCTTGATTCCCATTGTTATGAGACATTTATGTTAGTCTCACTTTCTTCTTAAACTTAACCCTTGCTATATTTTTTAACAAATATAGAAACCACAATTTTGCTCGTATTTTACTGTCAATATATTTCACTTCTTTATTACCTTCTACATTCCCTAACTCCTCCTTCCATGTTCCTTCGCACCTCTGGGTGAAATTTCTAGTAGTAGGTCTATATTTAATTCTACTAGAGTGGACACATTTATATATATATATATATATATATATATATATATATATATATATATATATATATATATATATATATATATATATATATATATATATATATATATATATATATATATATATATATATATATATATATATATATTATTCAAGTGATGGGTCGAACTCATAACATTTTATAAATAGAGGTGATTGTATGAATTTTTTTTTTGTTGAATTTGGTAGGACCTTACTATTTTATATTATCAAAAGAAGATTACATCCTATATAGAGTTAGAAGCCTCAACCTGCCCGCAGGAAACTAGGTCTGTTGGCCACCTTAACGCATTAAAAGCCATCCAAAATTGAAATTGTTTCCTTCTTCTACCTGTCGCTATGGCCAGTTTACTGTTTAAGGAATTAAATAAAAGATAATTAACAACATAAACACTATCCGCAAAAATCATTAAACATATTTTGGGTTACTACCCATCTGAAGACTCTATTGGTGCTGGATCCTTAGCAGTGGAACCAGGCATGTCCACTTGTTGTATCTGCTGAAGCTGCTTCTCAATGCGGTCTATTTGAGCTGACATTTGGTATTGTGACACCTTAATTTTCTGAATTTGAATGGTAATATCTTGAAAGAGTGAAATAACTGACGGGATTTCATTCCCTTGCCCTGGATGAAGACTTTGCATTGCTTTAGCCAAGACACATTTCATTATCCAATACGTATGCATTGTTTGATTAAACAGAGAGAGACGCCCTCGTGTATTGCCAGGATCAATAATGAAATCCATTATATCCTCTTCTTCCTCATTATCCTCCTCATTGATGTGACTTTATCTTTCCCATCCCTGGATTCTATTTTTTCTTTGGGGTGGGTTCCCAAGCAAATATGCTTGCAAGATATTCTGTAATGTCTCTTGCTTCATCTTTCTTCCTCTTTTACTAGTCTCAGCCTTGGGTTTAACCAGCTTCTACTTACCTTTTTCCTGAATATTGACCTTATTCTTCTTCTGTTGCCTCTTCACCATTGTTTTAGTCTTACTTTTGTGATTAAAACCTGTATATGCTATCTGAGTGCCTATATGATGGAAGCACAAAGACATTACAATTAAACAGAGGATTTTCAGGGTTATGTCCTCCTCTAGCCTATAATTCGCTACATGAATGGTGGAACTAAAATGAATACTGAGGGAATAATAATTTATGAAAATATTTAAACATCTAGGTGATCAGATATAGAGACTCAAACTCTCACAATAGATATAACCAGAATGACAATAATATTTTAATCTTTCCAAACAAGATTCACAGAATTTTCCTTCCCTACGACTACTGTCAGTTTGTGACCTAACCAGATTAACATGATTTTCACAGGGACTCCTATGATTTTTCAAACACAGAATTTTTAAACAAACAAGGCTTTTATACAAAGAACAGAGACCCCAATTTTTCCCCTGTGGGGACTTTCCATTCCTTAATGGCTTTAATTTTGTTAGGGTCTACCTTAACACCCTCGTGAGATAAAATATGACCCAGATATTCCACCTCTTTTACTCCAAAGAAACATTTGGATGTTTTTTCCATTAGAATCAATTCAAATTGATTCTTCAAACAAGACTTATGCAATTCGGAAAAAAATACACACCTTTTTCTTGCTTTTGAGGAGCTCGATATTGAAATTGGATTATCTCTGTGATTGCAGCACTTCAATATTTGAATTTTGGTACCAACGTAGCCCTTTGAATTCTCTTTCGAATGCCACAAGTCTAACCTAATTTGGATTCTCCAAGACAAAGTTGTGTCCAATCTCCCACAATGACCTAATTTTTGACTGGTTCAGTAGAGCGAATTTGTAAGACTTGCCACGTGTCACTGTTTCATCCTTCGGCTCTGAAATTGATAGCCAAGAAACTGAAGTCCCTGTAATTGCGACCACTTTTTACGGCACTCCAATCTGATACTCAGAGAGAGAGTTATGAATCTTTTCCCATGATCACATCTTTGAGATGAAATTCGGGAGCCTGAAAAAGCACTACCTTCCACAGATCATATCTCCGAAAATATTGTGAACCAATCTCTGAAATTTTTCGACGAGTTTCCTCAGGATTTTGGCTTAGAACCCTAAACATTTCAGATTCTGAACCTTCGTAGAAAAAACGTTATAGCGAAAATTCCACGATGACCTGTTTAGAGCAGCGAAACCCTAGAATCCCAAAGCTCTGATACCAAATGTTGTGTAACCAGCTCCAAAAATAGAAGAAAAGAGATATCAACGCCTTAGAAATAGGCCACTTCGAGGGGGAAACCTCCAATACATTACATAAATGAACAATTCTTGGATGATTCAATTTACAAAACCTCATTTCTATATATAGGAGTCCATGGGGCCATAATGTAATCCTAGTGGGGCCACAATGTAATCCTAGGCGACCTAACAATAATAACAATATGGGGGTTACAAGGGTACAATAAAAATAATAAGGGGGTTACACTAACAACAATAAGGGACTACACTAGTAATATAGGGACCTAACAATAACAGTTCAAACAATTAACAATTTTCCAACCCTTTACAATGAATCTTCAATGAGTGCTTATAGGTGAATGAGGAGGAGAAGTGAAAGAAGTGGTCTTAATGATCATTTAAGACAGAATAGATGTGCATCGGATGCTCCATTCTGCTCAATGAATGTTATATTAACTTGTGAACCACTCTAGTTGCTTTTGTTTACTTTGAGGCAATCTGGTAGGCTGGTAATAACTCTGAAGTGTGTTCTTTTGGAGATGTCTTCTGACTGCAGTAGTTCTGTTTAGGTTTCTGGGACAAGTTAAGTGAAAGAGTGGGCTTTGAGGCTTTCCCATACTTTCACAATAAATACTATGACAGTTGAAATGTCTCTGTTTGTAGTAACTACCATTTTTGTCCTTGGTAGGTAAAATGCAGATCATGGTGGCGGTCAGACATTCTGATTGAATTAACTACTTTTCTTTGGCATGCATGAGGCCTTCTGTCTTGTGATTTGTCCTAGCTTACTGTTTTGACTTTAATTGATTTGTCTTCAACTGCAGTTTATCCTTTAACTATGGATTAAGCCTTTGATCTTCATACTTTGCACTTAATCTCTTTTAACTTTAATTCTTTTGATCTTTGTCTTCACCGTCGGCTGCAAAGGTGGCTTGCTGACATGCTGGAGGGCTTGATTGCATGGCCAATGCTCATGAAACATTGGTTAGAACATGGAATTAACCCCCTTTATCCCTTTTCTACGTTGATTCAGCCTCAGGATAATCATCCTCGACTTTTGCCACTAGTGTTTGGTTGTGGGAGGGCCCGCAACATTAAGCCACCATTTTAAACTTGCATACAACGATAAAATTGTTATGAAATCCTACGTTTATGGTTTGACTGCTTCAGAAGGCTTGGGCGAGGGCAAAGGAGCATTTTTGGAGGACGATGAATGCAGTGATGGAAGGTAAAACCATGGCGGAGGAAAAAATCAGGGTTTAAACTTAAATATGGTGCGGAAATATGATGGGCGGTTTCATAGAAAACCAAGGTGGTATTCGCATGAGAGTTTGGTGGTAAGTAGTAAAGGGATGGGCTAACGCGATACAGTCGAGAGGTTGACACGTGTCCCTTTAAAACTGCCCATTTTGCATTGAAAAAGCATGACGAAGGGGTTGGGTGAAATGGGCGCGAGAATGAATGCAGGCCGTTGGATCTGGGGAAAACAACGGTGGAGATTGAAAGAAAACACAATGAAAGCCTAGTGCGGTCAGGTGGTATCGACGGGGTTATATGGGAGGAGAGCCGATGGTCGTTGGATCTGGAGAAAGTCGACGACTGAGATCAACTACATGGGGACTTGGGGGTACGGAACAATTCCTCGGCCTGTGCCTCCACAAAAAATCTTGACCCTTGATCTGGGATTTCCAGCAGTCAAATGAGTCAACTGCGGGGGCACTCGGGAGTATGGGCCACTTTGGTCGGGTGCCCCCACAGTGAACATGCGCCGTATATCTGGGTTAATAGGATGGCTGTGATTAAATCGAGGCCGCGCACATCGAGAATCCAGACAAACGGGAGGAAGAGATGTGGGGGGGAGTGATTGTGATGTGTGATGCACCAAAGAAGTGAGGACCATTAGATCGGAAACGAGATCAACAGTGGAGATTAAAGCAGGAAAGCACATCGGCGGGGGAAAAAGAGGTTTGGGAAGTGGAAATGGGAATCGCCAAAGTGCGATGCACTGATGGAGCGAGGACCGTTAGATCAAAGACGAGATCAACCGCAAAGATTTACTCGGGGGATCGGCCTATTGGCGGAGAAAAGGAATGCAGGAGGTGGAAACGGGAAGTGCTGAAGTGCGATGACCGATGGGAAAGAGCGAAGTGCGATGGCTGATTGGGGCTTAAGACTTTTAGCCGACGGTCTTGGGCCTCGGTCTTCTGGTGAAAAGGGGCTAGGGGCTTAAGCAAAAAGCGCTTAAGACCCAAAGTTAAAAGGTCAGAAAATAGGCCGAAATGGGGGTTTTTGAAGGTTTTTAAAGGTTCCGATAGATATAAAGAAGGGCTTAAAACCAAATAAAAGGGACTCATATGGTTTTAAAGGGAATTTTGGAGGAAATAAAGGGTATAATGAAGAATTTATGAATGAAAGAGGGTGGAAGAGGGGGTCCAAAAACAATTTTATTCATGATAACAACAAGGTTTTTGATGAAGATATCAGTGAGATGGATCCTTTGGACAAATAGACACAACAAGGCTTCAAGAAGTCACAGATTTGCTCCAAATTTGTTTCTTGAAGACTAACATACCTGTTTTAGCCATCTTTGAATATGTCAAAATTATGGATGGCTAACAGGTATGATCTCTTCACTACTAAAAATTAGTGCTATATGTCCATGTATTCCACAGTTATAACATCTTCTAATTATATTTCTCTTTTATGGCCTTCTTCGTTTACTCTTCTTCTTCTTTCATGGTTTTTTATTGTCCTTTTTCATGCTACTACTAGTTTCTCCAATAATATATGATTTTCTTGTAGATTCTTGAGCGCTAGATCTGAAACTATCTAATTCTTTTCTTGCAGAAATTTCTTCAGCCTTCTATTTTTTATACTCGTCCTCCAATTCCTTCTATTTCTTCCTCATTCCAATTTCAATTTTCATTCCTTCTTCCAGTTGAGTTTTCAAATATGAAATTTGTTCTTTGTAAGCGCATTCCTTTTCATCAAAAAATAGTAGCATTCATTGATATTTATCTTCAACTATGAGCCTTTTATTTTCTACTTGTAGGGTCATTACCTTAGATTGCTCATCATTTTTTATGTTGTTCTCTTATTGTTGTTCCTATTGATTGATGCTAGATTCATCATTGCTATCACTAGGGATTTCGTCTCCCTCTTGTGGGTGATTGGTACTTCCATCTTATTCTTGTGAAGAGATATGATTTGTCACCGCAGTGAGAGTAGAATCATTTGCATTATTCTCCATCTTTGAAATGTGCAATTTTCCTCCATAATGCAAAATTTTGCAATTTGTCCAACATTTATTTTGCAATATCACACTGTCTCGCATAAGTAATGTTAGACCTTGAAATCGCATGTAGAATAATCTCTTTAGCCATATCATTAAATTCATCCTTTATTCTATATTCCACAGGTAGAAAAATATTTTCATCAAGAGACTATAAGTATATATCTAATTTTACCTTCCAAGTTGCAAATTTACCTTCATGAAGTACTAGAACTCCTTGTTGATCCATTTTGAAAAAAATTCAAAATTATACCAAAAGTTCCAGATCCACTCTTCAGTGATCAAGATGCAACTGAGAGCCCCACTTTGATACCATTTGTTGGAAACTAGATCACTACTCAAGGGGGTGAATCATTAGTGATGGCACTTACAAAAAATTCACCAATTAATTAATATTAAATCATGCATAACTGAAACACATAAGGAGAGATCAAACTCCATCAAACATAAACCAAAAACCATGAAAATGTTCAACATAAGTGACACAATAGTTTCTGGTGGAAAGCACTCCTTCGGGAAAAATACCACCCTTGTTGTTGTTGCGCTGCTCAAAATATTTTATTATATTAAGCAAATTATTTACATAGAGATTCAATTAGCTACTATCAAATGTAGATCTCTTTCTCACATGAGTCTACGAACAACCATCTGTTCGAAGCCACCACGACCAACGTTCCTCGCCTAGTTACTCTGGAACTATCATACGACTCTACAGACTCTTATCTACTGGAAGCCAACACGAACAACTAGCCCTGAACAATTTCTTCCAAATTATCCAACCACCATTAGATGGAGAAAAAATCTCTTTATATTGATTTCGCGAGATTCCTCCAACTCCACTCCTCTTTGTCGTACTCACTTCATACATTTTTAGAATGGAATCGACAACTACTCAGCATGAACACCACATCAACAATCTATTCAAGGCATAAAATCAAAACTCTGAAAATAAAATGAATCAACAAAAACGATGCATAAAGTAATCTGATAAATGCATAAGAAAAACCCTCTCTTTAATAATAAATCTTGTCACAAACAACTGCTACACACAACCAATAATATGGGGAATAAATAAGTTGTTATCAAACACCAGAAGGATATGCAATCAATCTCTACTTTATCTCCTCTCTTAGTGCAAAAAATGTTGGTTGAAACATAACCTTGCTACGCTTGCAAATTGATTCATAAAATATGCATAATAATCGTCACACAGCGTGCACACAATCCTCCTCTCTTACACTCACTCAACTCATAGTGCATCTAACCAAACTACATTTGAGCTTTCTTCAATATATAGATGAAATGAGGTGCTCAAATTAATAATTATCAAGAAATATTGAGCTCCATAAACTCTGTTCATATGTTTTATTTGATCTAGATTCATCCCCTTGACTACATCATACCACAAAATCCACTTCATGAATGATATTGTTAATGCTAATCTCATTCTAGAAGCTCATTAACCTTTTCCAGACCTTTGCATGATCGGTCCTGAACAAGAGAAGACGGAAAAACAAATAAACACCCGATGTGCGAAAGGAATGTGAAAAAAAACTCGTTTTAGGCCTCAATCACACTCACAGAATTGGCAGATTTTGGTTGTAGCCTCACTCACAAAACCGCCAAATTTCAGTTGGAGTCTTCAACTGCACACATGAGCATGTCTCCCTGCGATTGGTGTAGAGGATAAAGAAAACTCAAAAACTTGAGCTCAGAACTGCCTCCAACTTCTGACACTCCTTTATTAGCACCCGTGGACTCTACAAGACATCATAACATGCTCTGCAACTGATGACGTAGGCCAAGAACCTTTGCAACAAGTCAAGGACATGAAGACATAGTCTACCCTTACTCTACCAAACTCCTCATCAAGATCAAAACCTCTAACACATGTAGCAACATAATCAAGCCATCCGAAAACATCCAACACTTGTAGAAGCATCTACAACACATGTAGCAACATCAACCTATAACATACCATAATAACATGCTTTGCAGCCATCTCTACTCAGCGTCCAAAACCTACCCTAGGTCATATTGTACTATGTCATGTCATAACTATGTTGACATCAATGCCAACTAACAAGACGAACAAATTGATCACTGCAACAACCCAAACACTCATTAGGAGAGCTACCAACAACACTCATCATAGTCATAAGGAGACTACCACTGTCAGGTTGACCTAAGACCTAAGACATATGATGAATACTACCAAAGCCCTGTTAACATTAATGCCAACATTACAATAACAATAATTGAGATTTTTAAGAGATTTATCTTGTACTCCAATATTAACAAAGACATAAACATTGAATGGAATAATTTAGATTATTTCCAACCATTAATAATAACCAAAAGAACTCCCAATAATACATATTTAACTAGAAATAATAAACATATTAATCTCCACACACAAAAGAAAAAGTTTATTAACATACATATTCCAAAAAGTTAAGCTCTCTTTATGTCTTCCACATTTTCTTTTATATTTACTTTACAGTATGTAACATCTTTAAAAAAAAAAATCATATTCTTTTATTTATACTAAAAGACGCTACAAAACTTGAAATTCAATGATAAAATTATAAACAATGATAGGCCCAACCATTATCATGTCTTAAGAAATAATAAACAAATTAACTGTCCACATAAGAAAATGTCAATTCCCATGCCCACTAAATGGAAAAGGTAAATGGCAGATTATCTTATGAAATAAATATAAAAAGAACACTACTACATAAAGGGGGGTTTTAAGACAATATTTAACACAATTTTTGGGTAAATTGTCTTAATTTGAGACAAAAGAAAACTTGTGTATTGTCTTAAATATTGTCTTTAAGCGGGTGTCTCAAATTAAATCGTCTTAAAATATTGTCTCTATAAAGACAATATATAACACAATCATTTTTGTCTCTCCAGAGACAATTTCATTTTTGTCTCTCCAGAGACAATAGTTGCACTACAACACAAAGGGGAATTTTAAGACAATTTCTGGGTAAATTGTCTTAACTTGAGACACTTTCATTTTTGTCTCTCCAAAAACAATAGTTGGAATTAAAGACATATTGTCTTTATGGAGACAATGTCTTCAATCTTATCTATTGTCTCAGTAGAGACAATATAAAACAAGGAATCCAGAAAAATATCTCACCATTAAAATAAATCAATATAAAAAATTTAATTAAAAAAATCAACAATATCATTGAATAATTCATGTTAGGGTACAGTGGAATCGAACCACCAACCTCCTGAATGGCAGGTGCTCTTCCAATGAGATAGCACCCTTTAAAGAATTATGTGAGGAGTTATAAGTCATGACAAGTATAGGACTAGGAGGTAAAGAATCTGCCGTCAATAAGAGCTCCAACATCTTTACACCCACATAAGATTTCCTTGTTTATTCCATGGCCAGGCACACATATGCAGAAAAAAATAGGTCTAGAAAACTCAATAGAGATTGTCAATTTCTGCAATTGTTATGCACCCAATTAGGCGATTTCAATATGGGTATAATAGAATAGTGATCATAAGAGAAAAATAAAATTCTGCTAGGAGAACTTATGACTCTTGGAGCAGCATGCACAGAGCACAAAAAATGGAAATACTTCAAAATGGCAACCTAACATCAAGATTGGGTAACCAAGGCACCCTAAAATAGTAGAACTAAAGATAAAACATGTCAGCAAACAATATTTATGCATATAAAATTGGAAATTAAAAAGGCAAAACCAAGAAACACATAAATGAAGAGTTGATATGAAAGTGACTGTTAAAGTGACAAAATTACTCTTGCTTAAATGAATACATATCCAAATCTTATCATGGTTTATCTTTGGATTTTAATAGTTTGCATATGGACAAGCAGAAAAAGGTTGATAACACCTTCCATAAAATAAGTTCGACTTTGTCTAGGGCCTAAAATATTAGGGCTGATGTGCGGATCGATTATACCACTTAAAAATGAACTTCCGAGGCAATTAACAGTTTTTTGCATCTATCAAATATATCTCCAATTGTAAATGAAAACTGATAGGTTTCTCAGTTTGAGCTCAGCATTTTATTAGAAGGAAATGCAGGAATGCCTTACACTTGCCATAAGCTAAGCGCACAAGTTTGACAAAGCATAATACCTAAGCATTCAAGTACTGAAATGGAAGGAATAAAGGAAGCTCAGTGATCTGTAAATGTTTCAAAATCATAACCACAAAAGAAGCATCAACCTGTATATTACATTTCTACTCCAACCATTTCCCATCCAAAATAAAAAATGTGAGATTCCATCTATTACTTTTATCATAATTTTGTCAAACCACATCAAAAGAGCAGGCCAATAGATTGGAGGATAACATTGTATTTGTCTTGTAATCAAGAAACATAACAAGTCAGCTCACTTTACTCCCCAACAATAAGACCACACCGTGTGTAGTATGTATGGTTGAAAGATTATCTCAATAAATTACAAATGCATGATATCAGTAGTTAGGCATAACAATAGGTCATGCTGCAGAGTCATGTTAATGGGAAAAGAGATATATATATAGAGAGAGAGATGTGGGGCCATTTCTCATACTGTTCACTGATTCTGTGAATAATTTGACCCTTTGGTTCCACTGAATAGTGATTTTGAACCAAGATAAGAAGAAAAGATATGAAATATTTTTTTTCTTGATGACCGCCTCAATGGATCAAACTAGAAAATTAAAGCAGAATGTCCAATAGATGCAGCCAAAAAGCCTTAATGAATGTATACACTTCTAGGAGTTGAAACTAGCATACGATATAGAGGCTATAGCTTGTCAACCAATTCCATTAATTTTACCAAACTAGGTATATGCATCATCTAAAATCAACTTACCATATCAAACTAAAACGTTGATATTTGTGTCATCCACAAGGTCAATATCAGGGATCACTCATATCAGTAAATGGAACATCAGTCAGGAGTTGATCTCATAAGAGAAATAAGAGAAAAAAAATTATTTTGGAAGGTGCTTTGAAATACATGCAATGAAGACATTCTTCAGATCCAGATCTAATGGTTGGACTAAAGGGTATCTATTTCGCAAAATCACCCAGATCCAATGGTAATACTAAAGGCTATCTATTTGGCAAAATCACCCAAAGACTTGCACCCATCTCATCCCTTTTTTGCCATCACATTCAGGTGAGGCAAACAAGGCAAACTATAGAGGGAATGGAAACCTAATGGATGACGTAATATTCCGTTGACCTCACTTTTGAACCAAGGCCCCAGTGGTGAATTAGTGAGAAACTGTAGTATATAAGAGATTATTGTAGTTCTCACACAAATAAATTAACGTTATTGGGAGATATTTTCCTAATTCATAGAGTAACTCTTCATCACTCTTATCTATAGTACAAGTTAGGTTCTAATATAGTTTTAAAGAATGGTAAAAAATAGTAAGTTCACATAAATTTTAAATAAATTTTGATTGACTGAACAGAATTCTGTGATATCTGATGCTATGGAAATAACACACTTGAGGCTACCAAAAGATAAAATTTCACAGTATTTGGTATGAAATTCTTAAAGCTACAATCCATACAAGTTTGACTTCTAAGAATGGTCAGTAATTATAGGTCTCTCTATATTATGTAGAACTCCAGTTTCGTTTATCCAAATTAAGTGTGATTAGGAAGTCATTTTAGAGTGTTGCTGGTGGAAATTTCGTAGGAATTGACATAGAAATTGGAGATTTACTATTAGTACAACACCGGCTACTTATCTAGAAATGTTATAAACAATACATCAGCTTAAATTAGCTATAGTTTTGATTGGAATATCCAAATTAAGTGATTCAAAGAATATTTTGACTGAATATTCTCATGTGTGTCAGCTACTTGTCCAGTCATTAAAGAGTTGTAAGCAATACGTCATCTTAAATAATGTTTACATATTGAATGGGATTATCCAAATAAAATTTATTTATTATATTTTTAAATGTGGTTTAATGAAAAAATAAAAATATAATATAAAAGAAATAAATATGACATGATTAAATTTCATGTGACTTGAATATCTATTTTCAAAAATAAAAAAATATAATTATCCACTATCGACTCATGGAATTTCAATGCAAACTTCTCAATGCTAATGATTTTGTCTTAATTGCTAACTATCTTAAATGGGTTTCGTCTTAATTGTCATTGTTTTAAGTAGCCATCGTCTTAAATATTTTTGTCTCAAAGTACTTTTGTCTTAAATATAAAGTTTTGTCTTAAAATATTTTTGTCTCAAATTGCTTTTGTCTTAAAATATTTTTGTCTCAAACTGTTTTTGTCTTAAATATAAAGTTGTCTTAAAATATTTTTGTCTCAAATTGCTTTTCTCTTAAATATAAAGTTTTGTCTTAAAATACTTTTGTCTCAAATTGTTTTTGTCTTAAATATTTGTGTCTCAAATTGTTTTTGTCTTAAATATAAAATTTTGTCTCAAAATATTTTTGTCTCACGCTATTTTTGTCTTAAATTTTATATTTAAAACAATTCAATTGATATTAAATTTTATTATAAAATAACTAAAATAAAAAAATGACTTTTTAAGACAAATAGATTTCTTTTGTCGTAAGAAATTGTCTTAAAATGCCCTTATGCCCTTAGTGCAGTGGTGGAAGGTTATGTTCTGTTCGAGTCTCCCACAAATAATGCGAAGAGGATTGCGAGGAGGGCAATCATTTTCCAAACTTAAATACACGGATGGAAAAGGACTTGATCAATAAGAATGCAACATAATAAGAAAAGGAAAAGCACGGCATTGATCGTTATTAATGCATTCTCAAATATAAAAAGAGAATAAACGCAATATTCCCTCTGGCCATAAAAGTGTTATCCGATTCTTAACGATTGGCAGAGAGTAATCATAAAACGGAATCATGAAAAAGTTTTTTTTTTTTTTTTTATGTCAAAGGAGAGTAATCATGTGGATAGGTGTAGGTGTATTTATATTAGAATAAGATTTTAATTTTAATTTAATTATTAATAATTATTAGATAAATAATAGAAATTTGATTTTCATGTCATATTTTAGAATATTTATAATTTTATAAAAAATATATATAAAATTTATTTTCAAAATAGTAATGTTATTTTTCTTTCTTTTAATTAAAAAAAATATTATATAAAGTGAATAATAGTTTTTTGATAATTTTTCTAATATATGTTTAATATATAGATTAATTATTTTTAATTTTAATAATAATATAAAATAAAATTATATTTAAATTAATATTTAAGAATTTTTTATTTTAGTAAAATAAAATAGTGCTGAAATCTTGATTTGTGTTATTTAAATTGGTTTTCTCAGTGTCTATATAGATTCAACACTCTTAAAAAATTGTGTTATTTAAATTGAGTGTTTTTGGAATTTGGTTTTTGTGATACATAATTTCTAAAAAACAGCTTTAGGTGATAATCACATATGATCATGAATTCTCCACTAATTTCAAACCAACAATATGCTTCATCTTCAAAACAATACCTAAAACTATATACAACACCATGAAAAATCCCTAAATGTATCAAATTTTAACGATTTAGATTATAACCCAGTGTTCCCCTTATTACTAAAAAGATATATTATATAATAAATATTATAATATTTATTAAAAATTAATGCACATATATATTTACTAAACTATTTAATTTATATTGTTAAACTAATTACAATATGCGATGAAATTATCCGCCACATAAATGGACAAATAATCATATGATTGAAATCTATGCTTTCTTGGAACCTGACGCAGATAATATCTTTATCCAAGAATCTTATGATCGAAATCTATGCTTTCCACGAACCTCACGTAAATAATCTATTTTTTCAAAAAGTCTTATGATTGAAATCTATACTTTCCTCGAACCTGGCGCAAATAATCTCTTTTTTAATTCGTCTATTATCGCTGGCAATGTTGGAATATTTAAAATTCTAGAACAACAATGGAGAATGAAATTCCCCCTCTTCAACACAGAGAAAATATAAAAAAAATCTTCACTGTAGACAGAGCTTTCACTGTAAAAACTATTTCATTAAACTTCAAAAACTTGGTTACAAAATCACCTCTGACTGAGGGAATACAAAGGGCTTTGACTGCTTCAAAACACAGTTCAAAACACAACTCACACTCTCTAAAATTTCACTCTAGAAAAATACTCGTCTCTTCAAAATGAATGCACTGTTGTGCCATTCAAAATTTGCTACACTGCTGCTGTGTGTAAAGTTCCAACTTACAAAAAACTGAACAATGCACTGCTGTGCTGTATACGTCTTTTTACTTCTGCCGTGTAAAAAGATTTTTAAAACTTACAATGTATATAAAATGCACACAGGCCTTTTCCCTTTTTTATATGCCTCTGCATTTTTTTTACAATATATAAAAAACTATATTAAAATAAAAACTTATTTTAAAAACTTGAAATAAAAAAAAACTAAAATCAAAAGTTTCGCCTATATCATATGATTCATATATGGTGTAATCTTTAATAAAAAACATACGCCCATTTTAAAATGCTTTGGGCTCCACTATTTCAAAAAGGAACCAACGTATATGCAACATAACATATGCTGGAACATATGTTAATTTTTTTAATACATCGTTTCAGCAATTCAACCAAAAACATTAAGCTTTGCAACCGAATCCTTTAAAAAAATATCCGCCGGACTTGAAGAAAAAATTAACCAATCTGCATAAAAATTCGGGGTGCCAAAAATATTTGCAGATGTCAGCAAAGTTGTGATGCGGAATTTTTATTAAATCCGCTTTACAAGTTTTTCCGCGTCCAAAATTGTGATGCGGAATTTTTCACAAATCTGCTTCAATAAAATTCAAGTCCGGGTTTATAGGGCGATGAAGTTGACTGATCATCCAAAATGGCAAGCGGCTTCTTACAGTGTCCTCCAAAACAGAAACGGTTACAGTGTCCTCCAAAACAGAAACAGAAGGTGGCTTCCTGTACGTTGCAGAGCTGAAAGTAATTTCAACACGCAAGAGAAGCGATGCTGTAGGGAGGAAAGGAACATTCATCACCTTCTCACTAATTCACTAATCAAGGAGGTTGTATTACTTTGTCCCGCATTTCTCGGATTTCTCATATAATCGAAATCTATGCTTTCTTGGAACCTGACGCAAATAATCTCTTTCTCAAAGAATCTTATAATCGAAATCTATGCTTTCCTCCATCCTGACGCAAATAATCTATTTTTCAAAGAGTCTTATGATTGAAATCTATGCTTTCCTCGTAACTGACGCAAATAATCTCTTTTTCAAAGAGTCTTATGATTGTAATCCATGTTTTCCTCGATGCTGGCCCAAATAATCTCTTTTTAAATTCATCTGTTATAGTTCGCAATAGAAGCTATCCTGTAGGGAGGAAAGCAACATTCCTCACCTTCTGATCCTGTGCGGGAGGAAAAATTGAATGGCCCATAACAATGAGCGGCCATTGATGCTGGAGGGAGTTTTGTGTTCTGAGAAGGGTGGAACATGAACTCTCCGGTGGAGACCAGAGAGTTTTTTCCTATGTTTTTCATTTCTCGTTGTAGTGACTTATTCGCTGTGGCGCTTGTTATGGTGCAAGCTCGAATCGGTTACCCTGTGTCATGCTAGGTTTGGGTGAGGAATGCGATGCAAGATGCAGCTGTTCCTTGGCTTTCTAGGGGGGGGCTCAGAGTGATCAGCTATGGTTTCTGCTAGGTAAGCTTTAGCTGGTACCCATTTTGTACAATTTTCGGTTGCTATTGGTGGCTATTGAAGAATATTTATGCTGGAACCCATGGAGGACAAATCAATGTTGCTTTTGGTGGCTATTAATGAATATTTTTTATGCTGGTACCCAATGTGAACTCGATATTGTGGCTGATGGTGGCTATGGCTGTTTTAGTTCTTATATTTGAGAGGGCATGGTATCCTTGCACAGGGGTCTGGATTTCTGTGGTGTAGGTGTTTCTGAAGAGCTTAGATGCGCGCCTGTTTTGCCGAGCTGGTACCCATGAGAACATATTTTTGTTTCTGATATTGGTGGCTGTTGATGCATGTTTTGAAGTTGGTACCCATTGTCGACTAATTGTGCAAGTTATTGGTGGTTAATGAAGGATCATTAACTGGTACCCAATGTGACCATTTGTTGAACGTTTTGGTGGCTATCGAAATTTGCCTCTGGCTGGTACCCAATGTGAACAAGTTTATGTTGCTTATGGTGGCTGTGGGTGAACCCAGGTTGATGCGGTTTAACTCGTTTATCTTGTGGAAGTGTCTGTTTAACTCGTTTATCTTGTGGAGGTGTCTGTTGCTGATACCTTAAGGGGATGGGTCCGTGGCTTCACATCTGTGGCAGCGGTGTTTGAATTCCTGCGCACATTAAAATGATGCGAACCCGCGTGGAGAAATCGTGTTGATATGCTTTTGTTTGAGAGTGGTTTATGGTTGCTACTGAGCCGGGGTAGTCGGTGCTTTCTCTGGTTTTAGATTTGGGGTCATCTTTCTCTCGGCTCGGTTTAAGTTTCAGGATTGGGAAAGCGGTGGGGATCTGCCTTGGAGGATGATCGTGGACTTCCCCTGGACGCCATGACTGAGTATTTTGCCATGCTGTGGGTCTTTACTTTTTCCGATTAGCCGTTGGTTTTTTCCGGATACTTTGAATTGTTTTCCAGGGGAAGTGGCTTTTCGGGCTTCCCAATTTAATTTCTGTCTGACAACGGCGGCGACTTGTTTTTTGGTCCGTTGGTGGAAGGGTGTTTCATTTATTGACACCCTCGTTCACCATTTCAACAGTGACCGTTCACCCACTCAATCGATATTGATCATGGCACACTCGCTCCATGGATTGTCTGACATATGATGATGCTGAGTCAATACTTCGGCGCCTAGCACACCTACTCGTCAGTGTCCGTTCACCTTCCGCGTCCCCATCTCTTCAGTGGGCGATTAATTTCTGGGAGTTTTTCTTTTGAATCAGATCCGGACGCCTCATTTTATGCGCTGCAGCTTACCTCAGCAGTTAATCCTTATCGGATCCTGACTATCCTCCTCGACATCTTCTGTACTGGCGATGGACACCGGTGCTTATCAGTCTCTTTATTTTTCGTATGATGCTGTTTCGGGTATTTTCAAGGCCCGATTGACCGATGTGCTCACTTTCCGCTTGGATATATCATATCCATACGACCCTGGATCTGAAGGGCTGGCCGGTCTCGGCTGGTTGCAATAAGGTTAGGTTTCCCGGGTCGAGTTGGGGAGTCGGATCCTCCCCCAATCTTGGGAACCAAGCTCATCATGTTTTGGGTGCTATTTTGTTTATTCAGGACAGTTCATCTTTCAACAAGCGAGCCTGTTTCGGTGTGCAGGGTTTTTTTTTGTTTTGTCCTGGGCTGCAAGCCGCTCTCCATATGTTGTGTGCAACGCTGGCTTCCATATGTTGTGCGCAAAGATGTATTACAAGCGAGCCTGATGTCGTTTTTGCCTTGCGAGGAGGCCTCTTATCTGCCATATTGACACTTTGGAACTTTCTTTTTTTGTCTTCTTTCATTTTAGTTATCTTTTTTCCTTATTATTATGAAGATGATGCTGCTGTATTCTCTCTGCTGGGCTTTTGAAATGTTTACAGGGATGATCTTGTGGGTATGTTTTATACTACCCGTTATGTTGTGGCCATGGACATCGAATTACTTCTCTTCAGAAGTGATTTCTGGATGTATTGGTATATGGGGTTTTTCTCGCTGTTTTAAATAACAGCTTGAGAATGTATTGATGATCATGTACTGTTATATTTTTAATATATACAGCGTTTTTTTCCTTCTGAAAAAACATTCCTCACCTTCTCACTAATTCACTAATCAAGGAGGTTGTATTACTTTGTCCCGCATTTCTCAGATTTCTCATATAATCGAAATCTATGCTTTCTTGGAACCTGACGCAAATAATCTCTTTCTCAAAGAATCTTATAACCGAAATCTTTGCTTTCCTCCATCCTGAAGCAAATAATCTGTTTTTCAAAGAGTCTTACGATTGAAATCGATGCTTTCCTCGAACCTGACGCAAATAATCTCTTTTTCAAAGAGTCTTATTATTGAAATCCATGCTTTCCTCGATGCTGGCCCAAATAATCTCTTTTTTAATTCATCTATTATAGTTCGCAAGAGAAGCTATCCTGCAGGGAGGAAAGGAACATTCCTCACCTTCTCACTAATTCACTAATCAAGGAGGTTGTATTACTTTGTCCCGCATTTCTCGGATTTCTCATATAATCGAAATCTATGCTTTCTTGGAACCTGACGCAAATAATCCCTTTCTCAAAGAATCTTATAATCGAAATCTATGCTTTCCTCGATCCTGACGCAAATAATCTCTTTTTCAAAGAGTCTCATGATTGAAATCTATGCTTTCCTCGAACCTGACGCAAATAATCTCTTTTTTCAAAGAGTCTTATTATTGAAATCCATGCTTTCCTCGATGCTGGCCCAAATAATCTCTTTTTTAATTCATCTATTATAGTTCGCAAGAGAAGCTATCCTGTAGGGAGGAAAGGAACATTACTCACCTTCTCACTAACTCACTAATCAAGGAGGTTGTATTACTTTGTCCCGCATTTCTCGGATTTATTTGGAGCTCATACTCGAGGACGACGGGGGTACCTCCTGGATTTGAGACGGCTCGAGAGTGAGACACCAGTTTCCGGCCAATCAATCAAGAAAGGAAGCATGGCACAAACGGCTGTTATTAGCGCACTCACTGACAAATTCGCTTCTATCCTGTTTGACAGAATCTTCCAAGAGGTATTGCTGGTTACTACTTTTGGTCAGGAATTTCAATCTCTTTGTGAAAAGCTTAGTGCCCTTAAAGATATGTTGTTAGACACCACTAAGTTGAAGGAAGACCCAGATTTGGGGATATCCAGTTCGATGTCAAATTGGCTTCGCACTATTGAGGACATTGTAACTGATGCTGAGCATCTTGCTGAAGACTGCGCCGCCGCTCGCAAATGCAAACTTCAATATAACCCGATCTTCCGGTATAGTATGGGCAACAGGATTAAGGGATTAAAGGAAAGAATCAGCAACATAACGTGGAGTCAACAGCATTTCAAGTTTTTTGAGACTGTGCTCAATGTGAATGATCGTATTCCGAAACCCAATAATACAGAAGACAGGGAAACACCCAGCTCTCATGCTACAGAATTGAACACAGTGGGGATGAAAGAACACATTAACCATGTTATTGATCTTATATTGCAGGAAGACAGATATCAGCACATTGCCATTGTGGGCGGCGGAGGGTCAGGCAAAACCCTTCTACTACAAAAAGTTTTCAATCACCAAAGTATCCGTACTCAAGGTCGTTTCGATCATCTAGTTTGGTTGCCAGTTTCTCAGAAATTTGAATATCCATCGCTGTTCGATGAGATATTGAAGCAGATCAAACCGTCTGTACAATTGGACTCAAATGTGCATGACCTCAAAGGCAAGATTCAAGGGCTTTTAGATGGAAAAAGCTGTCTATTTGCAATAGATGACGTGTGGGAGCAATTTGATTTGCGTAAGCTTGGATTGGATTCCAAGCAAAGTAAAATTAAGATTTTGATTACTACACGTCATAACAAAGTGGCGGAAAGTTGTGATTACACGCAAAAAATGGAAAACTTACCTTTCACACACAGCAGGACATTGTTTTGCATTCATGCCTTCCCAAAAATTGGAGATCATACCCCTCCAAAAGAACTTAAAAAGGAGGTTGAAGAAATTGTAAAAAAATGTTGCGGTCTTCCATTGGCCCTGAAGACAGTAGGAAGTTATATGGCAAAACAAGCGAGGAATCCTAATGACTGGGAATCGGCATTAAATCATCTGCCTGAAGATGCCATGAAAGACATTATGCCTTGTTTGAGGTTAAGTTACCGAGCTTTGCCATCACATTTGAAGCCGTGTTTTCTTTATTTTTCGGCCTTTCCTAAAAATACTGAAATACCAACAGAGTATTTAGTGCATGCCTGGATTAGTGAAGGATATGTTGCAACGGCAGGGGATGCATACAGTGTGGGACGCTCTTACATAAATGAACTTATTGATAGATGTCTAATTGAAGGTTCAGAAATTAGTGGAGATGGGCAAGTAAAACTTTGCAAAATACATGATTTTTTTCATGATTTAGCTTATTCTGTCCATCAACCTACATGTGTCTTCAAGCCGGCAGAACAATTGGATAAATTCCCAGTGAATGAGTGCCTGCGTGCTCATAGAATTTCATTGATTAGAAATAACATATCCAAAATCAAGGAGGCCATCAAATCTCCAAGGGTCCGTACTTTGTTGCTGTCTGACAATGGAAAACTTAAATCAATTTCTGCAGGGTTTTTTAATAATTTGAGTTATCTCAATGTATTAGATTTAAGTAAGACATCGATCAAGTCATTGCCCCCATCTATTGGGAAATTAAGTCATTTAAGATTCCTGAATTTGTCCAGTACAATGATTAAGAAGCTGCCGGATTCCCTCAGCAATCTCACGCGCCTGCTCTTTCTGGATGTTAGTAATTGCGAAAATCTGAAAATGCTACATTCGGGTTTAGATAAGCACAAGTCTATGCAACATCTGAATGTTGAGGGTTTGAAAAAATTGAAGCGGTTGCCTGTAGGAATATCGAAGCTCATGCCTCTGAGGACGTTGAAAGGCGTTGAATTCAAATCGGAAAATACGGGGAAAGCCAATGTCTTGCAATTGTGTGATCTCAAAAGACTGACCCTTCTGGAACAGCTATCATTAAATGTCGATACTGAGGGATCGACTGCTGAAGATTCTTCAAACCCATTGAAGGGAGTTTTTGTGGGCATGACAAAGCTGCGGAACCTATCGATCCGAAATATTAGTTTGGAAATCGTCCTCAGTCTTCCAGAGGACATGAAAGTTATGAAAGGCCTTGAAGTAATTAGGCTTTATAAATGCGCGGTTCCTGAGTGGATGTTTGACCTACAAAACCTCATGGAGCTCGAGTTACACGGCCACCATAAGTTCAAAACAGACGACTATTATAAAGGGCTTGGAAACATTCCTAATCTGAGAAAGCTACATTTGTCACACTTTACGGATCTTTTCCCGGAGAAATTTGAAGAAGGAAAGGAATTTCCAAGTCTCCAAGAGCTCATCCTAGAATTTTCAGATTTTAGCAAGTTTCCCTTGTTAAATAATAACGCAATGCCAAAGCTTAAGTATCTGCGATTGCAAGAGTGTCGGAACGTCCGGCCAGATAGTCCCTGTTTGCAAATTTTAAAATCCCGCACAGGATTGACCATTACGACTGCCGTCACTCAAAGAGAGGTGATGTAGATTTTATTATGTTTCATGTTTTATATTAACAGTGTAGCAGGAATGGTACAGGCAAAGTTGCTTATACGTTTATCATAACCGTTTTTATTGTTATGAACAGTCCGACAGGAGTGTGCCTGTAGGCGCAGAGGAAGTGACAGAGGAAGTGACAGAGACTGGCTGTTGGAAGCGTGTGCGATTGCAAGACTGTTGGAACGTTCGAGATTGTCCTTGTTGGAGGAGTTTGAAATCCAGCGAAGCAGTGAGAAATACGCCTGCCGCCTCTGAAGGAGAGGTGATGTAAACTGTATTAAGTGATGCTTCATGCTCTATGATGTATAGACAAAGTGAAAAATAGAAGTGTAATTGTATTAAATTATGCTTCATGTTTTATATTGTACATGCATAGTGATTCTATATTTATCACAATCGTTTTATTGTTATGAGCAGTTAAAAGAAGACGTGATCTGGAAAGGTGGTTCGGTATCAAAGAGGGAACTCACTGGGATTGACGACATCCACAACGATGGCCGTTTAGATTCAACTTTGAAATCCAGCGAAGCAGTGAGAAATACGCCTGCCGCCTCTGAAAGCAAGGTGATGTAAACTGAAAAGTGATGCTTCATGCTCTATGATGTATAGACAAAGTGAAAAATAGAGGTGTAATTGTACTAAATTATGCTTCATGTTTTATATTGTACATGCAAAGTGGTTATATATTTATCAAAATCATTTTATTGTTATGAGCAGTCAAAAGAAGTCGAAATCTTCGAAATCTGGGAAGGTGGTTCGCAATCAAACAGGGAACTCACTGAGACTGACGACGTCCACAAAGATGGCCGTTTAGATTCAACTTTGAAATCCAGCGAAGCAGTGAGAAATACGCCTGCCGCCTCTGAAAGAGAGGTGATGTAAACTGTATTAAGTGATGCTTCATGCTCTATGATGTATAGACAAAGTGAAAAATAGAGGTGTAATTGTATTAAATTATGCTTCATGTTTTATATTGTACATGCAAAGTGGTTATATATTTATCATAATCATTTTTTTTGGGGGCTGATTGACACTATCAATAATTATGAAATTTATATAATAACTTGCTCATTACAAAATAGAAAGTAAGACCTGACTGCTCATTAGGAAATTTTTTTTTTTTTTTTTATCACAATCGTTTTATTGTTATGAGCAGTCAAACAGGAAACTGACTGAAGTCGTGATCAGGGAAGGACGACATCCACAATGATGGCCGTTTAGATTCAACTGCGGAGGTGATTGGCACTGATCACGTCTACCAGGAGTGTCTATATTTCTCCTCAGATTGGATCAGAGAAGGTGGTTGAGATTCGTCCTTATACAATGGGTCTCTATATTTCTGCTTATATCATTAGTGTTAATAATGATAATAATGATAAAAAGAAAGAAAGTATTTCTAAAGTTTATTAGGTTAAAAATAGCTTATCAGACATATTATTTTTCTATCTGGCTCTTGTATTTGGCCCTTTTCCTCTAGAGTTTTACAATAAGCATTCTCGACTTCTCGACAAACTTTTAGTTGAATAGATTATTCCAAGAGCTAGCTAACAGAATACCTGCATAATTTTTCCAGCTATCTTTGAAGGCCTCACATTCTAAAATGAAATGTTTTTCTGTTTCCACTTTTACTGAAGAACAAAAAATACATACTCTTTTCTGCCACATTTCTTTTGGCCTTTTCCAGGGCCCTGTCTCACAACGGAGTTGATGAGAAGAATTAGCCCTTAATTAAGCAATAAGAATTTTAGATCTCTAGGAAATATTAGTCCCTATGTACGCTTTTTACTGATGATTATGAGTGGGGTTAAACTCTTCAATATAGTAATTCTTCTTTTTCCCTAGCTCTTTCTCTCAAGTATTTTTGTGAAACTTATTCATAACAAATTTTTTTATCTTTTTCCTGTTTGTAGGACACATGCTCAAGCAAATACCCCAAATTGCTGTCAATCATGCTCGGTTGCCAAAGGCATTTGAGGCAGTAACCTGAGGCTGCTATGGACCACGCAGTACAAGCGACGGTGAAGACTTGAACAGAAATGGCCACCAGTGCTAACGAAGATAAATAAAATTAATGAAACATGAAATGTCATTGTAATATGAGAGTGAAATTGTATTAGGTTATCTTCATGTGATGGAGATTAACTGTTTAAGATGGATTGTAATTCTAATAGGAAAGTGAAAAGATACATGAGTGTAAGTATATAGCTTTTTCTTTATTCGCAAACTGGTTTACATGTAATGTTTTTATAGTAAAATTCTGTTATTTAACTTTGCGTCGTTTTGTTAATAATTTTTTTATTTTTTTTGAGTGGAACAAAATAGTGCGTATTACTTTTATTATAATTAACTTGAAAATAATTATATATGTTAAATACATTATTTATTAAGTTTGAATTATAAGGAAAGATGAGATTACATATTTATGGATTTAAAAATACATATTATTTATTAAATTTGAATTATAAGGAAAAATGAGATTACATATTTATAGATTTTAGTTTTAAGTACATTTTATTTTTGAAAGTACAAATTTAGATTCTTACCGTAAGTATTTAGATGAAATTCAAAAATCTGAATAGCCATTATTGCTAAATATTTTTGGATTTCAATATTTTGAATTTATTTTCATGGTTTAAATAGTATTTAGTATTCAAATCCCAATTGATATACAACGCTTTTATTTTATTCTATAAATATATATCATATGGCAAACATTGCTAAGTATCTTAGGATTAAAGTGAGCTCCTTGCATCATAGAGATATACCTTTCATAAATATTAGGGAAAATTATAATAAGGTTCCATATAAAGAGAATTGTGAGTTTCCAGAAGGGAACACTATATAACTTGTTCTTTTTGAAATTTTATTTTGGGGCTCACATCTTAGACAAAAAGAAAACAATTTATCTCTAATACTTTTAACAAAACTAATAATTAATAATTAAAACCAACAATAAATGGATAGATTCATAAGTTCTTACTTGATACAAGTCACTAAAAAATGACAGTCCTAAAGGAATTTTATTTAAATAAAGTCTATTTTATATGATTCTTACTATATTTATTATCTCTATGTTCTCATTATATCTTAATTGCTTCAAATTTATTTTTACTTATTAGTCATTGCTGCTTGCGGCATAGGGCTATAGTTAGGGCTATAGTAATCGAGTTTTTAGTCTTAACATTAATCTATTTGCAAGTAACCTAAAGGGCTATAGTTAGGGCTATAGTAATCGAGCTTTTAGTTTAAACATTAATCTATTTGCAAGTAACCTAAAGTTTTTGTTTTCCATTTCATGAACTAAGATTGACCAACCTATCAATTAGAGGCATTGGTTTTTACAACGGATAAGAGCCTTGGTCATCTTATTGGCCTCTTCGCGAGGCAAAGAGGCTATAAAGGTTATATGGTAAGGATTGGTTTCATTAATATTTTCAAAAGATAAACTAATGCTAGCATTAGTTCCTGGCATGAAATGTTTGTGAAATGACATGGTTTGCAAAGGGCTGATTCCATTAGTTACCAAAGGTGCTGCTACAACGACGCGTAGAAAATCCCGTCCCCACCTGTCAACACACACATTGAAAGTTTGCATAGCAGTACCCACTTGTCCACTTCCAAACACTATATTGTAACCAGGTTTCATTATATTTTTACTATATCGCAGTCGGGTTGCATTGTATGATTTTTGCAGTTTTCACAAACAGGAATTGCTCCAGCATTGGACCTCTCATGGCAGGATGTTGATGCTTTGATTCTCATGGAAGCATGCTCGAGCTACACTGTACCTGTAGAAGACTCATGGCAGGATGCTCGAGCTACATTGTACCTGTAGAAGATTCATGGCAGGATGCTAGAGCTACACTGTACCTACAGAAGACACATGACATAATGATTGAGAATATGGAAAAAAAAACCTACAGAAGACACACGAAACAATGATGGAGAACATGGAAAGAAAAAATGGAGAACATAAAACTAAGGCGATGATGGAGAACACGGAAAACAGGAACCTAAGGTGGCTACATAAAACTAAATAATAGTCTTTACAGCATGGGAGAACACAGAACGAACAATGGATTCTTGTAACATAGTAATTGAGAAAAATAGGGGTACGCTCATCTCTAAAGTCATAATTCATACTACTCTAGTTACGGATTTTAGCTGATGAGAGTTAAATTTGGGGTGTTGTGCGTTCACCCCTCCTACAACTTTCACTACACACCTATGTAAATTTCCCCTGTTGGATCTCCTTGACTACAAGGCGAATGTTCTATACAAAGGGTATCCACTTAATATTTCCCTCTTCTTTTCTTCCTACTTGGATTTTATAAATCGTTTCCCATTTTGTGGTGTGCAGGAATTTGAACACTGGTACTGTTGGCTTGTAGGAGGTCATTTATCCCCATTGTCATTCTATAAATGTTGTATAATTATTCCAACTTTCACGGAGAATTTATGACTCCCAACAATGTTATATCCATAGATATGGTTGCGAGATCTGTTGGATGTTTTTGCTTCACAGATGAATTTCATTTCCCAGCTTCATTCTCAATCCCTTTGTTTGTCAGTTTGTTTCCACTACTTGTCTCCTGAAACCATAAGCTACGTCTAAGCTAAGTCTTAGCGTTTATCCGAATGTGTGGTTCCCTCCCTAATTAGTTTTGTTATTTTTACATCAGAGGCATTTTCTTTATGATATTGGGTGAGAAAACACTGTTCACCTCACCCAATCAAAAAGCTTTTCTATTTCCCTTCTCACGAATTATATTCTGACATGTGTCTCAATTTTTTATTTATTTTTAAATCACTTCCAAATCCGTTGTTTGCAGGGTTCCATATCTGAATCCAACAATATGTTTATGGGCTTGATATCTCTGTGTATGATCGCAGGATGACAGTCACGGTGAAGGTATGAGAACCCATGGGGCATGCCAATGGCTATTCTGTCATGAACATCCCACCCCAACAGTGGAAGAGGTTCCATCTCATGCAAAACATCATCCAGGCTACCGTTGGGCATATACTCATACAGAATGAAAACACATTCCTTGTGCATCCAGAATTCTAGTAGTTTAACCATGTTTCTATGCTGGACTTTAGCAACTGTTTGGATTTCTCTCATCATTCTCATTTTCTTTGTGTCTTCATTACTGAATGGAATCCTTTTCGAGGCATATACTTTCCCTGACGGAAACTCTACTCTATAAAAAATCTCCTAAAAGCCCTTTCCTATTACATATCTCTTGTTCATATTTTCTGTAGCTTGCAAAATTTGATTCAATTTGGATGACATTTCCAAGGCAGTTGCCTCCTCTACAGTCCTCAACTTGGTTTCAAGAAATATAATTCTCCACAACATTAAAAGCAACATGCAAGAAGCACACAAAATTGAACCTATGGTAATGAGGACTATGGGGATGGTGCCGAAACCTTTCTCTCCTCTAACACTGTTACCGATGAAATAGGTATCCTGACCTCAAAACGGGAACTCTAGCCCAAAGAGTCTCAGAAAACATGAAAAAACACCCCAAAAACAAAAAATGTGTCTTCCAGAACGCACTTGGTTTTTTTTTAAGGTCAAATTTCAACATTTTATAAAATTATGCTAAAAACAAAATTGTTTGTTGAAAAAAGGATTGAAAAAACACCCTCAAAACAAAACCAGTTAATGCTGGAATAACAAACAAACAAAAAATGTGTCATAATTTTGACACTTGTAACAATGGAATTAAAGACAACATATTAGGACATTTTTTAAAATCGTAAATTTCTAACATTTTTGATAGATGATGTTAAAGATAAAAAAATACATGTCTGAAGGGCTTATCATTTTGAACAATTTTCATCCATGTTGTTAAAAAGAAAATATCTTGACTCTAAACAACCCCAAAGTTGTAATTATTGTCAACCATAACATTAAAGATAAAATTTGGTAGCGCATAAAAACCTTAATGACAAGTTGTAAATCTAAAGTTTTTCAATCTTAAGTTTTCAACATACTTGAACAATGAAATTATGGAGAAATTATAAGACTTAAACAATTTTAAAAAATGAACAAGTAAATGAAAAAATTATCATTGAACAGAAACAAGTAAGAGTAATTTTAATTTCAAAGGATAAAAACTTATCTTTTTTCAAATCTTAGCATAAGACAAATTTAAATCTAATTTCAACCAAAACCTAAAAATCAAGCATCAAAACAAAGTGTTCCCTTTCAATGACGCATATAACTATTAAAATTTTTTAAAGTATCTTATACCAAATGGTAACAATACATAATATCATGGTAATATCACTGCATAATCTAAAAATTCAACATTAGTTTCTATTTTCTATTTTACTTATAATTAAAATATCAACATTGGTACATTGAATATAACATAAATTATTTTTGTAATTCATTGTCGCATTGTCGATATTCTAAAGAGATGAATTCTTCATAATTAAAACATATAATCCAACAAACATAGAAATGTCTCATAACTTCATGAAAAATGAGATGGAAGTCAAAATTTTTATTTCAAGTTACCATGCAAACATCAATTACATAAAAGTGTCTTAGATAGTTATTCAAAATCAACCATAGGTTCTGGCACACCATCATAACCTACATCTTCAGATGAATGGCTAAATGCAGATGAAGATGACCCATATTCTTCTCTTTCATCAACTAGTGCTCCATCTGAGTCAACATGCATGCCCACCATTTCAGAGTTGAAAAGTCTTGTAGATCTACGTCTACATTCTGCAGAGTCCCATCTCAACAGTAATTGTTCTGGTAGCAATTTCTTCAAAATATTTATGGTCTGCAACCGAAGAGTTCCTCTTTTTGTCAAATTGAAGTCATACACAAGTATGTCAACATCCTCCAATTTTAAGACATCTGTGCGGCGGCGATTTATATTTGTGCCATTTTATTTTCTCTTTCTGCCAATTCTTTTTTCCACTACCATCTCTGGCTTGTACACACCATTGAAAGGGTGGGTACTTGTGGCATACCAATGTACATCAGCAGCTGTAATCTCTTCATTTTCATTAATGACAACCTTGGCAATCCAGAATGGATAGCCAAGTGGATCTTCATCTGCTAACACTGCTATCATGCAACCCTCCTTAAGATCCTGCATAGAACCCCTGTAAAGGTCTTCCATGGCTTCACGTTGTGCACGTGATCTTCTAGAACCAATATAGATTTCTCTTTCCTCTACCTGTGGGGAAGTAATAATAGCTTGAGGTTGTTGTTGTTCAACATTGTGTGTTTCCTGATGTTCATGTTCATTTGGCATATTTTGTGGCCAAAAAAAAAGGAGTCTTCAAAAGCGTATCCACATTTATTGATCTTGAAATCATATCACTTTGATTACTAAAAAAAGACTCCCACCAAACTGAATCAGCAACATCTAAGTACTCATATGTATCTCTAATACATCTTTTAATTTCCTCTAGACATTCAAAATAATTTATGTCTCTCTTCTGCCTTCGTGCATTATGGAGTTCAGCAACTGACTGTAATAACAATATCTTTGATAAAAATATTGGACACTCTGGAATGAGCTTCAAAAATGCTAAACTTGATGATGGTCCCCATTCTTCAACAATTGAATACTTCTTGCCCCATATAAGTGTTATCCCATCAATTTTTTTGATACGAAATTGATGCTAGAAGCTAATGTCATTAAGTTGTTCAATGCATTTCTCCTCACCATGCGATCCAAAAATAAACCTTCACATGTCAATAGTTTCTTCCAACACATGAAAAACAGGGTCTGGAATGTACGGTTTCTTAATACATTCAATTAATGATGGCAGGCTCCCAACACCTTTCCTCCTCAATGTTATTGAAAAACGACTGAACATTTGATCAATATAATCATGAGTATGCCCAACAAGAAGGAAACCAACCTTTATCTTTTTTAAAATCCCCAATTCAACGAGCATGTTTAGATACCCAAAAAGAACTTGATTTTTGTTCTCACGACTTGTGTTGTCTAATTGTAAATACAAAACTTCAGAAAGAATCCCAGACCAATGAGTAACCACATCATGGATTATAGTTATGGTCAGATTTGCATCATTGTGAATATTTGGAGTTGTAAAGAAAACTCTTGGAAACATCTTCTCATTAAATACCATACAACCAACCAAGTGAAACTGAATGAAATTTTCCTCCTGTAATTTTTTTGGCATGCGGACAAAATGTGGAAGAAGTGTTTTCTTTTGGTCCATACCATCAATTATCAATCCCAGATATTTATTTGGATGATCATAACACTTCTTTCGATGTTTATACAACTTTTTCCTTTCACTTGTTTTCTGATTGCGATGGTCTTGAAGTTCTTTGACAACGGAATCTGTACATAAAATAAAATAAACATATGAATAAATATATTTTCATAGTTGATAAGTATCAAATTTTAAAAAACAATGTTTTGAACACATACCTCTTTCTGCCCCTTGACATTTATCTCTTTTTGCTTTAAGAGAAACACATGTGCTGCAAATCCCCATCCTTGTCTTCTTAGGAATATGAACATTATTGAATTCAGTTTTCCATATCCTTGTAAAATAAGAATATGTAATAAAATTACCAATTCCTTCAACAGCTTCTGCATAATCTTTGTATAACATGAATATTTCTCGTCTCGAGAAATTATCTAGAATATGTATTGTGTCTTTATAAATGCGCGGTTCCTGAGTGGATATTTGACCTACAAAACCTCATGGAGCTCGAGTTACATGGCCACCATAAGTTCAAAAGAGACGACTATTATAAAGGGCTTGGAAACATTCCTAATCTGAGAAAGTTACATTTGTCAAACTTTACGGATCTTTTCCCGGAGAAATTTGAAGAAGGAAAGGAATTTCCAAGTCTCCAAGAGCTCATCCTAGAATTTTCAGATTTTAGCAAGTTTCCTTTGTTAAATAATAATGCATTGCCAAAGCTGAAGTGTCTGCGATTGCAAGAGTGTCGCAATGCCAAAGCCTTTGAATGAGAGGTGATGTAAACTGTATTAAGTGATGCATAATGCTCTATGATGTATAGACAAAGTGAAAAATAGAGGTGTAATTGTATTAAATTATGCTTCATGTTTTATATTGTACATGCAAAGTGGTTATATATTTATCATAATCATTTTTTTGGGCAGATTGAGGCTATCAATAATTATGAAATTTATATAATAACTTTCTCATTACAAAATAGAAAGTACGACCTTACTGCTCATTAGGAAATTAAAAAAAAAAAATATTTACCACAATCGTTTTATTGTTATGAGCAGTCAAACAGGAAACTGACTGAAGTCGTGATCAGGGAAGGACAACATCCAAAATGATGGCCGTTTAGATTCAACTACGGAAGTGATTGCCACTGATGACGTCTACCAGGAGTGTCTATATTTCTCCTCAGATTGGATCAGAGAAGAAGGTTGAGATTCGTCCTTATACAACGGGTCTCTATATTTATGCTTATATCATTAGTGTTAATAATGATAATAATGATAAAAAGAAAGAAAGTATTTTTAAAGTTTATTAGGCTAAAAATAGCTTATGAGACAGATTATTTTTCTATCTGGCTCTTGTATTTGGCCCTTTTCCTGTAGAGTTTTACAATAAGCATTCTCGACTTCTCGACAAACTTTTAGTTGAATAGATTATTCCAGGAGCTAGCTAACAAAATACCTGCATAATTTTTCCAGTTATCTTTGAAGGCCTCTCATTCTAAAATGAAATGTTTTTCTGTTTCCACTTTTACTGAAGAGAAAAAAATACATACTCTTTTCTGCCACATTTCTTTTGGCCTTTTCCAGCGCCCTGTCTCACAACGAAGTTGATGAGAAGAATTAGTATTTAATTAAGAAATAAGAATTTTAGATCTCTAGGAAATATTGGCCCCTATGTACGCTTTTTACTGATGATTATGAGTGGGGTTAAACTCTTCAATATAGTAATTCTTCTTTTTCCCTAGCTCTATCTCTCAAGTATTTTTGTGGAACTTATTCATAACAAATTTTTTATTTTTTTCCTCTTTGTAGGACACATGCTCAAGAAAATACCCCATTTACTAAACTATTTGTTATTTTACAGCATCCAAATCTTCTTGCTTTTACACAATCTGTTTAACACAACATTAAATCATCTACCATGTAAAATATGATACTCATGTAAGATATGGTACTCACGCTGATAACATTATACTGAAAGTGAAATTTTGATTGATGTCTCAGTAAATGTTTGATATTTATGACGACGTGGTCCCTTCCATCCACCCACGTGAAGCGTTCTGCCAAATTGCTGTCAATCATGCTCGGTTGCGAAAGGCGTTTGAGGTGGTAACCTTTATTTTACTTTTATATAACACTTTTATTTATTTTTATAAATATATATCATATGGCATACAATGCTAAGTATCTTAGGATTAAAGTGGGCTCCTTGCATCATAGAGATATACCTTTCATAAAGATTAGGGAAAATTATAATAAGGTTCTATATAAAGAGAATTGTGAGTTTCCAGAAGGGAACACTATATAACTTGTTCTTTTTGAAATTTTATTTTTGGGCTCACATCTTAGACAAAAAGAAAACAATTTTTCTCTAATACTTTTAACAAAACTAATAATTAATAATTAAAACCAACAATAAATGTATAAATTCATAAGTTCTTACTTGATACAAGTCACTAAAAAATGACAGTCCTAAAGGAATTTTATTTAAATAAAGTCTATTTTATATGATTCTTACTATATTTATTATCTCTATGTTCTCATTATATCTTAATTGCTTCAAATTTCTTTCTACTTATTAGTCATTGCTGCTTGCAACATAGGGCTATAGTTAGGGCTATAGTAATCGAGTTTTTAGTCTTAACATTAATCTATTTGCAAGTAACCTAAAGGGCTATAGTTAGGGCTATAGTAATCGAGATTTTAGTTTTAACATTAATCTATTTGCAAGTAACCTAAAGTTTTTGTTTTCCATTTCATGAACTAAGATTGACCAACCTATCAAATAGAGGCATTGGTTTTTACAACGGATAAGAGCCTTTGTCATCTTATTGGCCTCTTCGCGAGGCGAAGAGGCTATAAAGTTTCAGGAAGAGGCTATAAAGGTTATATGGTAAGGATTGGTTTCATTAATATTTTCAAAAGATAAACTAATGCTAGCATTAGTTCCTGGCATGAAATGTTTGTGAAATGACATGGTTTGCGAAGGGCTGATTCCATTAGTTACCAAAGGTGCTGCTACAATGACGCGTAGAAAATACCGTCCCCCACCTGTCAACACACACATTGAAAATTTGCATAGCAGTACCCACTTGTCCACTTCCAAACACTATATTGTAACTAGGTTTCATTATATTTTTACTATATCGCAGTCGAGTTGCATTATATCATTTTTGCAGATTTCACAAAGAGGAATTGCTCCAGCATTGGACCTCTCATGGCAGGATGTTGATGCTTTGATTCTCATGGAAGCATGCTCGAGCTACACTGTACCTGCAGAAGACTCATGGCGGCATGCTCGAGCTACATTGTACGTGTAGAAGATTCATGGCAGGATGCTAGAGCTACACTGTACCTGCAGAAGACACATGACATAATGATAGAGAATATGGAAAAAAAAACCTACAGAAGACACACGAAACAATGATGGAGAACATGGAAAGAAAAAATGGAGAACATAAAACTAAGGCGATGATGGAGAACACGGAAAACAGGAACCTAAGGCGGCTACATAAAACTAAATAATAGTATTGGGCCGCCTTCTATAATTGTTTGAAAAAATACTGCCAAACTTAAATACACGGATGGAAAAGACGCTACAAAACTTGAAATTCAATGATAAAATTATAAACAATGATAGGCCCAACCATTATCATGTCTTAAGAAATAAGACACAAATTAACTGTCCACATAAGAAAATGTCAATTCCCATGCCCACTAAATGGAAAAGGTAAATGGCAGATTATCTTATGAAATAAATATAAAAAGAAGGTTATGTTCTGTTCGAGTCTCCCACAAATGATGCGAAGAGGATTGCGAGGAGGGTAATCATTTCCCAAACTTAAATACACGGATGGAAAAGGACTTGATAAAAAAGAATGCAACATAATAAGAAAAGGAATGTTGGAATCTAATTTCCACTCGCTCGATCAAAGGAGCGGGCAGCATGGCGATCGGGTTGCAGGCGGAGCACGGCAAACAGTCGATCAGGCGTGGAGTTAAACCAGGAGCAGGTTTGCGGCAATCGACGGAGTGCGGGGGGTCGACCTGCTCGACCGTTATCAATTTGCTACCCCCCGCAGTTGACCACTTGATCGCCCGTTGACCAATGATCGACGGCTGTCGTTTAGTGCGGGGGGTCACATATTTGAGGGGTACGGACAGAACCATACCCCCTGCAACCACCAAGGCTGTGGTGGCTCCGCCGCATGTGCACAGCGCGCCGCCAGTCCGCCACCAAACCACCACCGCCGCGGGAAATTCAAATTCTGCCACGATTCAAAATTTACCATAAATTTTCTTAAGCGGTGCTGACAGAAATTTAAGGCACCATTAATGAAATTTTTTAAGCGGTAGAATTTTTGCAATTTTGTCAACAAATTGCATTAATTGTTTCTTAGATATTTTACTTATAAATTTAGAGTAGAAGTGTATTGTAATTTTTTTTTTTAACACACAGTATGTAACGCACAGCAGTGCTTTGAAAGACAGTGAGAGATATAAAAAAAAAATACACAGAGCAGATTGTATTTTTTTTGTAAACAGAGAGAGAGAAAAATTAAATCTTTACACAGCAGTGTAAGATTTTATAAAAACACAGTGAGTTTTTAAATAGACAGAAAAATTTATGGAACTGTGTTTTGTAACAGTCCAGCAATTGTAAATCCCTCTGCAGTGAGGAAGAAGATGTAACAGTTTTTTTTTGAAAAAAATTGAATTTTTTTTTATGTGGAAATTCTGTTACTGTGAGTGCAATTTTTAAAATATTTTCTCTGTGTTAGAAGAGGGAGTTTTATTATTTTGGAATTCAGAAAATTCCAACATGGTATCGGAGCCAATCCAGGCTATTTGAAGATCAAATACGCTGAAGGAACAGAGTTCGTTTTTGCAGCAGCCTCTCCAGCAGCGTGAAGGTTCAGTCAAAAGAATTCGAAGGTATTTCTCTATACAGTCTTTGAGTAATTGTTGCAGAACAGTTAGTAATTAAAACACACAGT
Organism: Pinus albicaulis; assembly: GCA_034641835.2. Classification (NCBI taxonomy): domain Eukaryota; kingdom Viridiplantae; phylum Streptophyta; class Pinopsida; order Pinales; family Pinaceae; genus Pinus; species Pinus albicaulis. The sequence goes on from CM076581.1 coordinate 909,398,546, forward strand.
CAAGTGTTTTTGAGATCATAGTTAAGAGTGCAGAATGGCTGGAGCAGCCAGCACTGGTATGAGTTTGGGAAGTGTCCATCTCCCACAATTCAATGGAAAGAATTATGACTACTGGTCAATAACTATGAAAGCTTTATTTACCTCACAAGAGTTATGGGAATTAGTTGAGGATGGCTTTGAAGAGCCAAAAGATGAAGCAGAGTTTCTTATGTTAAATCAAGCAGGAAGAGAACAGTTGAAGAACAATAAGAAGAGAGATGCCAAGGCTCTTTTCTTCTTATATCAAGCAGTGCATGAGAGTGTGTTTCCAAGGATAGCAGCAGCTAAGAAATCCATTGAAGCATGGGAAACTCTCAAGACAGCTTATCAGGGAATGGAGAAAGTGAAGACAACAAAACTTCAGTTGCTGAGGAGAGACTTTGAGACTCTCTGTATGAAAGAGTCAGACACTATTGACTCATTCTTCACTCATGTGATTGGAATGGTTACACAAATTAGATCACATGGAGAAACTCTTGAAGACAAGAGGATTGTTGAAAAACTCTTGAGAAGTTTACCCTCAAGATTCGATGTGATTGTCACCACCATAGAAGAGACAAGGGATCTCACAAAGTTTTCAGTGGATGAATTACATGCATCGCTGATTACCCATGAACAGAGATTGAGTAGGAGTGAAAACTCATCTTTTGAGCAAGCCTTTAAGGCCCAGATGTCTTTCGGAAGAGGAAGAGGGCAAGGCAAAGGAAGAGGAAGAGGCAGAAGCCAGAACAGAGGTGGAAGGAACAATCCAGCAAATGCTCAAGGAAGGGGCAGCAATCCAAATCAGCATCAAGGCCAAAGCAGCCAGCAAAGTGGACAGCAGAATGATCAAGGACAAAGGTATGATAAATCCAATGTTCAATGTTACAATTGTAAGAAATATGGTCATTATGCTAATGAATGTAGAAAGAAGAAACAAGATATGAGAAGTGGAACTAGTGAAAATTTCACAGAAGAAAATAGCAACCAAAACAACTTGTTTTTAGCTTGTAATATGGCTGAAGAAAAGAATGAGGATTTATGGTTTCTAGACTCCGGTTGTAGTAACCATATGACAGGAAACATAGCCATGTTTTCTATGTTAGATGAAAGTGTGCAGTCACAAGTCACACTAGGAACTGATAGCAAAGTTTCTGTTATGGGAAAAGGAGATGTAAATGTTCTAACAAGATTAGGTGCAAGAAAAACCATAGCAGATGTTTATTATGTTCCAGGAATGAAGTGTAACCTCTTAAGTGTTGGACAGCTTGTCCATAAGGGGTATAATGTTTTCTTTGATAATGATGTTTGTACCATCATGGATAAACCACCCAGCAAACTATGTATTGCTGAAGTGAAGATGACAAGGAACAGGATGTTCCCTCTCAGAATGAGAGCAGACTTGAAAAATGGCGAAGAGAAAGCAGCAGTTGCACAGGAGACTTACCAAAGCGAACCAAAGGATGATAATTGGTTATGGCACTTGAGATTTGGTCATCTCAACTTTGGAGGTCTTAACTTGTTGAACAGAAAAGGAATGGTAAGTGGTTTACCATTGATAGAGAAACCGGACAGCCTTTGTGAAGGTTGTATTCTTGGGAAACAACACAGAGAAATTTTTCCTTCCGGGAAAAGCGTAAGGGCAAAAGCACCCTTAGAGATTGTCCACTCAGATGTGTGTGGACCGATGCAAACTCCATCACTTGCTAGCAGCCACTATGTCTTAACATTTATAGATGACTTTACAAGAAAAACTTGGGTTTACTTTTTGAAAAAGAAAAGTGAAGTGTTTGAAAAATTTCGCAATTTGAAAGCACTTGTTGAGAATCAGAGTGGGCTGCATATCAAAGTCTTGAGGACTGACAGAGGAGGTGAGTATATATCTAAATATTTTCTACGTTTTTGTAGAGAAAATGGAATACATAAGCAGTTTACAACTAGATATACACCGCAGCAAAATGGAGTGGCCGAAAGGAAGAACCGAACCATAATGGACATGGCGAGGAGTATGTTAAAGGCAAAGCATTTGCCTAATGATTATTGGGCCGAAGCTGTACATTGTGCAGCGTATATCTTGAACAGGTGTCCTACAAAAGCAGTCATGAACAAAGTGCCGGAAGAGGCATGGAGTGGCGCAAAGCAAAATGTCACACACATGAAAGTTTTCGGATGTGTGGCTTATGCACACATTCCGGATCAGCTGAGAAAGAAGTTGGACAGCAAGGGGGAGAAATGTATTTTCATTGGATACAGTGAGGAATCCAAGGCCTACAGGTTATAAAACCCATCCAACAAAAAGTTTCTTGTGAGCAGGGACGTTCAGTTCATTGAAGAGGAAGCTTGGGATGGAAGCATAGAGAAAACAGTGAATGTTAAACACTGTTTATCTCATGATGAGAATGATGATGAGGTGGCTGAAATACTTCCCCAAACAGCAACACCAACAAGAGGGCAGCAAAGTACACCTTTGAGGAGAAATGAAGGTGCTTCTCCAAGCACACCACAAGGAGGAAATTCAAGTGCTTCTTCAAGTACTTGTACACCTACTGAAAGAGGTAAGAAATTCAGAAGTTTGAGAGAAATTTATGAACAAGATATAGCTAATGAAGGTATCAATTCTTTGTTTGCTTTATATTGTCATGTTGATGATCCTGTTCATTTCGAAGAAGCCATCAAGGATAGGAAATGGATAGAAGCTATGGATGAGGAGATTAATGCTATAGAGAGGAACAAAACTTGGGATTTGGTTGAACTCCCAAAAGGTAAAGATGTCATTGGTGTTAAATGGGTCTACAAGACCAAGAGTAATGCTGAAGGCAAGATAGAGAGACACAAGGCAAGGCTTGTCGTCAAAGGCTATAAGCAGAAGTATGGCATAGATTATGAGGAAACTTTCGCACCGGTTGCAAGAATGGAAACCGTGAGAGCAGTGTTGTCAATAGCAGCACAAAACAAATGGAAAGTTTACCAAATGGACGTGAAGTCAACATTCTTGAATGGAGTGTTAATGGAAGAGGTTTACATTGATCAACCTCTCGGCTATGAGAAGAAAGGCGAAGAGCACAAAGTATGCAAGTTGAAGAAGGCTCTTTATGGGCTGAAGCAAGCGCCAAGAGCGTGGTACAGTAGGATAGATTCATATCTACCGGAAAATGGTTTTGAGAAGTGTGAGGGAGAACCCACCCTCTACATCAAAGAACAAGACGGTAAAATTTTGATTGTAGTCTTGTATGTTGATGATGTTATTTTTACAGGTAATGATGATTGCCTTATTGAACATTTTAAAACAGTCATGAAGGAAGAGTTTGAAATGACTGATATGGGTTTGTTGAAATACTTCTTGGGAATAGAAGTAGAGCAAGATGAAAATGGGATTTTCATCTCACAGGCAAAGTATGTTAATGAGGTACTTGAAAGATTTAACATGCAGGAGAGCAAAGCAGCAATCACTCCCACAGTGATGGGATTAAAGCTCAGCAGAGAGGACAACAGCAAGGATTTTGATCCTAGTTTATACAAGAGCATAGTTGGCAGCCTCATGTACTTGACTGCAACTAGGCCGGACATAATGCATGCTGTTAGTTTGATTTCCAGGTTCATGGAAAAGCCAAAGGATGCACATTGGCAAGCAGCAAAAAGGATTTTGAGGTATGTTAAAGGTACTAAAAGATTTGGTATTTTTTATACTACTTCAGAATGTTCAGATTTAGTTGGATACACGGACAGTGATTGGGCTGGAAGTGTTGATGATCGGAAGAGCACTTCCGGTTATGTTTTTCACATGGGTTCAGGAGCCATTTCATGGGCTTCTAAGAAACAACCCATTGTAGCGTTGTCTACAGCAGAAGCAGAATATGTGACAGCTACAGCAGCAGCGTGTCAAGCAGTTTGGATGTGGAAAATGTTGAGAAGCTTATGTCAAGAACAGGTAAAAGGGACAGTGATATTTTGTGACAATAGCTCAGCTATTGCATTGTCTAAAAATTCTGTTTTTCATAAGAGGACTAAACACATTGATACCAAGTTTCACTTCATACGTGAATTGGTTACCAATGGAGAAATCGTTTTGCAGCATTGTAGAACGGAGGATCAGTTTGCAGATATCCTCACAAAGCCACTTGCGCAGAAAAGCTTTGAACATTTCAGGAAATGCATGGGTATGCAAGAAAACCCAGCAGTGGAAATTAAGGGGGAGTGTTGGAATCTAATTTCCACTCGCTCGATCAAAGGAGCGGGCAGCATGGCGATCGGGTTGCAGGCGGAGCACGGCAAACAGTCGATCAGGCGTGGAGTTAAACCAGGAGCAGGTTTGCGGCAATCAACGGAGTGCGAGGGGTCGACCTGCTCGACCGTTATCAATTTGCTACCCCCCGCAGTTGACCACTTGATCGCCCGTTGACCAATGATCGACGGCTGTCGTTTAGTGCGGGGGGTCACATATTTGAGGGGTACGGACAGAACCATACCCCCCGCAACCACCAAGGCTGTGGTGGCTCCGCCGCATGTGCACAGCGCGCCGCCAGTCCGCCACCAAACCACCACCGCCGCGGGAAATTCAAATTCTGCCACGATTCAAAATTTACCATAAATTTTCTTAAGCGGTGCTGACAGAAATTTAAGGCACCATTAATGAAATTTTTTAAGCGGTAGAATTTTTGCAATTTTGTCAACAAATTGCATTAATTGTTTCTTAGATATTTTACTTATAAATTTAGAGTAGAAGTGTATTGTAATTTTTTTTTTTAACACACAGTATGTAACGCACATCAGTGCTTTGAAAGACAGTGAGAGATATAAAAAAAAAATACACAGAGCAGATTGTATTTTTTTTGTAAACAGAGAGAGAGCAGAATTAAATCTTTACACAGCAGTGTAAGATTTTATAAAAACACAGTGAGTTTTTAAATAGACAGAAAAATTTCTGGAACTGTTTTTTGTAACAGTCCAGCAATTGTAAATCCCTCTGCAGTGAGGAAGAAGATGTAACAGTTTTTTTTTGAAAAAAATTGAATTTTTTTTTATGTGGAAATTCTGTTACTGTGAGTGCAATTTTTAAAATATTTTCTCTGTGTTAGAAGAGGGAGTTTTATTATTTTGGAATTCAGAAAATTCCAACAAGGAAAAGCACGGCATTGATCGTTAATAATGCATTCTCAAATATAAAACGAGAATAAATGCAATATTCCCTATGGCCATATAAGTGTTATCCGATTCTTAACGATAGGTAGAGAGTAATCATAATATTTAATGGAATCATGAAAATGTTTTTTTTATATGAAAGGAGAGTAATCATGTGGATAGGTGTATTTATTTTAAAATAGGATTTTAATTTTGATTTAATTATTAATAATTATTAAATAAATAATAGAAATTTAATTTTCGAGACATATTTTAGAATATTTATAATTTTATAAAAAAAAAATATAAGATTTATTTTCAAAATAATAATGTTATTTTTTTTTTAATTAAAAAAAATATTATATAAAATGAATAATAGTTTTTTGATATTTTTTCTAATATATGTTTAGTTTATATATTAATTTTTTTTAATTTTAATAATAATATAAAATAAAATTATATTTAAATTAATATTTAAGAATTTCTTATTTTAGTAAAATAAAATAGTGCTGAAATCTTGATTTGTGTTATTTAAATTGGTTTTCTCACTGTATATATAGATTCAACACTATGAAAAAATTGTGTTATTTAAATTGAGTTTTTTTGAAATTTGGTTTCTATGATTCATAATTTCTAAAAAGCACCTTTCGGTGATAAACAATGGCTCGAGAGTGAGACACCAGTATCCGGCCAATCAATCAAGAAAGGAAGCATGGCACAAGAGGCTGTTGTTAGCGCACTCACTGACAAATTCGCTTCTATCCTGTTTGACAAAATCTTCCAAGAGGTATTGCTGGTTACTACTTTTGGTCAAGAATTTCAATCTCTTTGTGAAGAGCTTAATGGCCTTAAAGATATGTTGTTAGACACCGATAAGTTTAAGGAAGACCCAGATTTGAGGATATCTAGTTCGATGTCAAATTGGCTTCGCACTATCGAGGACATTGTTGGAATATTTAAAATTCCAGAACAACAATGGAGAATAAAATTCCCCCTCTTCAACACAGAGAAAATATAAAAAAAATTCTTCACTGGAGACAGAGTTTTTCACTATAAAAACTATTTCATTAAACTTCAAAAACTTGGTGACAAAATCACCTTTGACTGAGGGAATACAAAAAAAAACTTTGACTGCTTCAAAACACAGTTCAAAACAACTCACACTCTCTAAAATTTCACTCTGGACAAATACTCTGTCTCTTCAAAAATGAATGCACTGCTGTGCCATTCAAAATCTGTTACACTGTTGTGCACTTCAAATTTTTTACACTGCTGTGTGTAAAAATAAAACTTGCAATACAATATAGCACACAGGCCTTTTTATCTTTTTATATGCCATGACCCTTTTACAATATAAAAAAAAACTATTTTAAAATAAAACTTTTTAAAACTAAAACAAAAGTCGTATACCATACTTCATATGGTGTGAAGTTAAAATAAAAAAACATAAATTAAAAAAAACAAAACTAAAATCTAAAACCATCTATGGCCCACGACCTCCCTATTTGAAATTGTGCGTATGATATATATGTAAAACATATATATGTAGGGACTGTTCGCACGAATTTTAAAACCAAACATTAAAACAAACTTTGATATAACGGACTTTGACAACCGGACTTGAACCACAAAATTAAACCTTCCTACAATCAATTTCGGGTCACAAAAAAAATTGCAGACGTCATCAAAAATGTGACGCGAAATTTCTTTTAAACCTGCTTCATGAATTTTCCGCGTCCGATTTTGGGCAGCCGTATGGACGGCTGAGTGTGATGCGGAATTTCTATTAATTTTGCTTCAATGAGATTTCAGGTCCGGGAATTTGACTACTCAACGTTTTTTGGCAAGCGGCTCACGTACAAGGTTCTGCAAATAAAATTGGAAGGTGGCTGCCTATACATGGAGCGGCGGAAAGTAATTTTAACACTCCCCCTTACTTTTAGCTGCTGGGTTATCAGTCATACCCAGACATTTCCTTAAAAACTCAAAACTCTTCTACCCCAATGGCTTGGTTAGAATGTCTGCAAACTGCTCCTGAGTTCTGCAGTGTTCCAAAACAATTTCACCATTGTTTACCAATTCTCTAATGTAATGAAACTTTGTGTCAATGTGTTTCGTTCTCTTGTGAAACACAGAATTCTTGGATAATGCAATAGCTGAGCTATTGTCACAATAAATCATTGTTCCTTTTACCTGCTCTTGGCACAAACTTCTTAACATCCTCCTCATCCAAATTGCTTGACACACTGCTGCTGTAGCTGCCACATATTCTGCCTCTGCTGTAGACAATGCTACAATGGGCTGTTTTTTAGAAGCCCATGAAATGGCTCCTGAACCCATGTGAAAAACATAACCGAAAGTGCTCTTCCGATCATCTACGCTTCCAGCCCAATCACTGTCAGTGTATCCAACTAAATCTGAATTTTCTGAAGCAGTATATAAAATACCAAACCTTTTTGTACCTTTAACATACCTCAGAATTCTCTTCACTGCCTGCCAATGTGCATCCTTTGGCTTCTCCATAAATCTGGAAATTAAGCTAACATCATGCATTATGTCGGGCCTAGTTGCAGTCAAATACATGAGGCTGCCAACTATGCTCTTATACAAGCTAGGATCAAAATCCTTGCTGCTGTCCTCTCTGCTGAGTTTTAATCCCATCACTATGGGAGTGATCGCTGCTTTGCTCTCTTGCATATTAAATCTTTCAAGCACTTCATTAACATATTTTGCCTGTGAGATAAAAATCCCATTTTCATCTTGTTCTACTTCTATTCCTAAGAAGTATTTCAACAAACCCATATCAGTCATTTCAAATTCTTCTTTCATGACTATTTTAAAATTTTCAATAAGGTAATTATCATTACCTGTGAAAATAACATCATCAACATATAAAACTACAATCAACATTTTTCCATCTTTTTCTTTGATGTAGAGGGTGGGTTCTCCCTCACACTTTTCAAATCCATTTTCCAGTAGATAGGAATCTATCCTACTATACCATGCTCTTGGCGCTTGCTTCAGCCCATAAAGAGCTTTCTTCAACTTGCACACTTTGTGCTCTTGGCCTTTCTTCTCATAGCCTAGAGGTTGTTCAATGTAAACCTCTTCCATTAACACTCCATTTAGGAATGCTGACTTCACGTCCATTTGGTAAACTTTCCACTTTTTTTGTGCTGCTATGGACAGCACTGCTCTCACGGTTTCCATTCTTGCAACCGGTGCGAAAGTTTCCTCATAATCTATCCCATGCTTTTGCTTATACCCTTTGACGGCAAGTCTTGCCTTGTGTCTCTCTATTTTTCCTTCTGCATTACTCTTGGTCTTGTAGACCCATTTAACTCCAATGACATCTTTACCTTTTGGGAGTTCAACCAAATCCCAAGTCTTGTTTCTTTCTATGGCATTATTCTCCTCATCCATAGCTTCTATCCATTTCTTATCCTTAATAGCTTCTTCGAAATGAACAGGATCATCAACATGAAAATATAAAGCAAACAAAGAATTGATACCTTCATTTGCTGCCTCTTGTGCATAAATGTCATTCAAATTTCTGAACTTCTTACCTCTTTCACTTGATGTACAAATGCTTGAAGAAGCACTTGAATTTCCTCCTTGTGGTGTGCTTGGAGAAGGACTCTCATTTCTTCTTAAGGGTGTCTCTTGCTGCTCTTGTGTTGGTGCTGCTATTTGGGGATGTACTTCAGCCAATTCATCATCATCTTCATCATGAGATAAATAGTGTTTAACATTCACTGTTTTCTCTATGCTTCCATCCCAAGCTTCCTCCTCAATAAACTGAACATCTCTGCTCACAATAAACTTCTTGGTGGATGGATTGTATAACCTGTAGGCCTTGGATTCCTCACTGTATCCAATGAAAATACATTTCTCCCCCTTGCTTTCCAACTTCTTCCTTAGCTGATCCAGAATGTGTGCATAAGCCACACATCCAAAAACCTTCATATGTGTGACACTTTGCTTTGTGCCACTCCATGCATCTTCCGGCACTTTGTTCATCACTGCTTTTGTAGGGCACCTATTCAAAATTTATGCTGCACAATGTACAACTTCAGCCCAATAATCATTAGGCAAATGCTTTGCCCTTAACATACTCCTCACCATGTCCATTATGGTTCTATTCTTCCTTCCGGCTACTCCATTTTGATGCGGAGTATATATAGTTGTAAACTGCTTTTGAATACCATTTTCTCTACAAAAACGTAGAAAATATTTAGAGATATACTCACCTCCTCTATCAGTCCTTAGAACTTTGATGTGCAGCCCACTTTGGTTTTCCACAAGTGCTTTGAAATTGCAAAATTTTTCAAACACTTCACTTTTATTTTTCAAAAAGTAAACCCAAGTTTTTCTTGTAAAATCATCTATGAATGTTAACATGTAGTGGCTGCTAGCAAGCGATGGAGTTTGCATCGGTCCACACAAATCTGAGTGGACAATCTCTAAGGGTGCCTTTGCCCTTATGCTTTTCCCGGAAGGAAAACTTTCTCTTTGTTGTTTCCCCAAGATACAACCTTCACAAAGGCTGTCCAACTTCTCTATCAATGGTAAACCTCTTACCATTCCTTTTCTGTTCAACAAATTAAGACCTCCAAAGTTAAGATGTCCAAATCTCAAGTACCACAACCAATTTTCATCTTTTGGTTTGCTTTGGATAGCCTCCTTTTCTACTGCTGCTATCTTTTCTTCATTTTTCAGATCTGCTCTCATTCTAAGAGGGAACATCCTGTTCCTTGTCATCTTCACTTCAGCAATACATTGTTTGCTGGGTGGTTTGTCCATGATGGTACAAACATCATCCTAAAAAAATACATTGTACCCCTTTTGAACAAGCTGTCCAATACTTAAGAGGTTACACTTCATTCCTGGAACATAATAGACATCTGCTATGGATTTCTTTGCACCTTTTCTTGTTAAAACATTTACATTTCCTTTTCCCATAACAGAGACTTTACTATCAGTCCCTAGTGTGACTTGTGACTTCACACTCTCATCTAGCATAGAAAACATTGCTAAGTTTCCTGTCATATGGTTACTGCAACCGGAGTCTAGAAACCATAAGTCTTCATTCTTTTCTTCAGCCATATTACAAGCTAAAAACAAATTATCTTGGCCGAGATTTTCTCTAGTGAAATTTGCACTAGTTCTACTTCCCATGTCATGCTGCTTCTTTCTACATTCATTATCATAATGACCATATTTTTTACAATAGTGACATTAGACATTGGACTTATCATACCTCTGTCCTTGAGCATTATGCTGACCACTCTGTTGGCTGCTGCCTTGGCCTTGATGCTGATTTGGATTGCTGCCTCTTCCTTGAGCATTTACTGGACTGTTCCTTCCACCTCTGTTTTGGCTTCTGCCTCTTCCTCTTTTGTTTCCTCTGCCTTGCCCTCTTCCTCTTCCGAAAGACATCTGGGTCTTAAAGGCATGTTCCAGAGATGATTTTTCACTCCTACCCAATCTCTGCTCATGAGTCATCAATGATGCATGTAGCTCATCCACTTTGAACTTTGTGAGATCCTTAGTCTCCTCTATGGTGGTGACAATCACATCGAATCTTGAGGGTAGACTCCTCAAGAGTTTTTCCACAATCCTCTTCTCTTCAAGAGTCTCTCCATGAGATCGTATTTGTGTGACCATTCCAATCACATGAGTGAAGAATGAGTCAATAGTATCTGACTCTTTCATACAGAGAGTCTCAAAGTCTCTCCTCAGCAACTGAAGTTTTGTTGTCTTCACTTTTTCCATGCCTTGATAGGTTGTCTTGAGAGTTTCCCATGCTTTTCTGGATCTCTTGGCTGCTGCTATCCTTGGAAACACACTCTCATGCACTGCTTGATACAATAAGAAGAGAGCCTTGGAGTCTTTCTTCCTGTTGCTCTTCAACAACTCTCTCTCTGCCTGAGTTAAATCATTAAGCTATTCTTCATCTGCTGGCTCTTCAAAGCCATCATCAACAAATTCCCATAAGTCTTGGGAGACAAATAATGCTCTCATAGTTATTGACCAGTAGTCGTAATTTTTCCCATTAAACATTGGGAGATGGATATTTCCCATACCCATACCAGTGCTGGCTCCAGCCATTCTACACTCTTAACTATGATTTAAAAACACTTGACTGTGTATTCAAATAACTCACTATTCTGCAATAGTAACACAAAATCTGTATAGAGAAATACCTTGAAGTCTTTTTGGCTGAGTCTTCACATTGTTGGAGAAGCTACTGCAACAAAGAACTCCTTTCCTTCAGCTTCTTTGATCTTCAAAGAGCCTGGACTAGCTCTGATACCATGTTGGAATATTTAAAATTCCAGAACAACAATGGAGAATAAAATTCCCCCTCTTCAACACAGAGAAAATATAAAAAAAATTCTTCACTGGAGACAGAGTTTTTCACTGTAAAAACTATTTCATTAAACTTCAAAAACTTGGTTACAAAATCACCTCTGACTGAGGGAATACAAAAAAAAACTTTGACTGCTTCAAAACACAATTCAAAACAACTCACACTCTCTAAAATTTCACTCTGGAAAAATACTCTGTCTCTTCAAAAATGAATGCACTGCTGTGCCATTCAAAATCTGTTACACTGCTGTGCACTTCAAATTTTTTACATTGCTGTGTGTAAAAATAAAACTTGCAATACAATATAGCACACAGGCCTTTTTATCTTTTTATATGCCATGACCCTTTTACAATATAAAAAAAAACTATTTTAAAATAAAACTTTTTAAAACTAAAACAAAAGTCGTATACCATACTTCATATGGTGTGAAGTCAAAATAAAAAAACATAAATTAAAAAAAAGAAAACTAAAATCTAAAACCATCTATGGCCCACGACCTCCCTATTTGAAATTGTGCGTATGATATATATGTAAAACATATATATGTAGGGACTGTTTGCACGAATTTTAAAACCAAACATTAAAACAAACTTTGATATAACGGACTTTGACCACCGGACTTGAACCACAAAATTAAACCTTCCTGCAATCAATTTCGGGTCACAAAAAAAATTGCAGACGTCATCAAAAATGTGACGCGAAATTTCTTTTAAACCTGCTTCATGAATTTTCCGCGTCCGATTTTGGGCAGCCATACGGACGACTGAGTGTGATGCGGAATTTCTATTAATTCTGCTTCAATGAGATTTCAGGTCCGAGAATTTGACTACTCAACGTTTTTTGGCAAGCGGCTCACGTACAAGGTTCTGCAGATAAAATTGGAAGGTGGCTGCCTGTACATGGAGCGGCGGAAAGTAATTTCAATAGACATTTTAATTGATGCTGAGCATCTTGCTGAGGAATGCGCCGCCGCTCGCAAATGCAAACTTCAATATAACTCAATCTTCCAGTATAGTATGGGCAACAATATTAAGGGATCAAAGGACAAAATCAACAACATAACATGGAGTAGTAAGCATTTCAAGTATTTTGAGACTGTGCTCAATGTGAATGATCGTATTCAGAAACCCAATAATACAAAAGACAGGCCGGAAACACCCAGCTCTCATGTTACAGAATTGAACACAGTGGGGATGGAAAAACACATTAACCATGTTATTGATCTTATATTGCAGGAAGACGACCGATATCAGCACATTGGCATTGTGGGTGGTGGAGGGTCAGGCAAAACCTTTCTACTGCAACAAGTTTTCAATCACCAAAGGATCCGTACTCATGATGGTCATTTCGATCATCTAGTTTGGATGCCATTTTCTCAGAAATTTGAATATCCATCGCAGTTGGCTGAGATATTGAAGCAGATCAAAGGTTCCAGGTATGTACGATTGGACCCAAATGTGCATGACCTCAAAGACAAGATTGAATGAGCTTTTAGATGGAAAAAGTTGTCTATTTGCAATAGATGATGTGTGGGAGAAGTTTGATTTGGGTAAGCTTGGATTGGATTCCAACCAAAGTAAAATTAAGATTTTGATTACTACACGTCAAAACCAAGTGGCGGAAAGTGGTTATTACAAGCAAAAAATGGAAAAGTTATCTTCCAATGACAGCATGACATTGTTTTGCATTCATGCCTTCCCAGACATTGGAGATCATACCCCTCCAAAAGAACTTGAAAAGGTGGTTGAACAAATTGTAAAAAAATGTTACGGTCTTCCATTCAGTAGGAATTTATATGGCAAAAAAAGCGAGGAGGATTCTTAATGACTGGGAATCGGCATTAAATCATCTGCCCGAAGATGCCACGAAAGACATTATGCCTTGTTTGACGTTAAGTTACCGAGCTTTGCCATCACATTTGAAGTCGTGTTTTCTTTATTTTTCGGCATTTCCTAAAAATATTGAAATATCAACAGAGTATTTAGTGCATGCCTGGATTAGTGAAGGATATGTTGCAACGGCAGGGGATGCATACAGTGTGGGACGCTCTTACATAAATGAAATTATTGATAGATGTATAATTGAAGGTTTAGAAATTAGTGGGGATGGGCAAGTAAAACTTTTCAAAATACATGGTTTTTTTCATGATTTAGCTTATTCTGTCCATCAACCTACATGTATCTTCAAGCCAGCAGAAAAATTGGAAAACTTCCCAGTGAATGAGTGCCTGTGTGCTCATAGAATTTCATTGATTATAAATAACATATCCAAAATCAAGGAGGCCATCCAATATCCAAGGGTCCGTACTTTGTTGTTGTCTGACAATGCAAATCTTACATCAATTTCTATAGGGTTTTTTAATAATTTGAGTTATCTCAATGTATTAGATTTAAGTAAGACATCGATCGAGTCATTGCCCCCATCTATTGGGAAATTAAGTGATTTAAGATTCCTGAATTTGTCCAGTACAATTATTAAGAAGCTGCTGGATTCCCTCAGCAATCTCACGCGCCTGCTCTTTCTGGATGTTAGTAATTGCAAAAATCTGAAAATGCTACATTCGGGTTTAGGTAAGCACAAGTCTATGCAACATCTGAATGTCGAGGGTTCAAAAAATTTGAAGTGGTTGCCTGTAGGAATATCGAAGCTCATTCCTCTGAGGACGTTGAAAGGCATTGAATTCAAATCGAAAAATACGGGGAAAGCCAATGTCTTGCAAGTGTGTGATCTCAAAAGACTGACCCTTCTGGAACAACTATCATTAAATGTCGATATTGAGGGATAGACTGCTGAAGATTCTTCAAACCCATTGAATGGATTTTTTGGGCCCATGACAAAGATGTGGAACCTATCGATCCGAAATAGTAGTTTGGGAATCATCCTCAGTCTTCCCGAAGACATGAAAGTTATGAAAGACCTTGAAGTACTTAGGCTTTATAAATGCGCGGTTCCTGAGTGGATGTTTGACCTACAAAACCTCATGGAGCTCGAGTTACACGACCACCATAAGTTTAAAAGAGACGACTATTATAAAGGGCTTGGAAACATTCCTAATCTGAGAAAGCTACATTTGTCAGTCTTTACGAATCTTTTCCCATAGAAATTTGAAGAAGGAAAGGAATTTCCAAGTCTCGAAGAGCTCATCCTATAAATTTTAGAGTCCAGGCGGTAGTCAATTCCGCGGGGGTCAGGCAGGGCAGAGGGGTGGAGGAGTGAATCCCCCGGGAGCTGCTTACGTCATCAGCGGAGGGCCCGCATATAATGCCCCCACAACACTTTGGGTGTAATAATGTTTTCCCATTGCACTTGTTTTAAAACGATAGTTGGTTTTAATTTTTAGTTTAATGTTTTGTTTTATGACAGCAATATATTTATTTTAATATTGGGTTATACATATTATATTATAATGTTATATATATATGTATGCCTAGCACTTTGTAAAGTGCAGTTGTAATATGTTTTAATACACAGAACAGAAGTGTATGCACAGCAGTGCGGGAAGAAAATTTGACAAACAGTGCCATCAAGCCAAATCTGTCATCAATGCATTTTTCAAGTGGTGCCGGCATATTTATGATGCCATTAATGAAATTCTCAAGCGGTGATTTTTGTCAACGAATGACATTAAATTCAATCTGAGATATTTTTGTTAATATACAGAACATAGTCATGTTTTTTAAAAGTTAGTTGTTCTTTTTCTGCACAGCAGTGCGTTTGTAAAAGACAGAGAGTGTTTTAGGAAAAACAGAGTATACACAACAGTGTATGTTGTTTTAGAAATACAGAGTATTTTTTCTGTGTGAGACAGAGAACAATTTTTGTTTGGCACTGTGTCTTGTAACAGTCCAGCAATTGTAATCCCTCTTTTGAGGAAGAATTGTAACATTAGTTTTTTTTAATGAGAGTTGATATTTCATATCTCTGTTTGTCTGTCTGAAATTTAATTTTATTTTAAAGCTCTGTGTTGTAAAAGAGGAATTTATATTTCCTCTCTTTTGTTAAGGAACTACCCAGAAAATTCCAACATGGTATCAGAGCTAGTCCAGGCTATTTGAAGGTCAAATAAGCTGAAGGAAAGGAGTTCATTATTGCAGCAACTTCTCCAGCAGTGTGAAGACTCAGCCAAAAGAATCCAAAGGTATTTCTCTATACAGTTTTTGTGTTACTGTTGCAAAACAGTGAGCTATTTTAATACACAGTCAAGTGTTTTTTGAATCATAGTTAAGAGTGCAGAATGGCTGGAGCCAGCACTGGTATGGGTATGGGAAATATCCATCTCCCAATGTTTAATGGGAAAAATTATGACTAATGGTCAATAACTATGAGAGCATTATTTGTCTCCCAAGACTTACGGGAATTAGTTGAGGATGGCTTTGAAGAGCCAGCAAATGAGGCAGAGTTTTATGTTTTAACTCAGGCAGGAAGAGAACAGTTGAAGAACAATAAGAAGAAAGACTCCAAGGCTATTTTCTTTTTGTATCAAGCAGTGCATGAGAGTGTGTTTCCAAGGATAGAAATAGCTAAGAAATTCAGAGAAGCATGGGAAACTCTCAAGACAGCCTATCAAGGCATGGAAAGAGTGAAGACAACAAAACTTCAGTTGCTGAGGAGAGATTTTGAGACTCTCTGTATGAAAGAGTCAGATAATATTGACTCATTCTTCACTCATGTGATTGGAATGGTAACACACATAAGATCTCATGGAGAGACTCTTGAAGATAAGAGGATTGTGGAAAAACTCTTGAGAAGTTTACCCTCAAGATTTGATGTGATTGTCACCACCATAGAAGAGACTAGGGATCTCACAAAGTTTTCAGTGGATGAACTACATGCATCACTGATGACCCATGAACAGAGATTGGGTAAGAGTGAAAACTCATCTCTTGAGCAAGCCTTTAAGACCCAGATGTCTTTCGGAAGAGGAAGAGGGCAAGGCAGAGGAAACAAGAGAGGAAGAGGAAGAAGCCAAAACAAAGGTGGAAGAGACAGTCCAGCAAATGCTCAAGGAAGGGGCAGCAATCCAAATCAGCATCAAGGCTAAGGCAGCAGCTAGCAGAATGGTCAGCAGAATGCTCACGGACAAAGGTATGATAAGTCCAATGTCCAATGTTACCATTGTAAAAAATATGGTCATTATGCTAATGAATGTAGAAAGAAGCAGCAAGAAATGGCAAGTAGAACTAGTGCAAATTTCACTAAGGAAAATAGCAGCCAAAATAATTTGTTTTTAGCTTGTAATATGACTAAAGAAAAAAATGAAGATTTATGGTTTCTAGACTCCGGTTGCAGTAACCATATGACAGGAAACTTAGAAATGTTTTCTATGTTAGATGAGAGTGTGCAGTCACAAGTCACACTAGGAACTGATAGCAAATTTTTTGTTATGGGAAAAGGAAATGTAAGTGTTTTAACAAGATTAGGTGCAAAGAAATCCATAGCAGATGTGTATTATGTTCCAGGAATGATGTGTAACCTCTTAAGTGTTGGACAACTTGTCCATAAGGGGTATAATGTTTTCTTTGATAATGATGTTTGTACCATCATGGATAAACCACCCAGCAAACAATGTATTGCTGAAGTGAAGATGGCAAGGAACAAGATGTTCCCTCTCAGGATGAGAGCAGACTTGAAGAATGGTGAAGAGAAAGCAGCAGTTGCACAGGAGACTTTCCAAAGCGAACGAAAAGATGATAATTGGTTATGGCACTTGAGATTTGGACATCTCAACTTTGGAGGTCTTAATTTGTTGAACATAAAAGGAATGCTAAGTGGTTTACCATTGATAGAGAAACCGAACAGCCTTTGTGAAGGTTGTATCTTGGGGAAACAACATAGAGAAAGTTTTCCTTCCGGGAAAAGCATAAGGGCAAAAGCACCCTTAGAGATTGTCCACTCAGATGTGTGTGGACCGATGCAAACTCCATCGCTTGCAAGCAGCCACTATATCTTAACATTCATAGATGATTTTACAAGAAAAACTTGGGTTTACTTTCTGAAAAATAAAAGTGAAGTGTTTGAAAAATTTTGCAATTTCAAAGCACTTGTTGAGAACCAGAGTGGGCTGCACATCAAAGTCTTAAGGACTGATAGAGGAGGTGAGTATATCTCTAAATATTTTTTACATTTTTGTAGAGAAAATGGTATTCAAAAGCAGTTTACAACTAGATATACTCTGCAGCAAAATGGAGTAGCCGAAAGGAAGAATCGAACCATAATGGAGATGGCAAGGAGTATGTTAAAGGCAAAGCATTTGCCTAATGATTATTGGGCCGAAGCTGTATATTGTGCAGCATACATTTTAAATAGGTGCCCTACAAAAGCAGTTATGAACAAAGTGTCGGAAGAGGCATGGAGTGGCACAAAGCAATTTGTCACACACATGAAAGTTTTTGGATGTGTGGCTTATGCACACATTCCAGATCAGCGAAGGAAGAAGTTGGACAGCAAGGGAGATAAATGTATTTTCATTGGATACAATGAGGAATCCAAAGCTTATAGGTTGTATAACCCATCCACCAAGAAGTTCATTGTGAGCAGAGATGTTCAATTCATTGAGGAGGAAGCTTGGGATGGAAGCATAGAGAAAACAGTGAATGTTAAACACTATTTATCTCATGATGAAAATGATGATGAGTTGGCTAAAATACATCCCCAAATAGAAGCACCAACACAAGGGCAGCAAGAGACACCCTTGAGGAGAAATGAAAGTGATTCTCCAAGCACCTGAAGAAGAGATCCAGTGACTTATACAAAATTTGTACACGTACGAAAGATGCGAAACCCGGAGATTTGAAAGATATTTATGAACAAGATATAGCTAATGAAGAGTGTCATTCTTTTGTTTGCTTATATTGCCTATGTTGATGAATCATTCATTTGAAGAAGCTATCAAGGATAGGAAATGGATAAGCTATGTATATAGAGTCAAAAATACCATAGAAAGAAACAAGACTTAGGATTTGGTTGAACTCCCAAAAGGTAAAGATGTCATTGGAGTTAAATGGGTCTACAAGACCAAAAGTAATGCCGAAGGAAAAATAGAGAGACACAAGGCCAGACTTGTTTTCAAGGGATATAAGCAGAAGCATGGGATAGATTATGAGGAAACTTTCGCACCGGTTGCCAGAATGGAAACCGTGAGAGCAGTGTTGTCCATAGCAGCACAAAACAAATGGAAAGTTTACCAAATGGACGTGAAGTCAACATTTCTGAATGGAGTGTTAATGGAAGAGGTTTACATTGATCAACCTCTCGGCTATGAAAAGAAAGGCCAAGAGCACAAAGTATGCAAGTTGAAGAAAGCTCTTTATGGGCTGAAGCAAGCGCCAAGAGCGTGGTACAGTAGGATAGATTACTATCTACTGGAAAATGGTTTTGAAAAGTGTGAGGGAGACTCCACCCTCTACATCAAAGAAAAAGATGGAAAAATCTTGATTGTAGTCTTGTATGTAGATGATGTTATCTTTACAGGTAATGATGATTGCCTTATTGAAAATTTTAAAACAGTCATGAAAGAAGAATTTGAAATGACTGATATGGGTTTGTTGAAATACTACTTGGGAATAGAAGTAGAACAAGATGAAAATGGGATTTTTATCTCACAGGCAAAGTATGTTAATGAGGTGCTTGAAAGATTTAACATGCAGGAATGCAAAGTAGCAATCACTCCCACAGTGATGGGATTAAAACTCAGCAGAGAGGACAGCAATAAGGATTTTGATCCTACTTTGTACAAGAGCATAGCTGGCATCCTTATGTATTTGACTGCAACTAGGCCGGACATAATGCATGTTGTTAGTTTGATTTCCAGATTTATGGAAAAGCCAAAGGATGCACATTGGCAAGCAACAAAAAGAATTTTGAGGTATGTTAAAGGTACAAAAAGTTTTGGTATTTTGTATACTGCTTCAGAATGTTCAGATTTAGTTGGCTACACTGATAGTGATTGGGCTGGAAGTGTTGATGATCGAAAGAGCACTTCCGGTTATGTTTTTCATATGGGTTCAGGAGCCATTTCATGGGCTTCTAAGAAACAGCCCATAGTAGCGTTGTCTACGGCAGAGGCAGAATATGTGGCAGCTACGGCAGTAGCGTGTCAGGCAGTCTGGATGAGAAGGATGCTAAGAAGTTTGTGCCAAGAGCAGACAAAAGGGACAGTGATTTACTGTGACAATAGCTCAGCTATTGCATTGTCTAAAAATTCAATTTTTCATAAAAAGACAAAGCACATTGACACCAAGTTTCATTTCATACGGGAATTGGTTAACAATGGTGAGATAGTTTTGCATCATTGCAGAACAGAGGATCAATTTGTAGATATCCTCACAAATCCACTTGTGCAGAAAAGCTTTGAAAATTTTAGAAAATGCATGGGTATGCAGGAAAACCCAGCAGTTGAAATTAAAGGGGAGTGTTGGAATTAATTTCCAACTGCCCAGATAACACGGCAGCGCAGAGTCCAGGCAGTAGTTGATTCCGCGGGGGTCAGGCAGGGCAGGCAGGCAGAGGAGTGAACCCCCCCGGGATCTGCTTACGTCATCAGCGGAGGGCCCACATATAATGCGCCCACAATACTTTGGGTGTAATAATGTTTTCCCATTGCACTTGTTTTAAAACGATAGTTGGTTTTATTTTTTAGTTTAATGTTTTGTTTTATGACAGCAATATATTTGTTTTAATATTGGGTTATATATATTATATTATAATGTTATATATATATATATATATATATATATATATATATATATATATATATATATATATATATTATATTATAATGTTATATATATATATATGCCCAGCACTTTGTAAAGTGAAGTTGTAATATGTTTTAATACACAGAACAGAAGTGTATGCACAGCAATGCGGGAAGAAAATTTGACAAATAGTGCCATCAAGCCAAATCTGTCATCAATGCATTTTTCAAGCGGTGCCGGCATATTTATGATGCCATTAATGAAATTATCAAGCGGTGATTTTTGTCAACGAATGACATTAAATTCAATCTGAGATATTTTTGTTAATATACAGAACAGAGTCATGTTTTTAAAAAGTTAGTTGTTCTTTTTATGCACAACAGTGCGTTTGTAAAAGACAGAGAGTGTTTTAGGAAAAACAGAGTATACACAACAGTGTATGTTGTTTTAGAAAGACAGAGTATTTTTTCTGTGTGAGACAGAGAACAGTTTTTGTTTGGCACTGTGTCTTGTAACAGTCCAGCAATTGTAATCCCTCTTTTGAGGAAGAATTGTAACAATAGTTTTTTTTAATGAGATAGAGTTGATATTTCATATCTCTGTTTGTCTGTCTGAAATTTAATTTTATTTTAAAGCTCTGTGTTGTAAAAGAGGAATTTATATTTCCTCTGTTTTGTTAAGGAATTACCCAGAAAATTCCAACAGAACTTTCAGATCTTAGCAAGTTTCCCTTGTTAAATAATAATGCAATGCCAAAGCTGAAGTATCTGTGATTACAAGAGTGGTTGAACGCCCCAAATAGTCCCTGTTTGCAAATTTTAAAATCCCGCACAGGATTGAACATTACGACTGCCTTCACTCAAAGAGAGGTGATGTAGATTTTATTATGTTTCATGTTTTATATTAACAGTGTAGTAGGAATAGTACAGGCAAAGTTGCTTATATGTTTATCATAACCGTTTTTATTGTTATGAACAATCCAACAGGAATATGCCTGTTGGAATTTCTGAAAATTCCATAACAATATGGAGAGAATGATGCTCTCCTCTAAACACAGAGAAATTAAAAATAAATTTGCTCATAGGAGACAGAGTTTCAACACTGTGAAAACTGCTATTCAATAAATAAAAAAAACTGCTACAAAACACTTCCTCACACAGAGGTATTAAAAAATTTGAATGCTGCAAGACGAAGTGCACAAAAACCTCACTGTCTCTTTGTCTCTGTTAAAATTACACAGTCTGTGTAATAAAACAATACACTGTTTTTCTTTAAAACTCAACACTTCTGTGTGTTTTATTTTCGCACTGCTGTGCATACAAAAACATTACATTACAATGCCTCTCGGGCTTTTCGTTTATATATGCCGTAACATATAAAACATAACATAAAACCTTTTTAAAATAAAACTAAGCTACTTTAAAAGACATGAAAACAAATTTAAATCCGCCTCATAAAAGGATCGGGTCCGGAACTTAACAATACAAGCGGCCCACCATAAAACTTCTGATTGCGATTGTGATGGACGCGCGATCAACAAATTAAATCCGGCCTATAGAGCTCATCAGGTCCGGAACTTAACATTGCAATCGGTTCAAACAAAAAGTTCCGATTGCTATTGAAATAGACGCACAATGAGAAATCAAATCCGCCCTATAAACCATATCGGGTCCGGAATTCCACAATGCAAACGGGCCAAAGAAATAACTTCCGATTGAGAAATTGCGATTGCACCAATCGCATCGGAACATTTCATCGGACATAACAAAAAGCGGAGGGTGGAACATGTTGCGATTTCCAATTGCGATGATCGCATCAAATCAGAACATTTCAATCGTCGATATATCAAATGGCGGAGGTAACATATGTTGTTCACTTGCGATTTCCGATTGCGATGATCACATCGGAACTTTGCCACATCAAAAAGACACTTGAACTTCAAAAGTTTGCGATTGCGATTAAAAATAAATTGTGGGGACCACTTATGACTTGTCCCATTCATAACTTGGGAAATAGACTTGTCCGTGTATTAAATGAAAAACTATGTTTTTCTTTTTAAAGCTCTGTTCTTCAATAAAAAAGGACAAAAGCTCTGTTTCTTTCAAATACAGCGGATAGGAACGGAAACACAAAACTGAAATTGATTGTTCATCGCATTTGGAAAGTGGCCCTGTTTCATGGTTCCTCCAGACAGAAATAGAAAGCGGCCAGAGTACAGAGCAGTTGAAAGTAACATTTCAACACTTCCCCTTAATTTCAACTGCTGGGTTATCAGTCATACCCAGACATTTCCTCAAAAACTCAAAACTCTTCTGCCCCAATGGTTTGGTCAGAATGACTGCAAACTGCTCCAGAGTTCTGCAGTGTTCTAAAACAATTTCTCCATTATTCACTAGCTCCCTGATGTAGTGAAACTTTGTGTCAATGTGTTTCGTTCTCTTGTGAAACACAAAATTCTTGGATAATGCAATAGCTGAGCTATTGTCACAAAAAATCACTGTACCTTTTGCTTGCTCTTGGCACAAACTTCTTAACATCCTCCTCATTCAAATTGTTTGACACACTGCTGCTGTAGCTGCCACATATTCTGCCTCTGCTGTAGACAACGCTATAATAGGATGCTTTTTAGAAGCCCATGAAATGGCTCCTGAACCCATGTGAAAAACATAACCAGATGTGCTTTTCCGGTCATCTACACTTCCAGCCCAATCACTGTTAGTGTATCCAATTAAAGCTGAACATTCTGAAGCAGTATATAAAATTTCATACCTTTTAGTTCCCTTCACATACCTCAGAATCCTTTTTGCTGCCTGCCAATGTGCTTCTTTTGGCCTCTCCATGAATCTGGAAATCAAACTAACATCATGCATTATATCAGGCCTAGTTGCAGTCAAATACATGAGGCTGCCAACTATGCTCTTGTACTAACTAGGATCAAAATCCTTCCTGCTGTCCTCTATGCTGAGTTTTAATCCCATCACTGTGGGAGTGATTGCTGCTTTGCTCTCCTGCATATTAAATCTTTCCAACACTTCATTAAAATATTTTGCTTGTGAGATAAAAATCCCATTTTCATTTTTTTCTACTTCTATTCCTAAGAATTATCTCAACAAACCCATATTAGTCATTAAAAATTCTTCTTTCATGACCTTCTTAAAATTTTCAACAAGGTAATCATCATTACCTATAAAAATAACATCATCAACATATAACACAACAATTAGCATTTTACCATATTTTTATTTGATGTAGAGGGTGGGTTCTCCCTCACACTTTTCAAATCCATTTTCCAGTAGATAGGAATCTATCCTACTGTACCACGCTCTTGGTGCTTGCTTTAGCCCATAAAGAGCTTTCTTCAATTTGCACACTTTGTGCTCTTGGCCTTTCTTTTCGTGGCCTAGAGGTTGTTCAATGTAAACCTCTCCCATTAACACTCCACTTAGGAATTCTGACTTCACATCCATTTGGTAAATTTTCCACTTGTTTTGTGCTGCTATAGACAACACTGCTCTCACGGTTTCCATTCCAGCAACCAGTGCAAAAGTTTCCTCATAGTCTCTCCCATGCTGCTGCTTATACTCTTTGACAACAAGTCTGGCCTTGTGTCTTTCTATTTTTCCTTCAGCATTACTCTTGGTCTTGTAGACCCATTTAACTTTAATAACTTCTTTACCTTTTGGCAGTTCAACTAAATCCCATGTCTTGTTTCTCTCTATGGAATTAATCTCCTCATCCATAGCTTCTATCCATTTCCTATCTTTAATAGCCTCCTCAAAATAAATAGGGTCACCAACATGACAATATAAAGAAAACAAAGAGTTCATACCTTCATTTGCTGCCTCTTACTCATAAATGTCATTTAAATTTCTGAACTTCTTTCCTCTTTCATTTGGTGTATGAGTGCTTGAAGTAGCACCCGAATTTCCTCCTTGTGGTGTGCTTGGAGAAGCACTTTCATTTCTCCTCAAGGGTGTGCTTTTCTGGCCTTGTGTTGTTGTTGGTATACA
Source organism: Pinus albicaulis (assembly GCA_034641835.2). NCBI lineage: Eukaryota > Viridiplantae > Streptophyta > Pinopsida > Pinales > Pinaceae > Pinus > Pinus albicaulis. The sequence continues at coordinate 909,422,761 of CM076581.1, forward strand.
CATTAAATAATCTTCCCGAAGATGCCATGAAAGACATTATGCCTTGTTTCAGGTTAATTTACTGAGCTTTGCCATCACATTTGAAGCCGTGATTTCTTTATTTTTCGGCCTTTCCTAAAAATACTGAAATATCAAAAGAGTATTTAATGCATGCCTGGATTAGTCAAGGATATGTTGCAATGGCAGGGGATGCATACAGTGTGGGACGCTCTTACATAAATGAAATTATTGATAGATGTCTAATTGAAGGTTCAGAAATTAGTGGGGATAGGCAAGTAAAACTTTGCAAAATACATGATTTTTTTCATGATTTAGCTTATTCTGTCCATCAACCTACATGTGTCTTCAAGCTAGCAGAACAATTGGATAAATTCCTAGTGAATGAGTGCCTGCGTGCTCATAGAATTTCATTGATTAGAAATAACATATCCAAAGTCAAGGAGGCCATCCAATCTCCAAGGGTCCGTACTTTGTTGCTGTCCGACAATGTAAATCTTACATCAATTTCAGTAGGGTTTTTTAATAATTTGAGTTATCTCAATGTATTAGATTTAAGTAAGACATCGATCGAGTCATTGCCCCCATCTATTGGGAAATTAAGTCATTTAAGATTCCTGAATTTGTCCAGTACATTAATGATTAAGAAGCTGCTAGATTGTTGAAATGTTACTTTCAAACGTTGTGCAGTATTGGGCCACCTTCTATAATTGTTTGAAGAAATACTGCCACCAGCCGCTTGTCAAATGCGGTGAACAGTCAATATTTCAAACCCTTATACTCCTGTGTTTACAAAGCTGTTGTTTTGTATTTGGCGCCTTTCCTTTGAATTTGAGAAACAGAGCTTTCGCTTTGCTATTCTGCAGCTAGTCCTTTTATTCAGAACAAAGCAATTTAAAAACAGAGTCTGTATATTGAAACAAAGTATTTTTTTATATACAGCAAAGTTTTTGTTTGGTTTTTAAATGCAGGAAGAAATTTTACGTTTAAAGTCATAGTGGTCCCCACATTCCTTTTTAATCGCAATCGCAAAAATATTTTTGAGTCAAGTGTCTTGTTGATGTGGGAGATTGCGATGCGATCACAATCGCAATCGCAAGTAACAACATGTATTACTGCCACATATGTTTCACCATTGAAACATTGCAATGCGATTGGCGCAATCACAATCGAAAACATTTTAATCGCCCTCCGCTTAAGCCAAGGTCCACGGAGGAGTGGTCCCACAGACCACACGACAGTATTATATTGAATCGCAAGAGTTTTTGATATGGCCCGATTGTAATGTTGAGTTCCGGACCCAATGAGTGTTTATGAACCAAATTTAATATCTCATCGCGCGTCCATCGCAATCGCAAATCTCTCAATCGGAAGTTTTTATTTGGGCCATTTGCAATGTTAAGTCTCGGACTCGATAAGCTTTATAAGGCGGATTTGATTTCCATATCACGTAACAGTTTGGGCCCATACCCAAAAACTTCTGGCAGACGCGATGAACTTTTCTAAGCTCATTTTAATATTTCATCGTGCGCACAAATGGGTCTGTGACGTCAGCCCATTTGTGACGCAAAAATTCCCAATGCAATTTGGTTTACGTTTTTTCAGGTCCGGCGGGCTCCACAGTTGCAAAAGGTTCGTTTGATAAGTTGTGTTTTATCGCCCGATGGAGCACTTTGATAAGTTTTGTTTTTTGTAATAGTTTTACGTGTTTTATTATGTATTGTTATCGCGCAATCGAAAGGTTTCTTAACCTTTGAATGTTATGTTTTTAATATAAGTTATATGCACATGTTATGAGCGCAAATGTAATGTGGGCCCAAGAGGTCTTTTAGTTCATATTTTTTTTATATAGTTTTTATGTTATGTTAAATGTTGAGGGATATAAAAAGGAAAAATCCCGAAAAGGCTTAGTGTATTTGTATTGCATAGCAGTGCGTTTTTATTTTAACAGACAGTGTATTGTTATTACACACAGCAGTGTATGAAAAGAGCAGAGACAGAGAGACAGTGAAGGTTTTTGTGCACTGTGTTTTGAAGCAGTCAGATTTTGTAATACCTCTGTGTGAGGAAGTGTTTTGTAACAGTTTTTTTTTTGTTAATGAATAGAAGTTTTTCACAATGTTGAAACTTTGTCTCCTGTGAGAAAATTTATTTTTAATTTCTCTGTGTTTAGAGGAGAGCATCATTCTCTCCATATTGTTCTGGAATTCTCAGAAATTCCAACATGGTATCGGAGCTAGTCCAGGGTCTTAGAAGGTGTCAAAGGAGCTGAAGGAAGGATTTCTTTGTTGCAGCAGCTTCTCCAGTAGAGTGAAGACTCAGTTATGAGGAATCCAAGGTATTCTCAATCATATTTTTTGTGTTACTGTTAGCAGACAGTTAACTTATTTTAAATACACAGTCAAGTGTTTTGAATCATAGTTAGAGTGCAAGAATGGTTGGAGCCAGCACTAGCATGAGTATTGGTAATGCTCAGCTCCCTAAATTCAATGGGAAAAACTATGATTATTGGGAAATAACCATGAGAGCCATGTTTGCCTCTCAAGACCTATGGGAACTTGTTGAGAATGGTTTTGAAGAACCAGTGGATGAAAATTCTTTTAATGCATTAACACAAGCAGAGAAGGACTTGTTGAAGAGCAATAGAAAGAAGGACTCTAAGGCCCTCTTCTATTTGTATCAAGCAGTGCATGAGAGTGTGTTTCCAAGGATAGTAGCAGCTAGGAGATCCAAAGAAGCATGGGAAACTCTCAAGACAACTTATCAAGGCATGGAGAAAGTGAAGACAACAAAACTGCAGTTGCTGAGGAGAGATTTTGAGACTCTATGCATGAAGGAGTCAGATACCATTGACTCATTCTTCACACATGTGATTGGAATGGTCACACAGATAAGGTGTCATGGAGAGACTCTTGAGGAGAGAAGGATTGTGGAGAAACTTTTGAGGAGCCTACCCTCAAGGTTTGATGTGATTGTCACCACCATAGAAGAGACTAAGGATCTCACAAAATTTTCAGTTGATGAGCTACATGCACCACAGATGACACATGAGCAGAGATTTGGTAGAAATGAAAACTCATCTCTGGAGCATGCCTTTAAGACCCAGATGTCCTTTGGAATAGGAAGAGGTCAAGGCAGAGGAAACAAGAGAGGAAGAGGCAAAAGCCAAAACAGAGGTGGAAGAAACAGTCCAGCAAATGTTCAAGGAAGGAGCAGCAATCCAAATCAGCACCAAGGCCAAAGCAACAGCCAACAAGGTGGACACCAACATGCCCATGGACAAAGGTATGATAAATCCAGTGTCCAATGTCATTATTGTAAAAAATATGGGCATTATGCAAATGAATGTAGGAAGAAGCAGCATGATATGGCTAATAAAACTAGTGAAAATTTCACTAGAGAAAATATCAGCCAAGATAAATTGTTTTTAGCTTGTAATATGGCTGAGGAAATGAGTGAAGAATTATGCTTTCTAGACTCCGGTTGTAGTAACCATATGATAGGAAACAGAGCCATGTTTTCTATGTTAGATGATAATGTGAAGTCAAAAGTTACATTAGGGACAGATAGTAAAGTTTCTGTTATGGGAAAAGGATATGTAAATGTTTTAACAAGGAAAGGAGAAAAGAAATCCATAGTAGATGTTTATTATGTTCCTGGAATGAAATGTAACCTCTTAAGTATTGGACAACTTGTTCAAAAGGGATACAATTTTTTCATTGAGGATGATGTATGCACCATCATGGATAAACCACCCAGCAAACAATGTATTGCTGAAGTGAAGATGACAAGGAACAAGATGTTCCCTCTCAGGATGAGGGCAGATTTGAAAAATGGAGAAGAAATGGCAGCAGTGACACAAGAGGCTTTCCAAAGAGAAGTAAAGGATGAGAATTGGTTATGGCACTTGAGATTTGGACATCTCAACTTTGGAGGTCTTAACTTGTTGAACAGAAAAGGAATGGTAAGAGGTTTGCCATTGACTGAGAAGTTGGACAACCTTTGTGAAGGTTGTATCTTGGGGAAACAACACAGAGAAATTTTTCCATCAGGGAAAAGCATAAGGGAAAAAGCACCCTTAGAGATTGTCCACTCAGATTTATGTGGACCAATGCAAACTCCATCACTTGCAAGTAGCCACTATGTGCTAACATTTATTGATGATTTTACTAGAAAAACTTGGGTTTACTTTTTGAAAAACAAAATTGAAGTGTTTGAAAGATTCTGCAATTTCAAAGCACTTGTAGAAAACCAAAGTGGGTTGCATATCAAAGTCCTAAGGACTGATAGAGGAGCTGAGTATATCTCCAAATAATTTCTACGTTTTTGTAGATAAAATGGAATTCATAAGCAGTTTACAACTAGGTGCACTCCGCAGAAAAATGAAGTTGCCGAAAGGAAGAATAGAACAATCATGGATATGGTAAGGAGTATGTTAAAGGCAAAGCATTTGCCAAATGATTATTGGGCTGAAGCTATACATTGTGCAGCATACATTTTGAATAGGTGCCCAACAAAAGAAGTCATGAACAAAGTTCCGGAAGAGGCATGGAGTGGGACAAAGAAAGGAGTCACCCACATGAATTTTTTTGGTTGTGTGGCTTATGCACACATACCAGATCAGCTAAGGAAGAATTTGGACAACAAGGGGGAGAAATGTATTTTTATTAGATACAGTGAGGAATCCAAAGCTTACAGGTTGTACAACCCATCCACCAAGAAGTTTACTGTGAGCAGAGATGTTTAGTTTATTGAAGAGGAAGCTTGGGATGGAAGCATAGATAAAACAGTGAATGTTAAAAATTGTTTGTCTCACGATGATGATGATGAAGAGATGGCTGAAATACATCCCCAAATAGCAGCACCAACACAAGGACAGCAAGGAACACCCTTGAGGAGAAATGAAAGTGCTTCTCCAAGCACACCACAAGGAGGAGATTCGAGTGCTTCTTCAAGCACTCATACACCAAATGAAAGAGGAACAAAGTTCATAAATTTAAATGAGATTTATGAGCAAGAGGCAGCAAATGAAGGTATGAACTCTTTGTTTGCTTTATATTGTCATGTTGATGATCCTATTCATTTTGAGGAAGCTATTAAAGATAGGAAATGGATAGAAGCTATGGATGAGGAGATTAATGCCATAGAAAGAAACAATACATGGGATTTAGTTGAACTCCCAAAAGGTAAAGAAGTTATTGGAGTTAAATGGGTCTACAAGACCAAGAGTAATGTTGAAGGCAAAATAGAAAGACACAAGACCAGACTTGTTGTCAAAGGGTATAAGCAGCAGCATGGGAGAGACTATGAGGAAAATTTCGCACCGATTGCTAGAATGGAAACCGTGAGAGCAGCGCTGTCCATAGTAGAACAAAACAAGTGGAAAGTTTACCAAATGGATGTGAAGTCAACATTCCTAAATGGAGTGTTAATGGAAGAGGTTTACATTGAACAACCTCTAGGCTATGAAAAGAAAGGCCAAGTGCACAAAGTGTGCAGATTGAAGAAAGCCCTTTACGGGCTAAAGCAAGCACCAAGAGCATGGTACAGTAGAATAGATTCCTATCTACTGGAAAATGGATTTGAAAAATTTGAGGGAGAACCCACCCTATACATTAAAGAAAAAGATGGTAAGATGTTGATTGTGGTTTTATGTGTTGATGATGTTATTTTTACAGGTAATGATGATTTCCTTGTTGAAAGTTTTAAAAAGGTCATGAAAGAAGAATTTGAAATGATAGATATGGGTTTGCTGAAGTACTTTTTAGGAATTGAAGTAGAGAAAAATGAAAATGGGATTTTTATCGCACAAGAAAAATATGTTAATGAGGTTTTGAAAAGATTTAACATGTAGGATTGCAAGGCAGCAATAACACCCACAGTGATGGGATTAAAACTCAGCAAAGAGGACAGAAGGAAGGATTTTGATCCTAGTTTGTACAAGAGCATAGTTGGCAGCCTAATGTATTTGACTGCAACTAGGCCAAATATAATGCATGTTGTTAGTTTGATTTCCAGATTCATGGAGAGGCCAAAGGAAGCACATTGGCAGGCAGCAAAAAGGATTCTGAGGTATATGAAGGGAATTAAAAGGTATGGAATTTTATATACTACTTCAGAATGTTCAGATTTAATTGGATACATTGACAGTGATTGGGCTAGAAGTGTAGATGATTGGAAAAGCACTTTCGGTTATGTTTTTCACATGGGTTCAGGAACCATTTCATGGGCTTCTAAAAAGCAGCCTATTGTAGCATTGTCTACAGCAGAGGCAGAATATATGGCAGCTATAGCAGCAGTGTGTCAATCAATTTGGATGAGGAGGATGCTAAGAATTTTATGCCAAGAGCAGACAAAATGTACAGTGATTTATTGTGACAATAGCTTAGCTATTGCATTTTCCAAGAATTATGTGTTCACAAGAGAACGAAACACATTGACAAAAAGTTTCACTACATCAGGGAATTGGTAAACAATGGAGAAATTGTTTTAGAACAATGCAGAACTCAGGAGCAGTTTGCAGACATTCTGACCAAGCCATTGGGGCAAAAGAGTTTTGAGTTTTTGAGAAAATGTCTGGGTATGACTGATAACCCAGCAGTTGAAATTAAAGGGGAGTCTTGAAATGTTACTTTCAACCGCTGTGCAGAATAGGGCCACCTTCTATAATTGTTTGAAGAAACATTGCCACCAGCCACTTGCCAAATGTGGTGAACAGTCAATATTTGAAACCCTGACAGTCCTTTGTTTACATAGATTTCGTTTTGCTATTCCGCAGCCAGTCCTTTTATTCAGAACAGAGTAATTTAAAAACAAATTCTATATATGGAAACTGAGTCTTTTTTTATATACAACAAAGTTTTTGTTTGGTTTTTAAATGCGAGAAGGAGTTTTACCTTTAAAGTCATAGTGGTCCCCACATTCCTTTTTAATCGCAATTGCAAAAATATTTTTGAGTCAAGTGTCTTGTTGATGTGGGAGATTGCGATGCGATCACAATCGCAATCGCAAGTAACAACATGTATTACCGCCGCATATGTTTGCACCATTGAAACATTGCGATGTGATTGGCGCAATCACAATCGCAAACATTTTAGTCGCCGTCCTCTTAAGCCAAGGTCCACGGAGGAGTGGTCCCACAGACCACGTGGCAGTATTATATTGAATCGCAAGAGTTTTTGATATGGCCCGATTGTAATGTTGAGTTCTGGACCCGATGAGTGTTTATGAACCAAATTTAATATCTCATCGCGCGTCCATCGCAATCGCAAATCACTCAATCGGAAGTTTTTATTTGGGCCATTTGCAATGTTAAGTCTCGGACCCGATAAGTTTTATAAGGCAGATTTGTTTTCCATATCACATAACAGTTTGGGCCCATCCCCAAAAACTTATGGCGGACGTGATGAGATTTTATAAGCTCATTTTAATATTTCATCGCGCACACAAATGGGTCTGTGACATCAGCCCATTTGTGACGGAAAAATTCCCAATGCAATTTGGTTTAATTCTTTTCAGGTCTGGCGAGCTCCACAGTTGCAAAAGGTTCACTTGATAAGTTGTTTTTTATCGTGCGATGGAGCACTTTGATAAGTTTTGTTTTTTGTAATAGTTTTATGTGTTTTATTATGTATTGTTATCGCGTGATCGAAAGGTGTCTTAACCTTCGAATGTTATGTTTTTAATATAATTTATATGTGCATGTTATGAGCACAAATGTAATGTGGGCCCGAGAGGTCTTTTAGTTCATATATTTTTTATATAATTTTTATGTTATGTTAAGTGCTGAGGCATATAAAAAGGAAAAAGTCCGAGAAAGCTTAGTGTATTTGTATTGCACAGCAGTGCGTTTTTATTTGAATAGACAGTGTATTGTTATTACACACAACAGTGTATGAAAAGAGAAGTGACAGAGAGACAATGAAGGTTTTTATGCACTGCATTTTGAAGCAGTCAGATTTTGTAATACCTCTGTGTGAGGAAGTGTTTTGGAGTAACAATTTTTTTTTGTTAATGAATAGAAGTTTTTCACACCGTTGAAACTTTGTCTCCCATGACCAAATTTATTTTTAATTTCTCTATGTTTAGAGGAGAGCATCATTCTCTCCATATTATTCTGGAATTCTCAGAAATTCCAACACGGATTCCCTCAGCAATCTCACACGCCTGCTCTTTCTGGATGTTAGTAATTGCAAAAATCTGAAAATGCTACATTCGGGTATAGGTAAGCACAAGTCTATGCAACATTTGAATGTCAAGTGTTCGAAAAATTTGAAGTGGTTGCCTGTAGGAATATCGAAGCTCATGCCTCTGAGGACGTTGAAAGGCGTTGAATTCAAATCGGAAAATACGGGGAAAGCCAATGTCTTGCAATTGTGTGATCTCAAAAGACTGACCCTTCTGGGACAGCTATCATTAAATGTCCATACTGAGGGATCGACTGCTGAAGATTCTTCAAACCCATTGAAGGGAGTTTTTGGGGCCATGACAAAGATGCAGAACCTATCCATAAATGTTGATACTGAGGGATCGACTGCCGACGATTCTTCAAACCCATTGAAGGGATTTTTTAGGGGCATGACAAAGATGTGGAACCTATCGATCCAAAATAGTAGTTTGGGAATCCTCCTTAATCTTCTCGAGGACATGAAAGTTATGAAAGGCCTTGAAGTACTTAGGCTTTATAAATGTGTGGTTCCTGAGTGGATTTTTGACCTACAAAACCTCATGGAGCTCGAGTTACAAGGCTACCAAAAGTTTAAAAGAGACGATTATTATAAAGGGCTTGGAAACATTCCAAATCTGAGAAAGCTACATTTGTCAGTCTTTATGGATCTTTTCCCGGAGAAATTTGAAGAAGGAAAGGAATTTCCAAGTCTCGAAGAGCTCATCCTAGAAATTTCAGATTTTAGCAAGTTTCCCTTGTTAAATAATAACGCAATGCCAAAGCTAAAGTATCTGCGATTGCAAGAGTGTTGGAACACCCCAGATAGTCCCTGTTTGCAAATTTTAAAATCCTGCACAGGATTGACCATTACGACTGCCTTCACTCAAAGAGAGGTGATGTAGATTTTATTATGTTTCATGTTTTATATTAACAGTGTAGCAGGAATGGTATAGGCAAAGTTGCTTATATGTTTATCATAACCGTTTTTATTGTTATGAACAGTCCAACAGGAATGTGCTTGTAGGCAATATTAGTGCAGAGGAAGTGACAGAGACTAGTTGTTGGAAGTGTGTGCGATTGCAAGACTGTTGGAACGTTCGAGATTGTCCTTGTTGGAGGAGTTTGAAATCCAGCAAAGCAATGGCAAATATGCCTGCCACCTCTGAAAGAGAGGTGATGTAAACTGTATTAAGTGATGCTTCATGCTCTATGATGTATAGAAAAAGTTAAAAATAGAGGTGTAATTGTATGAAATTATGCTTCATGTTTTATATTGTACATGCAAAGTGGTTATATATTTATCACAATCGTTTTATTATTATGAGCAGTCAAATAGGAAACTGACTGAAGTCGTGATTGTTGAAATGTTATTTTCAACTCCTGTACATTTATCCGCCTTCTAATTCTGTTTGGAAGGAGTCTTCCATTGGGCCGCTTTCTGAAAATGGTGAACAGTCAATTTTTGTTTGAATCGGCGTAGTCCTTTTATTTTGAAAAACAGAACTTTTCTATTTTAATTGAACAGTCTCTATTTTCTGAAACAGAGCACTTTGTTAAAATAGAAATAGAGATATTTTGTTTTGAAACAATGTGGGCGTTTTTATTTTACAGTGGTCCCCACACAGCACAAGTGTCTTGTTGATATGGCGAGTTCAGCAAGCGGAACAATCACATATAATACACAACCCTTTATGTTATGTTCCGATGGTATGATCGCATCGGAAGTGTTTTTATATTGGCCTGATTGTAATATGAGAATGGAAGACCCGATCTATGTTATATGGTGCAGTTAATTATTGATCGCGGGTCCGCTTATAATCGACATCGGAGCGATTATGTTATATGGCCCGATTGAACAGTAAAAAGAGACCGGACCCGATCCTTTTATTGTGGCAGAGTTAAATGGTGTCATCGCGTCTGTTCCGCCATCAGAATCGGAACTTTCGCATGGACCATTTGTTATGTTAATGAACCGGACCCGATGCACAATATAAAGTGGATTTAATAGTTGGTTTTCGCGTTACAATTGGTGCTTGCGTCAGCAAGCCCTTGGCAGACCCGAAACAAGTTTATGAGGCAGAATTAATATTTCATCTCGCACACAGAAAGTTATGTGACGTCATCGGGTTTGTAACGCAAAAATAATTCATGTGATTTGGTTCATAGTTCGTTGAAGTCCGAAGTTCATCGCGCGACGCAAAGGTGAATGTTTTGTTTTAACAAGTTTTATCGCGCGACAAAGGTATAATGTTTTACATATATGTTTTAACATATATTAAAACAAAAGCACAATTTTGTAATGTAGCCTAGTGGGCCCTGACAATTTTATCATAGCTCTGTTGTTTATGCTTTTATATAGTTTGTATTGTTATTATATGCACGGCATATAAATAGTTGAAAAGGCCCGAGAGCCTATGTTATGTTTTAATATTACACAGCACAGTAGTGCGAAAATTTGTATGCACAGTAATGTTATTTTGTGAGAGACAGAGTGTTGAAAAATACATAGACAGTGTGTGTTTTTGTTGAGACAGAGAAGTCTCTTTTGGCACTGCGTCTTGCAGCAGTCCAGAAATTATTGTAACAACTTTTTTTTTAAAGGAATAGAAGTTTTTTTTACAGTGTTCAAACTCGGTCCCTGTGAGTGAAATTTTATATTTCTCTGTGTTAAAGAGGAGAGTATTACTCTCTCCATTGTTTGTTCTGGAATTTTCATAAATTCCAACATGGTATCAGAGCTAGTCCAGGCTCTTTGAAGGTGCCAAAGAAGCTGAAGGAAGGAGTTCTTTGTTGCAGCAGCTTCTCCAGTAGTGTGAAGACTCAGTCAAGAATAATCCAAGGTATTTCTCAATACATTTTTTTGTGTTACTGTTTGCAAGACAGTCAGTTATTTTAAATACACAGTTAAGTATTTTGAAGCATAGTTAAGACGGAAAAAATGGTTGGAGCCAGCACTAGCATGGGTATTGGAAATACCCAGCTCTCACAATTTAATGGGAAAAACTATGACTACTGGGAAATAACCATGAAAGCCTTGTTTTCTTCCCAAGACTTATGGGAACTTGTTGAGGATGGCTTTGAAGAGCCAGCAGATGAAAATGAGTTTGATGATTTAACTCAGGCAGAAAGAGAACTGTTGAAGAGCAATAAGAAGAAGGATTCTAGAGCCCTCTTATTTTTGTATCAAGAAGTGCATGAGAGTGTGTTTCCAAGGATAGCAGCAGCCAAGAGATCCAAAGAAGCATGGGAAACTCTCAAGACAGCCTATCAAGGCATGGAGAAAGTGAAGACAACAAAACTACAATCGTTGAGGAGAGATTTTGAGACTCTCTGCATGAAGGAGTCAGATAATATTGACTCATTCTTCACACATGTGATTGGAATGGTCACATAGATAAGGTCTCATGGAGAGACTCTTGAAGAAAAGAGGATTGTGGAGAAACTCTTGAGGAGCCTACCCTCAAGGTTCGATGTGATTTTCACCACCATAGAAGAGACTAAGGATCTCACAAACTTTTCAGTGGATGAACTACATGCATCACTGATGACACATGAGCAGAGATTGGGTAGAAATGAAAACTCATCTCTAGGGCATGTCTTTAAGACCCAGATGTCTTTCGGAAGAGGAAGAGGGAAAGGCAGAGGAAACAAGAGAGGAAGAGGCAGAAGCCAAAACAGAGGTGGAAGAAACAGTTCAACAAATGCTCAAGGAAGGGGTAGCAATCCAAATCAGCATCAAGGCTAATGCAGCAGCCAGCAAAGTGGTCAACATCATGCTCAAGGAAAAAGGTATGATAAATCCACTGTCCAATGTCACTATTGTAAAAAATATGGACATTATGCAAATGAATGTAGGAAGAAACAGCATGATATGAGTAATAGAACTAGTGAAAATTTCACTAGAGAAAATATCAGCCAAGATAATTTTTTTTTAGCTTGTAATATGGCTGAAGAAAAGAGTGAAGATTTATGGTTTCTAGACTCCGGTTGTAGTAACCATATGACAGGAAACATAGCCAAGTTTTCTATGTTAGATGAGAGTGTGAAGTCACAAGTCACACTAGGGACTGATAGTAAAGTTTATGTTATGGGAAAATGATATGTAAATGTTTTAACAAGGAAAGGTATAAAGAAATCCATAGCAGATGTCTATTATGTTTGAGGAATGAAATGTAACCTCTTGAGTATTGGACAACTTGTTCAAAAGGGTTGCAATGTTTTCTTTGAGGATGATGTTTGCACCATCATGGATAAACCACCCAACAAACAATGTATTGCTGAAGTGAAGATGATAAGGAACAGGATGTTTCCTCTCATAATGAGAGCAGATTTGAAGAACGGAGAAGAGATAGCAGCAGTGACACAAGAGGCTTTCCAAAGCGAACCAAAAGATGACAATTGATTTTGGCACTTGAGATTTGGACATGTCAACTTTGGAGGTCTTAAATTGTTGAACAGAAAAGGAATGGTAAGAGGTTTGCCATTGATTGAGAAAACGAACAGCGTTTGTGAAGGTTGTATCTTGGAGAAACAACACAGAGAAAGTTTTCCTTCCGAAAAAAGCATAAGGGCAAAGGCACCCTTAGAGATTGTCCACTCAGATTTGTGTGGACCAATGCAAACTCCATCACTTGCTAGCAACCATTATATGCTAACATTCATTAATGATTTTACTAGAAAAACTTGGGTTTACATTTTGATAAAAAAAAGTGAAGTGTTTGAAAGATTTTTCAATTTCAAAGCACCTGTTGAGAACCAAAGTGGGCTGCATATCAAATTCCTAAGGACTTATAGAGAAGGTGAGTATATCTCTAAATATTTTCTACATTTTTGTAGAGAAAATGGGATTCATAAGCAGTTTACAACTAGATATACTCCGCAGCAAAATGGAGTTGCCGAAAGGAAGAATAGAACAATAATGGATATGGTAAGGAGTATGTTAAAGGCAAATCATTTGCCTAATGATTATTGGACTGAAGCTGTACATTGTGCAGCGTACATTTTGAATAGGTGCCCTACAAAAGTAGTTATGAACAAAGTGCTAGAAGAGGCATGGAGTGGCACGAAGCAAGGTGTCACACACATGAAAGTTTTTGGATGTGTGGCTTATGCACACATTCTGGATTAGCTAAGGAAGAAGTTGGACAGCAAGGGGGAGAAATGTATTTTCATTGGATACAATGAGGAATCCAAAGCTTATAGGTTGTACAACCCATCCACCAAGAAGTTTATTGTGAGCAGAGATGTTCAGTTCATTAAGGAGGAAGCTTGGGATGGAAGCATAGAGAAAACGGTGAATGTTAAACACTGTTTATCTAATGATGAAAATGATGATGAGTTGGCTGAAATACATCCCCAACAGCAGCACCAACACAAGGGCAGCAAGAGACAGCCTTGAGGAGAAATGAAAGTGCTTCTCCAAGCACACCACAAGGAGGAAATTCAAGTGCTTCTTCAAGCGTTTGTACACCAAATGAAAGAGGTAAGAAGTTCAGAAATTTGAATGACATTTATGAGCAAGAGGCAGCAAATGAAGGTATAAATTCTTTGTTTTCTTTATATTGTCATGTTGATGACCCTATCCACTTTGAAGAAGCTATTAAAGATAGGAAATGGATAGAAGCGATGGATGAGGAGATTAATGCCATAGAAAGAAACAAGGCATGGGATTTGGTTGAACTCCCAAAAGGTAAAGATGTCATTGGAGTTAAATGGGTCTAAAAGACCAAGAGTAATGCTGAAGGAAAAATAGAGAGACATAAGGCAAGACTTGTTGTGATCCGGATTTATGCAGGAACGCAACAGAATAAACATATAAACATAAATACAGAGATGCAGTGGAAATAACACTTCATTTCATTAATATCAAAGAACTGAAATTTGCTTACAGACAGAATGGAAATAAAACTAGCTAGGCGCCGGTAGCTGTCTCTGGCAATAACGGGATGTGTGGAAGCCAACGAGTTGCTTGGACAATGAGGCTCGAGGGCCTATTTATCATTTAGAAACAATGGGAAATCCTAAACAGCCAAAACCCTAACCCTAGGAGATGAAGTACCAAAACTATGGGCCCCGTTTGGGTAAATTGGTGTTTCAACTTCCCAGGGGCGTAACTTTGGCATACGATCTCCGTTTGACGCGTACCATACCTCGTTAGAAAGATCTATCAGAGGACTACAAATTTGGAATGAGCAACATTGACTAATGAGCAACATTGACTAATGTTGCTCTCCGTTTTCCCAAAAAACGTCGTTTAGGGCCTCAAAACGGCTCCGGAAGTTTAGGACCCGAAAAACTGCTAAAAATAGTAAACTGTGCCGAAATTGAAAAACTGAAATAGACAATGGTGGAGCCCCAAGTGGAATAGGCGGGTGACCACCAATATCCACCTGGATCATTCCTCCCCCCTTAGGAAGTAATGGTCCCCATTACGTTAAGTTCCTCCATGAGATGAGGAAATTTCTGCTGAACTTGGTCCCTGGTGAACCACTTTCCTTGGTGCAGGAGTTGGCCAGCTTTGACAACCCGATATAGTTGGATCTTCTGCTGGCGAGTGTTCTTGATTTGCATGTCCATGATGTAATCTGTGGTGGCCTGTTCCATGCAGTCTGGATTTAACTCAGTTGGTGTGAGTTGTTCTGCAATGTCCGAGGTGTCCAGTAGAGGTGGGAAGTAAGGACGAAGGCGATCCACATTGAAGACTGGGTGCAGACTAAGGAATGGTGGAATACTGAGCTCGAATGCATTGTTCCCTACAGCCTTGGTGATGGTGTACGGCCCGTATCGGAGCGGGCGAAGCTTGCGGTGGGGTCCAGTGAGGCGCTCCTTCTGCAAATGTAGCCATACTTTGTCACCCACCGGGAAGTTGTGTGGCACCCGGTGTTGATCATGGCGTTGCTTGTACTTGGCATTGGCTCTGTCCAATATATCATGAACCTGTTGGCGGATGTGTTGAATGCGCTTGATGAAGCTACTGGCTTTGTCAACTTCAGACTGGACATGAGCTGAATTGGCCTGAGCAGCTGCAAATGGCATGGCTACGTCAATGGGGCATAGTGGCTGGAATCCCAAGCCCACCCGAAAGGGGCTATGGCCGATTGAACTGTGGAGAGCCCGATTATAACTATGTTGTACATAAGGGAGGCTCTCGTCCCATGTGCGTGGATGCTTTGAATTGTACATGCGCAGAATGTGTACAATCATTCTGCTGACGACCTCTGTCTGGCCATCTGTTTGGGGATGGAAAGCTGTGGACTTGGTGAGCTTTGTGTCCAACATTGACCAGAGGCTGGACCAAAATGTGCTGAGGAACCTGCTATCTCGATCTGATATGATGGACTGTGGGATCCCAAAGTGCACCCACACTCGTTCAAAGAAGAGTTTAGCAGTGGCTTCTGCTGTGATATTCTTCTTGCAGGCCGCCATAATGGCCATCTTCGAGAATCTGTCGACGACCACAAAAACACAGTCATTTCCCTGCTTAGTAGAAGGCATGCCCGACATGTAATCCATGGAGATGGATTCCCAAGGTCGACTAGGGGTAGGTAGAGGAGTATATAGGCCTTGCTTCTTGATGGTCTGTTTGGCAATGGCACAAGCAGTGCAGGATCTGATGTGCTTCTCGACATCCTTTCGAAGGTTCGGCCAATAGAAATACTTCTGCAGGATTGCTACTGTTTTCTCGACCCCGAAATGCCCAGCGACTCGACTGCAGTGTGCTTCCCATATCATCTTGGCACGCTCGCTTGAAGGAACACAAAGGTGTCCCATGTGACATAAAAGTGCATCTTGGAGGTGAAAATTTGGAACTTGCGTACCCCCCAAGAGTGCCTTGTAAGCTTGGCCGAATTCTGGATCACTCTCATAGAGAAGCGGCCAATCAGAAGTCTCATGCCCACAAGCGTTCAGCACAATGGTGAGTGCCACGATCGGTGGTCGGCTGAGGCAGTCTGCAACATGATTGGTGCTACCCTTCTTATACTTGATGTTCAAATGAAACTGTCGCAGATATGTAGACCACTTCTGATGGCGATCATTTTGCAACTTCCCTTGTGTCTGTATGAACTGCAGGGGCCTGTGGTCTGTGTGGATGATTGTTTCCTTCCCCAAAATGTAATGCTTCCATTGTCGACAAGCTTGCACAATGGAGTACATTTTTTTGTCATATGTGGGGTACTTGCGAACTGTGTCAGACAATGTCTCACTGTGAAATGCCACTGGATGTCCCTGTTGAGTAAGAACTGCCCCAATAGCATAGTCAGAGGCATCTTTCTCGATCTCAAATGGCTGTTGCAAGTCTGGTAAAGTGAGCACTGGGGCAGAACAGAGGCGGTTTTTCAGTTCTGTGAACGCCTTCTGTTGAGGTTCCGACCAAAAAAAAATTTCTCTCGCTCCTCCCTTGGTGACTTGACTCAAGGGCCAAGTGATATGAGAGAATCCCAACACGAACCTCCGACAGAAATTAGCAAGACCCAGAAAGCTGCGAAGCTCTGTTATAGTGGTTGGGGCTGGCCAATCCCGAATGACTTGGATCTTGGCTGGATCCACATGCACCCCCCTTTCATCAATAATGTATCCCAGATATTGAACCCGGGTCATGCCAAAAGTGCACTTCTCCAAATTGGCACACAACTTGTCTTGCCGCAGTGTTTGGAGGACTTGTCGGATGTGGTGAAGGTGCTCTTCCCAAGTCTGGCTGAAGATCAGAATATCATCCAAGTACACCACTACAAATGAGTTGGTGAATGGCCGCAAGATGTCATCCATCATCCTCATGAAGGTGGCGGGAGTATTCGTCAACCCGAAAGGCATGACCAGCCATTCGAAAAGGCCTTCCTTGGCTTTGAAGGCAGTCTTCCACACATCGGAGGGTTCAATTGGTACCGGGTGATACCCAGACTTCAGGTCGATCTTGCTGAAATATTTTGCACCTTTGAGTTGGTCCAGAAGGTCATCAATCCGTGGGATTGGGTACCTATTCCGGACAGTGATCTTGTTCAGCGCCCGATAGTCAATACAGAGTCTCCACGTCCCATCCTTCTTCTGTACCAACACGATCGGGCTCCCACAAGGCGATGAACTTGGTCTAATGTGACCTTTTTGCAACAGCTCCTAAATCTGCCTCTTGATTTCATCATTCTTCAGAATAGAGCGCCGATAGATCGGTCCATTAGGTAGCGGCGCACCTGGGGTCAGATCAATCGGGTGCTTGACCTGACAGTGCAGAGGAACCCCTGTGGGTGAGGTGAATATGTCCCCGTACTCCTCCACAACCTTATCCATTTGTTGTTGTTGTGCATAGGAGCCCTGTCTGGAGGTCGTGGCCACAATCTTCTTCTTGCCTTGGGGGCGGATCATCAGGAAAACGAATTTCCTAGTTTGGGAAATGAGCTTACTGCATTGTTTTGCAGTAACCAAAGAGATAGCGGCAGGAGGTGGTACCTCTGGTATCCTGTACAACTTATTTCCCAAAGTAACAATAATAGCACGAGGTCGAGACTCATACACAGCATGACGCTTCCACAAGTATGGCTGTCCTAATAATACATCAGAAACATCAATAGGAGCAACGTCACATAATACCTCATCCGTGAAGGGCTTGATGCTATAGGGAAGGCGACACTGCCGGCTGACGCGGAGATCTCGTCCTTGGTGAAGCCACCCGATGGTGTATGGATGTGGGTGAGCTATGGTTGGCAAGCCCAACCGCTTCACGGCGTCTGCTGAAATGAGGTTCTTTTGGCTCCCATTGTCGACAATGAACTGTACCGGGGAGCCCTTTACCCACATCTGGGAGTGGAAGAGACGTTCCTCCTCCTCTGGATCTTCCGGTTCCTCTTTTTGGATCTTTGCAGTGGCAACAGTGGCGTTGGGCTCCGCATCAATAATCTGTTTCCATTTTTCATTCGCCTTTTCAGGTTCTGATTCAGAGTCAGAGCATGCATCTGACTCAGAAGCCCTCATCTCGGCCACTAGCGACTGCTTGGCCCGACACTCACTTGTGTTGTGAGTGGAGCTCTTATGGAACTCACACCACTTTCCGTGTCCTTCTTTGGCTTTGCGGTGCTGTTCTTTTCTTGTGGCTTCGATGAGTTGTTCCTTTATGCTTTGGCTCGGTCCTTTGTTCTCATGTTTGGAAGCACCTTCAGCTTTTTGATTCGCATCCAAAAGTCTCGTCCTTCGTTTGAATTTCGCCAATCTGCGATACCATGTTTTACCAAGCGAGGAGATGTCAAGGAACTCATTTCTGATCATTTGTGTAGACAGCTGCGATACTTTAGCACCAAATGTTTCTCTGAATCTTTGATACCCAACTTTGTGCGCAGGGTATGGAACAGATTCGTCAGCTCGTGCACATCTTGATCCCTTTGTTGTCGCAGAGTGGTCCATTGTATGTACTTGTCCTCATAGCTCCCCACGGGATAGTACTGTTCCTTGACGGCGTCTCGGAAAGAATTCCAAGTTGGTACAGCCGAGAACAGAGAGGGTTCTGTCTGGTCCTTGTTCTCACAGTAGGTTTCCCACCAGT
Source organism: Pinus albicaulis (assembly GCA_034641835.2). Lineage (NCBI taxonomy): Eukaryota > Viridiplantae > Streptophyta > Pinopsida > Pinales > Pinaceae > Pinus > Pinus albicaulis. The sequence goes on from CM076581.1 coordinate 909,441,453, forward strand.
CCTTAACATGGGGGGTAGCTTTCAGGAGTGCAAAAATAATCTTCTCCCGGTCTGAAAAGTCATGAACAGAGAAATATCCTTCTAATAGATTCAACCATCTATCTACAGCATCTGCGTCTATTTGACCCTCAAATATGGGAATGTCAAAATTTACTTGTACCTTGAAAGGAGTCGCGCCTCCAGAGTGGCTGCTGGATGCAGATGCGCCGCCGGTGGGTAGCCGTTGAAGGATCTAAGCAAAGTTATCCATCATCACGTTCCTTTGTCTTTCGAGGGCCTCCTCGAGCAATATTTTGATAGGATCTCCTGCTCCCTCATCTTTCTTTTCGTCCCCCATGGGCGTTCGTCGAGGTTTGCGAGGCTGATCTTGCAAAGGTTCCACCAGATCAAGCCCTAGCTCCTTATACCTCGACCTCGTTGGGGACATGCAAAGAAGGATCGAGAAAAAGTAGACCGCTCTGATACCAATGATCCGGATTTATGCAGGAACGCAATAGAATAAACATATAAACATAAATACAGAGATGCAGCGGAAATAACACTTCATTTCATTAATATCAAAGAACCGAAATTTGCTTACAGACAGAATGGAAATAAAACTAGCTAGGGCGCTGGTAGCTATCTCTGAGAAGAGATGTGGCGGCTACAGGCCTCTGAACCGAGTTACAATGAGGCTCGAGGGCCTATTTATCATTTAGAAACAATGGGAAATCCTAAATAGCCAAAACCCTAACCCTAGGAGATGAAGCGCCAAAACTATGGGCCCCGTTTGGGTAAATTGGTGTTTCAACTTCCCAGGGGCGTAACTTTGGCATACAATCTCCGTTTGACGCGTACCATACCTCGTTAGAAAGATCTATCCGAGGACTACAAATTTGGAATGAGAAACATTGACATTGACTAATGTTGCTCTCCGTTTTCCCAAAAAACGTCGTTTAGGGCCTCAAAACGGCTCCGGAAGTTTAGGACCCGAAAAACTGCTAAAAATAGTAAACTGTGCCGAAACTGAAAAACTGAAATAGACAATGATGGAGCCCCAAGTGGAATAGGCGGGTGACCACCAATATCCACCTGGATCATGTTGTCAAAGGGTATAAGCAGAAGCATGGGATAGACTATGAGGAAACTTTCGCACCAGTTGCTAGAATGGAAACCGTGAGAGCAGTGCTGTCCATAGTAGCACAAAACAAGTGGAAATTTTACCAAATGGATGTGAATTCAGCATTCCTAAACAGAGTGTTAATGAAAGAGGTTTACATTGAACAACCTCTAGGCTAAGAAAAGAAAGGCCAAGAGCACAAAGTGTGCAAGTTGAAGAAAGCTCTTTATGGGCTAAAGCAAGCGCCAAGAGTGTGGTACAGTAGGATAGATTCCTATCTACTGGAAAATGGATTTGAAAAGTGTGAGGGAGAACACACCCTCTACATCAAAGAAAAAGATGGTAAAATTTTGATTGTGGTTTTATATGTTGATGATGTTATTTTCATCTTGTTCTGGTTATTTTCAGAACAAGATGAAAATGAGATTTTTATCTCACAAACAAAATATGTTAATGAAGTGTTGGAAATATTTAACATGAAGGAAAGCAAAGCAGCAATCACTCCCACAGTGATGGGATTAAAACTCAGCAGAGAGGACAGCAGCAAGGATTTTGATCCTAGTTTGTACAAGAGCATAGTTGGCAACCTCATGTATTTGACTACAACTAGGCCCGATATAATGCATGATGTTAGTTTGATTTCCAAAATCATGGAGAAGCCAAGGATGCACATTGGCAGGTAGCAAAAAGGATTCTGAGGTATGTTAGAGGTATTAAAAGGTATGTTATTTTATATACTGCTTCAGAATGTTCGGATTTAATAGGATACACTGATAGTGATTGGGCTGGAAGTGTAGATGATCGAAAGAGCACTTCCGGTTATGTTTTTCACATGGGTTCAGGAGCCATTTCATGGGCTTCTAAAAAACATCCCATTGTAGCGTTGTCTACAGTAGAGGCAGAATATGTGGCAGCTACAGTAGGAACGTGTCAAGCAATTTGGATGAGGAGGATGTTGAGAAGTTTGTGCCACGAGCAAGCAAAAGGAACTGTGATTTTTTGTGACAATAGCTCAGCTATTGCATTATCTAAGCATTTTGTGTTTCACAAGAGAACGAAACATATTGACACAAAATTTCATTACATCAGGGAATTGGTAAACAATGGAGAAATTGTTTTGGAACACTGCAGAACTCAGGAGCAGTTTGCAGACATTCTAACCAAGCCATTGGGGTAGAAGAGTTTTGAATTTTTGAAAAAATGCCTAGGTATGACTGATAACCCAACAGTTGAAATTAAGGGGGAGTGTTGAAATGTTATTTTCAACTCCTGTACATTCTGCCGCCTTCTAATTCTGTTTGGAAGGAGTCTGTCATTGGGCTGCTTTCTGAAAATGGTGAATAGTCAATTTTTGTTTGAATCGACGCAGTCCTTTTATTTTGAAAAACAAAGCTTTTCTATTTTAATTGAACAGTCTCTATTTTCTAAAATAGAGCACTTTGTTAAAATAGAAACAGAGATATTTTGTTTTGAAACAATGCGGGCGTTTTTATTTTACCTTGGTCCCCACACATCACAAGTGTCTTGTTGACGTGGAAAGTTCCGCAAGCAGAATGATCACATATAATACACAACCCTTTATGTTATGTTACGATGGTATGATCGCATCGGAAGTGTTTTTATATTGGCTCGATTGTAATATGAGAATGGCAGACCCGATCTATGTTATATGGTGCAGTTAATTGTTGATCGCGGGTCCGCTTATAATCGACATCAGTTTTATTGTGGCGGAGTTAAATGGTGTCATCGCGTCCGTTCTGCCATCGGAATCAAAAATTTCGCATGGACCATTTGTTATGTTAATGAACTGAACCCGATGCACAATATAAAGCGGATTTAATAGTTGGTTTTCGTGTTACAATTGGCGCTTGCGTCAACAAGCCCTGGACGGACCCGAAACAAGTTTATGAGGCGGAATTAATATTTCATCACGCGCACAGAAAGTTATGTGAAGTCATCGGGTTTGTAATGCGAAAAGCGTTCATGTGATTTGGTTCATAGTTCGTTGAAGTCCGGAGTTCATCGCGCGTTGCAAAGGTGAATGTTTTGTTTTAATAAGTTTTATCGCGCGATAAAGGTATAATGTTTTACATATATGTTTTAACATATATTAAAACAAAAGCGCAATTTTGTAATGTAGCCTAGTGGGCCCCGACAATTTTATCATAGCTCTGTTGTTTAAGTTTTTATATAGTTTGTATTGTTATTATATGCGCAACATATAAATAGTTGAAAAGGCCCGAGAGCCTATGTTATGTTTTAATATTACACAGCACAACAGTGCGAAAAATTGTATACACATCAGTGTTATTTTGTGAGAGACAAAGTGTTGAAAAATACACAGACAGTGTGTGTTTTTGTTGAGACAGAGAAGTATCTTTTGGCACTGCGTCTTGCAGCAGTCCAAAAATTATTGTAACAGTTTTTTTTTTAAAGAAATAGAAGTTTTTTTTGACATTGTTGAAACTTTGTCCCTGTAAGTGAAATTTTATATTTCTCTGTGTTAAAAAGGAGAGTATTATTCTCTCCATTGTTTGTTCTGAAATTTTCATAAATTCCAACAGTGATCATGGAAGGTAGTTTGGAATCAAACAGGGAACTCACTGAGATGACATCCACAATAATGGCCGTTTAGATTCAACTATGGAATTGATTGGCACTCACGACGTCTACGAGGAGGTCCGGATCAGAGAAGAAGGTTGAGAATCTTCCTTCACAATATCCTACAATGAGAGTGTCTATATTTCTACACATATCATCAGTTTTAATAATGATATGATACTCATGCTAATAACATTATTCATACTGAAAGTGAAATTTTGATATTTGATGTCTCACGAAATGTTTGATATCTTCTATTTCTGCACATATCATCAGTGTTAATAATGATATGATACTCATGTTGATAACATTATTCATACTGAAAGTGAAATTTTGATATTTGATGTCTCAGCAAATGTTTGATATCTTCCATCCAGCCACGGAAGCGTTCTGCCAAATTGCTGTCAATCATGCTCGGTTGCCAAAGGCGTTTGAGGCGGTAACCTGAGGCTGCTACGGACCACGCAGTACAAGCGACGGTGAAGACTTGACCAGAAATGGCCCCCAGTGCTAACGTAGATAAATAAAATTATTGAAACATGAAATGTCATTGGAATATGAGAGTGAAATTGTAGTAGGTTATCTTCGTGTGATGGAGATTAATTGTTTAAGATGGATTGTAATTCTAATAGGAAAGTGAAAAGATGCGTAAGTATATAGTTTTTTCTTTATTCACAAACTGGTTTACATGTAATGTTTTTATAGTAAGATTCTGTTATTTACCTTTGCGTCATTTTGTTAATATATATATATATATATATATATATATATATATATATTTTTTTTTTTTTGAGTGGAACAAAATAATGCGTATTACTTTTTTTTTTAATTAACTTGAAAATAACTATATATGTTAAATACATATTATTTATTAAGTTTGAATTATAGGGAACAAAATAGTGCGTATTACTTCTTTTTTTAATTAACTTGAAAATAACTATATATGTTAAATACATATTATTTATTAATTTTAAATTATAAGGAAAAATGAGATTAAATATTTATGGATTTAAAAATACATATTATTTATTAAATTTGAATTATAAGGAAAAATGAGATTAAATATTTATGGATTTAAAAATACATATTATTTATTAAATTTGAATTATAAGGAAAAATGAGATTAAATATTTATTCAGTTTTAAGTACATTTTATTTTTGAAAATACAAATTTAGATTTTTATCGTACGTATTTAGATGAAATTCAAAAATCTGAATAGCCCATTATTGCAAAATATCTTTGTATTTCAATATTTTGAATTTATTTTCATGGTTTTATTAGTATTTAGTATTCAGATCCCAATTGATATACAATGCTTTTATTTTTGTTTATGGATATATATCATATTGCATACATTGCTAAGTATCTTAGGATTAAAGTGAGCTCCTTACATTATAGAGATATACCTTGAAAACTATAAAAAGGTTCTATATAAAGAGAACTGTGAGTTTCCATAAGAACTTGTTCTTTTGGAAATTTTATTTTGGGTTGAGACCTTAGATGAAAAGAAAGCGATTTACCTTTAATGTTTTTAACAAAATTAATAATTAATAATTAAAACCAACAATAATGTATACAAAATATTAATTATCTTATTTTCTCTTTTTTAGTAATTATCTTTTTTTCTCTTCTCTAGTAATTATCTTCTTCTCTCTTTTAAAGAAATATTAGTTTGTAAGCATCAATATTAAACAAAATGCTTGAAATAGCAGTGTAAATCATCACATCAACAATGGAGACCAATATGGAGCCATTACATTAAGTATAAGAACAACAAATCAATACAAAATAGTGAGGCACAATACATATGATATGAGAAAGCAAGTCTCTCATAAACAATCACTCCCAAATATGAGATGTTGCTACAATATAAAATGTCGAAGCGCTACAACAGCGCAGTCATAACATGCATAACTACAGCTGGAGATCATACAATGATACAAAAATACCGATATATGCCTCAAAAGATAATATACAAGAAGATCAAGGCACTATATCAACTTTCCAAGACAACCCAAGAGGGTTTCCGGAAAATACACAAATGTGAGTTGAAGCCCTAGGGCTGAAGGTTTGCTGCAACAAAAGAAATGAGAAGATATGGTTGAAGATAATGTAGAATCCTACATCTCTTCTCCAATAGATCCTCTGGATGAAAGGATGTCCCCTCCACTGGAGAAATCACCTCCCATAACACATACTGCAACCACCCCTACAACTCCTCCCTAAAATAACACAGATCCAGACTGAAACTGCGTTATAGGGGGTAATATCACCTTGGTCTGATGCCAAATATGTCAATAAAGCCCAAGGGGCTTCTTTGTTGGCCTCCCAATGGAAGGAAACCTTCCTCTACTTAAAATGTAGCTCAGAAAACACCCAATACAATCCTCCACTATTGCACATTGCAACAAAGCACAACTCTAAGAAGAAACTGTGATGTTCAAAAAATTTGTAGCTTTGCCTTATGCCGAAATGTGGAAATGTAGTGCAAATACTTCTCCTGAGTAGGCACTCGAAGTCCCCTGAGGATGAAGGTGGGATTTCCGCTCGGGAACACCCTTGTGCTAAACAACACTGCAATCTTAGCTAAATAGTTAAAGAGAGCCACAAGTCTTAACAGACCATAAACAAAATAATAATCCCCATCCCCTTCTATGGTTGCCATCCCCTTACTTATATTCCTAGTGAGCTTCCTCACCTTGGGCCCCAATCATTAAAGCCATTATCTCCATGCATGGAATCTCCCTCCAAAACTGCGTTGTCCCTCAATGAATGCCACTCCTTCCATACCAGCATTGTTTGATTTGGTCAAAGTTGACCCAGTCTATATGCTCCATCCCCTTTTCACACATAAGGGTCTTCAATCCATCTTTTAGATGACCTCCATTCACATTAGGGGTGTCTTTATTCCTACTAAGGAGATTTATGGGTCTCCATACCCTCTTATTCTTCTAACTAAGAAGAAAAATCAAAAGTTAATATTCCAGTTAACTATATGATAATTTAGGAATATTACATTCCTCCCCTCCCAAATTTTGCTTGTCCTCAAGCAACTGCAAGGGTAGAACTAAAGAGCCTCCTCTCCTCCTCCTATAGCATCCTCATATGATAAGTTCCTCCAATGAACAATATTCTCTCTCATTAATATGTCCCCAAGTTGATCCTCCCAAATGTATAAGCTAGCCTTTTTGACAAATCCAAATGGCTCTCATCATGAAGAAGTGGGATATCCATGGAGGCAATTGTATGTGGTCTATAGGCCTTCTCGAGGCATGGGATCAGAAAATGATTGGAAACCTTCATTCCCATGAGAGGCTCCAAACCCCAAGCTATCATCCACACAAAGTGAGTCACCCTCCAAAATGGCAACTCATGAAAAAGCTCCTCCACCTTTGGCTCCTGCAATGTAGGCGGGCTGCATATCTGAATATGACAGACCAAATGGCCTACCCCACGTTGTCTCTCTCTCCACTTATGGAAAGTGTAGAGCTGCTGCTGAATTTGGGCTGCAATAATGTTGCCCTCAAGAGACAAAAGGACAACTGGATCTTCAAAGACCCCTTCTCTAGTATCATGAATCTTGCTAGCCCAAGCCAACCCATACAAAGTGAGTAGCACATCATCACCATAAGGCATCCAAATTAGAAAGATATTGAGTGTTATGTGTAATGTTGGATGGTACCAATGGTTTCTCCAGTGGATACAACGCAGTTTTGCTAACTGTTGTTTTAGAACATCATGTGACAAGTTGTCTCCCAACAAATTGCTAGTTGTGCATGTTTGCTCATCTACTAGGAAGTAGTAAATGGAATTATATATCAGCTAGGCATAATAAGAATAACACAACACTTGCCCAATGCCATCCAAGAAATGGCTCCCTCTATCACTGATATTGGTCTTAGAACGACCATGAAGCCAAAATAGAAATTTTCCCTCTTGTGGAGCAATGCACTGCACATATATGGCAAGAGAATGAAAATAATTTGTTGGGTGAACAATAAACACAAAAATTTCATTCTTACCATGCCTTGTGAGTAGGTTGAAAATGAGGTCCATGGATGAGCCCTCCCATGAGAATCTCCTCATAGTGGTATGAAATGTGAAATTATACATACTCCCATTGCAACACTCCATCAATAGATACATACTCCCAAGTGACAGCGTTGTTGGCGTTTGTGATAAGGCCCCTTCCATCTCATAAATTCCCTCTCTGATATCCCCAATGCCAAAGTCACATACCATGATGCTGCTACATATGGGAGATTCCTTCCTATATGGAAGTACCTCCTGATCCTCCAATGCTGAAGAGTAGCCCCTCTGCACCCTGATTGTGCCATCCTCTTCTTCTGAAATATCATGCAAAGTATGGGAGAAAATTAGCCCATACTCTCCCAAGAGTAACCAAAGAAACAACAACCCTTGTTGCCTTCTCATCTCCTCATCATACAAGCCATGTAGTAACATCATGATGATTGACTTGTAGAATGCCCCATACAACCAAATACTTTGCTGCCATAACATAGGGTGCCATGCAAATACCCAAACCCTAACATACCTCTAGAAATAGGATATGTCACATGATGGCCAAACTCCTTCAAGAGTAGCCAACGCAGACAAGCCTCCTGCTTCCCTGTGTCATAGATTTGCAAGTGGACCACCAACCTCTTGCTCACCATCCACACCCATTCATCCCAATGTGGGTGTCTCCTACCATGCTCAAAATTGGTACCCCTCCAATGGAGAATACCATCCTCCCTAATCAAATTTCTATCTTTTTCCTTCATGGGATGTTGAAGTACAACCTCCTGGAGATCTTCAAATGAATACCACTCATCAATGACCAAGTTGAACCCATAAGGATCCAAGTATGCTGAAGGCAAAGTCTTCTTATTGAGCTGTGAAGTTGTCATCAAGAAGGATCCATCATAGTAATGGGAGATAAGATGTATCTCATCAACCATCTTCCTATCCCCTACTACACATGTAGAATGGTCATTAGAATGCTCCGATAATGGTTGGGCACCCAACTCATCGCTGTTGCTCCATGACAACGCTATTCATCTCCATGATGGTGCATCTGTTGTCTCATGATCATGCTCGATGCTGAACATATAGTTCTGCATTGGATTGTCTAGGAAAATACTCATCCTATCCTCCAAAAATCTACACTCCAACCCCAAGAGTTGTGTGCAGCTCCACAATGACATACTAGGATGAATGTGCATCTCCTCTTTGATCCTGTCAAGGGTCCCCTGTGCAGTGTTAGTCTGCTGCTCCAAATCAGCAGTGTGTTTTGATCCTAGGTCATGCAATGGTATGTCCCCAATACCTTCCATAAGATGTGCTGAAGCAATAGAAAGTGGAAACATTTTCATACCTTGGTTTTTCTTGGGAACATCCTGTACTGCTACAAGGGTTCCTCCCACAGGTGTGATGACTTCCCCAACTACTGGTGATGATGGCTGCTCCTATATGGCTACAACAGTGCTGGTATAAGCCTCCCCCTCCTCATGCATATCCTGAATAATGAATGGGACTCTAAATGTCAAGAGATCAAGACCACTTTGCAATGATGCAAGTGCTCCTGCAGCAAATGGTGGTGGAAGTTGCTCTCCCTCCCGAATAATAATATGGACATCTTCCCTTGGCTTTTCCGGTTTCTTCTTATCAAACTTCTTGATCAACCTTTGAGTAAAATCTTCATAAGAAGTCACTCTTGCATGACTCAAATGGTTGAACCACCAAATGTTTGCTTCACCCTCAAGGTGCAGCGTTGAAATCTCAACAACTTCTCCTTCTACTACTAGATGTAGCAGGAAGACTGCATCCAACTCCATTCCCCAAGCCCTTGTTGTGCATGTGGATGACCCATCAAATGTAGACAATAGAAATCTATTGTACTTTTTCCTTCTATAGCTGCAAGGTCTCCTCTCTTCTTTAATCTGAATAAACTGTGGGAGAGTTAGATTCTCCTTGAAAGCTCTTGATTGAGATTTGTATTTTGCAAGATACTCACTTAGAATCTCATGATATAAGTTTCCTCCATCTCCATGCCTTTTATATTCTTCTTCAAAAGAAAAGGGCATAGTATATTTCTTTGGAGCTCTATGTAATACTGGTTATTTCTTCTACTGATAGGAAGTGCATGGACCTTCCTCATCTTGAAACCCTATTGTGGTTTCATTGCTTTTCTCCATTCTTCTTTGCTTGACCTCCTTAGTGAGGTCCCTCATAGATATTGTTATTCATCAATAATTTTTATTATTTGTAGATGACTAAGTATTGGTCCTAGATTTCTAAAAACAAAATTCCCTGAATATTGTGAGTTTTAGAGATCTTACTGCCTTCATTATCCTTATAGAAAATATTCACTATCCTATCATTTTGCCATACCATGGTCACCCTGTCAATCCTAAAAATACTCCTTATGGGCTTGCGCCACTCATCTCTATCCTATTTTCCCACCTATAACCTCATTAATCTGTTTTTCCCTTGCCTATAACTCCATTTTCCATCTAGGGTTTCCTATAGCCAACCTTTTCCCATGTTCCCCGGGTTCATTGAGCATTAATGGTCTCAAAACTATCTATGTAGGCTCTTTAGATAAATCAAGTACAATGGATTTTGGATCTTCAATACATCACTTTGCCAATACTCTGTTTTTTCACTTAACGACCCCAAGCCAAGTTTCAGTCATATACCAGGTCAAAGAGTCCTCCCACTAGGTCAATTAGGGTTTCATGTGGTCCAAGTTCATCATTTCCAAAGTGGAATATCATTCAGTCACAGAGTTTGCACATAAGGTAATGGACAAGATTGACACTTTTGCAGAAGTATTAAGAGGTCAATCAGCAGAAGAAATTGATGAGGTAAGTGGTTTGTGCCTAAAGAATGACATCTTGCAACAAGGAAGATAGGGAAATTAGGTTTTTACACTTGGCAGTTCAACAGAGTGCCAACACAGTGATCAAATGCAGAAATGGTATGAAGAAGGTGTTGAAGCTACTGCTATGACAAAAAAAACTCCTCAGGACTGTTTAATGAGCTTGTTATGCTTCAAGGATCAACAAAAAGGTGAAAATTCATTGTCTCAATCACCTACAAAGCAGCAAGTTGTCAAAGGAATGGCAAAGACAAAGTTGAACTCCAAGGTGGAAACCAAAGGTGATTTTAAGGTTGTTGCTATGTAAATTAATATGTCGAGCTTTAGGAATAAAAGGAAAGGCCATTTCAACGTCTTATGGCACCTACAAATCAGAAGTGGCCAAAGGGTAAAAATATGATCAGAACTTCATTATGCAAGCAAGGAGGGTTTTGAAAGTATTACCTTGTGTTTTAGTCTCACAGATTCCTAAAGCAAACATATCAAAGCCTTATAATCAAAAGGGACAGAAACTTCCTAACTACCAGCCAAGGTGAAAAAGATAAAAGTCTCATGCTTTGAATCACACAGGTTTTGAAAATATCACTGTGTAAACATCAGAGAATCAACTTCATCACTTCAGTCACCTACAGGGAAAAAGGCCTAAAAGAGCATCAGTGTAAACAGCACAAATGTTTGGAGACCTTATAAAGTGGGTTGTCAAAGTTAAGATCAATTCCTAAGCCCATATAATTCATTGCACACTTCAAACAAATCAGTGTTCCCTTGCAAGGAATTTGAAATTTTGAAAGGAGAACAAACTGTGGGTTTTGAGCCAAAATTTGGCTAAGTGTCGAGGCGATGTGTGCCTGGAGGCAGGCATTGCGCCCCTAGCCATTTTCCTAGTGCAATTTTCTAAGGCACTGCGCGCCAGTCCGAATCACCCGAAAGGACCAGCAAACAGCCTTTGGCGCTACGCGCCTGGCACAAGGCGCTCGCCTTTGTCCACCTCTGCTTGACCAATCCGACACCTCGTTCACGCACTGTGCGTTTGGCCAGGAGGGCTACCTACACCTTATGATCACTCGAAACACTTCCCATGGCTTCATGCCTATCCTCAATTGTCTTCTAAGAATTTTTTAAGGGTAATTACACACTATCACCCCATCTCCAAGCAAGTTTGATGATTTTTGATTAAATGATAAGAAAACCCTAAGAGGCTACCCTAAGGCTAAACCTTGATATCAAAGATGAAATTTATTCCATATGTTTATAAATAACATCATTCAAGAAAAAGGTAAAACAGGGTGCTAAAAGGGGTTGTCATTAAGTGTGTTCATACTCATTTCCTCATTATGCCAAAATTGCCATGTCACTACCATCTTTTCATTTCATTCCCAATTATACTCCAAGGTTGGAAAAACAAAGTACAAACATGTCCATAGGGTTTCCATTGAGATATTAGCCTATCCCTCATTAAGTTATTAGCCTATCCCTCATTCTCATATACTCACCATCACCCATTCATCTCATTCACTTGGAAGGGCTGCCATTCCACCATCCCTTTACATCAGTTTCAATTGCAGTCCTGAGAGTTTTCAAAGGCATGAGAAATAAAATGTAAATGATAGAGGAGGCAATGATAAGCCAAGAAATGAGGATGCAGATGTTATTATGTCAAAAAAACATTGAAGCAAGAAGGCAATAAAGAAGAAAACAAAGAAGAAGAGGTTAGTGAGGCACATCAGTGATAAAGATAACAGAGAGGGAAATGCCAGTAGGGATGTTGACAGTAGCTCAAAGGAGATTTGATGGCACTAATGACATCAAAACACATATCAATGATGATGTTGGAAAAGTTTCAAAGAGCATTGAAGCAAGAAGGCAGTGAAGAAGTGGTAGTGAAGGGGGATGATGCAAATTAGGAATCAAACAGTGTTGATAAGAACCCTGAAGTCAGTAAGGATACAAATGAAGAAAGCAGCAATTGTAAAGGGGAACTGATAATTATGATGATAAGGCAAAGGTCAGTGATAAGGTCAGAGAGCATTAAAACAAAGAGCAGTGAGGATGCTGGCAGGTCCAAGAGCCATAAAATCAATCAGTGAGGTAGATGTTAGTGAGGAAAGAACAGTGAGGGAAATAAGGCCTATGGAGGACATAATGGAACCAATGAGGCTTAAACACAAATAAAACTTAGAAAAATTTCTGATTCATCCCCTACCATCCTCCCAAACACAATCAGCTGAACAAAATCGAACTTTGGGCACATTTCTGCACTTATGAATTTTTGACTGATTTTAAGGGCCAAGGGTGCTGCACTTTTTCTAGAGGCATCCATTTGAGGAATGGTTTACATTTTTATGTTCGAAGGGCATCATTCACATCAAATTTCAGGTCATTTTGAGCAGTTTTGGTCCCCCAAAAAGGTCAAAAACATGCAAAAATTCACCATTCTGTCCAATTTTTAGGGTTGGCACTGCACCCTTAGCAGTCTTGGGAGATTTGGTTTTTGGGATGGAAAATTGGCACCAAATAAAAAACCAAGGGCAATGTTGGAAATTAGACTCGACAAGTTTTCCAACAAGCTATCACGAAGCTCATTCCAAAACCGGGAAGGCCTTCAAAACTTTGCTGCAAGGTGACCTGTTTTTCTAGTGCAGGCGTTACACCCTTGGACCTATGTGCTGTGCCCTTGCAAAAAAGTCAACAAAACACACTTGAAGATATTTTTGAGTTATTGAGGGGCCTCAAAGTCAATTTTTTCTGCCAAAGTTGGTTGAGGAGTTATTTTTCATTTATTGAATTAGGATTTTTGTGCCTTGGGCCTTGCATGGTCTCATAGGAAAAAAAATGACATTTATGGGCATTAATGACTTCTAGAAGCCTCTTAGGGTTTCCACCTCCTCATTTGTTGGTTGAATAGAGCATTGAGGCCTCATAGATGTTTGTTGGTTGGTTATTGGTTGTTTCACTTGCTGAAATGAGCATATGCTCTGAGTTGTAAAGAGTTTTTTGGCTTTGGAGACTTGTAATCCTTTTGGACTGAATAACAATGGAGCCAAGCACTTTGCAAGATTCATGAACATGTAAAATGGTGATTTTTTTCTCATTTTTTCTTCATTTTATTATGTTTTACATATTGTTTCATATTTCCCTTGCATTAGAACATAAATTTTAGCTTAAGGTATGTTTTCAAAGGCTCATTAAGTCTGTCTACTTCTCTTGCTTTCATGTTTTCCTCTGCTAGGTCAGTTTAGAGAATCCTTAGTTTCTCTTTAAACCGACTCAACTTGTTTATCTCAAGAATGATTCAATGGAGGCAATGCCAAATAGGTTCATGGTTAGCCCTGCCCTTTGGAATCACTTTAAACATTGTTGTTGAGGTCTTTACTTCGAAGTATTGCTAGTTAGGGTTTAACTAAAGAGGTTTATGATTTTCCATGCCCTTATGTTCATCTTAAATAGTTTCTTTAAAGTTATTTATAGTATGATTAAGGAATCCTAGGAGTTCCCTGCTTCTTGATCATCACTATTGTTATCTTGCATGTTTTCTTTCTCTGAAGGTAGATAGCTAGAGAGGTTAGGAGTTCCCTGCTCTATAGGGTTTATTGAATTGTTGTTTTGATGTTTTCTTGCTAGGGTTTGGTCAAAGAAGTATGGTATGCCCTGTCTTTGGTTTTTTCTTCATGTATAGTATTCTTAGAGGCCTTTCTTGTTGTAGTATTTGAAAAAGGATTCTTAACTTCCATTTGCACCTATTTTGTTCACAAATTATTGTTCACTTGACTCACCTAAGCCTTGAAGATCCATTTAGCTTTGTTGTACTTGCCCTATGAAGCATCCTTGACCTATTGTTGTACCTTTCTATACCTTTTTAAGACTCCATAGCCCAATGGTCTAAACCTCTCCTACCCTATCTGTTTTTCTTGACAACCCACAACCAATCAAAACAAACAAACAAACCCTAATCTTTATAACTAGCCTAAAATAAAAACCCTAAAAGCTATCAAGTTAAATCTTTACACAAACATAGAAAGAGCCCTCTCTGAGTCTAGGAAGGCTAGGTACTAGGACTCCAAAGACTGGTTTGATGTTACCCTTGTACATTTGGTCTTGCCAATCTGCCAAATTACGGGGACATAACATAATGGCGATCACGGTGGGAATTCTGAGAAGTAACAAGCTTAGACATCCTTAAATAATTCAGAAAACCCTTGTCAAATAGTATCCACTGGCTCATCTCCACCATCACCTAACATAATGGCGATCACGGTGGGACCTCTGAGTCAATGACAATCTAAGTATTCCATAGGACCTCAGAAAATCTACAAACATCCTTAGATTGGTATTTAGTTGTTGATGGTGGACAACAAGTACATCCTTAAAATAGTAAAAAGCATCCACCTGGTGACTCCACTAGTCCTTATTAGCCCTGTTGACCCCATCAGTTCTCACAGACTCCCCTAGGTGTGAAATAATCAATCTCAATCTTGCTGATGGTGGACAGCAAAGCTGAAGTCATCCACCTAGCGACTCCACTGGTAGAAGAATCAAGACTGGTTGAAAAGATCCAGTGACCCTTTCTGATTTACAAACATGAATCTAAGGATACAACATAGATATGCTCCAATGAACAGAGATCACATCCCTGGGTTCCCACACAAAATGCCTCAGATAAATTGGTTTTCAAACCTGCCTATGTTTCAAGATGAAACATTTGATGACCCCTTGTTACATCTAATCAAATTTCATATACATATATACAGGTTAAAAGTTGAATGGCATGAGGACTGCCTCATGAAAATGTTCATGGGGACATTAAAAGGAAAGGAAAGAAAATGGTATGAATGCCTAGACCCTGGTAGGTGTTTTATGAACATTATAAAGAAATTTTTTCATCTTTATCATTAGCTGAAAATTGTTGTGATCAATTTGAAGATCTCATACAACACCTTATAAACATTGATGAAGATTTAGGAAATTGGCACCCTGAAAGTCTATTAAAGGAAATTCATGCATTTCATACTCAAGATAACTATTATGAAAGTCAAGAGGAGTTGTTTGAAGATGAAATCAATCAAGGAATGAAAGAGAACCCACAGGATCTCTCTGAAGGCACAAGTGATGATTCGTCATCTCTTCTAGGTGAGGCTCAACAAAACATTCAGCCTCAAAATCTGTCGTCACAAGACCAAGTGAACTGTTGTAGTTCTATCCAAAGAAAAAGAAAAATTCCTCCTCTTTTAACTGAAGAGGAAATAAATCAGATGCTAAACATGTAGCCAACCTCTAAACCTTCATGTGAACAATACATTTCTATTCATTTTCCTGCTAATCCCAGCTATCACAGGTAAAAAAATAGATGTATAGATCAATTCAAGGAGAAAAAATCTGATAATCCAATATGTCTGATTGGTGACATTACTTATTTTGATGATTTTGCAAATTTTTATCAGTCTGATGATGATGTTCTCCAAACAAAAGCTAACCTTGCAAAGCAATCAACAGTTGGTTTGTGGGAGGAAGATCAGTTTCATCAACTTCAAAAAAGTAATCAGCCAATACATGTCATCTATAACACTAACGAGGAAAGTCTAGAAAATTCGGAAGTAAGTGAAGGATCTATGACTCTTTGTTCTACTTCATTTCAGTCCGTCATAAATAACTTTCATGTGATTGGAAATCAGCAGTCTTTCAGTTTTGATGTTAAGGTTAGGGAAGATAATGAACTTCTTGAGAAAGTTGTTAATGAGAAGCCTCTTCCTGAAATGGTTGAGGAAATCATTTATGACATAGAATTCTCCTCAGCTCCAGATTTGCAGCCACCAAGTTCCATTGAATTTCAAATTGAAGATGAAGGCTTGGAAATTGATAATCACGGGAGAGTTGCTATGCTGCCTTCTCAAGAAGACTCATTTCCAAAAAGTACTCCTACTCATCAACATGATGACCTTCACACAGAATTCAACCCACTCTATCAAAACATATCAGGTTTGCTAGATGATAACATTGCAATATATGATGAGGCTGCCAATACAGATGATCATGAAGAAGAGGAAGAGACACTTTCCCAAAAGAATCCCAAGCTCAACCAAGTGGAGGAAAAAGCAGTCCTGGATAAATCTTATTTCCCAAATCTTCTAAGCCAGGTATTATTTCAAGATCCCTTTTCTGATTTCTTAGAGACATTTGAAGAGGGAGTAAAATATGTCACGAGCAGTTTGATGCAAGGTTTAAAGAAAATTTTAGGCACTGCTATTCAAACACAAATGAGGTGGGAGTCGCCTTTTGATTTTTTCAACACACTCAAAGAGCTGAACCAATATCACTCATGGAATCATCTACTTGACTAGTTTTATTGGAAAAGGGATTTCACCAAATGAATGTATATCCTATGTAGGTCAGATTAGGATAGATAGCTATGCAAATAAGCTCAGCATTATGAGCATCTTTCTAGTTTTCAGTTTTAGAATTGTTGGTGTCCCCTGATTTGGCAGATTAGTATACCAAATGACAAGGAAAAATGGAACCAATATTTGGAGCCCTAGGACCTAGCCTTCCTAGACTCAGAGAGGGATCTCTTTGTTTGTTTGCAAAAGATATGAAACTTGTTTTCTTTGTAGGGTTGATTTTAGGCTAGTTATTAAGTGTGAGGTTTTGTTGTTTGTTTTTGTTGGGTATAATGATCAAGAAGCATAGGTAGAATGAGGAAATCTCCAAGTCATTGGGAAATGGAGTTTGATGGAAGTCATGATAAGTTCATTGGATCGGGGAGTATCATAGGGAAAATCTAACTTGGCCAGTGGATCTTCAAGTTTTAAGGTTAATGAGATGGACATCAATTGTAAGAAAGAAAAGTAGGGTAAAGGGCAATTAAGAATCCTTTATCATATGTACTTCTCAACAAAGGGACTTAAATATCACAAAACATGAAGAGGCAATCAATAGACAGGGAAAACCATAAATTCTACAATCCACACTTCAGCAAATAATAATTCAAGACAAACTTTTCCAATGAAATATAGAAGGCGAGAAACTCATTTAACTTCTAGTGATCTCACCTTCAAGGACAGAAAACACTTAAGACACACATATAATTGTAATCAAAGAAGAGGGAACTCCTAAAAAACCTTGATTATAGTTATAAAGATCTCTAAAACAATTAGTTAAGCAAGTACAAAGGGTATGATAGAAACAAAACCTCTTTGGCAGACTTTAAAGAATGGTACTTTAGAGAGAGACTTAAAAAAAAACAGTGTTTAAATGGTAGCAAGTAAGCAGGGAAAACCATAAATCATGCTTGATACCAACTGTATTCGACTATTTATGAAATAAACAGGTTTAAGGGGTCTAGAGAGCAATTAAGAATTCTCTAAAATGTCATAGCAGAAGAAAACATTAAGGTAGTTAAGAATAAATAGAACTAAGGTGTTTTCAGAAGACATTTCTTAGCCTAAAAAATTTATTCTACTGCAACAAAGAAATGTGGAAACATAATAAAACAGGAAACAAAAATAACATATTAGAAGCACTTCACCAATAGCCAAGCTCAGGGATCCAATGATCTAGCCTCCTTCATCAACTAACAAATCAGGGCATCCACAAGTTCCAAGACTTCAATTTCTTTTCAACTTCCAAGAGACTATGTATTACTTCAAAGAGTCATCAAATGCCAACAAGATAATGAGTTCAGATGCAGTATTTATGCTGCAAGTGAGGAGGTGAAGTTAATCTAGGGTTTGAGTGTCATTTATTATAGAGTTAATGAGTTCCTAACTTTGAAGACCATGCAAGGCTCAAGGCAGGAATATCTGCAGATATTTCTCTGAATAATAACTTCTATCTTAACTCCTAAGGAAAAATAGGTGAGATGTTTGACTAAGGCCTTTTAATAACGGTAACAATAACTGTATGGAAGATATAAATATCTTTGACTTAGTTCAATAACTGCTTAGTGCTTTATTGAAGGAAACAAAGCACTAGGTGGTAAAAATATTTTTTGAGAGGAGTAACTGCCATAAGCTAAGTCATTCAAATTTGTTTTGGGTTAATCTGCCCTTTGTTTCATTTTTAATTTTTGTCATCTAGGCTTTCAAACTTTGTCTTTATCTTTTACTGCCTTCTCTTTATCATTTTTTCTTCAATCTATTTGATCTTTCTGTTCTCTTCCTTTGATCTTTGATTTGTTTCTTTTGATCCTTTGCCTTTATCCCTTTTTGTCTTTCCACTGTCATCTTTCTTTCTTTTTACCATCATCAATCTGCCTTTTCTTTAATCTTCTATTTTAATTATCTAACCCTTTGTTTTATCCTCTAATTAGGATTAGCCCTTTAACTCTTCTACTTTCTTCTTTTGTTGTCTCTTGACTATTTTTGTCTTCGGTGTGCAGGGGAGGCTGCTCTTTGTAGCTGGAGGTTCATTCGATCCATCGATGATCATGTTTCATCGATGATCGATCTTGATGCAGGGCCTCTATCCCTTTTATTTTGAATAAAACAACTGGATCGTCACCCAGTATCTAAATCAAATTTTTGGACTGTGAGAGGGTATGGTGGCCCTTTCTGCCATTAAACCTGCACAAAACACGAATTATTAGTTAAAACCATGTGGGAGAGGGTTTCAATGTGTTTTTCTGGGTTTGGAGCTGTCGAGAGGCAATTGCAGAGGGGGAGAGGGTGCAGGAGGCAGGACTCCGAAGGTGGAACCAGGCGGAAATTCGAATGGAGGCGGGGAATTTGAATTTTGGCACAGAGGGGAAAAGTTCTTTTCAAAAACCTTAAGTGGTTTATTGCGCAGGTAGAAGGCTGTAAGTCGTTTTGGGAGAGATGGACGTGATATGCCCCATCGTGCGACGTGTGGCAGGCAAAAACCGCGTATTTCCCGTGGGTTATAAAACTTTAAACCCATTGCGACTTTTTATACGATATACATCCTGGGCCGTCGGATCTCAGGGAAGGAGATCGACGGTGTGAAATTATTTGGGAGAGCGGTGAGCAAGTGGTGAGAGCGGAGTGGAAGATAGGTGTCGGGCTATGGTTGGATGGTGGGGTGAGTGGAAAGAGGGGTCCAAGGTTTTGAAATATTTAACGAAATGCGTTAATATTTAACATTTAAGGGGGGGGACGTTGGGTGTTAATGAGAGGCGGGCCCGCCCTTTAATATTTTGAAGGTTTGGGGGAGTTTATAATAAGGTTGAGGGGGGCTAAATAATAAGGTTTGGGGACGTTTATAATAAGGTTTGGGGGCGTTTATAATATTTCGAAGGCCACTTTGGTCGAGTGCCCCCGCAGTGAACCTGCGTCGTAGATTTGGGTTAATCAGACGAATGTGATTAAATCGGGTCCGTGCACATCGGGAATCCAGACAGACGGGAGGAAGAGATGTGGGGGAGAGCGATTGCGATGTGCGACGTGCCGAAGAAGCGAGGACCATTAGATTGGAAACGAGATCAACGGTGGAGATTAAAGCGGGAAAACGCATCGGCGGGGGAAAAAGAGGTTTGGGAAGTGGAAATGGGAATTGCCAAAGTGCGATGCGCCGATGGAGCGAGGACTGTTAGATCGAAGACGAGATCAATGGCAGAGATTTTCTCGAGGGATCGGCCTATTGGCAGAGAAAAGGAATGCGAGAGGTGGAAACGGGAAGCGCCGAAGTGCAATGGCCGATGGGAAAGAGCGAAGTGCAATGGTTGATTGGGGCTTAAGAATTTTAGCCGACGGTCTCTGGCCTCGGTCTTATGGTGAAAAGGGGCTAGGGGCTTAAGAAAAAATCGCTTAAGGCCCAAAGTTAAAAGGTCAGAAAATAGGCCTAAATGGGGGTTTTTGAAGGTTTTTAAAGGTTCCGATAGATATAAAGAAGGGCTTAAAACCAAATAAAAGGGACTCATGTGGTTTTAAAGGGAATTTTGGAGGAAATAAAGGGTATAAAGAAGAATTTATGAATTAAAGAGGGTGGAAGAGGGGGTCCAAAAATAATTTTCTTCATGATAATAGCAAGGTTTTTGATGAAGATATCAATGAGATGGATCCTTTGGACATATAGACACAGCAAGGCTTCAAGAAGTCACAGATTTGCTCCAAATTTGTTTCTTGAAGACTAACAGAACTGTTTTAGCCATCTTTGAATATGTCAAAATTATGGATGCCTAACAGGTATGATCTCTTCACTACTAAAAATTAGTGCTCTATGTCCATGTATTCCACAGTTATAACATCTTATAATTATATTCCTCTTTTATGGCCTTCTTCGCTTACTCTTCTTCTTCTTGCATGGTTTTTTATTGTCCTTTTTCATGGTACTACTATTTTCTCCAATAATATATGATTTTCTTGTAGATTCTTGAGCACTAGATTTTAAACTATCTAATTCTTTTCTTGCAGAAATTTCTTCAACCTTCCATTTTTTATACTCATCCTCCAATTCCTTGTGTTTCTTCCTCATTCCAATTTCAATTTTCATTCCTTCTTCCAGTTGAGTTTTCAAATATGAAATTTTTTCTTTGTAAGCACATTCCTTTTCATCAAAAATTTATAGTAGCATTCACTGATATTTATTTTCAACTATGAGCCTTTTATTTTCTGCTTGTAGGGTCATTACCTTGGATTGCTCATCATTTTTTATGTTGTTCTCTTCTTGTTGTTCCTATTGATTGGTGCTAGATCCATCATTGCTATCACTAGGGATTTCGTCTCTATATTGTGGGTGATTGGTACTTCCATCTTCTTCTTGTGAAGAGATCTGATTTGTCACCGCAGTAAGAGTAGAATCATTTGCATTATTCTCCATATTTGAAATGTGCAATTTTCCTCCATAATGCAAAAGTTTGCAATCTGTACAACATTTATTTTGCAATCTCACACTGTCTCACATAAATAATGTTAGACCTTGAAATCCCATGTAGAATAATCTCTTTAGCCATATCATTAAATTCATCCTTTATTCTATATTCCACTGATAGAAAAATATTTTCATCAAGATACTATAAGTATATATCTAATTTTACCTTCCAAGTTGCAAATTTACCTTCATGAAGTACTGGAACTCCTTGTTGATATATTTTGAGAAAATTTCAAAGTTCTACCAAAAGTCCCAGATCCACTCTCGAGTGATCAAGATGCAACTGAGAGCCCCACTCTGATACCATTTGTTGGAAACTAGATCACTACTCAGGGGGGTGAATCATTAGTGATGGCACTTACAAAAATTTCACGAATTATTTAATCTTAAATCATGCATAACTGAAACACATAAGGAGAGAGCAAACTCCATCAAACATAAACCAAAAACCATGAAAATGTTCAACATAAGTGACACAATAATTTATGGTGGAAAGCACTCCTTCGGGAAAAAAACCGCTCTTGTTGTTGTTGCGCTGCTCAAAATATTTTATTATATTAAGAAAATTATTTACATAGAGATTCAATTGGCTACTATCAAATGTAGATCTCTTTCTCACACGGGTCTACGAACAACCATCTGTTGGAAGCCACCACAACCAACGTTCCTCACCTAGTTACTCTGGAACTATCAAACGACTCTACAGACTCTTATTTGCTAGAAGCAAACATGACCAACTAGCCTTGACCAATTTCTTCGAAATTATCCAACCACCATTAGATGGAGAAAAATTCTATTTATATTGATTTCGCGAGATTCCTCCAACTTCACTCCTCTTTGTGGTACTCATTTCATACATTTTTAGACTGGAATCGAGAACTACTCAGCATGAACACCACATCAACAATCTATTCAAGGCATAAAATCAAAACTCTGAAAATAAAATGAATCAACAAAAACGATGCAGAAAGTAATCTGATAAATGCATAAGAAAAGCCCTCTCTTTAATAATAAATCTTGTCACAAACAACTGCTACACACAACCAATATTATGGGGAATAAATAAGTTGTTATCAAACACCAAAAGGATATGCAATCAATCTCTACTTCATCTCCTGTCTTAGTGCAAAAAATGTTGGTTGAAACATAACCTTGCTACGCTTGCAAATTGATTCATATAATATGCATAATAATCCTCACACAGCTTTCACACAATCCTCCTCTCTTACACTCACTCAAATCAATAATTATCAAGAAATATTGATCTCCATAAACTCTGTTCAAATGTTTTATTTGATCTAGATTCATCTCCTTGACTACATCATACCACAAAATCCACTTCATGAATGATATTGTTAATGCTGATCTCATTCTAGAAGCTCATTAACCTTTTCCAAACCTTTGCATGATGGGTCCTGAACAAGAGAAGACGGAAATACAAATAAACACCCGATGTGCAAAAGGAATGTGGGAAAAAAAACTTGCTTTAGGCCTCAATCGCACCCACAGAATTGGCAGATTTTGGTTGTAGCCTCACTCGCAAACCCGCCAAATTTTAGTTGGAGCCTTCAATTTCACGCATGAGCATGTCTCCCTGCGATTGGTGTAGAGGATAGAGAAAACTCAAAAACTTGAGCTCAGAACTGCCTCCAACTTCTGACACTCCTTCATTAGCACCTGTGGACTCTACAAGACATCATAACATGCTCTACAACTAATGACATAGGCCAAGAACCTCTGCAACAAGTCAGGGACATGAAGACATAGTCTACCCTTACTCTACCAAACTCCTCATCAAGATCAACACGTCTAACACCTGTAGCAACAGAATCAAGCCATCCGAAAACATCCAACACTTGTAGAAGCATATACAACACATTTACCAACATCAACCTATAACATACCATAATAACATGCTTTGCAGCCATCTCTACTCAGCCTCCAAAACCTACCATAGCTCATATTGTACTAGATCATGTCATAACTATATTGACATCAATGCCAACTAACAAGATGAACAAATTGATCACTGCAACAACCCAAACACTCATTAGGAGAGCTACCAACAACACTCATCATAGTCATAAGGAGACTACCACCATCAGGTTGACCTAAAACCTGAGACATATGATTAATACTACCAAAGCCCTGTTAACATTAATGCCAACATTACAATAACAATAATTGAGATTTTTAAGAGATTTATCTTGTACTCCAAAAATAACAAAGACATAAACATTGAATGGAATAATTTAGATTATTTCTCACATTAAATATTAACCAAAAGAACTCCCAATAATACATATTTAACTAGAAATAATAAACATATTAATCTCCACACACAAAAGAAAAAGTTTATTAACATACGTATTCCAAAAGGTTAAGCTCTCTTTATGTCTTCCACATTTTCTTTTATATTTACTTTACGGTATGTAACTTCTTTATAAAAAAAAAATCATATTCATGACATAATAAAAATTAATTTTAATTTTAATTTAACTATTAATAATTATTAGATACATAATAAAAATTTGATTTTCATGACATGTTTTAGAATATTTATAATTTTATACACAAAAAAAGTATAAAATTTATTTTCAAAATAGTAATGTTATTTTTCTTTCTTTTAATTAAAAAAAATATTATATAAAGTGAATAATAATTTTTTGATATTTTTTCTAATATATGTTTGATTTATATATTAATTAAAAATAAATAAAAATTTCTAAGTAAAAGTAATCTATTAACAGAGGAAATTATATATAGCGGGCCATAGCCAGATCATTGCCCATCTTTGTGGCATTTTTAACAAGAAAAAACCAGTGATGAACACTGCCCTTCAGGAGGGAAACCAGTGTGATAGAGTTTTCAACAAAAATCCCACGCAGGGGAGTAATAGAGTACTGATACTGGATAACATAAATGGCAGAAACTAAGACATAAGCATCAGAAAAAACAAAAACCAGCCCAAGAGTAGGGACAGAAACAACAAAAGAAAACCAAATAGAGAAGGTAGTGCTACTCATTGGGATACTCGTCCATGACCCTGCACCAGAATTCATCTGGTTTCCCGTCGCTCTTGTACAGGTCCGCAATTGAATTGACCACCCTTCTGGAGGTAGAAGGAACCTGCGTCTCGCTCGCTTGTCCCCCATCCAGCTGCGCCTCGCTCCCATGATCTTCATCTATCAGCGTTTTGCTTGCATACTCAGTGCCTTCCTGCATCGTGGCCCCCTCCTGCAAGTCCTTGCTCTCCGAAGCCAGCGGTGCCTTGCTTCCCTAACCCTGCATGACCAAATTCTCAGGGGGAAGCGGCCCAGCATGCATCCCCATGGACCGAGCCTTCGAAATGCTCAACCTCGCCTGGTGAGAATTGGGAGCAGCGTCGTGAGGCTCTTCACGGAAAGCAACAGTGATATAAACGGTAACTCGAGGACGATTGAGAGAACACTCGAAGGAAAAATGTGAAGTGTGGGTCTGAGCATGGGTAGAGCCAAGGCAACGACCCGAGCGGAGTCGGCAGCCACTCAGAGCGCTGGTATGACTATCCGAATGGGATGAGGACGCAGAGGAAGTGCTGGAGGTAGAGGGGGCTCGCCGGATTTGGGGACGGGTAGAGCCTCTGCGGCTTCTCATTTTATGTCGAAGGCGAGGCATGATCTCCGGGTGAAGAGAGGTGCCAGGATGCAAAGGAGGGCCTGAGCTATCAGTGGGCCGAGGAGTATGAAAATGCAGGGAGAAAGAGGCAAGCAGACAGATTCCAGCGAGGGAGAGGTGAAGATTATCTCCGAGGTCAAGACAACAATTAAGCCTGCATCTCTTACCAGTGGTCATGCGCATGCTCGAGAGGCCAGCATCCGGGGAGCATCGTTGAGAAACAGGCGAAGGAGAATTCCCCATACCAGAGAATCGCTCCATGGTTTCAAACCAAATGACCATGCTACAGTAAACCCTTTGCCATGAACCAGCATTAAATTGGACATTTTGCAATACGCAAGATCGTTTCGGAGATCGAAGAAAAGGTTGTTACGAGCGCCAGGCATAAATGCCATTAAACACCAAGCTGCCCATTTTAAGAGCCCTATGTCAGCTTCCTCGCGGGTGGGCAGGTGTCTTCCTGTCCTGCAGCACCCCCATCCCATCATTTTAATCAATAGCTTCTGCACCCGCATCCGGGAGTTCTGCTTCACTCTGGACTAGTTTTCTACATTCCTATTGTTGATCATGATTCTGAATGATGTCTAGAGTACCTGTGAGAAATTTATGCTCATTGCCTACTCCCAAGTTGGCTAGTAGATCCGCAACTCTGTTGCCTTCCCTCCCGGTATGCTTGAAGAGGATAGCTCGGTTGTTCTAGAACCACCCTTCTATGTCCTCCAGACGTGCCGCTAGTCTCCAACTATTGGCAATTTTGTGCGCAGGAGCTCCATTTAGGAGTTGAGTGGCCATATTGATAAGAATTTGGGAGTCCCCTTCTACCTCCAAAGGGTTCAGCCCTAGACGTTGAGATGGTAGCAGTCCCTGCCAAAGACCTTCCATCTCAGCCGAATTATTTGTATCCCATCCAAGATTTTCGAGATAGATTGCAATGGGATTGCCTATGTGATTTCTGATGACGCCTCCATAGCCTGCTTTTCCTGGATTCCCTTTAGATGCGCCATCGAAGTTAAGTTTGAAGGTGTTCATGGGAGGAGGAATCCATGAATTCGTGGCATTGTTGGAGGTTCTAGGAGCTCTGTGCACTAGCTTACTATGGTGTAGTTGTATGCCCCAATTTTCCCAAATCGCTTTTTCTTTGGCTGAAGTTGGGTAGTCTTCAGTATCCCAGGAGTGCAAGGCCAAGGTTTCTGTGAGGTTGAGACAGAAATTCCTCCAGATGATGTCTATAGGAGTTTTTTGATTCTTGAAGATGCGTTTATTTCTCTCTTTCCAGATGGTCCAGAGAAGGAGACCTGGGATTATTCTCCAAAGTTGGTTTAGGAGTTCGCTTTTATAAGGATTCTTATGCCAGTTTCGAATGGAGCTGAGAATATCTACGGCGGGCCTACAATTCTGTTGGCATCGAAAGCTGACTTTCTCCCATAAATGTGTCACCAGCGAGAAGGTACTAAGGAGATGCTGTTGCGTTTCCTCCTGAGAGTTGCAATTGGGACAGATAGATGGACCATGAAAGATTCTCTTCCTTAAGTTGTCCCAGGTGAGGATTCTTTGGTGTCCAAATAGCCATAGAAATAAGGAGACTTTAGGCCATACTCCTGAACTCCAAATCTTTCCCCATAGAGGATCTTTGGGCATTGGATCACTGCTTAAGATTTTGTAATCTTCCTTGGTGGAAAATGATCCCTTAGGGGTATATCCCTATCTGAGGATGTCCTTGCTGTTTGAAGATCTGATGCATCTGATCTGAAGTTCTGTGTTTAATGCTCCCTTAGTCTGCTCATCACTGTTCTCAATTATCCTTTCAGCCTGTTTCCACTGCCTATATCCCTACTCACCACTATCAATCCATTGTTGCTGAACTGTTTCCAGCTGCTTTAGATCCCATTCCGATCCAGGAGGCAGTCTATAGATGTTTGCAAGTTTTGGAAGTTGATCCCAGGAATCCGTCCAGAATCTGGCAGTGCTGCCATGTCTTATTTCCCAGACACTGTGTTGTTGGATAAGCAAGTGGTGCTGTTTAGCTGCGTTCCATATGAGTGAGCCTTTCTCCATTGGTGTAATTCTTATGAGGTCTTCCTGTGGTCTGTGGTTTGCATACTTAGCTGTCCAAATGATCACCCATGGCTTCTTGGGAGCTTCAAGCCAGTTCCACCAGATTTTTGCACTCATTATGGCATTGCTGTGAGTAGGATCACGCAATCCTATTCCTCCTTGTTCCTTTGGTTTGCAGACCATATACCATTTAACCAGAGCCCATTTACGATTAGTACCATTTGATCCCCATAGGAAATTCCGCTGGAGGGCTTTGATTTTTTTGAGGACCCATTTTGGTGCTGCCAAAATAGAAAAAAGATACAGAGGCATCGCCTGAAGCACAACTTTAATTAGGACTAATCTACTAGCAATGTTCAGAGTTCTGTGAGTCCAAGAAGAGAGACGAGCTTCTAGTTTTTCGAGGAGCCCTTGCCAGGAGGTATGCTTTAGAGAAAAATCAATTAAGGGAGCCCCCCCCCAAGTAAGTGGAAGGGAGAGAGGCAATGGAGAAACCAAGACTGCGGGCAATAGCAGATTGAGTGATGGGGGGGGTGTGAAAGAAGTAGATATGGGATTTAGCAGTATTAATGCTCGCTCCCGAGGCAACCGAGAAGTCATTCAAGAGGGATTTGAATTGGGATGCTTCATGAACAGAAGGGTAGCCGAACAGCATGTTGTCATCCACAAACTATTGGTGAGTTAGGGCAGGGGAGTTATGGACAGATATCCCTCGGAGCAACTGGGATCTAAGGGCATTTTTAAGATGTCGGCCCAGGCCTTTTGCCATTAAAACAAAGAGGAAAGGAGACAGGGGGTCCCCCTATCTGATGCCACGAGAGGGATTGAAGGGACGTGAGGGAATTCCATTAATGAGTAAGGAGAAGAAAGAGGAGGAGATGAGGCTCAAGACCCATCGAACCCAAGTGGGGGAGAACCCAAAAGCAGATAACATTTTTTGAATGTAAGTCCAACTTAACTTATCAAAGGATTTAGAGAGATCAATCTTGAGAATCATACCTGCCTGATTGGAGTGCTTGAGAGAGTGTATGATCTCATGAGTGAGGATAATGCCATCCAATATTTGCCTTCCTTCCATATATCCGGATTGCTCTGGCGAGATGAGAAAAGGCAGAAGCGTCTTCAACTTGCAATCCTTGGCCTTATGGACAATATTATGACCAAGGAATTGAGAAATAGATTGATATTTTATGTTGAACTAATTTTTATTCCTTGCATGTGCCCTACAATCAATACCCCTATGGAAAAAATCATTGCATAAGAAACAATAGCCATAAAAAGGAATATTACACCTAACCATTAATGACCTTTGTAATGCGAGTAATCTTCTTTGTATGCATGCATCAGGTTGCTTCTTCTTTGGTTACTCCTTTTGATGAGAGGGTATGATCTCTTCACTACTAAAAATTAGTGCTATATGTCCATGCATTCCACAGTTATAACGTCTTCTAATTATATTCCTCTTTGATGGCATTCTTCGCTTACTCTTCTTCTTCTTGCATGGTTTTTTATTCTTGCATGGTTTTTTATTCTCTTTTTTCATGCTACTACTAGTTGCTCCAACAATATATGATTTTATTGTAGATTCTTGAGCGTTATATCTCAAACTATCTAATTCTTTTCCTGCAGAAATTTCTTCAGCCTTCAATTTTTTATACTCATCCTCCAATTCCTTGTATTTCTTCCTCATTCCAATTTTAATTTTCATTTCTTGTATTGATTTCGCGAGATTCCTCCAACTCCACTCCTCTTTGTGGTACTCATTTCATACATTTTTAGACTGGAATCAAGAACTACTCAGCATGAAAACCACAAAAACAATCTATTCAAGGCATAAAATCAAAACTTCGAAAATAAAATGAATCGACAAAAACGATGCATAAAGTAACCTGATAAATGCATAAGAAAAACCCTCTCTTTAATATAAATCTTGTCACAAACAATTGCTACACACAACCAATAATATGGGGAATAAATAAGTTTTTATCAAACACCAAAACGATATGAAATCAATGTCTACTTCATCTCCTCTCTTAGTGCAAAAAATGTTGGTTGAAACATAACCTTGCTACGCTTGCAAATTGATTCATAAAATATTCATAATCATCCTCACACAACTTGCACACAATCCTCCTCTCTTACACTCACTCAACTCACAATGCATCCAACAAAACTATATTTGAGCTTTCTTCAATATGTAGATGAAATGAGGTGCTCACATCAATAATTATCAAGAAATATTGAGCTCCATAAACTCTGTTCATATGTTTTATTTGATCTAGATTCGTCTCCTTGACTACATCATACCACAAAATCCACTTCATGAATGATATTGTTAATGCTAATCTCATTCTAGAAGCTCATTAACCTTTTCCAGACCTTTGCATGATGGGTCCTGAACAAGAGAAGACGGAAAAACAAATAAACACCCGATGTGCGAAAGGAATGTGGGAAAAAAACTCGCTTTAGGCCTCAATCGCACCCACATAATTGACAGATTTTGGTTGTAGCCTCACTCACAAACCCGCCAAATTTCAATTGGAGCCTTCAACTGCACGCATGAGCATGTCTCCCTGCGATTGGTGTAGAGGATAGAGAAAACTCAAAAACTTGAGCTTAGAACTACCTCCAACTTATGACACTCCTTCATTAGCACCTGTGGACTCTACAAGACATCATAACATGCTCTGCAATTGATGACATAGGCCAAGAACCTCTGCAACAAGTCAGGGACATGAAGACATAGTCTACCCTTACTCTACCAAAGTCCTCATCAAGATCAACACCTCTAACACTTGTAGCAACACAATCAAGCCATCCGAAAACATCCAACACTGGAAGCACATGGAACACATGTAGCACATCAACTCATAATATACTGAGACAATATGCTTTAGTAGACATCTCTATTGAGCCCAAAATTCACCCAGGGCCATACATCAGTATTAGGTCATAAATATAACTATGTTGACATCAATGCCAACTACCAGGACGAACAAATTGATCACTGCAACAACCCAAACACTCATTAGGAGAGCTACCAAAAACACTCATCATAGTCATAAGGAGACTACCACCATCAAGTTGACCTAAGAGCTAAGACATATGATGAATACTACCAAAGCCCTGTTAACATTAATGCCAACATTACAATAACAATAATTGAGATTTTTAAGAGATTTATCTTATACTCCAAAAATAACAAAGACATAAACATTGAATGGAATAATTTGGATTATTTCCCACCATTAATAATAACCAAAAGAACTCCCAATGATACATATTTAACTAGAAATAATAAACATATTAATCTCCACACACAAAAGAAAAAGTTTATTAACATACGTATTCCAAAAAGTTAAGCTCTCTTTATGTCTTCCACATTTGCTTTTATATTTACTTTACGGTATGTAACTCCTTTTAGAAAAAAAAAATCATATTCTTTTATTCATACTAAAAGACGCTACAAAACTTGAAATTCAATGATAAAACTATAAACAATGATAGGCCCGACCATTATCATGTCTTAAGAAATAATAAACAAATTAACTGTCCACATAAGAAAATGTCAATTCCCATGCCCACTAAATGGAAAAGGTAAATGGCAGATTATCTTATGAAATAAATATAAAAAGAAGGTTATGTTCTATTCGAGTCTCCCACAAATGATGCGAAGAGGATTGCGAGGAGGGTAATCATTTCCCAAACTTAAATACACGGATGGAAAAGGACTTGATAAAAAAGAATGCAACATAATAAGAAAAGGAAAAGCACGGCATTGATCGTTAATAATGCATTCTCAAATATAAAAAGAGAATAAACGCAATATTCCCTCTGGTCATAAAAGTGTCATCCGATTCTTAACGATAGGCAGAGAGTAATCATAATATTCAACGGAATCATAAAAAAATAAAAATAAATAAATAAATAAATTAAACTTAAATCTATCAAATTTTAACGATTTAGATTACTAACCAAGTTTTCCCCTTATTACTAAAACGATATATTATATAATAAATATTATAATATTTATTAAAATTTAATGCATATATATATATATATATACTTAGTAAACTATTTAATTTATATTGTTAAAATAATTACAATATATGCGATGAAATTATCCGCCACATAAATGGACAAAGAATCATATGATTGAAATCTATCCTTTCTTGGAACCTGACGCAGATAACATCTTTCTCCAAGAATCTTATGATCGAAATCTATGCTCTCCTCGAACCTCACGTAAATAATCTCTTTTTCAAAGAGTCTTATGATTGAAATCTATGCTTTCCTCGAACCTGGCGCAAATAATCTCTTTTTTAATTCGTCTATTATAGCTAGCAAGAGAAGCGATCCTGTAGGGAGGAAAGGAACATTCCTCACCTGCTCACTAATTCACTAATCAAGGAGGTTGTATTACTTTGTTCTCAGATTTCTCATATAATCGAAATCTATGCTTTCTTGGAACCTGACGCAAATAATCTCTTTCTCAAAGAATCTTATAATCGAAATCTATGCTTTCTTGGAACCTGACGCAAATATGGAAATCTATGCTTATCGAAATCTATGCTTTCTTGGAACCTGACGCAAATATGGAAATCTATGCTTTCCATATTGCAAAAAATGTTGGTGCAAAAAATGTTGGTTGAAACATAACCTTGCTACGCTTGCAAATTGATTCATAAAATATGCATAATAATCGTCACACAGCGTGCACACAATCCTCCTCTCTTACACTCACTCAACTCATAGTGCATCTAACCAAACTAAATTTGAGCTTTCTTCAATATATAGATGAAATGAGGTGCTCAAATTAATAATTATCAAGAAATATTGAGCTCCATAAACTCTGTTCATATGTTTTATTTGATCTAGATTCATCCCCTTGACTACATCATACCACAAAATCCACTTCATTAATGATATTGTTAATGCTAATCTCATTCTAGAAGCTCATTAACCTTTTCCAGACCTTTGCATGATCGGTCCTGAACAAGAGAAGACAGAAAAACAAATAAACACCCGATGTGCGAAAGGAATGTGAAAAAAAACTAGCTTTAGGCCTCAATCACACTCACAGAATTGGCAGATTTTGGTTGTAGCCTCACTCACAAAACCGCTAAATTTCAATTGGAGCCTTCAACTACACACATGAGCATGTCTCCCTGCGATTGGTGTAGAGGATAAAGAAAACTCAAAAACTTGAGCTCAGAACTGCCTCCAACTTCTGACACTCCTTTATTAGCACCTGTGGACTCTACAAGACATCATAACATGCTCTGCAACTGATGACGTAGGCCAAGAACCTTTGCAACAAGTCAAGGACATGAAGACATAGTCTACCCTTACTCTACCAAACTCCTCATCAAGATCAAAACCTCTAACACATGTAGCAACATAATCAAGCCATCCGAAAACATCCAACACTTGTAGAAGCATCTACAACACATGTAGCAACATCAACCTATAACATACCATAATAACATGCTTTGCAGCCATCTCTACTCAGCGTCCAAAACCTACCCTAGGTCATATTGTACTATGTCATGTCATAACTATGTTGACATCAATGCCAACTAACAAGACGAACAAATTGATCACTGCAACAACCCAAACACTCATTAGGAGAGCTACCAACAACACTCATCATAGTCATAAGGAGACTACCACTGTCAGGTTGACCTAAGACCTAAGACATATGATGAATACTACCAAAGCCCTGTTAACATTAATGCCAACATTATAATAACAATAATTGAGATTTTTAAGAGATTTATCTTGTACTCCAATATTAACAAAGACATAAACATTGAATGGAATAATTTAGATTATTTCCAACCATTAATAATAACCAAAAGAACTCCCAATAATACATATTTAACTAGAAATAATAAACATATTAATCTCCACACACAAAAGAAAAAGTTTATTAACATACATATTCCAAAAAGTTAAGCTCTCTTTATGTCTTCCACATTTTCTTTTATATTTACTTTACGGTATGTAACATCTTTAAAAAAAAAATCATATTCTTTTATTTATACTAAAAGACGCTACAAAACTTGAAATTCAATGATAAAATTATAAACAATGATAGGCCCAACCATTATCATGTCTTAAGAAATAATAAACAAATTAACTGTCCACATAAGAAAATGTCAATTCCCATGCCCACTAAATGGAAAAGGTAAATGGCAGATTATCTTATGAAATAAATATAAAAAGAACACTACTACATAAAGGGGGGTTTTAAGACAATATTTAACACAAATTTTGGGTAAATTGTCTTAATTTGAGACAAAAGAAAACTTGTGTATTGTCTTAAATATTGTCTTTAAGCGGGTGTCTCAAATTAAATCGTCTTAAAATATTGTCTCTATAAAGACAATATATAACACAATCATTTTTGTCTCTCCAGAGACAATTTCATTTTTGTCTCTCCAGAGACAATAGTTGCACTACAACACAAAGGGGAATTTTAAGACAATTTCTGGGTAAATTGTCTTAACTTGAGACACTTTCATTTTTGTCTCTCCAAAAACAATAGTTGGAATTAAAGACATATTGTCTTTATGGAGACAATGTCTTCAATCTTATCTATTGTCTCTGTAGAGACAATATAAAACAAGGAATCCAGAAAAATATCTCACCATTAAAATAAATCAATATAAAAAAATTAATTAAAAAAATCAACAATATCATTGAATAATTCATGTTAGGGTACAGTGGAATCGAACCACCAACCTCCTGCATGGCAGGTGCTCTTCCAATGAGATAGCACCCTTTAAAGAATTATGTGAGGAGTTATAAGTCATGACAAGTATAGGACCAGGAGGTAAAGAATCTGCCGTCAATAAGAGCTCCAACATCTTTACACCCACATAAGATTTCCTTGTTTATTCCATGGCCAGGCACACATATGCAGAAAAAAATAGGTCTAGAAAACTCAATAGAGATTGTCAATTTCTGCAATTGTTATGCACCCAATTAGGCGATTTCAATATGGGTATAATAGAATAGTGATCATAAGAGAAAAATAAAATTCTGCTAGGAGAACTTATGACTCTTGGAGCAGCATGCACAGAGCACAAAAAATGGAAATACTTCAAAATGGCAACCTAACATCAAGATTGGGTAACCAAGGCACCCTAAAATAGTAGAACTAAAGATAAAACATGTCAGCAAACAATATTTATGCATATAAAATTGGAAATTAAAAAGGCAAAACCAAGAAACACATAAATGAAGAGTTGATATGAAAGTGACTGTTAAAGTGACAAAATTACTCTTG
Organism: Pinus albicaulis; assembly: GCA_034641835.2. Lineage (NCBI taxonomy): Eukaryota > Viridiplantae > Streptophyta > Pinopsida > Pinales > Pinaceae > Pinus > Pinus albicaulis. Next base: position 909,475,861 of record CM076581.1, read on the forward strand.
CTTAAATGAATACATATCCAAATCTTATCATGGTTTATCTTTGGATTTTAATAGTTTGCATATGGACAAGCAGAAAAAGGTTGATAACACCTTCCATAAAATAAGTTCGACTTTGTCTAGGGCCTAAAATATTAGGGCTGATGTGCGGATCGATTATACCACTTAAAAATGAACTTCCGAGGCAATTAACAGTTTTTTGCATCTATCAAATATATCTCCAATTGTAAATGAAAACTGATAGGTTTCTCAGTTTGAGCTCAGCATTTTATTAGAAGGAAATGCAGGAATGCCTTACACTTGCCATAAGCTAAGCGCACAAGTTTGACAAAGCATAATACCTAAGCATTCAAGTACTGAAATGGAAGGAATAAAGGAAGCTCAGTGATCTGTAAATGTTTCAAAATCATAACCACAAAAGAAGCATCAACCTGTATATTACATTTCTACTCCAACCATTTCCCATCCAAAATAAAAAATGTGAGATTCCATCTATTACTTTTATCATAATTTTGTCAAACCACATCAAAAGAGCAGGCCAATAGATTGGAGGATAACATTGTATTTGTCTTGTAATCAAGAAACATAACAAGTCAGCTCACTTTACTCCCCAACAATAAGACCACACCGTGTGTAGTATGTATGGTTGAAAGATTATCTCAATAAATTACAAATGCATGATATCAGTAGTTAGGCATAACAATAGGTCATGCTGCAGAGTCATGTTAATGGGAAAAGAGATATATATATAGAGAGAGAGATGTGGGGCCATTTCTCATACTGTTCACTGATTCTGTGAATAATTTGACCCTTTGGTTCCACTGAATAGTGATTTTGAACCAAGATAAGAAGAAAAGATATGAAATATTTTTTTTCTTGATGACCGCCTCAATGGATCAAACTAGAAAATTAAAGCAGAATGTCCAATAGATGCAGCCAAAAAGCCTTAATGAATGTATACACTTCTAGGAGTTGAAACTAGCATACGATATAGAGGCTATAGCTTGTCAACCAATTCCATTAATTTTACCAAACTAGGTATATGCATCATCTAAAATCAACTTACCATATCAAACTAAAACGTTGATATTTGTGTCATCCACAAGGTCAATATCAGGGATCACTCATATCAGTAAATGGAACATCAGTCAGGAGTTGATCTCATAAGAGAAATAAGAGAAAAAAAATTATTTTGGAAGGTGCTTTGAAATACATGCAATGAAGACATTCTTCAGATCCAGATCTAATGGTTGGACTAAAGGGTATCTATTTCGCAAAATCACCCAGATCCAATGGTAATACTAAAGGCTATCTATTTGGCAAAATCACCCAAAGACTTGCACCCATCTCATCCCTTTTTTGCCATCACATTCAGGTGAGGCAAACAAGGCAAACTATAGAGGGAATGGAAACCTAATGGATGACGTAATATTCCGTTGACCTCACTTTTGAACCAAGGCCCCAGTGGTGAATTAGTGAGAAACTGTAGTATATAAGAGATTATTGTAGTTCTCACACAAATAAATTAACGTTATTGGGAGATATTTTCCTAATTCATAGAGTAACTCTTCATCACTCTTATCTATAGTACAAGTTAGGTTCTAATATAGTTTTAAAGAATGGTAAAAAATAGTAAGTTCACATAAATTTTAAATAAATTTTGATTGACTGAACAGAATTCTGTGATATCTGATGCTATGGAAATAACACACTTGAGGCTACCAAAAGATAAAATTTCACAGTATTTGGTATGAAATTCTTAAAGCTACAATCCATACAAGTTTGACTTCTAAGAATGGTCAGTAATTATAGGTCTCTCTATATTATGTAGAACTCCAGTTTCGTTTATCCAAATTAAGTGTGATTAGGAAGTCATTTTAGAGTGTTGCTGGTGGAAATTTCGTAGGAATTGACATAGAAATTGGAGATTTACTATTAGTACAACACCGGCTACTTATCTAGAAATGTTATAAACAATACATCAGCTTAAATTAGCTATAGTTTTGATTGGAATATCCAAATTAAGTGATTCAAAGAATATTTTGACTGAATATTCTCATGTGTGTCAGCTACTTGTCCAGTCATTAAAGAGTTGTAAGCAATACGTCATCTTAAATAATGTTTACATATTGAATGGGATTATCCAAATAAAATTTATTTATTATATTTTTAAATGTGGTTTAATGAAAAAATAAAAATATAATATAAAAGAAATAAATATGACATGATTAAATTTCATGTGACTTGAATATCTATTTTCAAAAATAAAAAAATATAATTATCCACTATCGACTCATGGACTTTCAATGCAAACTTCTCAATGCTAATGATTTTGTCTTAATTGCTAACTATCTTAAATGGGTTTCGTCTTAATTGTCATTGTTTTAAGTAGCCATCGTCTTAAATATTTTTGTCTCAAAGTACTTTTGTCTTAAATATAAAGTTTTGTCTTAAAATATTTTTGTCTCAAATTGCTTTTGTCTTAAAATATTTTTGTCTCAAACTGTTTTTGTCTTAAATATAAAGTTGTCTTAAAATATTTTTGTCTCAAATTGCTTTTCTCTTAAATATAAAGTTTTGTCTTAAAATACTTTTGTCTCAAATTGTTTTTGTCTTAAATATTTGTGTCTCAAATTGTTTTTGTCTTAAATATAAAATTTTGTCTCAAAATATTTTTGTCTCACGCTATTTTTGTCTTAAATTTTATATTTAAAACAATTCAATTGATATTAAATTTTATTATAAAATAACTAAAATAAAAAAATGACTTTTTAAGACAAAAGATTTCTTTTGTCGTAAGAAATTGTCTTAAAATGCCCTTATGCCCTTAGTGCAGTGGTGGAAGGTTATGTTCTGTTCGAGTCTCCCACAAATAATGCGAAGAGGATTGCGAGGAGGGCAATCATTTTCCAAACTTAAATACACGGATGGAAAAGGACTTGATCAATAAGAATGCAACATAATAAGAAAAGGAAAAGCACGGCATTGATCGTTAATAATGCATTCTCAAATATAAAAAGAGAATAAACGCAATATTCCCTCCGGCCATAAAAGTGTTATCCGATTCTTGCAGATGTCAGCAAAGTTGTGATGCGGAATTTTTATTAAATCCGCTTTATAAGTTTTCCTGGGTCCAATTTTTTTGCAATGGTACTGCAGAAAATTGTGATGCGGAATTTTTCACAAATCCGCTTCAATAAAATTCAAGTCCGGGTTTATAGGGCGATGAAGTTGACTGATCATCCAAAATGGCAAGCGGCTTCTTACAGTGTCCTCCAAAACAGAAACGGTTACAGTGTCCTCCAAAACAGAAACAGAAGGTGGCTGCTTCATGTTTTATATTGTACATGCATAGTGATTCTATATTTATCACAATTGTTTTATTGTTATGAGCAGTTAAAAGAAGACGTGATCTGGAAAGGTGGTTCGGAATCAAAGAGGGAACTCACTGGGATTGACGACATCCACAACGATGGCCGTTTAGATTCAACTTTGAAATCCAGCGAAGCAGTGAGAAATACGCCTGCCGCCTCTGAAAGCAAGGTGATGTAAACTGTATTAAGTGATGCTTCATGCTCTATGATGTATAGACAAAGTGAAAAATAGAGGTGTAATTGTACTAAATTATGCTTCATGTTTTATATTGTACATGAAAAGTGGTTATATATTTATCAAAATCATTTTATTGTTATGAGCAGTCAAAAGAAGTCGAAATCTGGGAAGGTGGTTCGGAATCAAACAGGGAACTCACTGAGACTGACGACGTCCACAAAGATGGCCGTTTAGATTCAACTTTGAAATCCAGCGAAGCAGTGAGAAATACGCATGCCGCCTCTGAAAGAGAGGTGATGTAAACTGTATTAAGTGATGCTTCATGCTCTATGATGTATAGACAAAGTGAAAAATAGAGGTGTAATTGTATTAAATTATGCTTCATGTTTTATATTGTACATGCAAAGTGGTTATATATTTATCATAATCATTTTTTTTGGGGGCTGATTGACACTATCAATAATTATGAAATTTATATAATAACTTGCTCATTACAAAATAGAAAGTAAGACCTGACTGCTCATTAGGAATTTTTTTTTTTTTTTTTTTTTTTTTTTTTATTTTTTTTTTTACAATCGTTTTATTGTTATGAGCAGTCAAACAGGAAACTCACTGAAGTCGTGATCAGGGAAGGACGACATCCACAATGATGGCCGTTTAGATTCAACTGCGGAGGTGATTGGCACTGATGACGTCTACCAGGACAAATTCGCTTCTATCCTGTTTGACAAAATCTTCCAAGAGGTATTGCTGGTTACTACTTTTGGTCAAGAATTTCAATCTCTTTGTGAAGAACTTAATGGCCTTAAAGATATGTTGTTAGACACCGATAAGTTTAAGGAAGACCCAGATTTGAGGATATCTAGTTCGATGTCAAATTGGCTTCGCACTATTGAGGACATTGTTGGAATATTTAAAATTCCAGAACAACAATGGAGAATAAAATTCCCCCTCTTCAACACAGAGAAAATATAAAAAAAATTCTTCACTGGAGACAGAGTTTTTCACTGTAAAAACTATTTCATTAAACTTCAAAAACTTGGTGACAAAATCATCTTTGACTGAGGGAATACAAAAAAAAACTTTGACTGCTTCAAAACACAGTTCAAAACAACTCACACTCTCTAAAATTTCACTCTAGACAAATACTCTGTCTCTTCAAAAATGAATGCACTGCTGTGCCATTCAAAATCTGTTACACTGCTGTGCACTTCAAATTTTTTACACTGCTGTGTGTAAAAATAAAACTTGCAATACAATATAGCACACAGGCCTTTTTATGTTTTTATATGCCATGACCCTTTTACAATATAAAAAAAAACTATTTTAAAATAAAACTTTTTAAAACTAAAACAAAAGTCGTATACCATACTTCATATGGTGTGAAGTTAAAATAAAAAAACATAAATTAAAAAAAACAAAACTAAAATCTAAAACCATCTATGGCCCACGACCTCCCTATTCGAAATTGTGTGTATGATATATATGTAAAACATATATATGTAGGGACTGTTCGCACGAATTTTAAAACCAAACATTAAAACAAACTTTGATATAACGGACTTTGACCACCGGACTTGAACCACAAAATTAAACCTTCCTACAATCAATTTCGGGTCACAAAAAAAATTGCAGACGTCATCAAAAATGTGACGCGAAATTTATTTTAAACCTGCTTCATGAATTTTCCGCGTCCGATTTTGGGCAGCCGTACGGACGGCTGAGTGTGATGCGGAATTTCTATTAATTTTGCTTCAATGAGATTTCAGGTCCGGGAATTTGACTACTCAACGTTTTTTGGCAAGCGGCTCACGTACAAGGTTCTGCAAATAAAATTGGAAGGTGGCTGCCTGTACATGGAGCGGCGGAAAGTAATTTTAACACTCCCCCTTACTTTCAGCTACTGGGTTATCAGTCATACCCAGACATTTCCTCAAAAACTCAAAACTCTTCTGCCCCAATGGCTTGGTTAGAATGTCTGCAAACTGCTCCTGAGTTCTGCAGTGTTCCAAAACAACTTCACCATTGTTTACCAATTCTCTAATGTAATGAAACTTTGTGTCAATGTGTTTCGTTCTCTTGTGAAACACAGAATTCTTGGATAATGCAATAGCTGAGCTATTGTCACAATAAATCACTGTTCCTTTTACCTGCTCTTGGCACAAACTTCTTAACATCCTCCTCATCCAAATTTCTTGACACACTGCTGCTGTAGCTGCCACATATTCTGCCTCTGCTGTAGACAATGCTACAATGGGCTATTTTTTAGAAGCCCATGAAATGGCTCCTGAACCCATGTGAAAAAGATAACCAAAAGTGCTCTTCCGATCATCTACGCTTCCAGCCCAATCACTGTCAGTGTATCCAACTAAATCTGAATTTTCTGAAGCAGTATATAAAATACCAAACCTTTTTGTACCTTTAACATACCTCAAAATTCTCTTCACTGCCTGCCAATGTGCATCCTTTGGCTTCTCCATAAATCTGGAAATTAAGCTAACAACATGCATTATGTCGGGCCTAGTTGCAGTCAAATACATGAGGCTGCCAACTATGCTCTTATACAAGCTAGGATCAAAATCCTTGCTGCTGTCCTCTCTGTTGAGTTTTAATCCCATCACTGTGGGAGTGATCGCTGCTTTGCTCTCCTGCATATTAAAACTTTCAAGCACTTCATTAACATATTTTGCCTGTGAGATAAAAATCCCATTTTCATCTTGTTCTACTTCTATTCCTAAGAAGTATTTCAACAAACCCATATCAGTCATTTCAAATTCTTCTTTCATGACTATTTTAAAATTTTCAATAAGGTAATTATCATTACCTGTGAAAATAACATCATCAACATATAAAACTACAATCAACATTTTTCCATCTTTTTCTTTGATGTAGAGGGTGGGTTCTCCCTCACACTTTTCAAATACATTTTCCAGTAGATAGGAATCTATCCTACTGTACCATGCTCTTGGTGCTTGCTTCAGCCCATAAAGAGCTTTCTTCAACTTGCACACTTTGTGCTCTTGGCCTTTCTTCTCATAGCCGAGAGGTTGTTCAATGTAAACCTCTTCCATTAACACTCCATTTAGGAATGCTGACTTCATGTCCATTTGGTAAAATTTCCACTTATTTTGTGCTGCTATGGATAGCACTGCTCTCACGGTTTCCATTCTAGCAACCGTTGCGAAAGTTTCCTCATAATCTATCCCATGCTTTTTCTTATACCCTTTGACAACAAGCCTTGCCTTGTGTCTCTCTATTTTTCCTTCAGCATTACTCTTGGTCTTGTAGACCCATTTAACTCCAATGACATCTTTACCTTTTGGGAGTTCAACCAAATCCCAAGTCTTGTTTCTTTCTATGGCATTATTCTCCTCATCCATAGCTTCTATCCATTTCTTATCCTTAATAGCTTCTTCGAAATGAACAGGATCATCAACATGACAATATAAAGCAAACAAAGAATTGATACCTTCATTTGCTGCCTCTTGTGCATAAATGTCATTCAAATTTCTGAACTTCTTACCTCTTTCACTTGATGTACAAATGCTTGAAGAAGCACTTGAATTTCCTCCTTGTGGTGTGCTTGGAGAAGGACTCTCATTTCTTCTTAAGGGTGTCTCTTGCTGCTCTTGTGTTGGTGCTGCTATTTGGGGATGTACTTCAGCCAATTCATCATCATCTTCATCATGAGATAAATAGTGTTTAACATTCACTGTTTTCTCTATGCTTCCATCCCAAGCTTCCTCCTCAATAAACTGAACATCTCTGCTCACAATAAACTTCTTGGTGGATGGATTGTATAACCTGTAGGCCTTGGATTCCTCACTGTATCCAATGAAAATACATTTCTCCCCCTTGCTTTCCAACTTCTTCCTTAGCTGATCCAGAATGTGTGCATAAGCCACACATCCAAAAACCTTCATATGTGTGACACTTTGCTTTGTGCCACTCCATGCATCTTCCGGCACTTTGTTCATCACTGCTTTTGTAGGGCACCTATTCAAAATTTATGCTGCACAATGTACAACTTCAGCCCAATAATCATTAGGCAAATGCTTTGCCCTTAACATACTCCTCACCATGTCCATTATGGTTCTATTCTTCCTTCCGGCTACTCCATTTTGATGCGGAGTATATATAGTTGTAAACTGCTTTTGAATACCATTTTCTCTACAAAAACGTAGAAAATATTTAGAGATATACTCACCTCCTCTATCAGTCCTTAGAACTTTGATGTGCAGCCCACTCTGGTTTTCCACAAGTGCTTTGAAATTGCAGAATTTTTCAAACACTTCACTTTTATTTTTCAAAAAGTAAACCCAATTTTTTCTTGTAAAATCATCTATGAATGTTAACATGTAGTGGCTGCTAGCAAGCGATGGAGTTTGCATCGGTCCACACAAATCTGAGTGGACAATCTCTAAGGGTGCCTTTGCCCTTATGCTTTTCCCGGAAGGAAAACTTTCTCTTTGTTGTTTCCCCAAGATACAACCTTCACAAAGGCTGTCCAGCTTCTCTATCAATGGTAAACCTCTTACCATTCCTTTTCTGTTCAACAAATTAAGACCTCCAAAGTTAAGATGTCCAAATCTCAAGTGCCACAACCAATTTTCATCTTTTGGTTTGCTTTGGATAGCCTCCTTTGCTACTGCTGCTATCTTTTCTTCATTTTTTAGATCTGCTCTCATTATAAGAGGGAACATCCTGTTCCTTGTCATCTTCACTTCAGCAATACATTGTTTGCTAGGTGGTTTGTCCATGATGGTACAAACATCATCCTCAAAAAATACATTGTACCCCTTTTGAACAAGTTGTCCAATACTTAAGAGGTTACACTTCATTCCTGGAACATAATAGACATCTGCTATGGATTTCTTTGCACCTTTTCTTGTTAGAACATTTACATTTCCTTTTCCCATAACAAACACTTTACTATCAGTCCCTAGTGTGACTTGTGACTTCACACTCTCATCTAGCATAGAAAACATGGCTAAGTTTCCTGTCATATGGTTACTGCAACCGGAGTCTAGAAACCATAAATCCTCATTCTTTTCTTCAGCCATATTACAAGCCAAAAACAAATTATCTTGGCTGAGATTTTCTCTAGTGAAATTTGCACTAGTTCTACTTCCCATATCATGTTGCTTCTTTCTACATTCATTAGCATAATGGCCATATTTTTTACAATAGTGACATTGGACATTGGACTTATCATACCTCTATCCTTGAGCATTCTGCTGACCACTTTGCTGGCTGCTGCCTTGGCCTTGATGCTGATTTGGATTGCTGCCCCTTCCTTGAGAATTTGCTGGACTGTTCCTTCCACCTCTATTTTGGCTTCTGCCTCTTCCTCTTTTGTTTCCTCTGCCTTGCCCTCTTCCTCTTCCGAAAGACATCTGGGTCTTAAAGGCATGTTCCAGAGATGAGTTTTCACTTCTACCCAATCTTTTCTCATGAGTCATCAGTGATGCATGTAGCTCATCCACTGTGAACTTTGTGAGATCCTTAGTCTCCTCTATGGTGGTGACAATCACATCGAATCTTGAGGGTAGACTCCTCAAGTGTTTTTCCACAATCCTCTTCTCTTCAAGAGTCTCTCCATGAGATCTTATTTGTGTGACCATTCCAATCACATGAGTGAAGAATGAGTCAATAGTATCTGACTCTTTCATACAGAGAGTCTCAAAGTCTCTCCTTAGCAACTGAAGTTTTGCTGTCTTCACTTTTTCAATGCCTTGATAGGTTGTCTTGAGAGTTTCCCATGCTTCTCTGGATCTCTTGGCTGCTGCTATCCTTGGAAACACACTCTCATGCACTGCCTGATACAATAAGAAGAGAGCCTTGGAGTCTTTCTTCCTATTGCTCTTCAACAACTCTCTTTCTGCCTGAGTTAAATCTTCAAACTCTTCTTCATCTGCTGGCTCTTCAAAGCCATCTTCAACAAATTCCCATAAGTCTTGGGAGACAAATAATGCTCTCATAGTTATTGACCAGTAGTCATAATTTTTCCCATTAAACATTGGGAGATGGATATTTCCCATACCCATACCAGTGCTGGCTCCAGCCATTCTGCACTCTTAACTATGATTTAAAAACACTTGACTGTGTATTCAAATAACTGACTGTTCTGCAACAGTAACACAAAATCTGTATAGAGAAATACCTTGAAGTCTTTTTGGCTGAGTCTTCACACTGCTGGAGAAGCTGCTGCAACAAAGAACTCCTTTCCTTCAGCTTCTTTGATCTTCAAAGAGCCTGGACTAGCTCTGATACCATGTTGGAATATTTAAAATTCTAGAACAACAATGGAGAATAAAATTCCCCCTCTTCAACACAGAGAAAATATAAAAAAAATTCTTCACTGGAGACAGAGTTTTTCACTGTAAAAACTATTTCATTAAACTTCAAAAACTTGGTTACAAAATCACCTCTGACTGAAGGAATACAAAAAAAAACTTTGACTGCTTCAAAACACAGTTCAAAACAACTCACACTCTCTAAAATTTCACTCTGGAAAAATACTCTGTCTCTTCAAAAATGAATGCACTGCTGTGCCATTCAAAATCTGTTACACTGCTGTGCACTTCATATTTTTTACACTACTGTGTGTAAAAATAAAACTTGCAATACAATATAGCACACAGGCCTTTTTATCTTTTTATATGCCATGACCCTTTTACAATATAAAAAAAAACTATTTTAAAATAAAACTTTTTAAAACTAAAACAAAAGTCGTATACCATACTTCATATGGTGTGAAGTCAAAATAAAAAAACATAAATTAAAAAAAACAAAACTAAAATCTAAAACCATCTATGGCCCACGGCCTCCCTATTTGAAATTGTGCGTATGATATATATGTAAAACATATATATGTAGGGACTGTTCGCATGAATTTTAAAACCAAACATTAAAACAAACTTTGATATAACGGACTTTGACCACCGGACTTGAACCACAAAATTAAACCTTCCTGCAATCAATTTCGGGTCACAAAAAAAATTGCAGACGTCATCAAAAATGTGACGTGAAATTTCTTTTAAACCTGCTACATGAATTTTCCGCGTCCGATTTTGGGCAGCCGTACGGACGGCTGAGTGTGATGCGGAATTTCTATTAATTTTGCTTCAATGAGATTTCAGGTCCGGGAATTTGACTACTCAACGTTTTTTGGCAAGCGGCTCACGTACAAGGTTCTGCAGATAAAATTGGAAGGTGGCTGCCTGTACATGGAGCGGCGGAAAGTAATTTCAATAGACATTGTAATTGATGCTGAGCATCTTGCTGAGGAATGCGCCGCCGCTCGCAAATGCAAACTTCAATATAACTCGATCTTCCAGTATAGTATGGGCAACAATATTAAGGGATCAAAGGACAAAATCAACAACATAACATGGAGTAGTAAGCATTTCAAGTATTTTGAGACTGTGCTCAATGTGAATGATCGTATTCAGAAACCCAATAATACAGAAGACAGGCCGGGAACACCCAGCTCTCATGTTACAGAATTGAACACAGTGGGGATGGAACAACACATTAACCATGTTATTGATCTTATATTGCAGGAAGACGATCGATATCAGCGCATTGGCATTGTGGGTGGTGGAGGGTCAGGAAAAACCCTTCTACTGCAACAAGTTTTCAATCACCAAAGGATCCGTACTCATGATGGTCATTTCGATCATCTAGTTTGGATGCCATTTTCTCATAAATTTGAATATCCATCGTTGTTGGCTAAGATATTGAAGCAGATCAAAGGTTCCAGGTATGTACGATTGGACCCAAATGTGCATGACCTCAAAGACAAGATTGAATGAGCTTTTAGATGGAAAAAGCTGTCTATTTGCAATAGATGATGTGTGGGAGCAATTTGATTTGGGTAAGCTTGGATTGGATTCCAACCAAAGTAAAATTAAGATTTTGATTACTACACGTCAAAACCAAGTGGCGGAAAGTGGTTATTACAAGCAAATTAGTGGGGATGGGCAAGTAAAACTTTTCAAAATACATGGTTTTTTTCATGATTTAGCCTATTCTGTCCATCAACCTACATGTGTCTTCAAGCCAGCAGAACAATTGGAAAACTTCCCAGTGAATGAGTGCCTGTGTGCTCATAGAATTTCATTGATTATAAATAACATATCCAAAATCAAGGAGGCCATCCAATATCCAAGGGTCCGTACTTTGTTGTTGTCTGAAAATGCAAATCTTACATCAATTTCTACAGGGTTTTTTAATAATTTGAGTTATCTCAATGTATTAGATTTAAGTAAGACATCGATCGAGTCATTTCCCCCATCTATTGGGAAATTAAGTGATTTAAGATTCCTGAATTTGTCCAGTACAATTATTAAGAAGCTGCTGGATTCCCTCAGCAATCTGACGCGCCTGCTCTTTCTGGATGTTAGTAATTGCAAAAATCTGAAAATGCTACATTCGGGTTTAGGTAAGCACAAGTCTATGCAACATCTGAATGTCGAGGGTTCAAAAAATTTGAAGTGGTTGCCTGTAGGAATATCGAAGCTCATTCCTCTGAGGACGTTGAAAGGCATTGAATTCAAATCGAAAAATACGGGGAAAGCCAATGTCTTGAAAGTGTGTGATCTCAAAAGACTGACCCTTCTGGAAAAACTATCATTAAATGTCGATATTGAGGGATAGACTGTTGAAGATTCTTCAAACCCATTGAATGGAGTTTTTGGGCCCATGACAAAGATGTGGAACCTATCGATCCAAAATAGTAGTTTGGGAATCATCCTCAGTCTTCCCGAGGACATGAAAGTTATGAAAGACCTTGAAGTACTTAGGCTTTATAAATGCGCGGTTCCTGAGTGGATGTTTGACCTACAAAACCTCATGGAGCTCGAGTTATACGACCACCATAAGTTTAAAAGAGACAACTATTATAAAGGGCTTGGAAACATTCCTAATCTGAGAAAGCTACATTTGTCAGTCTTTACGGATCTTTTCCCATAGAAATTTGAAGAAGGAAAGGAATTTCCAAGTCTCAAAGAGCTCATCCTAGAAATTTTAGAGTCCAGGCGGTAGTCAATTCCGCGGGGGTTAGGCAGGGCAGAGGGGCGGAGGAGTGAATCCCCCGGGAGCTGCTTACGTCATCAGCGGAGGGCCCGCATATAATGCCCCCACAACACTTTGGGTGTAATAATGTTTGCCCATTGCACTTGTTTTAAAACGATAGTTGGTTTTAATTTTTAGTTTAATGTTTTGTTTTATGACAGCAATATATTTGTTTTAATATTGGGTTATACATATTATATTATAATGTTATATATATATGTATGCCCAGCAATTGGTAAAGTGTAGTTGTAATATGTTTTAATACACAGAACAGAAGTGTATGCACAGCAGTGCGGGAAGAAAATTTGACAAACAGTGCCATCAAGCCAAATCTGTCATCAATGCATTTTTCAAGTGGTGCCGGCATATTTATGATGCCATTAATGAAATTCTCAAGCGGTGATTTTTGTCAACGAATGACATTAAATTCAATCTGAGATATTTTTGTTAATATACAGAACAGAGTCATGTTTTTAAAAAGTTAGTTGTTCTTTTTCTACACAGCAGTGCGTTTGTAAAAGACATAGAGTGTTTTAGGAAAAATAGAGTATACACAGCAGTGTATGTTGTTTTAGAAAGACAGAGTATTTTTTCTGTGTGAGACAGAGAACAATTTTTGTTTGGCACTGTGTCTTGTAACAGTCCAGCAATTGTAATCCCTCTTTTGAGGAAGAATTGTAACAGCAGTTTTTTTTAATGAGATAGAGTTGATATTTCATATCTCTGTTTGTCTGTCTGAAATTTAATTTTATTTTAAAGCTTTGTGTTGTAAAAGAGGAATTTCTATTTCCTCTGTTTTGTTAAGGAACTACCCAGAAAATTCCAACATGGTATCAGAGCTAGTCCAGGCTATTAGAAGGTCAAATAAGCTGAAGGAAAGGAGTTCGTTATTGCAGCAGCTTCTCCAGCAGTGTGAAGACTCAGCCAAAAGAATCCAAAGGTATTTCTCTATATAGTTTTTGTGTTACTGTTGCAGAACAGTTAGCTATTTTAATACACAGTCAAGTGTTTTTTGAATCATAGTTAAGAGTGCAGAATGGCTGGATCCAGCACTGGTATGTGTATGGGAAATATCCATCTCCCAATGTTTAATGGGAAAAATTATGACTAATGGTCAATAACTATGAGAGCATTATTTGTCTCCCAAGACTTATGGGAATTAGTTGAGGATGGCTTTGAAGAGCCAGCAAATGAGGCAGAGTTTTATGTTTTAACTCAGGCAGGAAGAGAACAGTTGAAGAACAATAAGAAGAAAGACTCCAAGGCTATTTTCTTTTTGTATCAAGCAGTGCATGAGAGTGTGTTTCCAAGGATAGCAGCAGCTAAGAAATTCAGAGAAGCATGGGAAACTCTCAAGATAGCCTATCAAGGCATGGAAAGAGTGAAGACAACAAAACTTCAGTTGCTGAGGAGAGATTTTGAGACTCTCTGTATGAAAGAGTCAGATAACATTGACTCATTCTTCACTCATGTGATTGGAATGGTCACACAAATAAGATCTCATGGAGAGACTCTTAAAGATAAGAGGATTGTGGAAAAACTCTTGAGAATTTTACCCTCAAGATTTGATGTGATTGTCACCACCATAGAAGAGACTAGGGATCTCACAAAGTTTTCAGTGGATGAACTACATGCATCACTGATGACCCATGAACAGAGATTGGGTAGGAGTGAAAACTCATCTCTTGAGCAAGCCTTTAAGACCTAGATGTCTTTCGGAAGAGGAAGAGGGCAAGGAAGAGGAAACAAGAGAGGAAGAGGAAGAAGCCAAAACAAAGGTGGAAGAGACAGTGCAGCAAATTCTCAAGGAAGGGGCAGCAATCCAAATCAGCATCAAGGCCAAGGCAGCAGCCAGCAGAATGGTCAGCAGAATGCTCACGGACAAAGGTATGATAAGTCCAATGTCCAATGTTACCATTGTAAAAAATATGGTCATTATGCTAATGAATGTAGAAAGAAGCAGCAAGAAATGGCAAGTAGAACTAGTGCAAATTTCACTAAGGAAAATAGCAGCCAAAATAATTTGTTTTTAGCTTGTAATATGACTAAAGAAAAAAATGAAGATTTATGGTTTCTAGACTCCGGTTGCAGTAACCATATGACAGGAAACTTAGAAATGTTTTCTATGTTAGATGAGAGTGTGCAGTCACAAGTCACACTAGGAACTGATAGCAAATTTTTTGTTATGGGAAAAGGAAATGTAAGTGTTTTAACAAGATTAGGTGCAAAGAAATCCATAGCAGATGTGTATTATGTTCCAGGAATGATGTGTAACCTCTTAAGTGTTGGACAACTTGTCCATAAGGGGTATAATGTTTTCTTTGATAATGATGTTTGTACCATCATGGATAAACCACCCAGCAAACAATGTATTGCTGAGGTGAAGATGACAAGGAACAAGATGTTCCCTCTCAGGATGAGAGCAGACTTGAAGAATGGTGAAGAGAAAGCAGCAGTTGCACAGGAGACTTTCCAAAGCGAACCAAAAGATGATAATTGGTTATGGCACTTGAGATTTGGACATCTCAACTTTGGAGGTCTTAGTAATTTGCTGAACTAAAGGAATGGGGTTGTTTATCATCGATAGAGGAGAGAGAAAACTGACAAATTATAGAAGGTTATAAACTGTGAGTGGGCTGCACATCAAAGTCTTAAGGACTGATAGAGGAGGTGAGTATATCTCTAAAGATTTTTTACGTTTTTGTAGAGAAAATGGTATTCAAAAGCAGTTTACAACTAGATATACTCCGCAGCAAAATGGAGTAGCCGAAAGGAAGAATCGAACCATAATGGAGATGGCAAGGAGTCTGTTAAAGGCAAAGCATTTGCCTAATGATTATTGGGCCGAAGCTGTATATTGTGCAGCGTACATTTTAAATAGGTGCCCTACAAAAGAAGTTATGAACAAAGTGTCGGAAGAGGCATGGAGTGGCACAAAGCAAAGTGTCACACACATGAAGGTTTTTGGATGTGTGGCTTATGCACACATTCCGGATCAGCTAAGGAAGAAGTTGGACAGCAAGGGGGAGAAATGTATTTTCATTGGATACAGTGAGGAATCCAAGGCATACAGGTTATATAACCCATCCACCAAGAAGTTTATTGTGAGCAGGGATGTTCAGTTCATTGAAGAGGAAGCTTGGGATGGAAGCATAGAGAAGACAGTAAATGTTAAACACTGTTTATCTCATGATGAAAATGATGATGAGTTGGCTGAAATACATCCCCAAATAGCAACACCAACAAAAGAGTAGCAGAGCACACGCGTGAGGAGAAATGAAAGTGCTTCTCCAAGCACACCACAAGGAGGAAATTCAAGTGCTTCTTCAAGAATTTGTACACGTACTGAAAGAGGTAAGAAATTCAGAAGTTTGAAAGATATTTATGAACAAGATGAAGCTAATGAAGGTATCAATTCTTTTTTTGCTTTATATTGTCATGTTGATGATCCTGTTCATTTCGAAGAAGCTATCAAGGATAGGAAATGGATAGAAGCTATGTATGAGGAGATTAATGCCATAGAAAGAAACAAGACTTGGGATTTGGTTGAACTACCAAAAGGTAAAGATGTCATTGGAGTTAAATGGGTCTACAAGACCAAGAGTAATGCTGAAGGAAAAATAGAAAGACACAAGGCAAGACTTGTTGTCAAAGGTTATAAGCAGAAGCATGGGATAGATTATGAGGAAACTTTCGCACCGGTTGCTAGAATGGAAACCGTGAGAGCAGTGTTGTCCATAGCAGCACAAAACAAGTGGAAATTTTACCAAATGGACGTGAAGTCAACGTTCCTAAACGGAGTGTTAATGGAAGAGGTTTACATTGAACAACCTTTCGGCTATGAAAAGAAAGGCCAAGAGCACAAAGTATGCAAGTTGAAGAAAGCTCTTTATGGGCTGAAGCAAGCACCAAGAGCGTGGTACAGTAGGATAGATTCCTATCTACTGGAAAATGGTTTTGAAAAGTGTGAGGGAGAACCCACCCTCTACATCAAAGAAAAAGATGGAAAAATCTTGATTGTAGTCTTGTATGTAGATGATGTTATCTTTACAGGTAATGATGATTGCCTTATTGAAAATTTTAAAACAGTCATGAAAGAAGAATTTGAAATGAATGATATGGGTTTGTTGAAATACTACTTGGGAATAGAAGTAGAACAAGATGAAAATGGGATTTTTATCTCACAGGCAAAGTATGTTAATGAGGTGCTTGAAAGATTTAACATGCAGGAATGCAAAGCAGCAATCACTCCCATAGTGATGGGATTAAAACTCAGCAGAGAGGACAGCAGTAAGGATTTTGATCCTACTTTGTACAAGAGCATAGCTGGCATCCTTATGTATTTGACTCCAACTAGGCCGGACATAATGCATGTTAGTTTGATTTCCATATTTATGGAAAAGCCAAAGGATGCACATTGGCAAGCAACAAAAAGAATTCTGAGGTATGTTAAAGGTACAAAAAGTTTTGGTATTTTGTATACTGCTTCAGAATGTTCAGATTTAGTTGGCTACACTGACAGTGATTGGGCTGGAAGTGTTGATGATCGAAAGAGCACTTCCGGTTATGTTTTTCATATGGGTTCAGGAGCCATTTCATGGGCTTCTAAGAAACAGCCCATAGTAGCGTTGTCTACGGCAGAGGCAGAATATGTGGCAGCTACGGCAGCAGCGTGTCAGGCAGTCTGGATGAGAAGGATGCTAAGAAGTTTGTGCCAAGAGTAGAAAAAAGGGACAGTGATTTACTGTGACAATAGCTCAGCTATTGCATTGTCTAAAAATTCAATTTTTCATAAAAAGACAAAGCACATTGACACCAAGTTTCATTTCATACGGGAATTGGTTAACAATGGTGAGATAGTTTTGCATCATTGCAGAACAGAGGATCAATTTGTAGATATCCTCACAAAGCCACTTGTGCAGAAAAGCTTTGAAAATTTTAGAAAATGCATGGGTATGCAGGAAAACCCAGCAGTTGAAATTAAAGGGGAGTGTTGGAATTAATTTCCAACTGCCCAGATAACACGGCAGCGCAGAGTCCAGGTGGTAGTTGATTCCACGGGGGTCAGGCAGGGCAGGCAGGCGGAGGAGTGAACCCCCCCGGGAGCTGCTTACGTCATCAGCGGAGGGCCCACATATAATGTGCCCACAATACTTTGGGTGTAATAATGTTTGCCCATTGCACTTGTTTTAAAACGATAGTTGGTTTTATTTTTTAGTTTAATGTTTTGTTTTATGACAGCAATATATTTGTTTTAATATTGGGTTATATATATTATATTATAATGTTATATATATATATATGCCCAGCACTTTGTAAAGTGAAGTTGTAATATGTTTTAATACACAGAACAGAAGTGTATGCACAGCAATGCGGGAAGAAAATTTGACAAATAGTGCCATCAAGCCAAATCTGTCATCAATGCATTTTTCAAGCGGTGCCGGCATATTTATGATGCCATTAATGAAATTATCAAGCGGTGATTTTTGTCAACGAATGACATTAAATTCAATCTGAGATATTTTTGTTAATATACAGAACAGAGTCATGTTTTTAAAAAGTTAGTTGTTCTTTTTATGCACAACAGTGCGTTTGTAAAAGACAGAGAGTGTTTTAGGAAAAACAGAGTATACACAACAGTGTATGTTGTTTTAGAAAGACAGAGTATTTTTTCTGTGTGAGACAGAGAACAGTTTTTGTTTGGCACTGTGTCTTGTAACAGTCCAGCAATTGTAATCCCTCTTTTGAGGAAGAATTGTAACAACAGTTTTTTTTAATGAGATAGAGTTGATATTTCATATCTCTGTTTGTCTGTCTGAAATTTAATTTTATTTTAAAGCTCTGTGTTGTAAAAGAGGAATTTCTATTTCCTCTGTTTTGTTAAGGAATTACCCAGAAAATTCCAACAGAACTTTCAGATTTTAGCAAGTTTCCCTTGTTAAATAATAATGCAATGCCAAAGCTGAAGTATCTGTGATTACAAGAGTGGTTGAACGCCCCAAATAGTCCCTGTTTGCAAATTTTAAAATCCCGCACAGGATTGAACATTACGACTGCCTTCACTCAAAGAGAGGTGATGTAGATTTTATTATGTTTCATGTTTTATATTAACAGTGTAGTAGGAATAGTACAGGCAAAGTTGCTTATATGTTTATCATAACCGTTTTTATTGTTATGAACAATCCAACAGGAATGTGCCTGTTGGAATTTCTGAAAATTCCATAACAATATGGAGAGAATGATGCTCTCCTCTAAACACAGAGAAATTAAAAATAAATTTTCTCATAGGAGACAGAGTTTCAACACTGTGAAAACTGCTATTCAATAAATAAAAAAAACTGCTACAAAACACTTCCTCACACAGAGGTATTACAAAATTTGAATGCTGCAAGACGAAGTGCACAAAAACCTCACTGTCTCTCTGTCTCTGTTAAAATTACACAGTCTGTGTAATAAAACAATACACTGTTTTTCTTTAAAACTCAACACTTCTGTGTGTTTTCTTTTCGCACTGCTGTGCATACAAAAACATTACATTACAATGCCTCTCGGGCTTTTCGTTTATATATGCCGTAACATATATAACATAACATAAAACCTTTTTAAAATAAAACTAAGCTACTTTAAAAGACATGAAAACAAATTTAAATCCGCCTCATAAAAGGATCGGGTCCGGAACTTAACAATACAAGCAGCCCACCATAAAACTTCTGATTGCGATTGTGATGGACGCGCGATCAACAAATTAAATCCGGCCTATAGAGCTCATCAGGTCCGGAACTTAACATTGCAATCGGTTCAAACAAAAAGTTCCGATTGCTATTGAAACATACGCACGATGAGAAATCAAATCCGCCCTATAAACCATATCGGGTCCGGAATTCCACAATGCAAACGGGCCAAAGAAATAACTTTCGATTGAGAAATTGCGATTGCACCAATCGCATCGGAACATTTCATCGGACATAACAAAAAGCGGAGGGTGGAACATGTTGCGATTTCCAATTGCGATGATCGCATCAAATCAGAACATTTCAATCGTCGATATATCAAATGGTGGAGGTAACATATGTTGTTCACTTGCGATTTCCGATTGCGATGATCACATCGGAACTTTTCCACATCAACAAGACACTTGAACTTCAAAAGTTTGCGATTGCGATTAAAAATAAATTGTGGGGACCACTTATGACTTGTCCCATTCATAACTTGGGAAATAGACTTGTCCGTGTATTAAATGAAAAACTATGTTTTTCTTTTTAAAGCTCTGTTCTTCAATAAAAAAGGACAAAAGCTCTGTTTCTTTCAAATACAGCGGATAGGAACGGAAACACAAAACTGAAATTGATTGTTCATTGCATTTGGAAAGCGGCCCTGTTTCATGGTTCCTCCAGACAGAAATAGAAGGCGGCCAGAGTACAGAGCAGTTGAAAGTAACATTTCAACACTTCCCCTTAATTTCAACTGCTGGGTTATCAGTCATACCCAGACATTTCCTCAAAAAATCAAAAATCTTCTGCCCCAATGGTTTGGTCAGAATGTCTGCAAACTGCTCCAGAGTTTTGCAGTGTTCTAAAACAATTTCTCCATTGTTCACTAGCTCCCTGATGTAGTGAAACTTTGTGTCAATGTGTTTCGTTCTCTTGTGAAACACAAAATTCTTGGATAATGCAATAGCTGAGCCATTGTCACAAAAAATCACTGTACCTTTTTCTTGCTCTTGGCACAAACTTCTTAACATCCTCCTCATTCAAATTGTTTGACACACTGCTGCTATAGCTACCACATATTATGCCTCTGCTGTAGACAACGCTATAATAGGATGCTTTTTAGAAGCCCATGAAATGGCTCCTGAACCCATGTGAAAAACATAACCGGATGTCCTTTTCCGGTCATCTACACTTCTAGCCCAATCACTATTAGTGTATCCAATTAAAGCTGAACATTCTGAAGTAGTATATAAAATTCCATACCTTTTAGTTCCCTTCACATACCTCAGAATCCTTTTTGCTGCCTGCCAATGTGCTTCTTTTGGCCTCTCCATGAATCTGGAAATCAAACTAACATCATGCATTATATCAGGCCTAGTTGCAGTCAAATACATGAGGCTGCCAACTATGCTCTTGTACTAACTAGGATCAAAATCCTTCCTACTGTCCTCTATGCTGAGTTTTAATCCCACCACTGTGGGAGTGATTGCTGCTTTGCTCTCCTTCATATTAAATCTTTCCAACACTTCATTAACATATTTTGCTTGTGAGATAAAAATCCCATTTTCATTTTGTTCTACTTCTATTCCTAAGAAGTATCTCAACAAACCCATATTAGTCATTAAAAATTCTTCTTTCATGACCTTCTTAAAATTTTCAACAAGGTAATCATCATTACCTATAAAAATAACATCATCAACATATAACACAACAGTTAGCATTTTACCATCTTTTTATTTGATGTAGAGGGTGGGTTCTCCCTCACACTTTTCAAATCCATTTTCCAGTAGATAGGAATCTATCCTACTGTACCACGCTCTTGGTGCTTGCTTTAGCCCATAAAGAGCTTTCTTCAATTTGCACACTTTGTGCTCTTGGCCTTTCTTTTCGTAGCCTAGAGGTTGTTCAATGTAAACCTCTCCCATTAACACTCCACTTAGGAATGCTGACTTCACATCCATTTGGTAAATTTTCCACTTGTTTTGTGCTGCTATAGACAACACTGCTCTCACGGTTTCCATTCCAGCAACCGGTGCAAAATTTTCCTCATAGTCTCTCCCATGCTGCTGCTTATACTCTTTGACAACAAGTCTGGCCTTGTGTCTTTCTATTTTGCCTTCAGCATTACTCTTGGTCTTGTAGACCCATTTAACTTTAATAACTTCTTTACCTTTTGGCAGTTCAACTAAATCCCATGTCTTGTTTCTCTCTATGGCATTAATCTCCTCATCCATAGCTTCTATCCATTTCCTATCTTTAATAGCCTCCTCAAAATAAATAGGGTCATCAACATGACAATATAAAGAAAACAAAGAGTTCATACCTTCATTTGCTGCCTCTTACTCATAAATGTCAGTTAAATTTCTGAACTTCTTTCCTCTTCATTTGGTGTATGAGTGCTTCAAGTAGCACCCGAATTTCCTCCTTGTGGTGTGCTTGGAGAAGCACTTTCATTTCTCCTCAAGGGTGTGCTTTTCTGGCCTTGTGTTGGTGTTGTTGTTGGGGAATGTATTTCAGCCAAATCTTCATCATTTTCATCATGAGACAAACAGTGTTTAACATTCACTGCTTTCTCTATGCTTCCATCCCAAGCTTCCTCCTCAATAAACTGAACATATCTACTCACAATAAACTTCTTGGTGGATGGGTTATACAACCTGTAAGCTTTGGATTCCTCACTGTATCCAATGAAAATACATTTCTCCCCCTTGCTATCCAACTTCTTCCTTAGTTGATCTGCAATGTGTGCATAAGTCACACATCCAAAAACTTTCATGTGGGTGACACCTTGCTTTGTGCCACTCCATGCCTCTTCCGGAACTTTGTTCATGACTGCTTTTGTTGGGCACCTATTCAAAATGTATGTTGCACAATGTACAACTTCAGCCCAATAATCATTAGGCAAATTCTTTGCCTTTAACATACTCCTTACTATATCCATGATTGTTCTATTCTTCCTTTCGGCAACTCCATTTTGTTGCGGAGTGTACCTAGTAGTAAATTTCTTATGAATTCCATTTTCTCTACAAAAACGTAGAAATTATTTGGAGATATACTCACCTCCTCTATCATTCCTTAGGAATTTGATATGCAACCCACTTTGGTTCTCTAGAAGTGCTTTGAAATTGCAGAATCTTTCAAACACTTCACTTTTGTTTTTCAAAAAGTAAACCCAAGTTTTTCTAGTAAAATCAACAATAAATGTTAGCATATAGTGGCTGCTTGCAAGTGATGAAGTTTGCATCGGTCCACATAAATCTGAGTGGACAATCTCTAAGGGTGCCTTTTCCCTTATGCTTTTCCCGGATGGAAAACTTTCTCTATGTTGTTTCCCCAAGATACAACCTTCACAAAGGCTATCCAGCTTCTCAATCAATGGAAAACCTCTTACCATTCATTTTCTGTTCAACAAGTTAAGACCTCCAAAGTTGAGATGTATAAATCTCAAGTGCCACAACCAATTTTCATCTTTTGGTTCGCTTTGGAGAGCCTCTTGTGTCACTGCTGCTATTTCTTCTCCATTTTTCAAATCTTCTCTCATCCTAAGAGGGAACATCCTGTTCCTTGTCATCTTCACTTCAGCAATACATTGTTTGTTGGGTGGTTTATCCATGATGGTGCATACATCATCTTCAAAGAAAAAATTGTACCCCTTTTGAACAAGATTGAAGAAATTTTAGATGGAAAAAGTTGTCTATTTGCAATAGATGACGTGTGGGAGCTATTTGATTTGGGGAAGCTTGGATTGGATTCCAAGCAAAGTAAAATTAAGATTTTGATTACTACATGTCATAACAAAGTGGCAGAAAGTTGTGATTACAAGCAAAAAATGGAAAACTTATCTTTCAGACATAGCATGACATTGTTTTGCATTCATGCCTTCCCAAACATTGGAGATAATACCCCTCCAAAAGAACTTAAAGAGGTGGTTGAACAAATTGTAAAAACATGTTGCGGTCTTCCATTGGCCCTGAAGACAGTAGGAAGTTATATGGCAAAACAAGCGAGGATGATTCTTAATGACTGGGAATCGACATTAAATAATCTTCCCGAAGATGCCATGAAAGACATTATGCCTTGTTTCAGGTTAATTTACTGAGCTTTGCCATCACATTTGAAGCCGTGATTTCTTTATTTTTCGGCCTTCCCTAAAAATACTGAAATATCAAAAGAGTATTTAATGCATGCCTGGATTAGTCAAGGATATGTTGCAATGGCAGGGGATGCATACAGTGTGGGACGCTCTTACATAAATGAAATTATTGATAGATGTCTAATTGAAGGTTCAGAAATTAGTGGGGATAGGCAAGTAAAACTTTGCAAAATACATGATTTTTTTCATGATTTAGCTTATTCTGTCCATCAACCTACATGTGTCTTCAAGCTAGCAGAACAATTGGATAAATTCCTAGTGAATGAGTGCCTGCGTGCTCATAGAATTTCATTGATTAGAAATAACATATCCAAAGTCAAGGAGGCCATCCAATCTCCAAGGGTCCGTACTTTGTTGCTGTCCGACAATGTAAATCTTACATCAATTTCAGTAGGGTTTTTTAATAATTTGAGTTATCTCAATGTATTAGATTTAAGTAAGACATCGATCGAGTCATTGCCCCCATCTATTGGGAAATTAAGTCATTTAAGATTCCTGAATTTGTCCAGTACATTAATGATTAAGAAGCTGCTAGATTGTTGAAATGTTACTTTCAAACGTTGTGCAGTATTGGGCCACCTTCTATAATTGTTTGAAGAAATACTGCCACCAGCCGCTTGTCAAATGCGGTGAACAGTCAATATTTCAAACCCTTATACTCCTGTGTTTACAAAGCTGTTGTTTTGTATTTGGCGCCTTTCCTTTGAATTTGAGAAACAGAGCTTTCGCTTTGCTATTCTGCAGCTAGTCCTTTTATTCAGAACAAAGCAATTTAAAAACAGAGTCTGTATATTGAAACAAAGTATTTTTTTATATACAGCAAAGTTTTTGTTTGGTTTTTAAATGCAGGAAGAAATTTTACGTTTAAAGTCATAGTGGTCCCCACATTCCTTTTTAATCGCAATCGCAAAAATATTTTTGAGTCAAGTGTCTTGTTGATGTGGGAGATTGCGATGCGATCACAATCGCAATCGCAAGTAACAACATGTATTACTGCCACATATGTTTCACCATTGAAACATTGCAATGCGATTGGCGCAATCACAATCGAAAACATTTTAATCGCCCTCCGCTTAAGCCAAGGTCCACGGAGGAGTGGTCCCACAGACCACACGACAGTATTATATTGAATCGCAAGAGTTTTTGATATGGCCCGATTGTAATGTTGAGTTCCGGACCCAATGAGTGTTTATGAACCAAATTTAATATCTCATCGCGCGTCCATCGCAATCGCAAATCTCTCAATCGGAAGTTTTTATTTGGGCCATTTGCAATGTTAAGTCTCGGACTCGATAAGCTTTATAAGGCGGATTTGATTTCCATATCACGTAACAGTTTGGGCCCATACCCAAAAACTTCTGGCAGACGCGATGAACTTTTCTAAGCTCATTTTAATATTTCATCGTGCGCACAAATGGGTCTGTGACGTCAGCCCATTTGTGACGCAAAAATTCCCAATGCAATTTGGTTTACGTTTTTTCAGGTCCGGCGGGCTCCACAGTTGCAAAAGGTTCGTTTGATAAGTTGTGTTTTATCGCCCGATGGAGCACTTTGATAAGTTTTGTTTTTTGTAATAGTTTTACGTGTTTTATTATGTATTGTTATCGCGCAATCGAAAGGTTTCTTAACCTTTGAATGTTATGTTTTTAATATAAGTTATATGCACATGTTATGAGCGCAAATGTAATGTGGGCCCAAGAGGTCTTTTAGTTCATATTTTTTTTATATAGTTTTTATGTTATGTTAAATGTTGAGGGATATAAAAAGGAAAAATCCCGAAAAGGCTTAGTGTATTTGTATTGCATAGCAGTGCGTTTTTATTTTAACAGACAGTGTATTGTTATTACACACAGCAGTGTATGAAAAGAGCAGAGACAGAGAGACAGTGAAGGTTTTTGTGCACTGTGTTTTGAAGCAGTCAGATTTTGTAATACCTCTGTGTGAGGAAGTGTTTTGTAACAGTTTTTTTTTTGTTAATGAATAGAAGTTTTTCACAATGTTGAAACTTTGTCTCCTGTGAGAAAATTTATTTTTAATTTCTCTGTGTTTAGAGGAGAGCATCATTCTCTCCATATTGTTCTGGAATTCTCAGAAATTCCAACATGGTATCGGAGCTAGTCCAGGGTCTTAGAAGGTGTCAAAGGAGCTGAAGGAAGGATTTCTTTGTTGCAGCAGCTTCTCCAGTAGAGTGAAGACTCAGTTATGAGGAATCCAAGGTATTCTCAATCATATTTTTTGTGTTACTGTTAGCAGACAGTTAACTTATTTTAAATACACAGTCAAGTGTTTTGAATCATAGTTAGAGTGCAAGAATGGTTGGAGCCAGCACTAGCATGAGTATTGGTAATGCTCAGCTCCCAAAATTCAATGGGAAAAACTATGATTATTGGGAAATAACCATGAGAGCCCTGTTTGCCTCTCAAGACCTATGGGAACTTGTTGAGAATGGTTTTGAAGAACCAGTGGATGAAAATGCTTTTAATGCATTAACACAAGCAGAGAAGGACTTGTTGAAGAGCAATAGAAAGAAGGACTCTAAGGCCCTCTTCTATTTGTATCAAGCAGTGCATGAGAGTGTGTTTCCAAGGATAGTAGCAGCTAGGAGATCCAAAGAAGCATGGGAAACTCTCAAGACAACTTATCAAGGCATGGAGAAAGTGAAGACAACAAAACTGCAGTTGCTGAGGAGAGATTTTGAGACTCTATGCATGAAGGAGTCAGATACCATTGACTCATTCTTCACACATGTGATTGGAATGGTCACACAGATAAGGTGTCATGGAGAGACTCTTGAGGAGAGAAGGATTGTGGAGAAACTTTTGAGGAGCCTACCCTCAAGGTTTGATGTGATTGTCACCACCATAGAAGAGACTAAGGATCTCACAAAATTTTCAGTTGATGAGCTACATGCACCACAGATGACACATGAGCAGAGATTTGGTAGAAATGAAAACTCATCTCTGGAGCATGCCTTTAAGACCCAGATGTCCTTTGGAAGAGGAAGAGGTCAAGGCAGAGGAAACAAGAGAGGAAGAGGCAAAAGCCAAAACAGAGGTGGAAGAAACAGTCCAGCAAATGTTCAAGGAAGGAGCAGCAATCCAAATCAGCACCAAGGCCAAAGCAACAGCCAACAAGGTGGACACCAACATGCCCATGGACAAAGGTATGATAAATCCAGTGTCCAATGTCATTATTGTAAAAAATATGGGCATTATGCAAATGAATGTAGGAAGAAGCAGCATGATATGGCTAATAAAACTAGTGAAAATTTCACTAGAGAAAATATCAGCCAAGATAAATTGTTTTTAGCTTGTAATATGGCTGAGGAAATGAGTGAAGAATTATGCTTTCTAGACTCCGGTTGTAGTAACCATATGATAGGAAACAGAGCCATGTTTTCTATGTTAGATGAGAATGTGAAGTCACAAGTTACATTAGGGACAGATAGTAAAGTTTCTGTTATGGGAAAAGGAGATGTAAATGTTTTAACAAGGAAAGGAGAAAAGAAATCCATAGTAGATGTTTATTATGTTCCTGGAATGAAATGTAACCTCTTAAGTATTGGACAACTTGTTCAAAAGGGATACAATTTTTTCATTGAGGATGATGTATGCAACATCATGGATAAACCACCCAGC
The DNA here is from genome assembly GCA_034641835.2 of Pinus albicaulis. NCBI lineage: Eukaryota > Viridiplantae > Streptophyta > Pinopsida > Pinales > Pinaceae > Pinus > Pinus albicaulis. The sequence continues at coordinate 909,502,989 of CM076581.1, forward strand.
AAACAATGTATTGCTGAAGTGAAGATGACAAGGAACAAGATGTTCCCTCTCAGGATGAGGGCAGATTTGAAAAATGGAGAAGAAATGGCAGCAGTGACACAAGAGGCTTTCCAAAGAGAAGTAAAGGATGAGAATTGGTTATGGCACTTGAGATTTGGACATCTCAACTTTGGAGGTCTTAACTTGTTGAACAAAAAAGGAATGGTAAGAGGTTTGCCATTGACTGAGAAGTTGGACAGCCTTTGTGAAGGTTGTATCTTGGGGAAACAACACAGAGAAAGTTTTCCATCAGGGAAAAGCATAAGGGAAAAAGCACCCTTAGAGATTGTCCACTCAGATTTATGTGGACCAATGCAAACTCCATCACTTGCAAGTAGCCACTATGTGCTAACATTTATTGATGATTTTACTAGAAAAACTTGGGTTTACTTTTTGAAAAACAAAATTGAAGTGTTTGAAAGATTCTGCAATTTCAAAGCACTTGTAGAAAACCAAAGTGGGTTGCATATCAAAGTCCTAAGGACTGATAGAGGAGCTGAGTATATCTCCAAATAATTTCTACGTTTTTGTAGATAAAATGGAATTCATAAGCAGTTTACAACTAGGTACACTCCGCAGCAAAATGAAGTTGCCGAAAGGAAGAATAGAACAATCATGGATATGGTAAGGAGTATGTTAAAGGCAAAGCATTTTCCAAATGATTATTGGGCTGAAGCTATACATTGTGCAGCATACATTTTGAATAGGTGCCCAACAAAAGAAGTCATGAACAAAGTTCCGGAAGAGGCATGGAGTGGGACAAAGAAAGGAGTCACCCACATGAAATTTTTTGGTTGTGTGGCTTATGCACACATACCAGATCAGCTAAGGAATAATATGGATAGCAAGGGGGAGAAATGTATTTTTATTGGATACACTGAGGAATCCAAAGCTTACAGGTTGTACAACCCATCCACCAAGAAGTTTACTGTGAGTAGAGATGTTTAGTTTATTGAAGAGGAAGCTTGGGATGGAAGCATAGATAAAATAGTGAATGTTAAAAATTGTTTGTCTCACGATGATGATGATGAAGAGATGGATGAAATACATCCCCAAATAGCAGCACCAACATAAGGACAACAAGGAACACCCTTGAGGAGAAATGAAAGTGCTTCTTCAAGCACACCACAAGGAGGAGATTCGAGTGCTTCTTCAAGCACTCATACACCAAATGAAAGAGGAACAAAGTTCATAAATTTAAATGAGATTTATGAGCAAGAGGCAGCAAATGAAGGTATGAACTCTTTGTTTGCTTTATATTGTCATGTTGATGATCCTATTCATTTTGAGGAAGCTATTAAAGATAGGAAATGGATAGAAGCTATGGATGAGGAGATTAATGCCATAGAAAGAAACAATACATGGGATTTAGTTGAACTCCCAAAAGGTAAAGAAGTTATTGGAGTTAAATGGGTCTACAAGACCAAGAGTAATGTTGAAGGCAAAATAGAAAGACACAAGACCAGACTTGTTGTCAAAGGGTATAAGCAGCAGCATGGGAGAGACTATGAGGAAAATTTCGCACCGATTGCTAGAATGGAAACCGTGAGAGCAGCGCTGTCCATAGTAGAACAAAACAAGTGGAAAGTTTACCAAATGGATGTGAAGTCAACATTCCTAAATGGAGTGTTAATGGAAGAGGTTTACATTGAACAACCTCTAGGCTATGAAAAGAAAGGCCAAGTGCACAAAGTGTGCAGATTGAAGAAAGCCCTTTACGGGCTAAAGCAAGCACCAAGAGCATGGTACAGTAGAATAGATTCCTATCTACTGGAAAATGGATTTGAAAAATTTGAGGGAGAACCCACCCTATACATTAAAGAAAAAGATGGTAAGATGTTGATTGTGGTTTTATGTGTTGATGATGTTATTTTTACAGGTAATGATGATTTCCTTGTTGAAAGTTTTAAAAAGGTCATGAAAGAAGAATTTGAAATGATAGATATGGGTTTGCTGAAGTACTTTTTAGGAATTGAAGTAGAGAAAAATGAAAATGGGATTTTTATCGCACAAGAAAAATATGTTAATGAGGTTTTGAAAAGATTTAACATGTAGGATTGCAAGGCAGCAATAACACCCACAGTGATGGGATTAAAACTCAGCAAAGAGGACAGAAGGAAGGATTTTGATCCTAGTTTGTACAAGAGCATAGTTGGCAGCCTAATGTATTTGACTGCAACTAGGCCAAATATAATGCATGTTGTTAGTTTGATTTCCAGATTCATGGAGAGGCCAAAGGAAGCACATTGGCAGGCAGCAAAAAGGATTCTGAGGTATATGAAGGGAATTAAAAGGTATGGAATTTTATATACTACTTCAGAATGTTCAGATTTAATTGGATACATTGACAGTGATTGGGCTAGAAGTGTAGATGATTGGAAAAGCACTTTCGGTTATGTTTTTCACATGGGTTCAGGAACCATTTCATGGGCTTCTAAAAAGCAGCCTATTGTAGCATTGTCTACAGCAGAGGCAGAATATATGGCAGCTATAGCAGCAGTGTGTCAATCAATTTGGATGAGGAGGATGCTAAGAATTTTATGCCAAGAGCAGACAAAATGTACAGTGATTTATTGTGACAATAGCTTAGCTATTGCATTTTCCAAGAATTATGTGTTCACAAGAGAACGAAACACATTGACAAAAAGTTTCACTACATCAGGGAATTGGTAAACAATGGAGAAATTGTTTTAGAACAATGCAGAACTCAGGAGCAGTTTGCAGACATTCTGACCAAGCCATTGGGGCAAAAGAGTTTTGAGTTTTTGAGAAAATGTCTGGGTATGACTGATAACCCAGCAGTTGAAATTAAAGGGGAGTCTTGAAATGTTACTTTCAACCGCTGTGCAGAATAGGGCCACCTTCTATAATTGTTTGAAGAAACATTGCCACCAGCCACTTGCCAAATGTGGTGAACAGTCAATATTTGAAACCCTGACAGTCCTTTGTTTACATAGATTTCGTTTTGCTATTCCGCAGCCAGTCCTTTTATTCAGAACAGAGTAATTTAAAAACAAATTCTATATATGGAAACTGAGTCTTTTTTTATATACAACAAAGTTTTTGTTTGGTTTTTAAATGCGAGAAGGAGTTTTACCTTTAAAGTCATAGTGGTCCCCACATTCCTTTTTAATCGCAATTGCAAAAATATTTTTGAGTCAAGTGTCTTGTTGATGTGGGAGATTGCGATGCGATCACAATCGCAATCGCAAGTAACAACATGTATTACCGCCGCATATGTTTGCACCATTGAAACATTGCGATGTGATTGGCGCAATCACAATCGCAAACATTTTAGTCGCCGTCCTCTTAAGCCAAGGTCCACGGAGGAGTGGTCCCACAGACCACGTGGCAGTATTATATTGAATCGCAAGAGTTTTTGATATGGCCCGATTGTAATGTTGAGTTCTGGACCCGATGAGTGTTTATGAACCAAATTTAATATCTCATCGCGCGTCCATCGCAATCGCAAATCACTCAATCGGAAGTTTTTATTTGGGCCATTTGCAATGTTAAGTCTCGGACCCGATAAGTTTTATAAGGCAGATTTGTTTTCCATATCACATAACAGTTTGGGCCCATCCCCAAAAACTTATGGCGGACGTGATGAGATTTTATAAGCTCATTTTAATATTTCATCGCGCACACAAATGGGTCTGTGACATCAGCCCATTTGTGACGGAAAAATTCCCAATGCAATTTGGTTTAATTCTTTTCAGGTCTGGCGAGCTCCACAGTTGCAAAAGGTTCACTTGATAAGTTGTTTTTTATCGTGCGATGGAGCACTTTGATAAGTTTTGTTTTTTGTAATAGTTTTATGTGTTTTATTATGTATTGTTATCGCGTGATCGAAAGGTGTCTTAACCTTCGAATGTTATGTTTTTAATATAATTTATATGTGCATGTTATGAGCACAAATGTAATGTGGGCCCGAGAGGTCTTTTAGTTCATATATTTTTTATATAATTTTTATGTTATGTTAAGTGCTGAGGCATATAAAAAGGAAAAAGTCCGAGAAAGCTTAGTGTATTTGTATTGCACAGCAGTGCGTTTTTATTTGAATAGACAGTGTATTGTTATTACACACAACAGTGTATGAAAAGAGAAGTGACAGAGAGACAATGAAGGTTTTTATGCACTGCATTTTGAAGCAGTCAGATTTTGTAATACCTCTGTGTGAGGAAGTGTTTTGGAGTAACAATTTTTTTTTGTTAATGAATAGAAGTTTTTCACACCGTTGAAACTTTGTCTCCCATGACCAAATTTATTTTTAATTTCTCTATGTTTAGAGGAGAGCATCATTCTCTCCATATTATTCTGGAATTCTCAGAAATTCCAACACGGATTCCCTCAGCAATCTCACACGCCTGCTCTTTCTGGATGTTAGTAATTGCAAAAATCTGAAAATGCTACATTCGGGTATAGGTAAGCACAAGTCTATGCAACATTTGAATGTCAAGTGTTCGAAAAATTTGAAGTGGTTGCCTGTAGGAATATCGAAGCTCATGCCTCTGAGGACGTTGAAAGGCGTTGAATTCAAATCGGAAAATACGGGGAAAGCCAATGTCTTGCAATTGTGTGATCTCAAAAGACTGACCCTTCTGGGACAGCTATCATTAAATGTCCATACTGAGGGATCGACTGCTGAAGATTCTTCAAACCCATTGAAGGGAGTTTTTGGGGCCATGACAAAGATGCAGAACCTATCCATAAATGTTGATACTGAGGGATCGACTGCCGACGATTCTTCAAACCCATTGAAGGGATTTTTTAGGGGCATGACAAAGATGTGGAACCTATCGATCCAAAATAGTAGTTTGGGAATCCTCCTTAATCTTCTCGAGGACATGAAAGTTATGAAAGGCCTTGAAGTACTTAGGCTTTATAAATGTGTGGTTCCTGAGTGGATTTTTGACCTACAAAACCTCATGGAGCTCGAGTTACAAGGCTACCAAAAGTTTAAAAGAGACGATTATTATAAAGGGCTTGGAAACATTCCAAATCTGAGAAAGCTACATTTTTCAGTCTTTATGGATCTTTTCCCGGAGAAATTTGAAGAAGGAAAGGAATTTGCAAGTCTCGAAGAGCTCATCCTAGAAATTTCAGATTTTAGCAAGTTTCCCTTGTTAAATAATAACGCAATGCCAAAGCTAAAGTATCTGCGATTGCAAGAGTGTTGGAACACCCCAGATAGTCCCTGTTTGCAAATTTTAAAATCCTGCACAGGATTGACCATTACGACTGCCTTCACTCAAAGAGAGGTGATGTAGATTTTATTATGTTTCATGTTTTATATTAACAGTGTAGCAGGAATGGTATAGGCAAAGTTGCTTATATGTTTATCATAACCGTTTTTATTGTTATGAACAGTCCAACAGGAATGTGCTTGTAGGCAATATTAGTGCAGAGGAAGTGACAGAGACTAGTTGTTGGAAGTGTGTGCGATTGCAAGACTGTTGGAACGTTCGAGATTGTCCTTGTTGGAGGAGTTTGAAATCCAGCAAAGCAATGGCAAATATGCCTGCCACCTCTGAAAGAGAGGTGATGTAAACTGTATTAAGTGATGCTTCATGCTCTATGATGTATAGAAAAAGTTAAAAATAGAGGTGTAATTGTATGAAATTATGCTTCATGTTTTATATTGTACATGCAAAGTGGTTATATATTTATCACAATCGTTTTATTATTATGAGCAGTCAAATAGGAAACTGACTGAAGTCGTGATTGTTGAAATGTTATTTTCAACTCCTGTACATTTATCCGCCTTCTAATTCTGTTTGGAAGGAGTCTTCCATTGGGCCGCTTTCTGAAAATGGTGAACAGTCAATTTTTGTTTGAATCGGCGTAGTCCTTTTATTTTGAAAAACAGAACTTTTCTATTTTAATTGAACAGTCTCTATTTTCTGAAACAGAGCACTTTGTTAAAATAGAAATAGAGATATTTTGTTTTGAAACAATGTGGGCGTTTTTATTTTACAGTGGTCCCCACACAGCACAAGTGTCTTGTTGATGTGGCGAGTTCAGCAAGCGGAACAATCACATATAATACATAACCCTTTATGTTATGTTCCGATGGTATGATCGCATCGGAAGTGTTTTTATATTGGCCTGGTTGTAATATGAGAATGGCAGACCCGATCTATGTTATATGGTGTAGTTAATTATTGATCGCGGGTCCGCTTATAATCGACATCGGAGCGATTATGTTATATGTCCCGATTGAACAGTAAAAAGAGACCGGACCCGATCCTTTTATTGTGGCAGAGTTAAATGGTGTCATCGCGTCTGTTCCGCCATCAGAATCGGAACTTTCGCATGGACCATTTGTTATGTTAATGAACCGGACCCGATGCACAATATAAAGTGGATTTAATAGTTGGTTTTCGCGTTACAATTGGTGCTTGCGTCAGCAAGCCCTTGGCAGACCCGAAACAAGTTTATGAGGCAGAATTAATATTTCATCTCGCACACAGAAAGTTATGTGACGTCATCGGGTTTGTAACGCAAAAATAATTCATGTGATTTGGTTCATAGTTCGTTGAAGTCCGAAGTTCATCGCGCGACGCAAAGGTGAATGTTTTGTTTTAACAAGTTTTATCGCGCGACAAAGGTATAATGTTTTACATATATGTTTTAACATATATTAAAACAAAAGCACAATTTTGTAATGTAGCCTAGTGGGCCCTGACAATTTTATCATAGCTCTGTTGTTTATGCTTTTATATAGTTTGTATTGTTATTATATGCACGGCATATAAATAGTTGAAAAGGCCCGAGAGCCTATGTTATGTTTTAATATTACACAGCACAGTAGTGCGAAAATTTGTATGCACAGTAATGTTATTTTGTGAGAGACAGAGTGTTGAAAAATACATAGACAGTGTGTGTTTTTGTTGAGACAGAGAAGTCTCTTTTGGCACTGCGTCTTGCAGCAGTCCAGAAATTATTGTAACAACTTTTTTTTTAAAGGAATAGAAGTTTTTTTTACAGTGTTCAAACTCGGTCCCTGTGAGTGAAATTTTATATTTCTCTGTGTTAAAGAGGAGAGTATTACTCTCTCCATTGTTTGTTCTGGAATTTTCATAAATTCCAACATGGTATCAGAGCTAGTCCAGGCTCTTTGAAGGTGCCAAAGAAGCTGAAGGAAGGAGTTCTTTGTTGCAGCAGCTTCTCCAGTAGTGTGAAGACTCAGTCAAGAATAATCCAAGGTATTTCTCAATACATTTTTTTGTGTTACTGTTTGCAAGACAGTCAGTTATTTTAAATACACAGTTAAGTATTTTGAAGCATAGTTAAGACGGAAAAAATGGTTGGAGCCAGCACTAGCATGGGTATTGGAAATACCCAGCTCTCACAATTTAATGGGAAAAACTATGACTACTGGGAAATAACCATGAAAGCCTTGTTTTCTTCCCAAGACTTATGGGAACTTGTTGAGGATGGCTTTGAAGAGCCAGCAGATGAAAATGAGTTTGATGATTTAACTCAGGCAGAAAGAGAACTGTTGAAGAGCAATAAGAAGAAGGATTCTAGAGCCCTCTTATTTTTGTATCAAGAAGTGCATGAGAGTGTGTTTCCAAGGATAGCAGCAGCCAAGAGATCCAAAGAAGCATGGGAAACTCTCAAGACAGCCTATCAAGGCATGGAGAAAGTGAAGACAACAAAACTACAATCGTTGAGGAGAGATTTTGAGACTCTCTGCATGAAGGAGTCAGATAATATTGACTCATTCTTCACACATGTGATTGGAATGGTCACATAGATAAGGTCTCATGGAGAGACTCTTGAAGAAAAGAGGATTGTGGAGAAACTCTTGAGGAGCCTACCCTCAAGGTTCGATGTGATTTTCACCACCATAGAAGAGACTAAGGATCTCACAAACTTTTCAGTGGATGAACTACATGCATCACTGATGACACATGAGCAGAGATTGGGTAGAAATGAAAACTCATCTCTAGGGCATGTCTTTAAGACCCAGATGTCTTTCGGAAGAGGAAGAGGGAAAGGCAGAGGAAACAAGAGAGGAAGAGGCAGAAGCCAAAACAGAGGTGGAAGAAACAGTTCAACAAATGCTCAAGGAAGGGGTAGCAATCCAAATCAGCATCAAGGCTAATGCAGCAGCCAGCAAAGTGGTCAACATCATGCTCAAGGAAAAAGGTATGATAAATCCACTGTCCAATGTCACTATTGTAAAAAATATGGACATTATGCAAATGAATGTAGGAAGAAACAGCATGATATGAGTAATAGAACTAGTGAAAATTTCACTAGAGAAAATATCAGCCAAGATAATTTTTTTTTAGCTTGTAATATGGCTGAAGAAAAGAGTGAAGATTTATGGTTTCTAGACTCCGGTTGTAGTAACCATATGACAGGAAACATAGCCAAGTTTTCTATGTTAGATGAGAGTGTGAAGTCACAAGTCACACTAGGGACTGATAGTAAAGTTTATGTTATGGGAAAATGATATGTAAATGTTTTAACAAGGAAAGGTATAAAGAAATCCATAGCAGATGTCTATTATGTTTGAGGAATGAAATGTAACCTCTTGAGTATTGGACAACTTGTTCAAAAGGGTTGCAATGTTTTCTTTGAGGATGATGTTTGCACCATCATGGATAAACCACCCAACAAACAATGTATTGCTGAAGTGAAGATGATAAGGAACAGGATGTTTCCTCTCATAATGAGAGCAGATTTGAAGAACGGAGAAGAGATAGCAGCAGTGACACAAGAGGCTTTCCAAAGCGAACCAAAAGATGACAATTGATTTTGGCACTTGAGATTTGGACATGTCAACTTTGGAGGTCTTAAATTGTTGAACAGAAAAGGAATGGTAAGAGGTTTGCCATTGATTGAGAAAACGAACAGCGTTTGTGAAGGTTGTATCTTGGAGAAACAACACAGAGAAAGTTTTCCTTCCGAAAAAAGCATAAGGGCAAAGGCACCCTTAGAGATTGTCCACTCAGATTTGTGTGGACCAATGCAAACTCCATCACTTGCTAGCAACCATTATATGCTAACATTCATTAATGATTTTACTAGAAAAACTTGGGTTTACATTTTGATAAAAAAAAGTGAAGTGTTTGAAAGATTTTTCAATTTCAAAGCACCTGTTGAGAACCAAAGTGGGCTGCATATCAAATTCCTAAGGACTTATAGAGAAGGTGAGTATATCTCTAAATATTTTCTACATTTTTGTAGAGAAAATGGGATTCATAAGCAGTTTACAACTAGATATACTCCGCAGCAAAATGGAGTTGCCGAAAGGAAGAATAGAACAATAATGGATATGGTAAGGAGTATGTTAAAGGCAAATCATTTGCCTAATGATTATTGGACTGAAGCTGTACATTGTGCAGCGTACATTTTGAATAGGTGCCCTACAAAAGTAGTTATGAACAAAGTGCTAGAAGAGGCATGGAGTGGCACGAAGCAAGGTGTCACACACATGAAAGTTTTTGGATGTGTGGCTTATGCACACATTCTGGATTAGCTAAGGAAGAAGTTGGACAGCAAGGGGGAGAAATGTATTTTCATTGGATACAATGAGGAATCCAAAGCTTATAGGTTGTACAACCCATCCACCAAGAAGTTTATTGTGAGCAGAGATGTTCAGTTCATTAAGGAGGAAGCTTGGGATGGAAGCATAGAGAAAACGGTGAATGTTAAACACTGTTTATCTAATGATGAAAATGATGATGAGTTGGCTGAAATACATCCCCAACAGCAGCACCAACACAAGGGCAGCAAGAGACAGCCTTGAGGAGAAATGAAAGTGCTTCTCCAAGCACACCACAAGGAGGAAATTCAAGTGCTTCTTCAAGCGTTTGTACACCAAATGAAAGAGGTAAGAAGTTTCAGAAATTTGAATGACATTTATGCACAAGAGGCAGCAAATGAAGGTATCAATTCTTTGTTTGCTTTATATTGTCATGTTGAAGACCCTATCCACTTTGAAGAAGCTATTAAGGAAAATAAATGGATAGAAGCTATGGATGAGGAGATTAATGCCATAGAAAGAAACAAGACTTGGGATTTGGTTGAACTCCCAAAAGGTAAAGATGTCATTGGAGTTAAATGGGTCTACAAGACCAAGAGTAATGTTGAAGGAAAAATAGAGAGACACAAGGCAAGGCTTGTTGTCAAAGGGTATAAGCAGAAGCATGGGATAGATTATGAGGAAAATTTCGCACCGGTTGCTAGAATGGAAACCGTGAGAGCAGTGCTGTCCATAGCAGCACAAAACAAGTGGAAATTTTACCAAATGGATGTGAAGTCAGCATTCCTAAATGGAGTGTTAATGGAAGAGGTTTACATTGAACAACCTCTAGGCTATGAAAAGAAAGGCCAAGTGCACAAAGTGTGCAGATTGAAGAAAGCCCTTTATGGGCTAAAGCAAGCACCAAGAGCATGGTACAGTAGAATAGATTCCTATCTACTGGAAAATGGATTTGAAAAATTTGAGGGAGAACCCACCCTATACATTAAAAAAAAAGATGGTAAGATGTTGATTGTGGTTTTACGTGTTGATGATGTTATTTTTACAAGTAATGATGATTGCCTTGTTGAAAGTTTTAAAAAGGTCATGAAAGAAGAATTTGAAATGACAGATATGGGTTTGCTGAAGTACTTTTTAGGAATTGAAGTAGAGCAAAATGAAAATGGGATTTTTATCTCACAATAAAAATATGTTAATGAGGTTTTGGAAATATTTAACATGTAGGATTGCAAGGCAGAAATAACACCCACAGTGATGGGATTAAAACTCAGCAAAGAGGACAGCAGCAAGGATTTTGATCCTAGTTTGTACAAGAGCATAGTTGGCAGCCTAATGTATTTGACTGCAACTAGGCCGAATATAATGCATGTTGTTAGTTTGATTTCCAGATTAATGGAGAGGCCAAAGGAAGCACATTGGCAGGCAGAAAAAAGGATTCTGAGGTATATGAAGGGAACTAAAAGGTACGGAATTTTATATACTACTTCAGAATGTTCAGATTTAATTGGATACACTGACAGTGATTGGGCTGGAAGTGTAGATGATCGGAAAAGCACTTCCGGTTATGTTTTTCACATGGGTTCAGGAACCATTTCATGGGCTTCTAAAAAGCAGCCAATTGTAGCATTGTCTACAGCAGAGGCAGAATATGTGGCAGCTATAGCAGCAGCGTGTCAATCAATTTGGATGAGGCGGATGCTCAGAATTTTATGCCAAGAGCAGATAAAATGTACAGTGATTTATTATGACAATAGCTTAGCTATTGCATTTTCCAAGAATTTTGTGTTTCACAAGAGAACGAAACACATTGACAAAAAGTTTCACTACATCAGGGAATTGGTAAACAATGGAGAAATTGTTTTAGAACACTACAGAACTCGGGAGCAGTTTGCAGACATTCTGACCAAGCCATTGGGGCAGAAGAGTTTTGAGTTTTTGAGAAAATGTCTGGGTATGACTGATAACCCAGCAGTTGAAATTAAAGGGGAGTCTTGATATGTTACTTTCAACCACTGTGCAGAATAGGGCCACCTTCTATAATTGTTTGAAGAAACACTACCACCAGCCACTTGCCAAATGTGGTGAACAGTCAATATTTGAAACCCTTACAGTCCTGTGTTTACATGGATTTCGTTTTGATATTCCGCAGCCAGTCCTTTTATTCAGAACAGAGCAATTTAAAAACAAATTCTGTATATGGAAACAAAATCTTTTTTTATATACAACAAAGTTTTTTTTTGGTTTTTAAATGCAGGAAGGAGTTTTACGTTTAAAGTCATAGTGGTCCCCACATTCCTTTTTAATTGCAATCGCAAAAATATTTTTGAGTCAAGTGTCTTGTTGATGTGGGAGATTGCGATGCGATAAAAATCGCAATCGCAAGTAACAACATGTATTACCGCCGCATATGTTTGCACCATTGAAACATTGCGATGTGATTGGCGCAATTGCAATCGCAAAAATTTTAGTTGTCGTCCGCTTAAGCCAAGGTCCACGGAGGAGTGGTCCCACAGACCACGCGGTAGTATTATATTGAATCGCAAGAGTTTTTGATATGGCCCGATTGTAATGTTGAGTTCTGGACCCGATGAGTGTTTATGAACCAAATTTAATATCTCATCGCGCGTCCATCACAATCACAAATCACTCAATCGAAAGTTTTTATTTGGGCCGTTTGCAATGTTAAGTCTCGGACCCAATAAGTTTTATAAGGCGGATTTGATTTCCATATCGCATAACAGTTTGGGCCCATACCCAAAAACTTATAAGCAGAATGATGAGATTTTATAAGCTCATTTTAATATTTCATTGCGCACAAATAGATTACGTGACATCGACCCATTTATTGTAATTCCAATCTTGATTTGGTTTAAGTTTTTAGAATGCAGCGAGAACACGGTTAAAAGGTTCACTTGCTAAGTTGTTTTTTATCGTGCGATGGAGCACTTTGATAAGTTTTGTTTTTTGTAATAGTTTTATGTGTTTTATTATGTATTGTTATCGCATGATCGAAAGGTGTCTTAACCTTCGAATGTTATGTTTTTAATATAAGTTATATGCGCATGTTATGAGCACAAATGTAATGTGGGCCCGAGAGGTCTTTTAGTTCATATATTTTTTATATAGTTTTTATGTTATGTTAAGTGCTGAGGCATATAAAAAGGAAAAAGTCTGAGAAATCTTAGTGTATTTGTATTGCACAGCAGTGCGTTTTTATTTGAATAGACAGTGTATTGTTATTACACACAACAGTGTATGAAAAGAGAAGAGACAAAGAGACAGTGAAGGTTTTTATGCACTGCATTTTGAAGCAGTCAGATTTTGTAATACCTCTGTGTGAGAAAGTGTTTTGTAGTAACAATTTTTTTTTGTTAATGAATAGAAGTTTTTCACAGCGTTGAAACTTTGTCTCCTATGAACAAATTTATTTTTAATTTCTCTATGTTTAGAGGAGAGCATCATTCTCTCCATATTATTCTGGAATTCTCAGAAATTCCAACACGGATTCCCTCAGCAATCTCACACTCCTGCTCTTTCTGGATGTTAGTAATTGCAAAAATCTGAAAATGCTACATTCGGGTATAGGTAAGCACAAGTCTATGCAACATTTGAATTTCAAGTGTTCGAAAAATTTGAAGTGGTTGCCTGTAGGAATATCGAAGCTCATGCCTCTGAGGACGTTGAAAGGCGTTGAATTCAAATCGGAAAATACGGGGAAAGCCAATGTCTTGCAATTGTGTGATCTCAAAAGACTGACCCTTCTGGAACAACTATCATTAAATGTCCATACTGAGGGATCGACTGCTGAAGATTCTTCAAACCCATTGAAGGGAGTTTTTGGGGCCATGACAAAGATGCAGAACCTATCAATAAATGTTGATACTGAGGGATCGACTACCGACGATTCTTCAAACCCATTGAAGGGAGTTTTTAGGGGCATGACAAAGATGCGGAACCTATCGATCCAAAATAGTATTTTGGGAATCCTCCTCAATCTTCCCGAGGACATGAAAGTTATGAAAGGCCTTGAAGTACTTAGGCTTTATAGATGTGTGGTTCCTGAGTGGATGTTTGACCTACAAAACCTCATGGAGCTCGAGTTACAAGGCTACCAAAAGTTTAAAAGAGACGATTATTATAAAGGGCTTGGAAACATTCCAAATCTGAGAAAGCTACATTTTTCAGTCTTTACGGATCTTTTCCCGGAGAAATTTGAAGAAGGAAAGGAATTTCCAAGTCTCGAAGAGCTCATCCTAGAAATTTAAGATTTTAGCAAGTTTCCCTTGTTAAATAATAACGCAATGCCAAAGCTGAGGTATCTATGATTGCAAGAGTGTTGGAACACCCCAGATAGTCCCTGTTTGCAAATTTTAAAATCCTGCACAGGATTGACCATTACGACTGCCTTCACTCAAAGAGAGGTGATGTAGATTTTATTATGTTTCATGCTTTATATTAACAGTGTAGCAGGAATGGTACAGGAAAAGTTTCTTATATTTTTATCATAACCGTTTTTATTGTTATGAATAGTCCAACAGGAATGTGCTTGTAGGCAATATCAGCGCAGAGGAAGTGACAGAGACTGGTTGTTGGAAGTGTGTGCGATTGCAAGAATGTTGGAACGTTCGAGATTGTCCTTGTTGGAGGAGTTTGAAATCCAGCAAAGCAATGGAAAATATGCCTACCACCTCTGAAAGAGAGGTGATGTAAACTATATTAAGTGATGCTTCGTGCTCTATGATGTATAGAAAAAGTGAAAAATAGAGGTGTAATTGTATGAAATTATGCTTCATGTTCTATATTGTACATGCAAAGTGGTTATATATTTATCACAATCGTTTTATTATTATGAGCAGTCAAATACGAAACTGACTAAAGTTGTGATTGTTGAAATGTTATTTTCATCTCCTGTACATTTTGCTGCCTTCTAATTCTGTTTGGAAGGAGTCTGCCATTGGGCCGCTTTCTGAAAATGGTGAACAGTCAATTTTTGTTTGAATCGGCGTAGTCCTTTTATTTTGAAATACAGAACTTTTCTATTTTAATTGAACAGTCTCTATTTTCTGAAACAGAGCACTTTGTTAAAATAGAAATAGAGATATTTTGTTTTGAAACAATGTGGGCGTTTTTATTTTACAGTGGTCCCCACACAGCACAAGTGTCTTGTTGATGTGGCGAGTTCCGCAAGCGGAACAATCACATATAATACACAACCCTTTATGTTATGTTCCGATGGTATGATCGCATCGGAAGTGTTTTTATATTGGCCTGATTGTAATATGAGAATGGCAGATCCGATCTATGTTATATGGTGCAGTTAATTATTGATCGCGGGTCTGCTTATAATCGGCATCAGAGCGATTATGTTATATGGCCCGATTGAACAGTAAAAAGAGACTGGACCCAATCCTTTTATTGTGGCAGATTTAAATGGTGTCATCGCGTCTGTTCCTCCATCAGAATCGGAACTTTTGCATGGACCATTTGTTATGTTAATGAACCGGACCCGATGCACAATATAAAGTGGATTTAATAGTTGGTTTTCGCGTTACAATTGGCGCTTGCGTCAGCAAGCCCTTGGCAGACCCGAAACAAGTTTATGAGGTGGAATTAATATTTCATCTCGCACACAGAAAGTTATGTGACGTCATCGGGTTTGTAACGTGAAAATAATTCATGTGATTTGGTTCATAGTTCGTTGAAGTCCGGAGTTCATCGCGCAATGCAAAGGTGAATGTTTTGTTTTAATAAGTTTTATCACGCAACAAAGGTATAATGTTTTACATATATGTTTTAACATATATTAAAACAAAAGCACAATTTTGTAATGTATCCTAGTGGGCCCTGACAATTTTATCATAGCTCTGTTGTTTAAGTTTTTATATAGTTTGTATTGTTATTATATGCACGACATATAAATAGTTGAAAAGGCCCGAGAGCCTATGTTATGTTTTAATATTACACAACATAGGAGTGCGAAAATTTGTATGCACAGTAATGTTATTTTGTGAGAGACAGAGTGTTGAAAAATACACAGACAGTGTGTGTTTTTGTTGAGACAGAGAAGTCTCTTTTGGCACTGCGTCTTGCAGCAGTCCAGAAATTATTCTAACAACTTTTTTTTTTAAGAATAGAAGCTTTTTACAAAGGTTCAAACTCTCGTCTCATGGAGTAATTTCGTATTTTCCTCGTTCTAGGCTGGAAGAGTATTACTCTCTCCATTGTTTTTTCTGGAATTTTCATAAATTCCAACATGGTA